>CM057337.1:900063948-900663948 GCA_030015575.1 Agapanthus africanus
ATTATTTCTTGACTCGTTCATTCTGGCTCATAGACATGTACTAGATAGTTTACTTTATTTTCCTGTTCTTGATATCTCAAGACAGCCGTAATGTGACTGTGGAGGGATGTTTTCTAGCCACAGGTAGCATGGTTGGCTCTGTCATGTGCCGATCTTAGCGCACTATGGGAAGCGGGGCGTGACAGGGTTTGTTTGGTATCAGAGCCATAGGATTTAGGTTTATCGGGATTGATTCTTTTGTAGTTAGATATTGGACCCAATACACGAATCGGAATACTCGTAATTAGGAACATGTCCTGCCATATTATTATCATGATTCTTGAATCATATCTTTCTCTTGACCCTTGTCTTGACGATATGCAAACAACTTTGCATCTCGGCTTGAAACCTTTTGGTTCCCTATTGTTTCTCCCTACTTATTCTTTCGATTCTGATACTAGAATTTGGGCGACTTGAACGGAGTTATGTGATTGTACCCATGAACTGCAGCATGGTTACAATGCGGTACTCTATTTAAATAACTTGGAGTCCTAATCTTGATTCACTTCCTTATTTCATGGTCGTTATATTACCTTACTTCTCTTGCTTTCCAGTTCATGTTTTATCGCAAGCTTGAATCATGTTTATCATGCTTATCTTCTTCATTATCTTGGCTTCGGATGAAGTCATTTCAGTATCCTACTTGTTCATGTTTTCCTGCATTAGTATTATTCAATTCAAGTGCATCCCTTTGTTTTGATGTTGTCTTGGGAATGGATTTTTCTCGGCACTTTCTACGCTCACATTGATTGTAGGGCAAAGAAAGTGATTTTCCATATTCCCGGACATCCAGAGTTTGTTTTGCTGGAGATAGCAGTTCTGTCGGGCCAATCGAGTTTAGGGCTATGCCGACAAACAATGTTCTTTCGTCGATAGAAATTGATAAGAAGAAAGCGCCAACTGTAGTTCGAGAGTTCATGGACGTGATCGAGGATATTTCGGGTTTACCGCGAAAACGAGATGTGGAGTTCGCGATCGATCTTGTTCCTGGTGCAGCGCCAATCTCAAAGGCGTACTATCCAATGGCACCAGTGGAATTGGAAGAAGTCAAGAAACAGGTTACCGAATTGCTAGAGAAAGGTTGGATTCGTAGCAGTGGTTCACCTTGGGGAGCTCCAGTTCTTCTAGTAAAGATGAAAGATGTCATAAGAAGGATGTGCATCGATTATCGAGAATTAAACCGGGTGACTATTAAGAACAAGTACCCGATCTCTCGCATTGGCGAATTATTCGAGCAACTCAGTGGCGCGAGAGTATTCTCTAAACTGGATTTGCAATTCGGATATCATCAGGTCCGACTTAAACCAGAGGATATTTGCAAGACTGCGTTCCGAACTCGGTATGGACATTACGAGTATTTAGTGATGCCATTTGGAGTCACGAATGCACCGGCGATATATATGGACTTGATGAACCGAATCTTTTCACCGTTCTTGGACCAGTTTATTGTGGTGTTTATCGATGATATTCTGGTCTACTCGAGGAGCCTAGAAGAGCATGCAGAACACTTGAAGATCGTACTACAGACATTGAGGCAAGAAAGATTATATGCGAAGATGAGCAAGTGCGAGTTTTGGCTTGAAAAAGTGAAGTTTTAGGGGCATGTCGTATCCGGAGATGGAATCGCAGTTGATACCGAGAAGATTGCAGTAGTTCAAGATTGGCCGATTCCGAAGAACGTAGCAGAGATCAGAAATTTTCTTGGACCTGCCGGCTATTACAGAAGGTTCGTGGAGAATTTTGCTCGTTTAACTGAGCCTTTGACCAAACTTACGCGTAAGGAGGTACCGTTCATATGGACGGATAAGTGTGCGTCAGCTTTTGAGGCGTTGAAGCAGAAATTGATAACCGCTCCTATTTTGACCGTACCAGACGGTTCCGGAGGATTGGTGATTCACAGCGACGCATCTGGGAAAATTTTGGGATGTGTTTTGATGCAGCATGGGAAGGTTATAGCCTACGCATCGAGACAGTTGAAGACCCATGAGAAGAATTACCCAACTCAGGATTTGGAGCTTGCAGCAGTGATTTTCACTCTGAAGATTTGGAGACACTACTTATTGGGCGAAAGGGTCGAAGTATTCACCGATCACAAAAGCCTAAAGTATGTGTTCATACAGAAAGAGCTTAACATGAGGCAACGTAGATGGCTGCAGCCGATGTCTGACTATGATCTTGATCTCAAGTAACATTCGGGAAAAGTTAATGTAGTGCCGGATGCGCTTATTCGGTTGCCAGCAATTCAGATGTTGACTGCACAGAAAGAGCTTATCGAAGACTTTCGGAAATTCGAGTTAGAGGTTGTGCTACTACATTCTTCAGGACAGTTGATGCAGCTGTAAGTACAGTCGTCGTTAATCGAGGGTATTAAAGCAGCGCAGTCGCAGGACCCAAGATTGCAGAAGTTTCGAGAACAGGTTGAAGCGGGATTTCGAACGAACTTGTTGATTCATGAAGATGGTTCGTTGCGATATGGTAGCCGTTTGTGTGTGCCGAAAGGAGATATTCGCGAAGAAGTTATGAAGGAGGCGTACAGTTCCGCATATTCCGTACATCCAGGAGGCACGAAGATGTACCGCGATCTAAGACGACATTTCTGGTGGGAAGGCATGAAAAGGAAGATTGCTTGCTTTGTAGCGAAGTGCTTGGTGTGTCAGCAAGTTAAGGCTGAACATCAAAGTGTTGCTGGTTTATTGCAACCACTTCCGGTTCCTCGGTTCCTCAATAGAAGTGGGAACATATAACTATAGATTTCGTGACAGCTTTACCGCGGAGTCCAAAGGGCAACAATGCAGTTTGGGTGATTGTTGATTGATTGACCAAGGCAGCTCATTTCATACCATTTCGAGTTGGTCGGTCAACAGAAGCGTTGGCAGAACTGTACATGCAGGAGATTGTGAGATTGCATAGTGTACCTGTGAGCAACGTTTCCAACGGTGACACCCGATTCTTATCGCACTTCTGGAGAAGTTTACAGGAAAGTTTTGAGACGCGATTGAAGTTCAGCACAGCTTATCACCCTCAGACAGATGGTCAGTCGGAGAGAACGATCCAAACTCTTGAAGACATGTTGAGAGCTTGCATGTTAGACTTCAAGGGTTCGTGGGAGAATCATCTATATTTGGTGGAGTTTTCTTACAATAACAACTTTTAGGCGACTATTCAGATGGCTCCATTCGAAGCATTGTATGGTTGCAAGTGTCGTTCGCCCATTTGTTGGGACGATGTTAGAGAACGAAGATTGTTGGGACCGGATTTGATCGTGCAAACAGTAGAGAAGGTTAATACTATCCAGAATCACATGAAGGCAGCACAAGATCGGCAGAAGACTTGGGCCGACACATCGAGAAGACCTCTAGAGTTCGATGTTAGTGATCTGGTATTCTTGAAGATATCACCGACTAGAGGAGTGATTCGTTTTGGGAGTCGAGACAAGCTTAGTCCTCGATTCATAGGGCCTTTCGAGATTATGGAGCGTGTCGGAGAAATGGCTTATCGATTGGCGTTACCACAATCTTTGGCGAATGTTCATGACGTGTTTTATGTATCTCAGCTCCGTAAGTATGTTCGAGATGAAACACACGTGCTAGATCATTCGGAGTTGACTGTAAGAGAGGATTTGACCTTTGAGAAACTACCGATGTCGATTGTTGATCGAAAAGAAAATGTCCTCAAGAACAAGGTTGTTTCTTGGGGAAATCGCTCGCACGGAGAATCGACTCGGGAACGAGAAGACGAGATTCGACAGAAGTTTCCAGATCTCTTCCTGTAGTTTCATGTTTGTTTATCTTTTTTTGTCTTGGGAATTTCGAGGACGAAATTCCTTTTGTAGTTGGGTATAATGTAACACCTTAGTTCATTTATACCAGTTCTAGTTTAAGTATTTCTTTATTTATGGTATTTTCTTGATTTACCGTGTTTTGGATGCGAATATTGTATTTGACATCTGTATTTGCATCCGACCCGACCCCCATGCTTGAAACCAGTCTTGATTCATGTTTGTGATTTATCCTGGCTTGTTACGTGGATCCGTGCTTTCATATTATACATACTGCATACTGGCATTATATCTGTCATCTGCATATTTTAATATAACATTTAAAGTCACATAAAATATTTTAAAAATACGTTGCATGGCCTGCATGATACCCCTAACCCTGTCGTAGCATCCGCGCATCTTGTTCACGTCCCGTTCAGTGAAACGGACTTGTTTGGATGGCTACACGCACGTACGTGCATCCATTCTTGGGAGTATGCATTTTCGTTACCCGGATTTCCAAATTTAGTTTTGGTCGACATGTATATTTTTCATATTTTAAAACTGGAATTTTAGACCAGACCTGGGCATATTTTGGAGTAAGTTTGTATTTACCAGAATATCAAATTTTATTAAATGTTTTTAACAGTTTAAAATTCATATAACGAAAAAGATTTTTTTAAATTAAAATCTTAACAACTTTTTTTAACAGCACTAAATTTCTTTCTCTTTCTTTCTCTCTCCTCTCGAGCGCCTCTCTCTCTCCTCTCGCACTTACTATGCGCTTCTCGATTCCCGTCACCGTCCGCTCCCTCACACTCACCTCCCTTCTTCACACTCTTCTTTTCTCCTTCTTCTTTTCTATTTAAACCATGCACTGCCTCCACGAGAACCCACCATAGCTCTCGAAACCCTAACCCTAGCTCCTCCCGTGCCTCACTGCCTTCAACCTCGCCTCCACCCCTACCTCTCTCCTTCCTTCTTCTCTCCTCTCCTTCCTCACCCGAGAACCCTGCACACCCAAACCCCGAGAACCCAAGAAACCCAAACCCTAGCTCCTCAACTCCACCCTCCACCGACGACGATCCGGGCAACCCTGTGGACGTCCCCTACCTGCATGGTCACATCCTTGCTTTGCTTGGTTCAGTTCTGTACGTCCGCGTGTGCGTCGCGACATTTACCGACATCGTACGCGCCGTACGCACCCCGTCATGAGATCCAATCGAAGCAAGTTGATCTTGCTACATGCTATGATATATTTTTCAACCATATTAATAATTATATTACATGTTTAGTGTATTGTGCATCCCTTGTTACTATTTTACTGTTTTACGACGTCCGTGTGCATCCATATCATTATTTACATATCAATTCGCATGCAAGTTTATCTTGCTATATACTATAATACTTATCTTGCATCCATGTGAATAAAAATATCATATGTTGATTGTATTATACATCCTTACTAATGTTTTACTGTTTTCAGATAACCCGTATGCATCCATATCATTTAATATACATGTAGCCGCATTTACAGATCATATTAATTCATGTTATTATTGTAGTAGCACCCCATGCTTAATAGTTGCATCCCACTTAGTCTTTGAGCTGTAAATGTAACCCTTGATCGATATTTGTGCATCCATACCATTAATTATATATATAGTTGCATGCCATATCACGTTATTTCATATTACTGCTACATTAACATCCCATGCTACATTAACACCCCATGCTAGATAATGTGCATCCTACATAGTAATGGAACTGTAGTTGTAACCCCTGATAGTTATTTGAGCATCCATGTTTATCTGTGTATACATACCATTAACTCTGCATACCTAGTTGGATGCCATATTACATTAACTCATATTATTATCACATCAGTACCCCATGCTTGATATTGTGCATCCTACTTAGTCATGATGTAACCCCTGATAGATAATTATGCATCCATGTTTTTACTGTACATCCGTACTTTTACTCTGATCCAATACTTGCTACATTTTACTGTTGAGCACCCATGTGATACACTGTGCACCACTTAACATGACCTGATACACCACTACTTGACATGTTACCTGATCCTGTTTTTAATACTGACAATCCTGACATGTTGTCCCGATGGATATATCCTGTTGTCTGTATAGACAAACCTGTTCCTGCTTGATCCTGTGTTGGCATTAGCTTCAGATCTATCAATACCTGACTTGAACACATAACTTGGGGGTATGGGGAAATCAATGATGAAACCTGACTTGTAACTCGACAGTTCGATGCTTATACTGATCAGTTTTACGGGCTAGGCCAGCCCCGGGATGATGCTGCTGACATCATTCGTCTGTACATGTTACCTGTTTACCGTCTAGCGGCACGTCTCGGATTCAGCCCGAGAGTCTTGACCGTGGTCCCGGGCATTCACGGGATACTATTGAGTTACATCGACGATTTATTAAATTGATTTCAAAGACTTGAGAGTAGTTAACCCAGTAGTTTAGTTCAGATTACTCACTACGCGTTATATGTGCTTATACCCTTCACTGTTTCTTATTCGTGTTACCGTTATACTTTTATTACTGTTTATACTCATGCCTGCATGACTTGTTACCCTCTGATTATATTATTGTTGATATTATGATGCATTGACGTCTGGGTATTGCATGGCCCAGATCCTCTACCTTTGCCGCAGGCCGATCAGGAGTATTTCAGTGAACAGGCCGAGCAGTGAGGACCTGTTAGTATTTTAGTTTAGTTTCTTTCAGCATTTTCATTCCTGACGTGAGCCCGTATTTGGGACGTACCTTCCAGATTGTTATTGTTACTTGGATTTATTGCTTCCGCATATTATTTCTTGACTCGTTCATTCTGGCTCATGGACATATACTGGATAGTTTGTTTTATTTTCCTGTTCTTGATATCTCTAGACAGCCGTAATGTGACTGTGGAGGGATGTTTTCTAGACACAGGTAGCATGGTTGGCTGTCACGTGCTGATCTTAGCACACTCTGGGAAGCGGGGCGTGACAGGTCCGGTTGGTCACCTGGGCTCAGTTCTTAGTTGAAGACCTCGTCAGCATGGATTCCCGAAGTGGTTAGGCGTATCCTTGGATGACGTCTGCGGATCAAAGAGGAGATCGTGCATTAAAGAGGGAGCGTCGATTCGATCGTACATTCGTTGAGGCGCCAGGCCATGTGTCCGACGGCGGTTGGCTGACGTGACGGGTTTTCGCTGTCCTCTGTGCTTGAAGGGGCGCGTTCAATGATCGTGCGACACGTGGAACATTGACGGCCGTCGAGAGCGAAGCGTTGTTTTGGCGGGAAACAATCAGAGCCGTCGGCGCTCTTTGCTATAATTTCTCCATCGTTGCGAGAGTTAGCTCGGCGCTCTTTGCTTTTGGTCGGATTTCTCACGCTCTTTCCTCGAAGGACTCTTTTTTGACTCAGGTTAGATGTCTTCCTCTGAGGAGTCTGTTGAGATAGTTAGGGTAAAGTCTAGAGAGTCTCACGATGTTTCTTCCTCTGCCCCATCCAAGTCAGATTTCCCCCATAGAGTTAGGGTTACTCGTACTTCCCGTGGTCATGCGACGGGGAGGGTCCCCAAAGCGCACATCAGGAATGCTCGCGATGCGCCCTCCCTCATGAGGAATGTGGACAAGCTCACCACAATCCGGGCTCACTTCCACATTCCCCTAGCTATTCGCTTCGCTTGGCTAGGGAGGAAGAGAGGGCGGACCAGGTGCAGGGCAAGCAGATCGCCTTATACCTGGATGCCTTTTGGGCTAGAATGTGTCTGCCCTTCTCCCCCGAGGTATGCGGGGCGTTACGTTGTTTTCAACTAGCTCCGGGCATCTAGTGCCGAACTCGTGGAGGATTCTCCTCGGATTCCTGGTCTGGTTGAGACTCGAAGAAATCCCCTTCGGCTTGACCCTTCTCCTTTCCTCCCTTTGCTATAAAAATCATCCTGGCACCCGTAAGGACGAGCCGAGCTGGGTGTATGTTTCTTTTAGAAAACATAGAGGAGGGATGGTCGGGTCGGAGGTCGGAGCAGTTCCTTCTTCCATCCATGAATGGAAGGAGAAGTTCATATTTTTCGGGCCGCCCGAGGGTGAGGATTGGCTTGTGCCTGTACAGTGGCACAAAGCCGACTGCCCGCGGGTGAAGTGGTCGTCCTCTCCCGAAGCGAGAGCGGTGTCCGTGTGGGAGCCTATCCAACGGGCCGATATTTTGCTTTCCGAGCAGGCCCTCAGTTGGGCCGGGCTCAGCCCCGCTCAATTCATGGGTAAGTTAAGAGCCTAGGTGACCTGTCTAGACTTGCATATTCTTCTTCTGTTCTTTCTGGCGTCGCTAACTCCCTTTGTGTACTTTCCTTTTTTGCAGAACTGATGGACCGATCTAAATTCCTGGCTGCCATGGCCGAGAAGAAAGGGAGGAAGGCTGGAGGCGCCGGCTCGTCCCACCACGCTCCGAGCCAGGCCCTGTCGGCGGCCGCATCAGCTAGGCGTTCCACCACACCCCGGGCTCTGGAGACCAGCTGTGGGGAGAGCCGTAAACATGCTCGGGAGCCGGAGCCCCGGGCTTTGGAGGTGGAGGATGAGGCCGCCCCCTCCCCCAAAGGTCCCTCTCAAGCAGTCTAAAAGGACGGTATCTCGATCTCCGTCCTTCCCGATCTTCGTGTAGGAGGGGGACGTTTTCTTCGAGGTGCCCTCAGGGCTTTCTGTTGCCGACAGCTTGCTCTCAGAGATGGAACGATCGGCCGGGGGAAAAATCCTCCGGGGGACCCTCAAGGCCCAAGTCGCCTCCATTGCTCAGGAGACTGTACAGGTCAGTATCCGCCTCCCGTTTGGGTTTTCGTTAAGCATCTCTTGTTTGTCGGATCGGATACTTTTTATCTCCTTTTGTTTTCCTCAAGTCTTCCAACACCGTGCCCTCATCGACAACATGGAGCACGAGGAAATTGCCCCGGCGATGCAGATAGCGGGCGAGTCTTCCTCGCGGGAGGAGGGCCTGTGCTGGGAGCTGCGTCAGGTGAGGGAGAGGATCGCTGCCCTCGAAGATCGGGTGGCCGCCGAGGAAGGGGTGAACTCCAAATGCAGGGAGTCCATCCGAATTTTGAAGGAGTCCAACAAGGCCGTTGAGGCTAAGTTGGAGGAGGCCAGGGTGCTCAACACTACGCTGAAGAAGACGCGAAACACCCTTAAAAGGGAAAACGAGGCGGCGAAGGAAGGGATGATGCTTGCCGACCTCCGAGCCGCAGAGGCGGTGGAGAGGTACAAGACGTCGGATCAATTCTACACCGACCTTGCTGACGCCTCGGTCCTCGTCTGGCATCAAGCTCTCGATGCCGCCAAGGCGTTGATGCCGGAGTTTGCCGACGGCAGGCTCCGGCTCGAGTACCCCCTCGAGGATGAGACTCAGGGGGATGCCGCCGGAAGTGCCGCCGGGGGAGAGGCTCCCAGTAGGAGTGTTAGGGATAAGGTGATCACCCCGGCTCCCAGTGCCGAAGCCCCTGGTGGGGGCGCCGACCCTAAAGCCCCCACCCCGGCCATCGATGCTGGCGCGGAGCAAATCGAGGTCCTCCCCGGTCCTGAAGCCTGAGCCTTTCTGCCTTCCTTTTTTTTATTTTGGAATCTTGTAAGCTTTCGGGCAATTTTGTAAGGCTGGGGAGCCTATAAAACCTTTGTAAAGACTCCCAAGTTGTGAATAAAACCGTTTTGTAAATTTTACATGGCAATGTTTTATTATGTGAGCCTGTTAGCGTTTTCCTCGCCTGACGAGCCAGACCGTAGGTCGGCGACCGGTCCTTTAGTTGGCTGTCACGACCCGAAGGTACGGAACATGACTGGCACTTAAATTACGAAACGTCTAAAGGCGTAACGTAATCTAAGTAAGCCAAAGCCCAGAAAATCTAAACCAAATAAAGAAATAGAGTGAAGGAAAACTTATTAAAAGAAAGCGAATTAAAACAAAATAAGTTGCACTAAACATTTTAAAAGCATCAAAATTTTACGAAAAATTCGGCAGAGTCTCCTTTGTAAATACTGGCCCCCAAACGGGTACAACACATATAAATACATATATACCAAGAATAAAGGCATCCCCAAGCTGGAGCTAGCTCTTCGCCAAAGGCGGAATCACAACCACATGCAGTGAATATATCATAATAATGCGAAATAAGTATGAAAGTATAAAAGTATCACGTTGGCTCAAGTGAGTATCGACACCAAACCACAATACAAGTCTCACCGTCTAGTTTAATATATAAGGATTGATGGAGTATACTAGATACAAATAAAATACACGGTGGGAGTAAAAGAAGATCCTCCAAGACCCACCTATGAGCAAGCTGTAAGTCGAAGAAAACGAAGCGGAAAAGAAGTACGCCCGCCGCTGCTGTGCTGACGGTTCAGATCTGTAAGATACTGTGGCACAACGGGGGTGAGTTGCCAACTCATGAGTTGTAAGTAACATTTAACAAGACTATCGTAAGTATGCATGCAAATGCATCACAACCTACATATACCGATATGATGCGATGCACTAGTATGTGTGCAACATGAGTGCATAATCACATGAAACCTGAGTATGTTTGGTACGAAAAATCTGTATTCTTATCTTAGTAAAACTTTTGTGAAATAACTGAAGTATCATCAATGAAATCAACTGAAATCCGTGTCAAGCATCGACACTAAATATGTATATCTCAATGCCTCAATATCTCAATATATCAATATCTTTGTATCTCAAAGTTTCAATATCTCAATATCTCTGAATCTCAAATCTCAATATCTCAATATCTCGGGCTCCAGCAGTCCGGATCGACCCAAATCATCAACTCTCACGGCTACGGTCGGTATCCTCTGGATATCCGCCGCGCTAGACATCACAAATAACCAGTCGGTAGTGCTCCCCTGCCGGGCTCAACGCCATCTGTGCGATCTTCTTGCCCCGAGGTACCACACCGGGTCCACCATGTACCCGCAGACGGTGCACCCCCCTCCTCGAATCGGGTATGCGATACAGCTCAAGAACCGAGAAAACACATGGTGGACGCCACACATCATATCATGAGAAAACCGCAACTTGCATTTTTAAAAATAATAAGTTTATAAATTCTTGCGGTTTTCTCCAAAATCCAAGAATCTCATAAATACTGAAATTCTCGAGAAAAATCATAATATACGAACATGCTGGTGATGATGGAAATCTATGATACGGTAGTATATACCATGCGAAATACGGCCAGAAACTATGCATGAATCATGATGCAATGCGGTATGTACATATGAATAACAATCTTACGTACCCATCTTAATGAAATGAATATACTGATATAAGCCTATGGATTATATATGATGCAAATGCACAATTACTGATCCTAATCAAGTTCTAAAGTGTTCGTGACATAGCAATTACCAAAGGCGTGTGTGTTCACATAAATAGTGCACGTGCGGCAGGAACCAATGGTGATGGTGCAAGTGTCCTATGAGATGATGTCAAATATATATATAACGATGCGATGCAATGAGATGGCTCACTAGGATATTATGCATATAATGCAAGTACTTCAAGTAATACTAAAACATTGGGCGCCTTGCGCCATCCAGACGACCCCCCTATAGATGTATACATCTACTCACCGGGACGCCTCGGCTAATCTGTTCCGATCTCATTTTTATCTTTCCATGCCACGTCCGACGCCTCCGCACCCGATTCTAGAATCGCACACAAGCAATCAAGAGGATAAATAAGTGATGGTCGCGGAACAAACGACACAAGTCAAACAACGCGCGCTAATTAAACGCGTACGCACTTGGCGAACAAGCGCGCTCGCACCAACGCCACAAATTACAACTAAGGTCGCTATACGTGACAACCATCCATCCTAGTACTCATTCGTACCAATTGTGTATTCACAACACATTAAATGTCTTAGGGATTAAGTTATAACCCATCAAAACCTCAAACTTAATTAGAATCGATTTATTTCAAAAACCTAGTAAGCATCCATTTTCCATTTTAGTACAAATCTTGATGTTTTAATAATTCTAGTGGCCACAATGCTCACTAAATATCTTAATTAAGTCACACAAACCATTACTAGAATTTTATTTCAACAATTTATATTAATTTTAAAAACCTAGTTTGCAAAATTATCTAATTTGAATAATTTTGAAGCAACAATTAGCAACTTAACAACTAAACTAAATTTTGCATGTCATAAAGTGTTAAACTACACATTGTAATCATGATCCACCTATAAAAACCCTAATTTGACTTAAAACCCTTTTCTTGAATTTCTAAATCTACAAATCAAAACCATATTAAACACCTAATTAAGCTAGATTAAAATAATAACCAAAACTAAACCTTAGGGTTAGAATTTATACCTCACAATTTGAGATCAAACTTGCAAATCTTAGCCTCCAAAATACTAACTTTGCACCAAGATCCAAGCTAGAATTAAGCAAAGAATAGTGGGTAAAGGTTAAATGAGAAATTAGTGAGGTTTTGTATTTGATTTTTTTGAGGGAAATTTGAAAAAAATTTGAAGAAAATGAGGTGGAGAAAATTGGGGCTGCCAAGGGGAAGCTCGGCCATGAGGGAAGGGAGTGGGGAGTGTGTGTGAGTGTGTAGAAATTTCCACAATAATTGCATCTTTCAAGTCTTTTCAATAGTTGTTTTATTTTTTTTTCTATTTTGATCCATGCTAGAATTCTCTAGAATAATGAAGACATATTAAAAAAAAATAAGCATGTTACAAACTTCTTTTGTGTTGTCATGGTTCACATTTGCATAATTAACCCATTCAAATTTGTAATTTACACTAATTAAATGTATAATGAATGCTTAAAATAATATTTAAAATAATTAATTAAGGAAAAATATTGAAGTAAACTAGAACTTTATAAGTGACCTAATAAATACCAAATACTAGCAATTTCATAGTTAAAATAGGCGTATTTAAATCCATGATGAAAAATAATTATAGTTACGTTTTATGGAAAATACGGTTTATTTTACCGATTATCAGAAAATTCACCTAAAGGGTTATTTATTTATTTATTTATTTTTAAAACGTTACAGTCTTCCCCCCTTAAAGAAATTCGGTCCCCGAATTTAAATCTAACTATGCGCACGGGAATAGCTCGCTCTCATCTTGTCCTCGCTCCCCACGTGCCCTCTTTGCCGCTCGGGCCACGCCAAAGAATCAAAACAGTCGGTATGACCTCGGACATACCTCGGACCTCGGTTTCATCATCTGCCGATCTAGAATGATTATCGGCTGCTCGGTGAAAGAAGATTTGCGCTCCAGCTGAATCATCTGATGCTATATCGCGTAAGAGGGGTCATGAAGATACTTGCGGAGCATCGATACCCGAAACATGGGGTGAACATCTAGAAAGTCAGGTGGAAAAGCCAAACGATACGCAACTGTGCCAATACGCTCCATAATCTCTGAGGAACCCACATATTTGGGATTAAGCTTCCCTTTCCTCCTGAATCTCAACACGCCTTTCATCGGAGAAACCTTTAAGAAATACATGATCGCCAACGATGAACTCAAGTCTGCAATGGCGTCTTATCATCATTAAACTTTTGCCTATTCTAGGCCGCTCTTATTCTATTCCGAATCAACTGAATCTTTTCGGTCGAGTGCCGCACAATCTGTGACCCCAAAACACTGCTCTCACTGAGCTTTGTCCAACATATGGTGATCGACATCTCCACCCATATAATGCCTCGAAGGGTGCCATCTGAATCGCCTCATGGAAGCCGTCATTGTAGAAAAACCTTGTCAAGGGTAAATGACGACCCCAATGCCACGAAATCTAGAACGCAAGCTCGGAGCATATCCTTAAGAATCTGAATGGTCTTCTCTGATTGACCGTCGGTCTGCAGATAAAAAATTGCATTGAATCTCAATCGGTGTTCAAAGCCTCCTGAAGTTTCTGCCATGGTCGACTGGCGAACTGGGTGTCTCTGTCAGACACAATACACGTCGGAACTCCATGTAGTCGCACAATCTCATCAACATATGTCTGAGCATACTAAACGAATCTGAAAGTGATCTTACTGGCAGAAAGTGAGTTGCTTTCGTTAATCGGTCTACTATCCCCCGAATAGAGTCATACCATCGACTGGACCTAGGTAGACCCACAATAAGATCCATAGAAGTTTGTTTCTGTTTCTATTCCAGAATGGGCAATGGTTGTAATTCTCCTGCTGACCCCTAATGCTCGGCCCTGACTTGCTGATAAGTCAGCATCCCGAAACAAATCCATGACATCTCCCTTAATCCTTTCACATTAGCAGACATCTCTTAAGTCATGATACATCTTGGTGAAAACCGGATAAACACTATATGTCGATTGGTATGCCTCCTTTAAACTTTCGCATTACAGTCCCTCGGAATCTGGCACGCACGGTCAAATCCCAAATCTTAGGATTCCTTGATCATCAATCACGAACTCTGAATCTCTGCCCCATCGAACGTGCTCTATGATCTCTGACCAACGAACATCATCGGACTATACCTCACTGATACGGTCCATTACTATGGACGTGCACAGACACGGGCGAGTTGTCCCTCGGTCAACGTAACTCGAACTATACTCGGCTGTCATAAGGAATCTACCAATCTGCCGTCGACTGTCTCTAAACCGTGCTTAAACAAGAAAATCTACCTCTGGCTTCCAACTCAAAACATCTTTCACAACATTCGCCTTGCCCGGATGATAAAGAATCTCGTAGTCATAGTCTTCACCAGCTCCACCCATCGGCGCTGTCTTAAAATTAGATCTCGCTGCTGAAAGATATATCTTAAGCTTCTTGTGATCCGTAAATATCTGTCACGACTCGTCTCCAAATCTTAAGTGTAAAAATCACTGCAGCCATCTCTAAATCATGCGTGGAATAGTACTACTCGTGTTTCTTCAACTGCCGAGAAACATCGCAATAACCAACAAAACCACCTGATCCTGAAGGCAAAATAATATTGGCGCCGTAGTCAAACGAGTTTTCAACTGCTGAAAGCTCTACTCGCATACCTTAGTCCAACGAAAAGAAACGCTCTTCCGGGCCAACCCGGTCAACGTTGCAGCTATCTGTGAAAAATCCTGTTCGAAATTTCAATAGCATCCGTCCAAACCCAAAATGCTGCGAACCTCCGTCACTGATACAGGTCTGGGCCAGTGCTGAACGACCTCGATCTCATTCGGTTCCATACATATACTATCTCCCTTAACTACATGACCCAAGGAGCCAACACCATCCAACCAGAAAACACCCTTAGATAAATTAGCGGATAGTTGGCGCTCTCTCAAAGTCTGCAACGAAATCCTCAATTACTGCCCAGGCTCCACTCGGCTCCAAAAGTACACTAAGATGTCCTCAATGAACATGATGCTAAACTAATCAAGAACGGCCTGGATATTCGGTTCATCCAATCCATAAACGCTGCTGGGGCATTGGTGAGCTCGAACGATATCACCAAAACTCATTACGCCCGCAACTTGTGTGAAAAAAAATCTTCGGAATATCATCCTCTCGAACACACAACTGGTAGTAATCTAATCGCAAGTCAATCTTAAAGAAATGTCCCGCACAGTAACCCAATTCAACTGACGACAATCAATATATAGACACAAACGGTCGTCCTTCTGACGAACAGGACAGGAGCTTCCCAAGGTAACGCACTCGGACGAACAAGCCCTTTATCCACAATCTTGCAACTGTTCCTTCAGTTCTTTATGCTTCACCAGGTCCATCCAATATGGCGGTAAAGGAAAAGGCTCCGTGCCGGAAATCAAGTCAAAGAAGAACGCAACATCGTGCTCTGGCGACAAACCAAACAACTTGCCAGGAAAGACATCTTGAAATTCCCTCACAAACGGGACCTCTGCAGCTCTAACATCACAAACATACACTACGAATCCCTGACGTCCTTTCTTCAAGAACGGAGTAGCGCGAAGAGAAGAAATAAAATCGGGAAGGGTGGCGCTACAGTCTCCCTGCATAACAAGAGCTGGCTCACTCGGACAACTAAATCTGACTACCTCCTCACGGCAGTCCACGGATGCATAACACGTGGCCAACCACTCCATGCTCAGAAGAACTTCGAAGTCAAACATATCGGAAAGAATCAAATCGACAAAAGAATCATTATCTCTGATGCGAACGAATCACGAATGAACAACATATCGAGCAACCAAAATATTAGCCTGTCACAACGGTGGTTATCTAACCGCCTCTGAGCTGGCATACTAGTATAAATCCACTTGGTCCAGAAATGACTAAAGTCTCATAAATGCGCTCCTCCAACAGTAAGGTTGCATCCATCGCGGCTGCATAAGTGTCAAAATGCTGTGTGTTCCCCTCCGAATGACGGCGCGACAGGGACGTCTTGCCTGAGATTCGGGGCAGATGCTAATTGGTGCTATCCGTCTACCTCTCCGAAGATGCCAAGTTGATTTATGGCACCGTGTATCGAAGGTTTAAACGGATGCGTCCGATGTAGCAGACTTCGTCAGATTCCCCCTCGCTTGAGGGGTTTTTTTATTATGGGGACGCTCTTCCCTGCAGGCACAAGCCCCTGCAGTTAATTACGCTACCGCACTGCGATAACCACTTTCTCCTTCTCCAGATGGTCACTTCGTGTCGTGTGTGTTTATTTTGTGTTTGGTTGCCCGTGGATTGTATACGGGGACTGAGTTATGTCGTCGCCCGTAGGGCGTGGACTAGTCCAAATCCGTATTATCTTAGATTTGGGTTTGGGGGTTTGGGTTTAAGGATACGTTAGCCTCATTGGAGACTAAGATCAACTTAAACGTTTGTTAAGGATACGTTAGTCTAGTTTTTAGACTAAGATCGACTTAACGGGACCGTTTAGATCCAACAAAAGAGCAATTAAGGGAGCCATGTTGTTTAGTTTAGTGACAATGCGGTCAATAGGTAGTTTAAGGACATTGCGGTCCAATGTTAGTTTTAAGACGTTGCGGTAAAGGTTAAGGATATCATAGTCCGTGGATTTAAGGACTCCACTGTCCGGCATTAGTTTTAAGACATCACGGTCAAGGTTAAGGACGTCATAGTCCGTTGTTAGTTTTAAGACGTTCCGGTCAAGGTTAAGGACATCATAGTCCATGAGTTTAAGGACCCCACAGTCCGTGTCAATGTGTGGTCATCGGGACCCGTCACCTCTTTGACGATGTTGAGAAATTACAACGCCAAGTATCAAAGGAGTGAAGAGATATACCCTTGAACCAAGGTAGATTAAATAGTCTTTGGCCCAATTTGGGACCAAGACCAATTAATTATGTTATGAGCCCATTGGCCCAGTTAAGTTTGAATTGAGGACTTATGGCCATCTTAGGCTAAGTCCAATCATGCTTAGAATATTGGCTTTCTGTTGGTCCATTGGAGGAGAGGCTTTACCTCTAGAACTTAGCCAATTGGGCTGAAACTAGTGTTAAACACTAAAGACCAACAGTGTTGAACACTGGGAATGAGATTGATAAGTTAGTGTTTAACACCAAGAGATAGTTAGTGTTAATTACTAGCAACAGGGCTTTCAGATTAGTGTTTAAACACTAAAGCAAATCAGTGTTAAACACTGGCAATGGAGTTTTCAACCTAGTGTTACTAGTAACAGAGATCCCAAGTTAGTGTTAATCAATGTTAAACACTGGTATCAGAGATTTTTTTAATTTAGTGTTAAACACTAGGAAAATCAGTATTAACACTGCTAACAGAGATTTAATTTAGTGTTAAACACTAAGAAAGTCAGTGTTTAAACACTGCAAATGGAGTTTTAATTTAGTGTTAAACACTAAGAAAGTCAGTGTTTAAACACTGCAAATAGAGTTTTTCAATTAGTGTTGAACACTAAGGCAAATCAGTGTTAAACACTGAATTCAGAAGTTCCAATTTAGTGTTAAACACTAAGGCAAGAGGGGTCACGTGGTAGCACGTGAAGGCGCCCTCCCCTGTGGAGCGTTTCAGGGGTCACGTGGTAGCACGTGACCCTGCTTCTTTGCATGTTTGTTTAAGAATTAAATTCTTTGTAGGGTTAAACACTAATAATTAACTTTAGAGGAATTAAATTCCCACTTTCTTTTAAAGAATTACTCTTAGATAGGGTTATACCCTAATTTGTATTCTGTAAGAATTGAATTCCCATATATGTGAGGAATTAAGTTCTGTCATAGGGTGAAACCCTAATTTCTTCTCTAAGGGAATTAAATTCCTGTGAGTTTGAGAAGGTTAAGTTTCTCAATTAAGGTTAAACCCTTGTTCTGTTCATTTTGAAGGAATTAAATTTCTATAACATAGGGTTAAACCCTAATTTCTTCTCAAAGGAATTAAATTCCTATAATTCTGTGAGAATTAAATTCTCAAACTTCCATTCCCTCTCTATGCTTTGGATCTTCATGGCAGGATCTCAACCCAATGAGAATTAAATTCTCAATTCATGGGAAGATGTGCACTTTGCAGATCCTCCACTAGAGAAAGAACTAAGTTCTTCTTTTTTAATATAAGAGTTAAACTCTTTTGAGAATTAAATTCTCTTTTGAAGCCTCCCCTTTCTTACCTAGGGTTTTCTTTTGCAGAGGATCAAATCCTTCCAAAATCTCAAGGCTCTATTTCTCTCTATATATATGTCTCTGTCTATATCCCTTTGTATTTTCCTGGCTCCTATTTATAGGAGAAGGAAGAGAATCAATCAGTTTTAGTGAATCTTTCATTGAGAGATTTGATTTGTTTATTGAGAGATTTGATTTACATTCATCATTCATCTGGACCTTTGGATTATTAGGTGAATTTTATTCACCATTGGATTTTAAATCCAAAAATATTCCTTTGTTATTTCGGTTAGATTTTAAGGGAAAATCTTTCTAAGTTCAAGATTTTTCCATAAATAGGTGATATTTAATCACCTTTAGATTTTTAATCCAATCGGTTCCAAATAATCATTCTCCTTTAGAAAGATTTGAATGCTCTTCAGAACTTAATTCTGTTAAATAGAGAGGATTTGAAAGCCGGTCACGTGTGACCATGTGACCCTTGGTCACGTGTAGGCACGTGACCCTTGGTCACGAGTAGGCACGTGACCCCCTGGAGCGAGCTTTTTTTCTCTTTTTGCGCTCTTTTTTCTAGCCGCTGCTCAACCGTCACGTGCCAACACGTGACCCCTGGTCACGTATGAGCACGTAACCTTTTCTGGAGCATTTTCTTTGATTTAATCAGGGAGTGAATCTGCCTTTGCCGCTGCTTTTAAATGTCACGTGCCAACACGTGACTGCTGGTCACGTGCTAGCACGTGATGCCTCTACCGTAGGCTTTCCTGATTTTAAATCAGGAAACAAATGCCCCCACAGCATTGTTCTCACGTGTCTGCACGTGAGTGCAACGCTGTCACTTTTTGTGACCGTTGGATTCCTTTATGGATTTGGGGAGATGAAGCGTCTCCATCACATCCTATAAATATAGGGGTCATTTCAGAAACGCCTCCACTTCTGCTTATCTTCCTCCTTGCAAACTTTTTCTGAGAATTTAATTCTCTTCTTCCAGAGCTTAGTTCTCTGCCTTGAGACATTTTCAGAGTTTAACTCTGTTCAAAAAGATTCTTTTCTTCAGGTAATGCTCCTGAACGAACGATGAACTTCCACATTCCTCTGGATTTCAAATCCAAAGCAAGGGTTTTTACCCTTTTTAACAGGAACCCATTCTTTCTTTAAGCTTTTCAACCAAAATATGAAACCATTTAACCTTCAACAGTAGATCTCTTAGGGTTTAGATGATCTTTAGGGAAATGATGGTGATAATCCATGGAGTTTAACTCCGTTCACAGAAAACATGTTTCTGGGAATTTAATTCCCTTTTCTCAATAAGGAATTTGATTCCTATGAATAACTCAGTTTCTTCGCATGGAGGCTTCTTAGGGTCTCTTTGCCCTAGGTTGTCCTTCTGTAATTAATGGGGCAGAAGCTTGCAATGATGTCTTCTGTGGGAATTTAATTCCCTTGATCCTGTTTGATTTGTTGTAGAGTCCAAGGTAGATTTGTCTTCTAGGGGATGTACAGGGCCACTTGAAACCCACTTCCTATCTAATGAGGATATCCCTTTTGTCTTATTACAACTGCTTAGTCTCATTATTAACGAGCCATCATCCTGATTCTGTGGGGCCCATGTGTTTTGTAGCCGATGGTCCCATAAAAAGAGTCTGCTATCGCTTTCTTCAACTGTCTTCATGTTCATGCATGTATATTTATTGCTGCTTTGCTTTTGACATTTTTCTTTTATTCGATTTCAGGTGCAATGGCTTCTGTTCCGTGCTTCCCTTTCACTCGTTCGGAGGCCGCTTTTCCTCAATCACCAACTGACGAAGAAGCGATGGCGATGATCCGGGCTCATGACCCGAACTGTACCAGCCTACTTCTATGGGGATCTTGGTACAGTCATATCATCCAGGGTCGCCGGAGTTTCCTTTGCGCAGTACCGACAGAGCCTACTTTTCCGTTTTTGCCGATGGTCCCTCCGAGGACGGTTTTCGCTATGGAGATGCCAAATTGGACTCCAACGGGACGGCTCGAACCTTCGACGACCGGTATCCCGAACCATCCGATCCCAGCTATAGATATCCTGGGACGACGTATTTGTCAGGGTGAGGCCCTCCCCTGGGGACAGATTTATAAGATAGGGCTCACACCTCGACACTCCATGGGCTACCTCCTCTGGGCTCGCTACATCCTTGCCACCCATCATGCGCGGCTACAGAAGGTTGGGCTTTACCAGGCGATATATGCGTCGCTCTTTCACTACCAATCCCCACATGCCTGGTGGGTTAAGGCGTTCTTGAACCAGTGGAATCTCCCCACCAACACTTTCCTTTTAGGGGACCGCGAGGTCTCGATCTCTTTGGCAGAATTTTATGAAATCTCGGGATTGCCAATTAGGGGTACATTGTATGAGGAGTTGCTGCCTCCTGACGAGTATGTTTTTGAGCCCGAGCCCGCTCCGGTTGACGGCCTGTCTACTGAGAATGCCGTCCGCCACAAGCGTCCCAGCTTGATCAAGGTGCTAGGTATCTTCGACCGATTGTTCACCGAATCTGAGGAGCAAGGTGTTACTTTTAAGAGCTTCATTGCCTGCTTCCTTCGCGAGGACGTCTTGTCGAAGACAGCTCCGAAGTTCGCTAACATCAAAGACCCATTTGGTTTTGGTCCGAAGAAGCTGCCGACCACTGAATCGGATCTACCGCAGTACTACATCCCCATTATGTCGCCGATGTCTTTTGAATCCATTGCAGCTCCCGGCATGGATGAGGATACGTTCTTCATGGGGTTTGTCAGTGTTTGGCTCAGTTGGTTTGTCATTCTCATGCATCGTCGCTTTATGAGGGCTTCGGTTTTCTACCCCGCTCATTGTATCGCTGAGGGGACGCGGTTGGCCATTGGTGTCCCGGCGCTGGCGCATCTTTATCACGGGCTGGGTACCGCAGCTAACACTTCTACCCCTGGTGTGGATGTAGTAAACTTTGCGCTTCATTACTTCACGTCTTGGATCGAAATGCACGTGTTGGGAGCTTTCGCTATGCATCAGAGGCCCGCATTTTACGACGCCTACCCCTTCCCGCGACTTATGCGATTGGTGGATGCTTCTGCCGCCGACCCGACCCAATTCGGGGCTATTCGGGTGCTGATTTCTCCCTACGCTACCGCTGGCGGGCTGGTTTTTAATGATCGGGTCTTGTCTTCTCCTTCAGGTCCAGTTCAACAACTCTGGGACCGGTCAAAAGACAACGTACCCTCTTTGAGGCCTCGGGAGGCCGCGCACTTGTATGCCATTAGACCAGGCTATTTGGTATTCCGCCAGGATGGTGCGACTCTTTTCATGCGGTACAATCCGCATCGCTTCGCTCGACAGCTTGGGTACGACCAGGGCGTTCCTTTCGAGGCTTTCATAGTTGCGCCGGTCCCTTCACTTGACGCCGTTCGCGATGCCGCTCATCATTTCGTGATATTGAACACCGGCTCCCACTTCATGATCCCTGAAGCTGAGCACATGCCCCGGTGCGTGGGATCGTTCACGGGTTGGTATCTCCATCGAGTCAACCCAATTATTCTTGAGGAGAGAAGGGTGCTTCTTGGTCATGATGCTCCTCCTCAGGTTCCGGCCATGGGAGCTACGCTGCGACCGCGAGCTCCGGTCCGCTTCCTGTAGGGTGTTTTTCGTCACCCCATTGAGATGGGAATACGCGCGCGCTTGTCAGGCGTACTACAGATTCCCCCTGCCTAGGGTAGGCCAGGGTTTATTGATTGTGGGGATCCGAATCTCCGGCAGCCGCGGACTAAGCTGCTGTTAATTACCCCTCGCCTTTGGGGCGAGGGAACCTCCGATTAACGGGTTAAACTGGTCATGCGAACTCAATGTGCGGTGTACGTGTGTTGTGTTTTGAAAGGGGGGTTTGGATATATCGGGAGCCACGTAGAGTTTTTACTGGGTCCCGCTACTCGGATAGCGGGCTGGGGGTCAAGAGGGCTAGCAGCCCCCTTGCGGGGTGCGGGGCAGCGCCCCGTTAGAAATTTTTTTCTAACAGGGACAGTGTCGTAGAGCACGTGTGTGTGCAAATATGTATACATATGTATATATATGTATATATGTATATATATAAAAGAAAGAAAGGGGGAAAAGGCATCCAAAGGATGTGTGGAGGCAGCACCTTGGGTGTTGTGCGTCTGGGTGCTGTGCGCTCAGGCGCTAGAGTGCCACGTGTCGGCACGTGGGCGCTCTGCGCTTGAGCGCTGGGCGCTTGAGCGCAAGCGCGCCACGTGTCGGCACGTAGGCGCTTTGCGCTTGAGCGCCTGCGCTTGAGCGCAAGCGCGCCACGTGTCGGCACGGGGGAAACTTGCGCTCGAGCGCTTGCGCTCGGGCGCAAGCGCGCCACGTGTCGGCACGGGGGAGACTTGCGCTCGGGCGCTTGCGCTTGGGCGCAAGCGCGCCACGTGTCGGCACCGGGGCGACTTACGCTCGGGCGCTTGCGCTTGAGCGCAAGCGCGCCACGTGTCGGCACATGGGCGACTTGCGCTCAGGCGCTTGCGCTTGAGCGCAAGCGCGCCACGTGTCGGCACGCGGGCGCTCTGCGCTTGAGCGCCGGCTAGAAAAAGTGGCTTTTAGCCTAAGAAACAGAAGCTATGCTTCAGAAAGGAAATATTTGTTATGTATATATGTATGGAGTTAAACTCCTGGGATGTTTTGAAGTTGATGAAGGGGGTTCTTCTTCTTCCTTCTGTTGTTTGGCCGGATCTTGAAGATCAAGAAGTAGGAGATTTTAAAAATCACTCCTTTTTGAGATCTGATGGGAGATCTGAGTTCCCCTTTGTGGGTTTTGTGGTGGAAAACTACTTAGTTTTGGAAAAGAAGGAGTAAAACTCTTGATTTAATTCAAAAGAATTGAGAAGGTTTAGAACCTTGGAGAAGGAGCAGGAGGCACAAAGAACCCTAGTTTTTGGGGGAATGAAAAAGTGTATCCCTTTATTCATCATCATGTTGCCTTTTATAGGCTCACATATTTACATATAGCCCCTTGGGCTTTACAAAAATGGCATTTTAGCCATCCCATGGCTCATGTGCCATTTCATTTTTGCACATAAGCCATGGGCTTACAAAATATTGGCTTTATGCCCATTTTGCATACATTCATGTATAAAAAATTACATAAAAATTATTTATTACATGATTTTTTTTGTTGGCATGGCGGAAGGCCGGACGCTTCGTGTTCGGGCTCGACCTGGGCATTGGCCCACTTGCTTGGGCTTGGGCCCACCTGGCTTGGGGTTGACCTTGACTTTGACTTGGTCAACCGGGGTGCAAATTTTGATTTCAACAAAGTGCCCCCCATCAATAAATGCACACTACATATGTGAGTCGTGTGCGTGAAATTGATGGATCTTCTTTCATGTGGAGGCGACTTGCCTTGTTTCCCACTCTTTGGGATGCACTGCCCTTTTTACGACGTGGACGGTCGACGCTTGACGCGTCTCCGAGACGGAGTGTCCGTGGTAGACGTTTCCCTGGCCCGGAGTGATCTGGTTCCTGATTTGTAGGAAGCCTGCACTACCCTTTTTACGACCTAGACGGTCGACGCTCTGATCCAGAGCGATTTGGGTTCCCAATTTGCGGGAGCCTGCACTGCCCTTTTTGCGACATAGACGGTCGACGCTCTGATCCGGAGCGATTTGGGTTCCCAATTTGCGGGAGCCTGCACTGCCCTTTGCGACATAGACGGTCGACGCTCTTTTACGAAGCGATTTGGGTTCCCAATTTGCGGGAGCCTGCACTGCCCTTTTTGCGACATAGACGGTCGACGCTCTGATCCGGAGCGATTTGGTAGACGTGTCCCCGGCACAGAGTGTCACTGGTCGACGTTTCCCCGAGACGGAGTGTCGTTGTTGGACGTTTCCCTGATGCGGAGCGTCTGTGTTGGACGTTTCCCCGATGCAGAGTGTCGCTTGCTATGTATCCCTTGCACTGAGTGTCGCTGTTGGACGTTTCCCTGATGCGGAGTGTCTGTGTTGGACGTTTCCCCGATGCAGAGTGTCGTTGGTCGACGTGTCCCCGGCACTGAGTGTCAGGTTGACTTTTCCCCGGCACGGAGTGTCGTTGATCGACTTTTCCCCGGCGCGGAGTGTCGGGTTGACTTTTCCCCGGCACGGAGTGTCGCTGATCGACTTTTCCCCGGCGCGGAGTGTCGGGTTGACTTTTCCCCGGCACGGAGTGTCGCTGATCGACTTTTCCCCGGCGCGGAGTGTCGGGTTGACTTTTCCCCGGCACGGAGTGTCGCTGATCGACTTTTCCCCGGCGCGGAGTGTCGCTGGTTGACTTTTCCCCGGCACAGAGTGTCGCTGATGGACTTTTCCCCGGCGCGGAGTGTCGGGTTGACTTTTCCCCGGCACGGAGTGTCGCTGATGGACTTTTCCCCAGCGCGGAGTGTCAGGTTGACTTTTCCCCGGCATGGAGTGTCGCTGTTGGACGTTTCCCTGATGCGGAGTGTCTGTGTTAGACGTTTCCCCGATGCAGAGTGTCGCTGGTTGACGTGTCCCTGGCACGGAGTGTCGCTGATCGACTTTTCCCCGGCGCGGTGTGTCGGGTTGACTTTTCCCCGGCACGGAGTGTCGCTGATCGACTTTTCCCCGGCGCGGAGTGTCGCTGATGGACTTTTCCCCGGCGCGGAGTGTGGGGTTGACTTTTCCCCGGCACGGAGTGTCGCTGATCGACTTTTCCCTGGCGCGGAGTGTCGGGTTGAATTTTCTCCGGCACGGAGTGTCGCTGATGGACTTTTCCCCGGCGCGGAGTGTCGGGTTGACTTTTCCCCGGCGCGGAGTGTCGCTGATCGACTTTTCCCCGGCGCGGAGTGTCGCTGGTTGACTTTTCCCCGGCACGGAGTGTCGCTGATGGACTTTTCCCCGGCGCGGAGTGTCGGGTTGACTTTTCCCCGGCACGGAGTGTCGCTGATCGACTTTTCCCCGGCGCGGAGTGTCGGGTTGACTTTTCCCCGGCACGGAGTGTCGCTGATCGACTTTTCCCAGGCGCGGAGTGTCGCTGGTTGACTTTTCCCCGGCACGGAGTGTCGCTGATGGACTTTTCCCCGGCGCGGAGTGTCGGGTTGACTTTTCCACGGCACGGAGTGTCGCTGATGGACTTTTCCCCGGCGCGGAGTGTCGGGTTGACTTTTCCCCGGCACGAAGTGTCGCTGATGGACTTTTCCCCAGCGCAGAGTGTCAGGTTGACTTTTCCCCGGCACGGAGTGTCGCTGTTGGACGTTTCCCTGATGCGGAGTGTCTGTGTTGGACGTTTCCCCGATGCAGAGTGTCGCTGGTTGACGTATCCCCGGCACGGAGTGTCGCTGATCGACTTTTCCCCGGCACGGAGTGTCGGGTTGACTTTTCCCCGGCGCGGAGTGTCGCTGATCGACTTTTCCCCGGTGCGGAGTGTCGGGTTGACTTTTCCCCGGCGCGGAGTGTCGCTGATGGACTTTTCCCCGGCGCGGAGTGTCGGGTTGACTTTTCCCCGGCACGGAGTGTCGCTGATCGACTTTTCCCCGGCGCGGAGTGTCGGGTTGACTTTTCCCCGGCACGGAGTGTCGCTGATGACTTTTCCCCGGCGCGGAGTGTCGCTGGTTGACTTTTCCCCGGCACGGAGTGTCGCTGATCGACTTTTTCCCGGCGCGGAGTGTCGGGTTGACTTTTCCCCGGCACGGAGTGTCGCTGATCGACTTTTCCCCGGCGCGGAGTGTCGCTGGTTGACTTTTCCCCGGCACGGAGTGTCGCTGATGGACTTTTCCCCGGCGCGGAGTGTCGGGTTGACTTTTCCCCGGCACGGAGTGTCGCTGATGGACTTTTCCCCAGCGCGGAGTGTCAGGTTGACTTTTTCCCGGCACGGAGTGTCGCTGTTGGACGTTTCCCTGATGTGGAGTGTCTGTGTTGGACGTTTCCCCGATGCAGAGTGTCGCTGGTTGACGTGTCCCCGGCACGGAGTGTCGCTGATCGACTTTTCCCCGGCGCGGTGTGTCGGGTTGACTTTTCCCCGGCACGGAGTGTCGTTGATCGACTTTTCCCCGGCGCGGAGTGTCGGGTTGACTTTTCCCCGGCGCGGAGTGTCGCTGATCGACTTTTCCCTGGTGCGGAGTGTCGGGTTGACTTTTCCCCGTCACGGAGTGTCGCTGATGGACTTTTCCCTGGCGCGGAGCATAATTCCTGCAGGGAAGGTAGATATCCCGAGGCGAAGCATGATTTCGACACGGGGTAAATTCTGGGACGGAGCATGATTCCGCCATAGAGGTTGTTGGTTTGATTTGATTTGGGTTGACATCAGCATCGCTACACTGGAATATGGTACCAGGAGCGAATCATCATCTGTCTTGAGAGGATGTGGGAATTGTTTTTTTTTGTTTGGCATCTGCATTGCTGCACTGGAATAATGCCAGGAGCAACTCATCATTTGCCCCGAGAGAATTTGGGGATTTTTTTTGTTGGCATCTGCATTGCTGCACTGGAATGATGCCAGGAGCAACTCATCATTTGCCCCGGAAGGATTTGGATTTGGTTGGTTTGGCATCTGCATTGCTGCACTGGAATAATACCAGGAGCAACTCATCATTTGCCCCGAGAGGATTTGGATTTGGTTGGTTTGGCATCTGCATTGCTGCACTGGAATAATGCCAGGAGCAACTCATCATTTGCCCCGAGAGGATTTAGGAATTGATGGCTTAGGAGACCGGTTTAGATCCCTATCACCTAAGGCTTTTCCATTTTGTGAGCCATAAGGGTCTCACAAAGCATTTTCTCCCTACGGGTCGTGAGGATCCCGCAGGTGTATTTTCTCCTTAGGAGTCGTGGGGACTCCTAAGTGTGTTGCTCCTTTGTGAGTCATAGGGATCTCACGCGGGAATTTTCTCCTCACAAAGTCGAGAGGGCTTTGCGAGTGCATTTCATTTCTTCTTTTTTTTTTTTACAAGTTTGCGCCCTTTCGGGTTTTCACAAACTCGCCGGCAGTCCTGCTGTTTTTACTCACGGAGCCCTTTCGGGTTTTCATCCGTACCCGTTTTGCTTGTAGACATACCGTTCTTCTTTTTTTTCTTCTTTTTTTTTCTTTTTTTATCTTTATCTTTTTCTTTTTTTTCTTTTTTTTTTTGGAGAGATCGGGATTGTTTTACGCCCGTGGATTGTATACGGTTTTGTAGGATGTATGATCCAGACCGTAGGGCCAGAAAAATTTCAGGACTTTGTTGGCGTCTGCATCGCTGCACTGGAATGTGGTACCAGGAGCGACTCATCATTCGCCGTTGGGGTATGGGATTTAGAATTTGGTTGGCGTCTGCATCGCTGCACTGGAATATGGTACCAGGAGCGACTCATCATTCGCCACTTGGGGATTGGGGAGCGATGGCGTAGGAGACAGGTTTAGATCCCTGTCACCTAAGACTTTTCAATTTTATGGGCCGTGAGGGTCCCATAAAAGCATTTTCTCCCTACGAGTCGTAAGGATCCCGCAAGTGTATGTTCTCCTTAGGAGTCGTGAGGGCTCCTAAGTGTGCTTTTCCTTTGTGAGTCGTAAGGATCCCACAAAGGTTTGTTCTCCTCATGTATCGTAAGGACACATGAGTGGATTTCCCTCGTTCCCAGTTTAATGACTTAGAGGTCATCTGTTTCCAGTTTAACGACTTGGTGGTCGTCTGTTTCTAGTTTAAAGACTTAGAGGTCTGCTGTTTCCAGTTTAACGACTTAGAGGTCTGCTGTTTCCAGTTTAATGACATAGTGGTCATTTGTTTCCAGTTTAAAGACTTAGAGGTCTACTGTTTCCAGTTTAACGACATAGTGGTCATTTGTTTCCAGTTTAAAGACTTAGAGGTCTACTGTTTCCAGTTTAAAGACTTAGAGGTCTGCTGTTTCCAGTTTAACGACTTAGAGGTCATCTGTTTCCAGTTTAACGACTTGGTGGTCATCTGTTTCCAGTTTAGAGACTTAGAGGTCTGCTGTTTCCAGTTTAAAGACTTAGAGGTCTATCTATTTCCAGTTTAACGACTTAGAGGTCATCTGTTTCCAGTTTAACGACTTAGAGGTCTGCTGTTTCCAGTTTAAAGACTTAGAGGTCTGTTGTTTCCAGTTTAACGACTTGGAGGTCATCTGTTTCCAGTTTAACGACTTAGAGGTCATCTGTTTCCAGTTTAAAGACTTAGAGGTCTATCCAGGGGCATAGGTATGATGAGAATTATTTGAGCCCGTGGATTGTATACGGTAGTCAATTTGGGGACTAACCGTAGGGCCGGAAGAATTTTGAAAATTTGAATTTTTGTTTGTGTTTTTTTTTTGTTTTTATTTTACCGCGATTGCTCTATCCTTTCAGCTTTTTTATCGTGAAGATCGCGATTGCCCTATCATTTCAGCTTTTATTCGCGGTTGCCCCATCATTTCGGCTTTATTTCATTTATTTTTACGCGCTGATTTTTATTACGAGTTGCCCCATCATTTCGGCTTTTCTCTATTTTTCTTTTATTTACACATTTTTTTATTTACATATATATATATATGTATATTTTTACATTCCCAGTTTAACGACTTAGAGGTCGATTGTTCCCAGTTTAATGACATGGTGGTCAGCTGTTCCCAGTTTAACGACGTGGTGGTCCTTTTTGCTTATCCCAGCTCCTTGAACTTTGATCTTGGCGGAGCTGTGTTGATGACCTAGCTCTGTGGCTTGCCGATACATCCGAGGATTGTGAGGTTTTTCCAAGCTTATATTGGTCCTCTGCCCAATCTTTGAAAATATAGCAGTCTTCGATGGTATGACCCACCACTCTATGATATGGGCAGTATATGGGATTGCCGGTCATGTTCATTTCCTGTGGCCTCTTTGGAACAGGCAGTTGCAGACCGTTGTTCAAGGCGTCCATGAATATTTTGCGGACTTCATCCCTCCTGAAGGAGTATACCTTCTTCTTTCTCTCCATTGGAGTAGGTGCCTTTGCTGATGCTGGTCCTCGAGGCACATGTCTGGGAGGATTAGGTTCCCGAAAGGCTTCGGTCTCCATTTGCATGAAATCGGCGATCGTAGCTTGACTGTTCGCTAACACGCCTTTAGACAGTTCTATCTCTCCCATCTTGTATTGCCTTTCGACCCAATCTTTGAAGACAAAGCAGTCCTCAATGGCATGACCTATCACCATGTGATAGGGGCAATATTTTGGGTCGTCGGTCATATTCTCTTCTTGTGGTCTCTTTGATTCTGGCAGTTGTAGACCGTTTCTTAAAGCGTCCCTGAATATCTTGTGGACCTTTTCCCTCTTGAAGGAATAGACCTTTTCCAGCTTCTCTTTCAGAGGCGATTCCCCCCCCCCGGCGTATGTATCGGAGGGACTGGAGGCTGATTGCGGCCGTTTTTCGCGAAGGCGCTCCGCTTTTAGGTTGAAAGGGATATCAGTTGACTGCCCCCGGGTATCAATCCCTGGCTCATGAGCCAAAATTTGATTCTGCTGTAATTGCAATCGGGGGACTTGGGTCGCGAGATCTGCCACGACGTTTGCCAGCTCGTCGACTTTGGAATAGACCTCGGCCATCTTCTCATCCCTGTCCTGAAATTGCCTTTGAAGCCATTGGAATAATGCTTGTTCTGTAGTTCCGGCTATGACAACCGGGTAATCTTTATTGCCTGAGCTCAATTCCGTAGGAACCACGGGCTCCTCTGGCTTATCGGCGTGAGCGGGCTCTTCATCATTTAGATCGAGTCGATGCTGGGTAGCGTCAACCATATCATCACCATGGCTGTGAAGAAGAGGAGGGTTCGTTTCTTCTTGTCCGGCCATGTAGACAGTGTGGACTACGTACCCAGCCATCTCTTTATCTTTGGCGGCTGATTTCGCGGAGCGGTCCGGGCTTTGGAAATTCATAAATTCTAACATGGCCGGAGCCCTAGCCCTTTTGTTGGCTCTGTGTCCGAGCCGCTTCTTCCTCAGTTTCTCTGCCTTGAGCGCTTGGCAGGCTTCTGCTCTCCGGGAAGCCGCCATAGGCTGAGTGATGGGGAGCTTAGAGAAGATACCCGATCGAGCAGTTGTCAAGGGCACCGTCGGTGCTTGCTCAAGAGGCCTTGTTGCTTTGTCGGTGTTGATGGCCTTGCCCCCAGTTGGGGCCAAGGAAAGTCGTTCAGATACCGACTTGCGTTTGGGTTGGGGCGCCATCGAGATCACCACATTTGGTCTCTTGCCTTTCGAGACCGGTTTATCTGCCACCGGGGCTTGAGGAGCTGGGATGGCGCCAACTGGCATGAACATGATAGAGCCGAATGGTAGCAGCGGCTCCTCCCATTGTCGCCCGAGACTGGCCGGAAGGACCGTCCTAGAGTCTATCCTCATCGTGTAGGAGACGGGAGCTGAGTTCATCATCGAAGACATCGTCGGAAAGTGATTGCTTGAAAATCTACATGAAAAAGCATTATTTTTAGTATAAATACATGTATGTATATTGATTGAGTTCGCATGAACGCTTAACCCGAAATATGGGAGGAGAGATTGGTCCCACCGGGCGTGCCAGAATCTGTAGGGTGTTTTTCGTCACCCCATTGAGATGGGAATACGCGCGCGCTTGTCAGGCGTACTACAGATTCCCCCTGCCTAGGGTAGGCCGGGGTTTATTGATTGTGGGGATCCGAATCTCCGGCAGCCGCGGACTAAGCTGCCGTTAATTACCCCTCGCCTTTGGGGCGAGGGAACCTCCGATTAACGGGTTAAACTGGTCATGCGAACTCAATGTGCAGTGTACGTGTGTTGTGTTTTGAAAGGGGGGTTTGGATATATCGGGAGCCACGCAGAGTTTTTACGGGGTCCCGCTACCCGAATAGCGGGCTGGGGATCAAGGGGGCTAGCAGCCCCCTTGCGGGGTGCGGGGCAGCGCCCCGTTAGAAATTTTTTTCTAACAGGGACAGTGTCGTAGAGCACGTGTGTGTGCAAATATGTATACATATGTATATATATATGTATATATGTATATATATAAAAGAAAGAAAGGGGGAAAAGGCATCCAAAGGATATGTGGGGGTAGCACCTTGGGCGCTGTGCGTCTAGGTGCTGTGCGCTCAAGCGCTAGAGTGCCACGTGTCGGCACGTGGGCGCTCTGCGCTTGAGCGCTGGGCGCTTGAGCGCAAGCGCGCCACGTGTCGGCACGTAGGCGCTTTGCGCTTGAGCGCCTGCGCTTGAGCGCAAGCGCGCCATATGTCGGCACGGGGGAGACTTGCGCTCGAGCGCTTACGCTTGGACGCAAGCACGCCACGTGTCGGCACCGGGGTGACTTGCGCTGGAGCGCAAGCGCGCCACGTGTCGGCACCGGGGCGACTTACGCTCGGGCACTTGCGCTTGAGCGCAAGCGCGCCACGTGTCGGCACATGGGCGCTCTGCGCTTGAGCGCCGGCGAGAAAAAGTGGCTTTTAGCCTAAGAAACAGAAGCTATGCTTCAGAAAGGAAATATTTGTTATGTATATATGTATGGAGTTAAACTCCTGGGATGTTTTGAAGTTGATGAAGGGGGTTCTTCTTCTTCCTTCTGTTGTTTGGCCGGATCTTGAAGATCAAGAAGTAGGAGATTTTAAAAATCACTCCTTTTTGAGATCTGATGGGAGATCTGAGTTCCCCTTTGTGGGTTTTGTGGTGGAAAACTACTTAGTTTTGGAAAAGAAGGAGTAAAACTCTTGATTTAATTCAAAAGAATTGAGAAGGTTTAGAACCTTGGAGAAGGAGCAGGAGGCACAAAGAACCCTAGTTTTTGGGGGAATGAAAAAGTGTATCCCTTTATTCATCATCATGTTGCCTTTTATAGGCTCACATATTTACATATAGCCCTTTGGGCTTTACAAAAATGGCATTTTAGCCATCCCATGGCTCATGTGCCATTTCATTTTTGCACATAAGCCATGGGCTTACAAAATATTGGCTTTATGCCCATTTTGCATACATTCATGTATAAAAAATTACATAAAAATTATTTATTACATGATTTTTTTGTTGGCATGGCGGAAGGCCGGACGCTTCGTGTTCGGGCTCGACCTGGGCATTGGCCCACTTGCTTGGGCTTGGGCCCACCTGGCTTGGGGTTGACCTTGACTTTGACTTGGACAACCGGGGTGCAAATTTTGACTTCAACACTTCCCTCTGAGGGATATTGGCACCGTGCTCATTCCGGGGGAGTCGGGGGTGGACCTTACTCCAACAGCTGGCATGCCCCTAGGTACCCGGTCGCGGGGTAGACGGGCCCCAGTAGCAGTACCACCGCCCACGGCAGCACTGCCCCCCGTGGCATCGACAATGGCGGTGTCATCCTCAACCGTAGCACTAAGCGAGGGTAACAGGGATGAGGGTGCTTAAGGGTGCTGAGGGTGACGTGGGTCGGCGTCGCCCTAAGGCTTCACGAGGAAGGAAGCGGTCGTCCTCGGTGATAAGCTCTGGGTCTAAGCGCCGAAGGAAAGTGGCTACTAACTTGCACGACTCTTTAACGGAGTCTGAGCCCATTCTTAAAGATGAGCTGCTGGTCTTGCCGGAATCAAATGCTGGACTACTTTTCCCAAGTTCGGCCGCCGAGGAAGCCGCGCAGTTGGCTGAGGGTATAAGACGTTCCTAGGATGCGTCTCAGAACGCCAGGGTTCTGAAGAAGCCCTATCCTGCTGTAATCTTTTACGAAGACCCCTCGTGGATTCGGCGGCGGTTTATTGGCCCTTTGGAGGAATGGGGGGAAAGGGCCCTGAAGAAGGCTGCTTCAGAGGACGCAGCGGACGCACTTTCCTTATGGACCGGCGGCCACGAGTCTACCCTCGAACCCCGGCGGGCACGCCTCCTTGAGAAGGAGCAGCGGCTTGAAGAAGCCATATTGAAGGCTTCCCTGCGCATCGGTATGTTTTTGTTCTTTTTTGTAGCTTTTTAGATTATTTACACCTGCATATACGTATCCTTATTCTTGTGTGAATTGTGCAGAATCTTCGACGATGGGGGAGCTCCCTACGGGCTCCTTGAAGCTAAAGCCTGTCGAAATCCCCGCTGAGGTATTGCTCGATGTGGAGGGGGCTGATGAGGCTGCTCCTCTTACAATAGAGCTTCCAGTGGCAGTTCTTGACCACAGAGTGCCTGCTCCTTTGGGGGAGGCTCCTTTGGTGGTCACCGCCCCATCGACTCTTCTCGAAGGCGGCCCAGAGGCTGAGATGGAGGTAGTCGGGACTACCCTCCCTCTGTTGGAGCCCGAGGTCACGTCAGAGGCCGTCAAAGCCGCCATCCCGACTCAGAACGGGAGGAGTGTTGAAGGTAACCTTCTGCATTTTAAATTAGCAATCTTTCCGTGGTCTGAACTCTTTTGTTCTCCCCAGAATTGCGCGGGCTGGCGGCCTCTATCGCTGATTTGTCGCCTCGGCAATCGTTTCAGCGTTTATTGGAGATGGCAGCTCCGCAGGCAATATCTCCTCAACGCATCGTCCTCTCATCCGGACAAGGTTAGTGTCGTCCATCATTTCTCATAGTATCGTTGTTATTTTGCGTATTGACATTGATGTTTTCTACAGTTCTGGAGGCCGATGACGAGGTTGAAGTCCTTGAAGGGCCAGGGGAACCTTCAGCTCCTACTTGCATGACCATAGGTGAGTGACATTTCAGTATAGTCTGACTTGTTCCTTTGCTTAAGAGTTTTACTGACATTTTTTAAAATCTGAAAAGCCTTGCCAGCCTTCATAGCGGTTGAATCACGCATCGCCATGCCGCCCGGTCCTTATGCTCTGCGAGCTTCAGAACGCTTGGCCCAATTGAGCCTTGTCTCCTTGTCGTCTTTAATTGAGGAGCTTCGTGCCGGCAGCGCAACCACAGCTGAAGCATTTGCTGCCGAAGCTAACGGTTCTCTTCCTTTTCTTGCCACCTACCATAGCGAAGAGGTGGTGCGAGTCTGGGTGAATTTCTGTCGGCAAGTGGAGGCTTGCTTGCATGCCCTAGAGTGTTCCCGCCTATCCTCGGAGGCCGTGGCTGCAAAGGCGGACTTGCGGAGGCTGATAAAGCGGTGCGCGGCAAACTTGGTATCATGTGAGAAGAGGCATGGTCGCAAATTCTCAGAGAGGGAGCTAGCTTCCAAGGCGCTGAGCGAGCTTCAAGCCAATCTTACCGCCAAGGCCAACAAGGCATATGAACTCTGGCGGGTGCTTCAAGAGTCTATCAAAGAGGTGGTGGCTCTCAATAAAGGTGCCACGTTCACTCGCGAAAGGGTCGAGGCCTATAAGGCCACCGAGAAAGAGCTTGAAGGTCGGCTTGCTTCGTATCAGGCCCAGTAGGCTCAGGCGGAGGCTCGTCTTCTGGAGATCCTGAATCATGAAGCCGTGACTCAGCAGAAGAAGGATGAGCTAGTAAAATTGCTAAATCGCCCGCCGGCTTAAAGACTTGTATCTTTTCCTTTCTTTTTCTTTTGTACATACTCCTGGATGACAGTATATTCTTTTTGCCTTTTTATGAATTGTACTTTGTATCCATTTCGGTCTATGAATAAAAGATACATTTTTTCTTCTCACTAACGTGTCTCTTTTTATTGAATGTGCTCCGCGGAAAATTTTATCTTGGTCTCTTTGCAGGGCAGTGATGGCTTAGGATTCAGGGTTAAGATCTGCCTCCTAATACTTTTGAGCTTTATGAGCCGTGAGGGTCTCATAAAGAGTTTTTCTCCCTACAGGTCGAGAGGATCCCGTAGGTGTGTGTTCTTCTTAAGAATCGTGAGGATTCTTAAGCGGGTTTTCCCTTGAGAGTCGTAAGGATCTCACAAGAGAGTTTTCTTCCTTACAGGTCGTGATGACCTGCAAGTGCTGGGTGTGGTCACCCTTATCCGTGTTTCATGTGGTCAGGGGTTGCTTAAGGTATCGTAGTTTAAAGACGTCGCGGTCAAGGTTAAGGACCTCATAGTCCGTGGATTTAAGGACTCCACGGTCCGATGTTAGTTTTAAGACATCCCGGTCAAGGTTAAGGACTTCATAGTCCGTGGATTTAAGGACTCCACAGTCCGATGTTAGTTTTAAGACATCACGGTCAAGGTTAAGGACATCATAGTCCGTGGATTTAAGGACTCCACAGTCCGATATTAGTTTTAAGACTTCCCAGTCAAGGTTAAGGACTTCATAGTCCGTGGATTTTAGGACTCCACAGTCCGATGTTAGTTTTAAGACATCACGGTCAAGGTTAAGGACATCATAGTCCGTGGATTTAAGGACTCCACAGTCCGATATTAGTTTTAAGACATCACGGTCAAGGTTAAGGACATCATAGTCCGTGGATTTAAGGACTCCACAGTCCGATGTTAGTTTTAAGACATCACGGTCAAGGTTACGGACATCATAGTCCGTGGATTTAAGGACTCCACAGTCCAATGTGTGGTTGCAGGGACCCGTCACCTCTTTGAAGACGTTGAGGAATTACAACGCCAAGTATCAAAAGAGTGAAGAGATGTACCCTTAAACCAAGGTAGAATTAGTATAGAATCAGGGTGGTTGATCGTTAGTTTTAAGACATTACGGTCGAGGTTAAGGACATCATAGTCCGTGGATTTTAAGGACTCCACAGTCCGGTGTTTGCTCTGGATGCTTCACACGGGTTCACTGCCGTGCTTGGCGAGGACCAGGCTCCGCTCTGGGCGTTTTCCGTGGGGTCAAAGAGTGACATTATCCGCGTTCCACGTGACCAGGAATTTTGCACTAGATGCTTCACACGGGTTCACTGCCGTGTTCGGCGAGAACTAGGCTCCGCTCTGGATGCTTCACACGGGTTCACTGCCGTGCTCTGCGAGGACCAGGATCCGCTCTGGACGTTTTCTACGGGGTCAAAGAGTGACGTTATCCACGTTCCACGTAACCAGGAATTTTGCACTAGATGCTTCACACGGGTTCACTGCCGTGTTCGGCGAGGACTAGGCTCCGCTCTGGATGCTTCATACGGGTTCACTGCCGTGCTCTGCGAGGTCCAGGATCCGCTCTGGACGTTTTCCACGGGGTCAAAGAGTGACGTTATCCGCGCTCCACGTAACCAGGAATTTTGCACTAGATGCTTTACACGGGTTCACTGCCGTCTTCGGCGAGGACTAGGCTCCGCTCTGGATGCTTCACATGGGTTCACTGCCATGCTCTGCGAAGACCAGGATCCGCTCTGGACGTTTTCCACAGGGTCAAAGAGTGACGTTATCCGCGTTCTACGTAACCAGGAATTTTGCTGATTGTATCCGCATTTCACGGAATTGGGATTTGACTTTTCGGTGATCAGTAAATCGTCGAGCCATGGAACTGGGAGTTGCCGCTGTTCCGTTTCGCTTGAAGTTATGTTCGTTGTTACGAGATGAGTGTTGAGATGATCTCTAGGTCACTTGCGGGCCGTCGAGATTTGGCTTCTTCTTATGATGAGACCTGGGGGAGGAGTATGGTCACTTCTTTGTTTATGCCCTTGGATTGTATACAGGGTGTGATGTAACATCACCTGTAGGGCATAAATTAAAACTTTTTTTTTATTTTACTTCTTTTTCCGCGATGCTCTATCATTTCAGCTTTTATATCGCGAAGGTCGCGATTGCCCTATCATTTCGGCTATTTTTCGCGGTGCCCAATCATTTCGGCTATTTATTTCATTTTCACTCGCTGCTTTTTATTGCGAGTTGCCCCATCATTTCGGCTATTTTGCGTGCATACATTTTTACTTGCTGCTTTTTATTGCAAGTTGCCCCATCATTTCGGCTATTTCATATGCACGTGCGGCCTACTGACTTTTTGCCATAAACCTGAAATTAGACACCGATTTCGGCATCAGCACCGCTACAACTGGGATATGGCCAGGAGCGAATCATCATCTGTCTCTGTCGATGTTGAACAAAGGTGGCTTGGCAAACAGGGTTAGGGTCCTGTCGGCTAAGGCTTTTGACTTCATGAGCCGTAAGGGTCTCACAAAGGTATTTCTCCCTACAAGTCGTGAGGATCTTGTAGGTGTATTTTCTCCCTAGGAATCGTGAGGATTCCTAAGTGTATGTTCCTCTGTAAGTCGTAAGGATCTTACAAGAGGGCTTTCTCCTTATAAGTCGAGAGGACTTACAAGGGTTGTTCACCGTGCGACATATCCCTAGTCACGGGTGGGACTTGGTTAGGGAAATGTTTATTCGCGCCCGTGGATTGTATACAAGGGTCAGTATGAGCCGCTTGTAGGGCATTGTCGAAGGGTATGGGGGATTTTGCTTAAGCACGGATTTAGGTCTCTGTAACTTAAGACTTTCAAGTCTTATGAGCCGTGAGGGTCCCATAAGAAAGTTCTCCCTGCGAGTCGTGAGGATCTCGCAAGTGTATTTTCTCCTTAGGAATCGTGGGGATCCCTAAGTGTGTTGCTCCCTTGTGAGTCGTAAGGATCTCACGCGGGTGGTTTCTCCTTACCAGGTTGTGAGGACCCTGCAAGTGTCCTTTAATGAGGTTGCGCCCTTTCGGGTTTTCACAAACACTCGCCGGTAGTCCTGCTGTTTTTACTCACGGAGCCCTTTCGGGTATTCATCCGTGCCCATTTTGCTTGTGGACATACCGTTATTATTATATATATTTTTTTCTTCTTTCTTTTTTTTTACGAGGTCGCACCCTTTCGGGTTTTCACGAACACTCGCCGGTAGCCCTGCTGTTTTTACTCACGGAGCCCTTTCGGGTTTTCATCCGTGCCCTTTTTTTGCTTATGGACATACCGTTTTTATTTTTTTTATTATTTTTTTTTTATTTATTGTTTTTTTTATTCATCTCGTCAGCCTAAGGATACTGCGGTAGTAGTTTTAAGGACGTTTCGGTCCGTCATTAGTTTAAGGACGTTTCGGTCCGTCTTTAATTTAAGGACGTTTCGGTCCATCGTTAGTTTAAGGACGTTTCGGTCCGTTGTGGAGAGGGCCGGCTACTACTTATAGAGCTTGAGCTTAGGAAGATAGCGAGCGGACATAGTCGTCGTCATCTATCATTGACCTAGGCTATGGCTCATTAAGCGTAGTATTTCTTTAGGAAGCGACCGTTTATTGGCCTGAAAGGCCTTTCACCGTGCATGTCCATGAGTAGATAGGCTCCACCCTGGTAGACCTTGTCTATGATGTACGGGCCTTCGTAGTTCGGATCGAATTTTCCCCGCTTGGCGCGATTGGGGATCATAGGCCTTTTGACCACTAGCACGAGTTCACCTTGGCGGAATGTCCTCGGCCTGGTCAATCTTTCATACGAGCGCGTCATTTTCGCTTGTAAGCCTCCAGGTTTTGTTGTGCTATGAGCCGTATTTCATCAAGGGCATCAAGCTCTTCTAGCCGAAGGTGAGCATTTTCTTCGCTCGTCAACTCGCAGTGTACTGCCACTCGTAGAGAGGGTAGCTCTATCTCGAGGGGGAGTACTGCTTCCGTACCGAATACCAATGCGTATGGCATCGTGCTCGTGGCCGTCTTGAACGTAGTTCGATACGCCCAACGAGCTTCTTGCAGTCTCTCATGCCAGTCCTTCTTGTTTCGGGACACCGTCTTTTTTATGATCTTTGTCAAGGTCTTGTTGAAGGCCTCAGCTAGACCGTTAGCTCGTGGATTATAAACCGAAGAATACCTCCAGTCTATATTGTGTTGTTGCGCGAAGCGACTGACCTTGTGGCTTCTGTAAGCTGGCCCGTTATCGGAAATGATCCGTCGCGGAGTTCCAAACCGATAAATGACGTGCGTCTTGAAAAAGTGGAGGATATTCTCCGTCTTCACTTCCCTCGGTGGTACTGCCTCCGCCCATTTGGAGAAGTAATCAGTCGTCGCCAGGATGAAACGATGTCTTTTAGACGATGCTGGTTCGATGGGGCTGACTATGTCAGTCCCCCACATTTCGAACGGCCAACTAGCCACCGTTGGATGTAGTGGATTTGGATGCTGGTGGATGAAATCCCCATGGATTTGGCATGAGTGGCATTGCTTCGCATATTCGAGGCAGTCCTGGATCATCGTGGGCCAGTAGTAACCCATCCGTTTAATCTTTAGCTTCATCTTCGGGCCTGCTTGATGAGAACCGCAGAGTCCGTCATGAACTTCCTGAACGACTCTTTTCGCTTCGTCGGGTCCCAGACATCTCAACCACAGAGAATCAAATGACCTCTTGTACAGAGTATCATTGACGAAGGCGAAAGACAAAGCTCGTTTCATGAGCTGATGTCTTGAAGACGCATCTTCAGGCGTTCGACGGTATTTGAAATAGTCTATAAAGACTTTTCTCCAATCCTCAGCCTTTTCCCGGTCTTTTATTTGCAAGGTCGTCTGTTCAGTCGCTCCCTTTTCTTCGGATGATTCCGGGGGTATTTCTGCTCGGGCAAGTACCCGACGACTTTGTACCACGATTCTTACGTCGTCGAGGTTCTCATCAGCCAGTTCCTTAGCGAGCTTGGCCAACGCGTCTGCTTTACTGTTTTCCGCGCGCGGTATGCTTTCCAAAGTGTAGGAGGGAATTTGAGTCAACAGCTGATGCACCTTTTCACCGTACTTCACCAACTCCAGTTTGCACGTTTGGTAGTCGCCGTTTACTTGACTAACGACCAGTTGAGAATCTCCATATATGAGGAGTTTCTCAATCCCCATGTCGATGGCGATCTCGAGGCCTGCTATCAAAGCTTCATACTCGGCTTCGTTGTTTATCCTCGGCTCTGTTAAGGAGAAAGCGAAGCGCATTATTCCTCCTCGTGGAGTTACAAAGATGAGTCCTACCCCCGATTTGATTATAGGGGTACTTTGTTTGCGTTTCTTCACGGAAAATACTCCATCGAAATAAAGCTCCCATTGGGTATCGTTCCCATCGGTAGTGTCAAACGCATGTTCGTCTGGCAAATCGCAATTCAGCGGGGAACCGGCAGGTACGGGATGCTCAGCAAGGAAGTCGGCGATGGCTTGGCCTTTCACTGCCTTAAGAGGCTGATAGGTTATTGAAAACTCCATCAAGAGCAGGGCCCATTTAGCGAGTCTCCCTGTCAATATGGCCTTCGACATTAAGTATTTAAAGGGGTCCAACTTCGATATGAGATGGACTTCATGCACCAACGCATAGTGCCTAAGCTTTGTTATTGCGAAGATCAACGCCAGGCAGTATTTTTCGATGGGGGAGTAATTGCTTTCTGCCCCCAAGAGAACTCGACTTAAGTAATAGAGAGCTCTTTCTTTCCCTTGGTCGTTCTCTTGTGCCCATAATGCACCTAAGGAACCTTCGAGGACGATTGTAGTCGGCGGAGTCAGTCTAGAAGGAGAGTTGCCCCCAACCTTCCTTACTCAGCGCTAGTGGCATATCCCTAGTAGGAGAAGTGTTGTCTCCTGAGGGTTTTCAGCGGATCACACCCACAAAATCCCATAATAAAAGAGAGATGGTAAAAGTTATATGAAGATAAGAACTATAAAAGAAAGAACTTGAAAATAAGAGTTTTCAACTATACCAGCTTTTCAGTTGCTATGAGCTCTATCTTAATGGTCATGAGAAATGTTAAAAATCACATTATCCCTCAATAAAACATCGCCTTTAGTTTTCATTCCTACATTTCTTCCAAACATTGATCATATACCCCTACGTGTGTGAACTGGACATCCCTTCACTCAGAGAATTCAATTCAAGCAATCATACTCTTGTCCATCTACCTTAGTATTTTTTAATAGATATTTAGACGGAATTTGCTCACACATTCTTCATGCGACCGTTAATACTTCTTGAGGTACTAATCGACCGATTACTCATGTGTTTGCTAATTAGGTGTTTTTCCTCGTCTTGCAACACCTAAGGCTTAGCAGTGGCTCCCAAACCAGTTGGTCTAAGGCACTAGGTGATAAAGCACCCTCGCTATATTTTTTTTATTGCTGCCTCGGTGATAACAAAACCAGTGTTCATTTTTCTTTTCACCATTTTATCTTTTCTTTTCCATTTATTATTTCCTTCATACTTTGGCTTTTAGACAAGAGTATTTCAAGGTATTCTCTACTATCCCGAGTTTCAAGATATGTGTAAATGTGTATAGTAGGGTATCAACGTTCAAATGTTTGGCTTCCAGAATAGGAACTATTTTTCAGGCTTATTTTTATCCTCAGATTAGCAATTTCCTTCATTTTACTAACCCTTGAGACAACAGCTCATAGCTACTTATTACTAGTTTCATTTAAGAAAACATCTAATTTTCTTATTTTTCTTAAACTATTCCTATCTTTTAAATATAATTTTTCACTCTCTACTCTTTTCTTATCACAATTTTTGTGTGCAGAGTAAAGCGTAAATAAGCACAGGAGCGCTAAAAAACGACTTCTTGGGAGCTTCTTGCGATGGTACAGGAGCGCTGAAGCTCGTTGGCGGGAGCATGGTCCCGAAGAATAGCCTAGTGGTGGCTTGGGTTACCTGCTCCACTGGCATAGTGAAAAGGGAGGCCGCTTGGGGCCCGTAGGTTACTCTTCCAGATGGGACAGAGCGAGAGTTGTTGTTGCAGTTAGTGCAGTTCGAAGCCTGTTGATTTCTTGAAGAGCTTGAATATTCTGCCCCTTGCGTCGACCTTGGTCTTTGGCATGTGCCAGTTGTTTGAGAACCGATTCCGTCGGCAAGGCTGCTGCTTAACAGACATCCTCTGGGCTTCCTCCATCGGCGTTGAGGCACCGAGGGTGGGAGGTGGGAGCATCGACCCAAAAACAATCCCGTTGATTTCTTGAAGAGCCAGAATGCAGAGATTTAAGGCTGCAAGTGACCCATACTTGACTCCGCCGGATATGACAGAGCTTGAGTTGCTGGGGTGGGAGCAAATGCCATTCTTCATAGAGACGAAATGCCGGCTTCAATATGCACTCCCCTAAGGGCAACCAAAAACATACACACCGCGATTATTTGATCGCGGGAAAAACACGACACACGAAGTGTGGAGTGGAAAGAGGAAAAGGTCCCACCGGGCGTGCCAGAATCTGTTCCCCTCCGAATGACGGCGCGACAGGGACGTCTTGCCTGAGATTCGGGGCAGATGCTAATTGGTGCTATCCGTCTACCTCTCCGAAGATACCAAGTTGATTTATGGCACCGTGTATCGAAGGTTTAAACGGATGCGTCCGATGTAGCAGACTTCGTCAGATTCCCCCTCGCTTGAGGGGTTTTTGATTGTGGTGACGTTCTTCCCTGCAGGCACAAGCCCCTGCAGTTAATTACGCTACCGCACTGCGGTAACCACTTTCTCCTTCTCCAGATGGTCACTTCTGTGGGGTGTTTTTCGTCATCCTATTGAGAAGGGAATACGCGCGCGCTTGTCAGGCGTACTACAGATTCCCCCTGCCTAGGGTAGACGGGGGTTTATTGAATGTGGGGATCCGAATCTCCGGCAGCCGCAGACTAAGCTGCCGTTAATTACCCCCCGCCTTTGGGGCGAGGGAACCTCCGATTGACGGGTTAAACTGGTCATGCGAACTCGATGTGCAGTGTACGTGTGTTTTGTTTTGGAGGGGGGTTTAAATATATCGGGAGCCACGCAGAGTTTTTACGGGGGTCCCGCTACCCGGACAGCGGGCTGGGGGACAAGGGGGCTAGCAGCCCCCTTACGGGGTGCGGGGCAGCGTCCCGTTAGAAATTTTTTTCTAACAGGGACAGTGTCGTAGAGTATGTGTGTATGTAAATATGTATACATATGTACAGATATACATGTATATATATAAAAAGGGGAAAAGACATCCAAAGGATGCGTGGGGACAGCACCTTGGGCGCTGTGCGCCTAGGTGCTATGCGCTCAGGCGCTAGAGTGCCACGTGTCGGTACGTGGGCGCTCTGCGCTTGAGCGCTGGACGCTGGAGCGCAAGCGCGCCACGTGTCGGCACGGGGGCGACTTGCGCTGGAGCGCAAGCGCGCCACGTGTCGGCACGCGGGCGCTCTGCGCTTGAGCGCCGGCGAGAAAAAGAGGCTTTTAGCCTAAAAAAATTTCTCAGAAGAGAAATCAGAGAGGAGTTGGACTCCTGAGTGTGTGTTTGTTTTTTTTTTGGTTTAGTGAACGATGTTCTTCTTCCTTCACAAAATGGCATTTTACCCATCCCATGGCTCATGTGCCACCTCTTTTTGCACATAAGCCATGGGCTTTACAAAAATTTGGCTTTATGCCTATTTTTCTTACATTTATCCATAAAATAAAAATAAAAGAAATGCAACAAAATTATTTATTACAAAATTTTTATCTTGGCATGGGGGGAGGCCGGCCGCTTCATGTTCGGGCTCGACCAGGGCATGGGCCCACTGGATCTGGGCTTGGGCCCACTTGGCTTGGGGTTGACTTTTGATTTTGACTTGGTCAACCGGGGTGTAAATTTTTACCCCAACAAATTGCCCCCCATCAATAAATGCACACCACATATGTGGGTCGTGTGCATGAAATTGATGGATCCTCTTTTACTTGGAGGCGACCTGATTTGGTTCCCGCTTTTTGGGAAGCTAGCACTGCCCTTTTACGACATGGACGGTCGTTGCTTGACATGTCTCCGAGACGGAGTGTCCGTGATAGACGTTTCCCTGGCCCGGAGTGATCTGGTTCCCGCTTTGTAGGAATCCTGCGCTGCCCTTTTTACGGCATGGACGGTCAATGCTGCCCTTTTTGCGACTTGGACGGTCGATACTACCCTTTTAGCGACTTGGACGGTCGATATTGCCATTTTAGCGACGTGGACGGTCGATTCTGCCCTTTTTGCGACTTGGACGGTCGTTGCTGCCCTTTTAGCGACGTGGACGGTCGATGCTGCCATTTTAGCTACTTGGACGGTCGTGGCTGCCCTTTTAGCGACCTGGACGGTTGATGCTGCCCTTTTAGCGACGTGGACGGTCGGTTCTGCCCTTTTACCGACGTAGACGGTCAGTTCTGCCCTTTTTGCGACTTGGACGGTCGATGCTGCCCTTTTTGCGACTTAGACGGTCGATGCTGCCCTTTTAGCGACTTGGACGGTCGATGTTGCCACTTTAGCGACGTGGACGGTCGATTCTGCCCTTTTTGCGACTTGGACGGTCGTTGCTGCCCTTTTTGCGACTTGGACGGTCGTGGCTGCCCTTTTAGCGACTTGGACGGTCGGTGCTGCCCTTTTAGCGACGTGGACGGTCGGTGCTGCCATTTTAGCGACGTGGACGGTCGGTTCTGCCCTTTTTGCGACTTGGACGGTTGATGCTGCCCTTTTTGCGACTTGGACGGTCGGTTCTTGATTTGACTTGCTCTGCTTCTTGCAGTGTCAGGGGTAGACTTGACTTGCTCCGCTTCTTGCGGTGTCGAGATTAGATTCTGACTTGCTCCGCTTTCTGCGGTGTCGGAGTGGAAGTTGACTTGTTGATTTTGATTTGGGTTGACATCAGCATCGCTATACTGGAATATGGTACCAGGAGCGAATCATCATCTGTCATTGAGAGGATTTTGGGATTGTTTTACGCCCGTGGATTGTATACGGTTTTGCAAGATGTATGATCCAGACCGTAGGGCCGGAAAAATTTCGGGATTTTGTCGGCGTCTGCATCGCTGCACGGGAATATGGTACCAGGAGCGACTCATCATTCGCCGTTGGGGTATGGGATTTAGAATTTGGTTGGCATCTGCATCGCTGCACTGGAGTATGGTGCCAGGAGCGACTCATCATTCGCCATTTGGGGATTGGGGAGCGATGGCTTAGGAGACAGGTTTAGATCCCTATCGCCTAAGGCTTTTCAATTTTATGGGCCGTGAGGGTCCCATAAAAGCATTTTCTCCCTACGAGTCGTAAGGATCCCACAGGTGTATTTTCTCCTTAGGAGTCGTGAGGACAACTAAGTGTATTTTTCCTTTATGAGTCGTAAGGATCCTACAAAGGTTTGTTCTCCTCATATATCGTGAGGACACATGAGTGGGTCTTATCAATGGAGCATCATTCCCAAAGCGGAGACCAGCCGTGTAACTGGTGATTACGGTGGGGCATGGGTATGATGAGAATTATTTGAGCCCGTGGATTGTATACGATGGTCAACTTGGGGACCCACCGTAGGGCCGGAGAACTTTGAGAAATTGGATTTTGGTTGGCGTCTGCATCGCTACACTGGAATATGGTATCAGGAGCGACTCATCATTCGCCGTTTGGGGACTTGGAATTTGGATCTTGTTTAGCATCAGCATTGCTGCACTGGAATAATGCCAGGAGCAACTCATCATTTGCCTTGGGAGGACTTGGGATTTGGGTTTTTGGTCGGCATCAGCACCGCTAACACTGAAGCGAAATGCCAGGGGCGACTCATCATTTGCCGTTGCCCGTTGGGGAACGATGGCTTAGGAGACAGGTTTGGGTCCCTATCACCTAAGGCTTTTCAATTTTATGGGCCGTGAGGGTCCCATAAAAGCATTTTCTCCCTACGAGTCGTAAGGATCCGCAGGTGTATTTTCTCCTTAGGAATCATGAGGATTCTTAAGTGTGTTGCTCCTTTGTGAGTCGTAAGGATCTCACGCAGGGGTTTTCTCCTCATAAGGTCGAGAGGACTTTGCGAGTGTATTTCATCTCTTTTCACGAGTTTGCGCCCTTTCGGGTTTTCACAGACTCGCCGGTAGCCCTGCTGTTTTTACTCACGGAGCCCTTTCGGGTTTTCATCCGTACCCGTTTTGCTCGTGGACATACCGTTTATTTTTTTTTTTATTTCTTTCCTTTTTTTCTTTTCTTCTTTTTTTTGCCGCTGGTGGGACTTTAAAATTAGTCTCACCGGCAGGATTTGGGAGAGATAGGGGTCATTTACGCCCGTGGATTGTATACGGTTTTGCAGGATGTATGATCCAGACCGTAAGGCTAATGTGCTCAATTCGCCTGCGACTTGGAGCATTCACGTGTAGTATTTCTTGAGATATCGGCCATTGATGGGTGGCATGGGCCTTTCTCCCTCGGCACTTATCAGTTGGTAGGATCCTCCGTCGAACACTTTCTCATATGGTCCTTCCCGGTTTGGCTCGAATTTTCCCTTGGCATGTCGATTGGGGATGATCGATCTTTTGAGGACCAACACCAATTCACCTTTCTTGAAAGCGCGGAGACGGGTTATCTTGTCATAGGCCCGTGACATTTGGGCTCGGTATAGCTCCAGATTTTGCTGCACCGCGAGCCTCTTTTCTTCGAGGGCATCGAGCTCTTCAAGTCGAAGGAGCACGTTTTCCTCCTCCGTCAACTCGTGCTGAACGGCCATTCTTAAGCTTGGAACTTCGACTTTGAGGGGGAGGACCGCCTCCACTCCGAAGAGCAATGAGTATGGAGTGGACTGAGTTGGAGTACGGTGCGTGGTACGATATGCCCACAACGCCTCGTGAAGTTTGAGATTCCAGTCTCTCTTGTTGGCTGAAGCATTTTTCCTCAGGAGCTTGCATAGAGTCTTATTGAAGGCTTCGGCTAGCCCGTTGGCTCTTGGATTATAGATGGAGGAATATCTCCAGTCTATCTTGTGCTGAGTAGCGAACCTTGAGACATTGAAGCTCTTGAAAGAAGGCCCGTTGTCAGAAATGATTCTTCTTGGTGTACCGAAGCGGTATAGAATATTATGCTGGAAGAATGTCAGAATATCTTTTGTCTTGACTTCTTTTAGCGGGACAGCTTCAGCCCATCTGGAGAAATAGTCTGTCGCGGCCAGTATGAACCGATGGCCTTTGGATGACGGAGGATCAATTGGGCCAACAATGTCGGTGCCCCAGACTTCGAAGGGCCACGACGCCACCGTAGGATGCAATGGATTGGGATGCTTGTGAATAAAATCACCGTGAATTTGGCAGATATAACATTTCTTTGCATGCTCTCCGCAATCCCGTATCATGGTGGGCCAGTAATACCCAAGCCGTTTAATCTGCAGTCGCATCTTGGGGCCAGATTGGTGAGCACCGCAAACGCCTGAGTGAACTTCTTTCATGACTTTTTGGGCTTCGGCCGATGACAGGCACCTGAGCCAGAGTTGGTCATATGACCTGCGGTATAACGTATCATTTACAAACACGTATCGGAGAGCTCTCTTCTTCAGCTGAATCCTCGCAGATTTTTCTTCGGGCAGCCTGTCGTATCGGAGGTACTCTATGAAGGGTTCTCTCCAATCGGGCTCGTCTTGGATGATCGAAGCTTCTTCGGCAGGACTGCTCTTCTGTTCCGCGCTTTCCTTTTCTCGTAGAGAGACTGGGGGTAGAATTTGTCTGCTCCTGACTGTGATCAAAATTTCGTCCATGTCAGGATCAGCCAGCTCCTTGGCTAAGCGAGCGAGTACGTCAGCCTTTCCATTCAACGCTCTAGGGACTCTCATTAGTTCAATGTGAGTGAACCGTTTCATGAGTTCCACCACTCGGCCTCTGTACCGAGCTAACTCGGGTTTGTATATTTTATAATCACCGCTTACTTGGTTGACGACGAGCTGGGAGTCACCGTAAACTCGTAGCCGACGGATTTCCATTTCTATGGCGAGCTCCAAACCAGCTATCAGAGCTTCATACTCAGCTTCATTGTTTGTCCGAGGCTCGGTGAGAGCGAAAGAACGCCGTAGGGTTTCCATTGATGGTGTGATGAACACTAATCCTATCCCTGCTTTTATCTCCGGGACGCTTGATTTACTGGAGGTCCTTATCGATGAGGCCCCATCGAAGTAGAGCTCCCAACATGGCTCATCTCCCTCAAGGTGCAGCACTTGTTCGTCGGGTAACTCACAATTTAGCGGCGACCCTTCTGGTATAGGATGAGTGGCGAGGAAGTCTGCAAGTGCTTGCCCTTTCACTGCTTTCTGAGGAGTATAAACTATGTCAAACTCAAGTAACATGACAGCCCATCTTGCCATTCTGCCGGCTAGGCTCGCTCTGGTCATCAAGTGTTTGAGCGGGTCGACCTTGGAGATCAGCATAACCCGATGAGCAAGCAGATAGTGCCTCAGCTTCTTCACTGCAAATATCAGAGCCAGACATTGCTTTTCGATTGGGGAATAGTTGTGTTCCGCCCCGACTAGAGTTCGACTAAGGTAGTAGAGGGCATTTTCTTTTCCCTCCTCACTATTCTGGGCAAGGAGCGCACCGAGTGACTCATCCAGCGCGGCAGTGTAGAGAATCAGAGGTTTATTTGGAATGGGAGCGGCCAGCACTGGAGGGTGCAACAAGTATTGTTTGATGCTTTCGAACGCTGCTTGACATTCGGCATCCCAGATAAAAGGAGCTCCTTTCTTCATGAGCTTTGAGAAGGGCCTACATCTCCCCGATAAATTTGAGATAAACCTCCGTATATAAGCAAGCTTGCCTTGAAAAGATCTTAGCTGCATCAGACTCTTCGGAGGGGGCATCTCCATGATGGCCTTTATCTTTGATGGGTCAACTTCGATCCCTCGATGTCGGACTATGAAGCCCAGGAATTTTCCCGATGACACGCCAAAAGCGCACTTCAGAGGATTCATCTTCAGATCGTATTCCCTCAGTCTGGTGAGAACAATCCTAAGATCTTGGATGTGGTCGGCCTTGGTTTTAGTTTTGACGACCAGATCATCAACATAACATTCGACGACTTTATGGATTAGGTCATCAAAGATATTAGTCATTGCCCTTTGATATGTAGCACCTGCGTTCTTCAGTCCGAACGGCATCACCTTGTAGCAATATATTCCGATCGGGGTTCGAAATGATGTGTGTTTCTCATCCTCAGGCGACATCTTGATCTAATTGTATCCAGACGAGCCATCCATAAAGGTGAACAGCTCGTAATTTGAGGTGTCATCGACCATCATTTCCATGACCAGTAGCGGGAAGTCGTCTTTAGGACATGCCTTGTTGAGGTCCCTGAAATCGACACAAACTCGGATCTGCCCATTTTTCTTCTTCACTGGGACTATGCATGCGATCCAGTCCGCATATTTCTCTTCCCTGATGAAGCCGGCGTCGATGAGCTTCTTGGTTTCCTCGATGACTTTTTCTTCTAGTTCCCTTCTCATTCATCGAGGAGCTTGTTTGACTGGCTTAGCATCAGGAGATATAGCCAGCTTATGCACAGCCACTTCAGGGGAAAGGCCTGGCATTTCTTTGTATGTCCACGCGAAGCAGTCAACGAACTCATGCAGCAGGGCAATTATCTGCGCTTTCATTTCCTCTGACAAGAGCGAGCTGATGTAGGTCGGCCTTGGATTATCGGGCGTTCCTAAGTCAATCTTGGTTAGCTCGTCAAAGGTTGTTTGTCCACCATCTTCGAGCTCTTGAGGAGGTTCTTCTGGCTCGGCTATCTCGTCATCATCATTTGATCTTTCGCTGGCCTCACCAACATGGATCATGTAGCACGCTTTGGAATCAGGTTGAATGTAGCCTATGCCCCGTCTATCTGGAATTCGTCCATCGATGAGTGCTCGGACCTGGGGCGGATACCATAGCCCTTCGTAAAACTTTGCTTCGGACTCCGTTTGATATAACCGGCATCCGCACTTCTTAAAGTATTCCCGCATCTCGGGCGCATAGTATCTGGGATTGAGGACGGCTCTTATGCCTCTCTCATAGGGAAGGCACACGACAGAAAGATCGTCCGGGTGCACAACGGGGGTTGACCCGTAAAACAGGATGCCCTTCTGTCCATTTTTCCTCCTGGGGACGTAGAAAGTTTTCAGCTGGTCCACGGTGGAGACTGACAACGCATCGAGCTCTTTGCACATCTGGTCTGGCACCCTTGTGACGGCTAGGGACCCTTCTGCGACTTCGAAGGTCTCTCGTAGTTTCGCTTGCTGCATGGGGGGCCAATCTGCACAGCTGTTGCACGGCAGGTCCTCTTCTTCTGACTCTTCAGTGTCACTGCCAAGATGAGGGCGGACTTTGCAGCTAGATGGGCCTTCAGTAACAGATTCGTCCGTATCGCTGCCGAAATGAGGGCGAGTTTTACGGAAGGACGGGCTTCCAGCATCGGACTCATCAGTGTCGCTACCAAAACGGGGGCGAACTTGGGCGTTTTTGCTTTTGAAAGTGATAGCCGGCTCAGATTTGCTTTTGAGTCTTGGGGCCGGTCTATCCTCAGTCTGTTGTGGCTTAGCATTTTGGTGGTTCATAAAGTACCGAGAATCTTCATATCGGACTTCATGCACACCGAACGGCTGGATGTCTCCGTCAATGCGTCTTTCTTCGCCATTTTTAGTATACTTCATGCATTGATGGAGAGTTGACGAAATGATGCCGTAATCGTGGAGCCACGGCCGCCCCAAGAGAATCTTATAAGATGTATCGGCGTCGATCACATATATCTTAGCTTCAGTTTGCAAATCCCCAAATTTGATTGGCAAAGCTATAGACCCCAGAACTTGCTGGCAATTTTGGTTGAAACCTTGAATGACAATTCTTTCCCTTGACAGGTGTCGGACGTCCATTGACAAACTCTTCAGAGTTCGCAAGTTCATGATGTTCACTGAGGATCCCGGATCAATCAATATGCGATTAATTCGATCTCCGTCGCTGTACCCGGTCACGTAAAGCGGTCGATTATGCTCAGCCGTTCCCAGTAGCAAGTCTTCATCCTTAAATGTGACTGCGGCGACATGCAAAGCGTGCTGGGCTTCTTTCATATTAATTTCAGCAAAGTGAGCCTGATACCGCTCGGGGTTTTGTAGAGCGTGAATGAGAACATCTCTAAGCTCCTTAGATAGGACCAAGGCGTCGTAGATGCTCAGGAGAGACGGAAGCTTCCGGAGATGTGCCAAGAAATTATAGTCCACCGAGGAAGGACTTATGTTTTCATCAGCCGGTTCTCTACCATCTTCTTCATTAGCGACTTGTTTTTCCTTCCCTTTTGGGGCGTTGCCCTGATTTGGCGGTAGAGCCCTGCCGCTTCTGAGCTGGATTTGATTGGCCTTTGTGATGAGCTCCTCGTCCTCTTCGGGAAAACAGAGCTCATCCTCGGAATCGCTGCCAAGATGGATGGCGTAGCAGGTCACTACTGGGATCTCTTCATTGGAGTCTTCTTCTAACTCCTCCAGAATTTCAGCCGCTTGTACAGGGAAGAACTCCTTCAATTGAATCAATGTTCTTTCCCTTTGTTCATATTCTTCGAGGGAATCGATATATTTTTGAATGGTCGATCTCCCTGCAGACTCTTTTTCGCGCCGAGCTGCACTTTTCTTCTTCTTGAGCTTCTTGGATTTTGAGCCTGATGGAGCCGCATTGGCAGCTGGACTGGTAGGCTTCTTCTGCCCTTCCCATTCCGTCCTGGGTTCCTTCCGAAGTAGCTTTATCATCTTCTTCGTCTTATTAGATATGTGCGTACTCCACGGAGGCCGCGATGAGTCCGTTTCATTTCTCAGGGCAGCGGGTTCGGCTGTCTGCTCCCAGAAGGCTTCAGTTTCTGTCTGTATAAAGTTGGTGGTTGCAACTTGATTGTTCACCAACACACTTTTGGACAGCTCGATTTCTCCAGCCTTGTACTGCTTCTCGACCCAGTCTTTGAAGATATAGTAATCCTCGATCGCATGGCTCACTATTCGGTGGTACGGGCAATACAGAGGATTGTCGGTCATTTATGCTTCTTGGGGTCTTTTCAACTCCGGCAATTGGAGGCCGTTGTTCAAGGCATATTTAAATATCTTGCGGACTTTGTCCCTTCTGAAAGAGTAAACCTTGTTCTTTTTCTCCTCTAGGGAAGGCCCATCTCCTCCCAACAATGGCTTTCGAGACCGGTTAGTTTTGGATTCGGCCGCCCTTCGCTTTTCTTCATTGTCGGACGCATTGAAGACATTGGTACTGCTGGAACTCCCGCTTCTACGGCTGTCGTCCCGCTTGCTTTTCCAAGTTTTGTCTCTCTGAGAGTCCGGCGGGGACTCTTGCTTCGAGCGTTCCAGCATTTGGACTTTCTTGGTTAGCTCTTGAAACGTCTTGAGGCCTGCTGTACACAAGAATGGGACCATCCAATTGCTGAGGTTCCCAATGAGAAGGCTGACGGACTGGTCCTGCTCCAGCGGCGGTTCGCACTTGACCGTGAGATTACGCCATCGGGCAATAAAGTCGGTGTTGCTTTCATTCTTCCCCGGCTTGGTCCTCACAAGGTCGGCAATGGAGATTTTATCACTGACACTCATGAACCTTTGCCGAAACAGGGACTCCATTTGGGCAAAGGTAATGACGGACCCGTCCGGTATACTCGCATACCAGTCGAAGGCGACGCCGGTCAGGCTATTGACAAACTGACGAAGAAGGAGCGCGTCATTGCCCTCTGTATTTCCGCACGATGCTTTGAAGTGGGCGACATGCTGATTTGCATTCCCCGTTCCATCAAATCTTCCGAACTTAGGAATAACGTAGCCGCTTGGGAACTCAATCAGATCGTACTGCGCAGGATATGGCCGCCCGCTACTGCCGATTTCTTTCTGAGCTTCAGCTTCGGCCACCAATGTTTTAACCTTGCTGGTGACCAAATCCATTATCCGATCCTGTGTTAGCGGGATAGTGTTATCTGGGGCCAAGGCGTCCCCAGAAGCGGAATGTGGCCGGCTTTCATGCGGCTCGACCAGTCTTGGTCCCAAAGGAACAGGCATTGGCTGCCTCGGATTGTCATCACCCGGCTGATTAGTAGTGGCTTGTGCTTGATTGGGAGGCGCTCGAGCAATTTGAGCCGTAAGCTGCATCACCACGTTCGTTAAGTCGTCAATCTTCGAATAGAGCTTGGCCATCTCTTTATCTTTGCTCCTGAGCTGTTTTCGAAGCTCTTGAAGCAGCTCTTGCTCCGTAGTCCTGGGGCGGAAAGTTGGCTCTTCCTCGCTGTCCGAGCTTGACTCTGCGTGGACCGAGGGGTCTTTCTGCCTATCATCCTCATCGAGAGGGTTTTCTTCATCCAGCGGGGGAGGCTGTTCTTGGGCAGCGGCAACCACATTCAGGCTAGATTGGGCTTGGGATGTGGTGGCCCCATCCTTGCTTTTGCTGCGAAGGTTGTCGCTGGGGCGCCCGCCCGCCATATAGACCGTATGGATGATATATCCGGCCGTCTTTCTATCATTGGCAGCTGATTTCACGGATCGCTGTCTTGACCCCCTTGTTTCGGTAGCTGGTAGTCGATTGAAGGCGGCTGGCCTAACCAGGTTCTTGAATGGTGCTGGCACTTCTTTTCTGGGTTTGCCCCACTGCTTTCGTGCGGCACAGAGTGCTTGATAGACTCTTGAAGAGACAGTGTCATACTTCTTCTGTTGGGGCCGGGACACGTCTCTTTGTGGCACTATTCGGACCACTGTCTTCTTGATTCTGGCGGTCATGGCATTTTTCTGAACCCACTTCAGAGGCTCAAAGGAATTGCTGATTCTTACATCCGACTCAGCTGTCGTCGCGGGGCAACCCTGCACTTGGAACTTCACATGATTCCATTTGGCCGGAGTCTTGGCCCTCTTGTTGGCTCGATACCTGAGCCGCTTCTACCTTAACTTTTCTGTTCTAAGCACCTGGCAGACTTCGGCTCTTTGGGAAGATGCCGCAGACCGGGCGATGGAGGGCCTTGGAGATACGCTCGATTGGGCATTTGTTGGAGTCATCGCCTGAGCTCGTCCGCAACATTTGATTTTGCCCTTTGTACCGAAGTTCTTGCACCCCGCTGGAGCACCTGAGAATCGTTCAGATACGGTCTTAAGTTTCGGTTGTGGTGCCTTGGCGATCACGACATTCGGCCTCTTACCCCTTGAGACCGGCTTGGCCACCTGTTCTGTCGGGATCTCCGCCAGATGAGCGCTTCCGGCAGGGTAGATGATGACGGAGCCAAACTGACGGGGCGGTTCCTCCCACTGTCGACTGAGGCTCGCGGGGAGAACCACACGAGCGTTGATCTTGACCACGTACGGAATCGGGGTCATATTGGAAGCTGAATTCGTCTGGGGAGACATTGTCGTCAAAGGTTGATTGCTGCATGGAAAAAAGAACATCATTTCAGTATAGGCAATCGATATGTATATTGATTGAGTTCGTATGAACGTTTAACCCGAAATATGGGAGGAGAGATTGGTCCCACCGGGCGTGCCAGAATCTGTAGGGTGTTTTTCGTCACCCCATTGAGATGGGAATACGCGCGCGCTTGTCAGGCGTACTACAGATTCCCCCTGCCTAGGGTAGGCGGAGGTTTATTGAATGTGGGGATCCGAATCTCCGGCAGCCGCGGACTAAGCTGTCGTTAATTACCTCCCGCCTTTGGGGCGAGGGAACCTCCGATTGACGGGTTAAACTGGTTATGCGAACTCGATGTGCAGTGTACGTGTGTTTTGTTTTGGAGGGGGGTTTAAATATATCGGGAGCCACACAGAGTTTTTACGGGGGTCCCGCTACCCGGATAGCGGGCTGGGGGTTAAGAGGGCTAGCAGCCCCCTTGCGGGGTGCGGGGCAGCGCCCCGTTAGAAATTTTTTTCTAACAGGGACAGTGTCGTGGAGTATGTGTGTATGTAAATATGTATACATATGTACAGATATACATGTATATATATAAAAAGGGGAAAAGACATCCAAAGGATGCGTGGGGACAGCACCTTGGGCGCTGTGCGCCTAGGTGCTGTGCGCTCAGGCGCTAGAGTGCCACGTGTCGGTACGTGGGCGCTCTGCGCTTGAGCGCTGGGCGTTGGAGGTCGGCACGGGGGCGACTTGCGCTCGAGCGCTTACGCTTGAGCGCAAGCGCGCCAGCACGGGGGCGACTTGCGCTGGAGCGCAAGCGCGCCACGTGTCGGCACGGGGGCGACTTGCGCTCGAGCGCTTGCGCTGGAGTGCAAGCGCGCCACGTGTCGGCACGCGGGCGCTCTGCGCTTGAGCGCCGGTGAGAAAAAGAGGCTTTTAGCCTAAAAAAATTTCTCAGAAGAGAAATCAGAGAGGAGTTGGGCTCCTGAGTGTGTGTGTGTTTTTTTTTTGGTTTAGTGAACGATGTTCTTCTTCCTCCTCCTCTGTTAGCTGGATCTTGAAGGTCAAGAGATATGGGATTTCTAAAAATCTCTTCTTTTTGGGATCTAATGGAAGATCTGAGTTCCCCTTTATGGGTTTTGTGGTGAAAAACTAATTTGTTTTATAAAAAGAAGAGTAAAACTCTTGGTTTAATTCAAGAGAAAAAGAAAGGTTTTGGAACCTTGAAGAAGGAGAAAAGATCTCAGATCTGAAGAAAATTTTGAGAGAAAAAGTTGTTGAGATATTTCATTATCTTTGCCTTTATAGGCTGTACACTTTACACATAGCCCCTTGGGCTTCACAAAATGGCATTTTACCCATCCCGTGGCTCATGTGCCACTTCTTTTTGCACATAAGCCATGGGCTTTACAAAAATTTAGCTTTATGCCTATTTTTCTTACATTTATCCATAAAATAAAAATAAAAGAAATGCAACAAAATTATTTATTACAAAATTTTTATCTTGGCATAGGGGGAGGCCGGCCGCTTCATGTTCGGGCTTGACCCGGGCATGGGCCCACTGGATCTAGGCTTGGGCCCACTTGGCTTGGGGTTGACTTTTGATTTTGACTTGGTCAACCAGGGTGTAAATTTTTACCCCAACAACTTCGTGTCGTGTGTGTTTATTTTGTGTTTGGTTGCCCGTGGATTGTATACGGGGACTGAGTTATGTCGTCGCCCGTAGGGCGTGGACTAGGCCAAATCCGTATTATCTTAGATTTGGGTTTGGGGGTTTGGGTTTAAGGATACGTTAGCCTCATTGGAGACTAAGATCAACTTAAACGTTTGTTAAGGATACGTTAGTCTAGTTTTTAGACTAAGATCGACTTAACGGGACCGTTTAGATCCAACAAAAGAGCAATTAAGGGAGCCATGTTGTTTAGTTTAGTGACATTGCGGTCAATAGGTAGTTTAAGGACATTGCGGTCCAATGTTAGTTTTAAGACGTTGCGGTCAAGGTTAAGGACATCATAGTCCGTGGATTTAAGGACTCTACTGTCCGGCATTAGTTTTAAGACATCACGGTCAAGGTTAAGGACGTCATAGTCCGTTGTTAGTTTTAAGACGTTCCGGTCAAGGTTAAGGACATCATAGTCCATGAGTTTAAGGACCCCACAGTCCGTGTCAATGTGTGGTCATCGAGACCCGTCACCTCTTTGACGACGTTGAGGAATTACAACGCTAAGTATCAATGGAGTGAAGAAATGTACGCTTGAACCAAGATAGATTAAATAGTCTTTGGCCCAATTTGGGACCAAGACCAATTAATTATGTTATGAGCCCATTGGCCAGTTAAGTTTGAATTGAGGACTTATGGCCATCTTGGGCTAAGTCCAATCATGCTTAGAATATTGGCTTTCTGTTGGTCCATTGGAGGATAGGCTTTGCCTCTAGAACTTAGCCAATTGGGCTGAAGCTAGTGTTAAACACTAAAGACCAACAGTGTTGAACACTGGGAATGAGATTAATAAGTTAGTGTTTAACACCAAGAGATAGTTAGTGTTAAATACTAGCAACAGGGCTTTCAGATTAGTGTTTAAACACTAAAGCAAATCAGTGTTAAACACTGGCGATGGAGTTTTCAACCTAGTGTTACTAGTAACAGAGATCCCAAGTTAGTGTTAATCAATGTTAAACACTGGTATCAGAGATTTTTTAATTTAGTGTTAAACACTAGGAAAATCAGTGTTAACACTGCTAACAGAGATTTAATTTAGTGTTAAACACTAAGAAAGTCAGTGTTTAAACACTGCAAATGGAGTTTTAATTTAGTGTTAAACACTAAGAAAGTCAGTGTTTAAACACTGCAAATAGAGTTTTTCAATTGGTGTTGAACACTAAGGCAAATCAGTGTTAAACACTGAATTCAGAGGTTCCAATTTAGTGTTAAACACTAAGGCAAGAGGGGTCACGTGGTAGCACGTGAAGACGCCCTCCCCTGTGGAGCTTTTCAGGGGTCACGTGGTAGCACGTGACCCTGCTTCTTTGCATGTTTGTTTAAGAATTAAATTCTTCGTAGGGTTAAACCCTAATAATTAACTTTAGAGGAATTAAATTCCCACTTTCTTTTAAAGAATTACTCTTAGATAGGGTTATACCCTAATTTGTATTCTGTAAGAATTGAATTCCCATATATGTGAGGAATTAAGTTCTGTCATAGGGTGAAACCCTAATTTCTTCTCTAAGGGAATTAAATTCCTATGAGTTTGAGAAGGTTAAGTTTCTCAATTAGGGTTAAACCCTAGTTCTGTTGATTTTGAAGGAATTAAATTTCTATAACATAGGGTTAAACCCTAATTTCTTCTCAAAGGAATTAAATTCCTATAATTCTGTGAGAATTAAATTCTCAAACTTCCATTCCCTCTCTATGTTTTGGATCTGCATGGCAGGATCTCAACCCAATGAGAATTAAATTCTCAATTCATGGGGAGATGTGTACTTTGCAGATCCTCCACTAGAGAAAGAACTAAGTTCTTCTTTTTTAATATAAGAGTTAAACTCTTTTGAGAATTAAATTCTCTTTTGAAGCCTCCCCTTTCTTACCCAGGGTTTTCTTTTGCAGAGGATCAAATCCTTCCAAAATCTCAAGGCTCTATTTCTCTCTCTCTCTCTATGTCTCTGTCTATATCCCTTTGTATTTTCCTGGCTCCTATTTATAGGAGAAGGAAGAGAATCAATCAGTTTTAGTGAATCTTTCATTGAGAGATTTGATTTGTTTATTGAGAAATTTGATTTACATTCATCATTCATCTGGACCTTTGGATTATTAGGTGAATTTTATTCACCATTGGATTTTAAATCCAAAGATATTCCTTTATTATTTCGGTTAGATTTTAAGGGGAAATCTTTCTAAGTTCAAGATTTTTCCATAAATAGATGATATTTAATCACCTTTAGATTTTTAATCCAATCGGTTCCAAATAATCATTCTCCTTTGGAAAGATTTGAATGCTCTTCAGAACTTAATTCTGTTAAATAGAGAGGCTTTGAAAGCCGGTCACGTGTGACCACGTGACCCTTGGTCACGTGTAAGCACGTGATCTTTGGTCACGTGTAGGCACGTGACCCCCTGGAACGAGCTTTTCTTCTCCATTTGCGCTCTGTTTTCTAGCCGCTGCTCAACCGTCACGTGCCAACACGTGACCCCTGGTCACGTGTGAGCACGTGACCTTTTCTGGAGCCTTTTCTTTGATTTAATCAGGGAGTGAATCTGCCTTTGCCGCTGCTTTTAAATGTCATGTGCCAACACGTGACTGCTGGTCATGTGCTAGCACGTGATGCCTCTACCGTAGGCTTTCCTGATTTTAAATCAGGAAACACTGGGTGCCTATAGCAAGCAATAACTGTACGTCCAATCTCCACACGAACCTCTTTATCCGTTTCTCTTCAATGTCCTCTAGGTAAGGAGCATATCGAACCACCAAGAAATCTGAATGTCGTACTTGGACACTTTCATCTCAGGAGTTTTGCGCAAAAACTCAAAACTACGAGCTCGGACATCTCGAACGCTCTCCGGAAGGAAACGAGCAAGAAATGTAGCTATGAACTCATCCCAAATCATATGAAATAGATCTGCAGCTCGGCCTCTCTCAATTGACTCGCACCACGTCTGAGCAAAACCTCTCTAGACGAAAACTCGCAAGCTCAATCCATATCTCGTCAGAACACCTCTGTGAACGATAATTCCTAGCCATCCTGTCAAGGATTGTCTACGTATTCTCCACCGCATCTGTGTCAGTAAAAACAAAATGGAGGCCTCAGCCTCAAAAATCCTATAAGCATACGGAAATAAACTTGGTAATAATAGAAACAACTGTCTAAGCAGTAGGTACAAACACAGTCCCTGAAATAGGAGGGACATCATCAGCTCTCGAAGCTCGACTAACCACCATTAACAATCCAATCATCTGTCGCACGTCCTGCATACTCGACTCCAGCCTAGCCATCTGTCCTGAAAAAGCGGATCACTCAGTCCCTGAGGGTTAGACGTACCGCCCTGATCTGTCCTCGTCTCAAACGAACCTACTCTAATCTCATCTCCGGCGGCAGCCCTCTAGCCCTCGTAGTCTCTGGCGGCATAGTTGCTGGAACAAGAAAGTATGCCGCGGAATCAAGGAAGGAAATACAATCAAATATATCTATCCTAAGGTCACATAGGCGGAGTACCGTATCGTAAGTATGCCGCGGAACATACCCACTCTATGTCACTCTGCTTAAGTCACCTACTCCATCTACTGAGCGTCATTCTACACTCAGAAAGGTAAAACCTACGCTCTGATACCAACTTTTATCTGTGACGACCCACCCCAAACACAGATAGTATTGTCCGCTCTGGCCGAAACCGCACGGTTTTGTCCCTTTGAATGAACCCGGGGCTACTTCCCAGTAGGCCACCCATCTCAGAATTTCTCTGGCTCAAGCACGCTTAACTACGGAATTCTTCAAACTCCGGAGTTCCGATTCATCCAAAAGACGCCTCTGTGTTATAAAAGTGGTATCATTCCATTTATAGTTCAGATCGTGTCCTCTTTCGGAATGGAATTCAATACTCCCCATTGTTCTGGTGGGTCCCCGTGTGCATCCGTATCGGTTGCATCCCCACCTCGATACCGGATAACACCCCATTTCTCACGGGGTAGGTGGTATTCAGCCCCAACTCCACCTGGGGTATTACATTCCCCCCACTTAGAACAATGGTTCGTCCTCGAATCACAGACCTACTTTTGAGGGACCGGCTTTGATACCATATCTGTGACGACCCACCCCCAAACACAGATGGTATTGTCCGCTCTGGCCAAAACCGCACGGTTTTGTCCCTCTGTGTTATAAGAGTGGTATCATTCCATTTATAGTTCATATCATGCCCACTTTTGGAATGGAATTCGATACTCCCCATTGTTCTGGTGGGTCCCCGTGTGCATCCGTATCTCGCAAGCTCAATCCATATCTCGTCAGAACACCTCTGTGAACGATAATTCCTAGCCATCCTGTCAAGGATTGTCTACGTATTCTCCACCGCATCTGTGTCAGTAGAAACAAAATGGAGGCCTCAGCCTCAAAAATCCTATAAGCATACGGAAATAAACTTGGTAATGATAGAAACAACTGTCTGAGCAGTAGGTACAAACACAGTCCCTGAAATAGGAGGGACATCATCAGCTCTCGAAGCTCGACTAACCACCATTAACAATCCAATCATCTGTCGCACGTCCTGCATACTCGACTCCAGCCTAGCCATCTGTCTTGAAAAAGCGGATCACTCAGTCCCTGAGGGTTAGACGTACCGCCCTGATCTGTCCTCGTCTCAAACGAACCTGCTCTAATCTCATCTCCGGCGGCAGCCCTCTAGCCCTCGTAGTCTTTGGCGGCATAGTGGCTGGAACAAGAAAGTATGCCGCGGAATCAAGGAGGGAAATACAAGCAAATATATCTATCCTAAGGTCACATAGGCGGAGTACCGTATCGTAAGTATGCCGCGGAACATACCCACTCTATGTCACTCTGCTTAAGTCACCTACTCCATCTACCAAGCGTCATTCTACACTCAGAAAGGTAAAACCTACGCTCTGATACCAACTTTTATCTGTGACGACCCACCCCAAACACAGATAGTATTGTCCGCTCTGGCCGAAACCGCACGGTTTTGTCCCTTTGAATGAACCCGGGGCTACTTCCCAGTAGGCCACCCATCCCAGAATTTCTCTGGCTCAAGCACGCTTAACTACGGAATTCTTCAAACTCCGGAGTTCCGATTCATCCAAAAGACGCCTCTGTGTTATAAGAGTGGTATCATTCCATTTATAGTTCAGATCGTGTCCTCTTTCGGAATGGAATTCAATACTCCCCATTGTTCTGGTGGGTCCCCGTATGCATCCGTATCGGTTGCATCCCCACCTCGATACCGAATAACACCCCATTTCTCACGGGGTAGGTGGTATTCAGCCCCAACTCCACCTGGGGTATTACATTCCCCCCACTTAGAACAATGGTTCGTCCTCGAATCACAGACCTACTTTTGAGGGACCGGCTTTGATACCATATCTGTGACGACCCACCCCCAAACACAGATGGTATTGTCCGCTCTGGCCGAAACCGCACGGTTTTGTCCCTCTGTGTTATAAGAGTGGTATCATTCCATTTATAGTTCATATCATGCCCTCTTTTGGAATGGAATTCGATACTCCTCATTGTTCTGGTGGGTCCCCGTGTGCATCCGTATCTCGCAAGCTCAATCCATATCTCGTCAGAACACCTCTGTGAACGATAATTCCTAGCCATCCTGTCAAGAATTGTCTACGTATTCTCCACCGCATCTGTGTCAGTAAAAACAAAATGGAGGCCTCAGCCTCAAAAATCCTATAAGCATACGGAAATAAACTTGGTAATAATAGAAACAACTATCTGAGCAGTAGGTACAAACACAGTCCCTGAAATAGGAGGGACATCATCAGCTCTCGAAGCTCGACTAACCACCATTAACAATCCAATCATCTGTCGCACGTCCTGCATACTCGACTCCAGCCTAGCCATCTGTCTTGAAAAAGCGGATCACTCAGTCCCTGAGGGTTAGACGTACCGCCCTGATCGGTCCTCGTCTCAAACGAGCCTGCTCTAATCTCATCTCCGGCGGCAGCCCTCTAGCCCTCGTAGTCTCTGGCGGCATAGTGGCTGGAACAAGAAAGTATGCCGCGGAATCAAGGAGGGAAATACAAGCAAATATATCTATCCTAAGGTCACATAGGCGGAGTACCGTATCGTAAGTATGCCGCGGAACATACCCACTCTATGTCACTCTGCTTAAGTCACCTACTGCATCTACCGAGCGTCATTCTACACTCAAAAAGGTAAAACCTACGCTCTGATACCAACTTTTATCTGTGACGACCCACCCCAAACACAGATAGTATTGTCCGCTCTGGCCGAAACCGCACGGTTTTGTCCCTTTGAATGAACCCGGGGCTACTTCCCAGTAGGTCACCCATCCCAGAATTTCTCTGGCTCAAGCACGCTTAACTACGGAATTCTTCAAACTCCGGAGTTCCGATTCATCCAAAAGACGCCTCTGTGTTATAAGAGTGGTATCATTCCATTTATAGTTCAGATCGTGTCCTCTTTCGGAATGGAATTCAATACTCCCCATTGTTCTGGTGGGTCCCCGTGTGCATCCGTATCGGTTGCATCCCCACCTCGATACCGGATAACACCCCATTTCTCACGGGGTAGGTGGTATTCAGCCCCAACTCCACCTGGGGTATTACATTCCCCCCACTTAGAACAATGGTTCGTCCTCGAATCACAGACCTACTTTTGAGGGACCGGCTTTGATACCATATCTGTGACGACCCACCCCCAAACACAGATGGTATTGTCCGCTCTGGCCGAAACCGCACGGTTTTGTCCCTCTGTGTTATAAGAGTGGTATCATTCTATTTATAGTTCATATCATGCCCTCTTTTGGAATGGAATTCGATACTCCCCAGGTCCCCGTGTGCATCCGTATCGGTTACATCCCCACCTCGATACCGGATAACACCTCATTTCTCACGAGGTAGGTGGTATTCAGCCCCAACTCCACCTGGGGTATTGCATTCCCCCCCCCCCACTTAGAACAATGGTTCGTCCTCGAACCACAGACCTACTTTTAAGGGACCGGCTTTGATACCATATCTGTGACGACCTACCCCCAAACACAGATGGTATTGTCCGCTCTGGCTGAAACCGCTCGGTTTTGTTCCTTTGAATGGACCCGGGGCTACTGGGAAGTAGGTCGCCCATCCCAGAATTTCTCTGTCTCAAGCACGCTTAACTACGGAGTTCTTCAAACTCTGGAGTTCCGATTCATCCCAAAGGCGTCTCTGTGTTATAAGAGTGGTATCATTCCATTTATAGTTCAGATCGTGCTCTCTTTCGGAATGGAATTCGATACTCCCCATTGTTCTGGTGGGTCCCCGTGTGCATCTGTATCGGTTACATCCCCACCTCGATACCGGATAACACCTCACTTCTCACGGGGTAAGTGGTATTCAGCCCCAACTCCACCTGGGGTATTACATTCCCCCCACTTAGAACAATGTTCGTCGTCGAACCACAGACCTACTTTTGAGGGACCGGCTTTGATACCATATCTGTGACGATCCACCCCCAAATACAGATAGTATTGTCCGCTCTGGCCGAAACTGCACGGTTTTGTCCCTTTGAATGAATCCGGGGCTACATCCCAGTAGGTCACTCATCCCAGAATTTCTTTGGCTCAAGCACGCTTAACTACGATGTTCTTAAAACTCCGGAGTTCCGATTCATCCAAAAGGCGCCTATGTGTTATAAGAATGGTATCATTCCATTTATAGTTCAGATCGTGCCCTCTTTCGGAATGGAATTCGATACTCCGTATTATTCTGGTAGGTCCCCGTGTGTATCCGTATCGGTTACATCCCCACCTCGATACCGGATAACACCTCACTTCTCACAGGGTAGGTGGTATTCAGCCCCAACTCCACCTGGGGTATTACATTGGCGATCGCACGTCAAGTGAAATCCAATTATTTGTCAAGTGTACAAAGGCCGGTGTAAGGCCAGTGTCCTTATGGCCCCGAAGTCGGGGCGAAGATCACTCACTTAAGGTATGTCAGTTGGCTCCTTCGAGTAGAAAGGTATAGATTTGCCCATTCCCTCGAGTTTGACCGGCGACCACTTCTTTTAGAATGAGTTAGACAAGAGCCTAGTTTGGATTGGTCGGCGTTTGCCGAGGTTGAAGGATTCTGATCCTTAGTACAGATGGGTGGGAAGTTGCCCACTAAGGATGGACCGAGCAGGGAAGCTGCTCGGTAGCCTCTTGATGAGGGCTTTCGATCTTTGGCGTCGGTGGGTAGTAAACTACCAGCCATGGATGGACCGAGCAGGGAAGCTTCTCGGTAGCCTCTTGAGGAGGGCTTTGATACTTAGCGTAGATGGGTAAGAAGTTACCCACTAAGGATGGACCGAGCAGGGAAGTTGCTCGGTGGCCTCTTGATGAAGGCTTTGGATCCTTGGCGTCGGTGGGTAATAAACTACCAGCTATGGATTGACCGAGCAGGGAAGCTGCTCGGTGGCCTCTGTATGAGAGCTTTTGATCCTTGGCGTCGGTGGGTAGTAAACTACCAGTCATGGATTGACTGAGCAGGGAAGTTACTCGGTGGCCTCTTGATGAGGGCTTTCGATCCTTGGCGTCGGTGGGTAGTAAACTACCAGCCATAGGTTGACCAAGCAGGGAAGTTGCTCGGTGGCCTCTTGATGAGGGTTTTTGATTATTGGCGTCGGTGGGTAGTAAACTACCAGCCATGGATGGACCGAGCAGGGAAGCTTCTCGGTGTCCTCTTGAGGAGGGCTTTGATCCTTAGCGTAGATGGGTAAGAAGTTACCCACTAAGGATGGACCGAGCAGGGAAGCTGCTCGGTGGCCTCTTGATGAGAGCTTTCGATCATTGGTGTCGGTGGGTAGTAAACTCCCAGCCATGGATTGACCGAGCAGGGAAGCTGCTTGGTGGCCTCTTGAGGAGGGCTTTCGATCCTTGGTGTCGGTGGGTAGTAAACTACCAGCCATGGATTGACCGAACAGGGAAGCTGCTCGGTGGCCTCTTGAAGAGGGCTTTGATCCTTAGCGTAGATGGGTAAGAAGTTACCCACTAAGGATAGACCGAGCAGGGAAGCTGCTCGGTGGCCTCTTAATGAGGGTTTTGATCCTTAGCGTATATAGATAAGAAGTTACCCACTAAGGATAGACCGAACAGGGAATCACCTTGGTTTTGCGAGGCGTCGCCCGACCTCCCCTGACGTGTGAAAATCTGAAAGAGTGACCGTCGCGGGCGGCACGTGACTGAAATGCATAGGCGAGGCGTTCCATGATCCGAGTCGTTCCGACTTCGGTCGGCCATGAGACACTGGATGCCCGCCATGTGGCAGTCCCGTATTGGAAAAATTGAAAATATCCCAGGATTCGTGCCCATGCGCGCGCAAATTTCGACCCTTGGGGATTCTGTTGAGGCTATAAATAGAGAATGAGATGTGTTTCTTTCAACATTGCTTTTCTGAGATGGCTGGGCGTATCTACACAATTGAAGATATCGTCACTTCCGATAACGTCTACTTGTAAAACCAGTCCCTCTCCGAGGAGACATACCGGGGTGTGGTCCAGTGCATCGGGGACCATTTCGGTCATCTACTTCCTCGTCGGTCGTCCCTCCTCCAATTGCTGATGTATGCAATTTGGAGGAGGTCCCCGGGGCTGTACAACCCCCTCTCCGAGGAGCTTCTAGATGAGGCGTTCGACAAGATGCGTACGCTCTATATCCTCGGCCTCATCTCGAAGAACATGCATGACCGATCAGTGGCCCTTATTTTGGAGTGTTTCCAAAAAAGGCAGATAGCGGGCCCCTGCCCGACGGATGAAGGCCCATTGCTTCCGTGGCGTCCCTGGTTCATGGGCAGCATCGGTTGGAGCGGGCTGAAGAGGCCAGAGCTCGGCCGGCGGAGATCTCCACGGAGTACCACCAGCAGTTCTTTCTCGACCCCGTACCCCCTCTGTTGTAATTTTAATTTTCATGTAAGGCTGAGGAGCCCACAATACCTTTGATAAATAAAATTCTCTTTTTGCGACGTACTACCGTTTCATTTTTGTCTTCTTGGTGCGTTTGAGTATTTTCACGAAACCTATGACCTTTGAACCGAGGAAGAGGGAAACACATAAGAGGAGTTTCTTCTAATTCAAAATACTTAGAAAAATTACATCGCTTTGGCAAAAAAGAAACATATATTCATAGATACAATTTTCAAAGGTATAACTTGAGCTTCTCGGCGTTGTAAGGCCGTGGAAATTTGCGACCCGCCGCGTCTTGCAAGCGAAAGGCCCCGCCGGGCAATACTTCGGAGACGAGGAATGGGCCGTCCCACTTCGGGGAAAACTTGTGCAACTTGCTTTGGTCTACGAACTCGTCTAGCCTTAAGGCCAGATCCCCAGTCTTAAAGGTGCGATGCTTGACTCGTGCGTTATAGTAGCGAGCAGTTTGCTGTTGGTAAGCGGCGGCTTTGATCTGCGCCCGGTCCCGCTTCTCCAGCAAGATGTCTAAATTAGTTCAAAGCGCCAAGGTATTAGCTTCATTGTCGAAGTGCTCGACTCTGTAATTAGGCAGTTCGATCTCTGTTGGGACCATCGCCTCGGTGTCGTAGCAGAGGCTGAAGGGGGTCTCTCTGTTGGGGGTCTTCGTCGAAGTGCGCAGAGCCCATAAAACCCGGGGTAGTTCATCGACCCAACTGCCCTGCCTTCCTTCCAGACGAGTTCGAAGACCTCGGATTACATCCCGGTTAGCGACCTCAGCCTGCCCGTTGCACTGAGGATGCGCGACCGCAGGGAACTTCATAAGTACGTGGTATTCGCTACAGAATCCTTTAACTTTGTCATTTTCGAAGTTCGTCCCGTGGTCGGTAACGATACACCTCGGGATCCCAAACCGGGATATTATATTGTTTTGTAGGAACTTGATGTTCGTGGTGGCGTCCGGTTTTCTGATGGGGACGGTCTCGATCCACTTTGTAAAGTAGTCCACCGCGACAAGGATGTATTTGTGCCCGCCCGTACCAGTAGGAAATTGGCCTACCATGTCCATTCCCCACTGGGAAAACGGCCATGAGGAGGTCAGGGCCGTTAGCTCGGTAGCCGGAAGACGGGGTATGCTGCTATGGAGTTAGCAGCTCTTGCACTTTCTAACGAGCTTCTGAGCGTCCTGATGGATGGTCGGCCAATAATATCCTTGGAGTAGCGTCTTCTGGACTAAAGTGCGGGCCCCTTGGTGAGCTCCACCGACCCCTTCATGTATCTCACGCAGGACGTAATCGGCTTCGTGGGGATCGAAACACTAAAGCAGAGGCTGAGTGTACGACTTTTTGTAGAGGTTCCCGTTGCTCCAAACAAAATGGCGGGCTTTGGATCGGAGGCATCGTGCTTCCCTTCAATCTTCTGGGAGCGTACCCTCCCTCAGGAATTCTATGAGGGGCTTCCTCCAATCCCGGTCTTCTTCCCGGGTAGTGTAAACTTGAAGTGTTGTCGCTCTGTCTTCCACGCTGGGCCGTGGCAAGACCTCGAAGAGGATATTTCATTTGTTGTTGGTCGTATAGAAGGAAGCTAGCTTGCTCAAAGCGTCGACCTGGGCGTTTAGGTGCCGGGGGATCTGCTCCACTTGAACTTCGTCGAAGTCTTTTCGTAGTCTTCTTACCTCGGCTAAATATTTCACCATCAGAGGCTCCCGTGCCTCAAAACGGCCAGTCACCTAGCCTACGACTAGGGCAAAGTTACTGTGGATTCGGACCGTCTTCAGCCCCACTCCAGAGGCGATTCGTAGTCTAGCTAGCAAGGCCTCATACTCCGCGGTGTTGTTTGAGGCTTTAAACCCGAGCTTCAAAGAATACTCCATCTCTACCTCGTTCGGGCCTCGAATGATGAGGTCGGCACCACAGCCATCATCGGTTGATGATCCATCGACGTAAAGGACCCAATCGGGGACGGAGTCGGGCCTCTCTTCGATCGAGGGTTGAGACCCGAGGGGCGGCACTGACACTGCCTCCTTGATGGGGATAGTGCATTCGCCAATAAAATCGGCCAGCACTTGTGCCTTGATAGCCTGCCTTGGGTGGTATTTGATGTCGAATTAAGATAACTCCCACCTCCATTTCTCCAAACGACCAGAAGACACGGGGGAGGTGAGAATAGCCCTTAAAGGACGCTCGGTGAGAACGAGGATGATGTGTGCCTGGAAGTAGTGCCATAGTTTTCTTGAGGCCGCGATAAGCGCCAAGACAATCTTTTCTATGGCCGGGTACCCTGTTTCCGCGTCCTTAAAGATGTAGCTTACGTAGTAGACCGACTTCTGGACTCCTTCGACTTCTCGGATGAGCACCGAGCCTGCAGCCTGATCGGACACCTCTAGATCGTCTCCTTTAATTGGCCGGGTGAGCGGTGGGGGAGTCGCCAGGTGAATTTTTAATTGCTCGAAAGTGATTTGACACTCTTCCGACCATTCAAACCTTGGGATCTTTCTCGGGGCTTTGAAGAATGGGAGGCACTTTTCTCTGGACCTTGACATGAAGCGACTCAGAGCGGCTACTCTCCCAGTGAGCCGCATGATTTCGACGTTGGTCTTTGGTGCGGCCATGTTGAGGATGGCGCTGATTTTCTCTGGGTTAGTCTCGATTCCTCAGTGGGTAACCATGAACCCAAGGAATTTTCCACTAGTGACCCCGAAGGCGCATTTGGCGGGATTCGGCTTCATTTTGTATCTGCGGAAGAAGTCGAAAGTCTCACCAAGATCTTTGGCGTGCTCGTCCGACGAGGTCGACTTAACGAGCATGTCGTCGACGTAAACCTCCATGTTCCTCCCGATCTGTGGCTTGAACATCATGTTGACCAAGTGCTGGTATGTAGCTCCGGTGTTTTTGAGGCCGAAGGGCATCACTTTATAGCAGTATACCCCCCGATCCGTTGTGAATGCGGTAAGCTCTTCGTCTGCCGGGTTCATACGGATCTGGTTGTAGCCGGAGAAAGCATCTATGAAGCTGAGTAATTCGTGGCCCTCCGAGATGTCGATAAGCTGATCTATCCGAGGGAGGGGATAGTTGTCTTTCGGGCAGGCCTTGTTGAGGTCTGTGAAGTCGACGCACATATGCCACTTCCCGCTTTCCTTTTTAACAATTACCACATTCGCCAGCCATTCTGAGTAGGCCACGTTTTGAATGAAGTTGGCTACAAGAAACCTGTCAATTTCATCCTCGATCGTCTTTTGTTTGATCGGAGCGAATCTTCGTTTCTTCTGCCTAACGGGTCGGACCGTCGGGTCGACCCCGAGCTTATGTGACATTACTTTAGGGTCGATCCCGGGCATGTCGGCGGGCGCCCAAGCGAACACATCCGAGTTCCCTCTGAGGAAGTGGATCAAGTCGCCGCGCTAGGCCCCCGTTAAGAGTGACCCGATTTGGACGGTTCGTTCATTGTCCCCTTCGATGAGGGGGACCTCTGTTAGCGGCTCCACCGGGGCCCCTCGGATTTCTTTTTGTTTGTCCCGAGTATCTAAGGACCCCTGGAAATCACCCGCGCTTTCAAGGTCGTCGCTTCGTTCCTCGGGTGTAGATGTCACTGTGAAGCAAATCTTTGCGGTTTGTTAGTTCCCGTATGTCACGCCCCGCTTCCCAGTGTACGGGCAGAGGACGCGACGAGGCCGCTATGCATTTACTCAAAAATAAACACGCTAAGCGTATCTAAGTAATATAAAGTAAAACACACAAAAGACAAGATGTAAATGAACAACAACTTTATTTATTAATATTCTTTTACAGATACAACTGGAATGAAAATACATGAATAGAAAGCGATGCCTAAACAATGGCATAACTGGAATGAAAAGTATATACAAGTGAAGTCAATGCTCAGGATCTTCTGTGAACTGCTCAGGGGTCTGCTCCAAATGCTCCTGGTTGGTCTCGAGCTCAAGTGTGTCCAATCCACCTGACAACATTCTAAAAAAGAAGAGAAATAAGAATGTCGTCAGCGAACAATCGCTCGGTAAGTCCCAAAGACGGGTAGAGATAGAATAAACAGAAAGAGAATATATCTTATAATATTTGATTATATTGTTAACGCTGTTGTTTGTAGCTTGGTACAGAAGATGCCAGCGTATACGAGAGGAGTCCAACTTACACCGTGGACTTTGGTAACCCGTAATACAAGGCTCCGTCGAAAATACCACGGAACAACGGTATGGATGTAATTACGTCTTAAGTGACCACCTCGTGCCACCTTTAACATATTCCGTACCAGTCAACCCCTTATAAACCCCGTAGTGTTTTATTGTATTGATTGTATTGATTGGTTATATAGATGGATGACTGATTGCATTATATTGTTTTGTAGTAGATGGAAGACTTTCCAAAACCATGATATCAGTAAACAGAATGTATGTAAATGGAGAGTCATGTAGACGGAGTATATCCATGGTTCGGTTCGGTTCGGTTCAGTCAACATAGATTAATATAGATTGAATAGATGGATTCATAGATTCATGTTGGATTGTAGTTTCATACTTGAATCAGATTCAAGTCAGATTGATTAGATTGAGACTCAGTCTGAGTCAGACACTTTAAAAAGAACTTTTAATCCTGAATTAGTTTTGATATTATCGGTAACTGCTGCACATGGACGGCAGGATTTGTGTCTTTTTTCAAGACAATTACCGTGTTGATAACACCGTTTGTTAGATTGTTGTTTCTCCCCAATAAGAGAGCAAGGCTCTGTTCAAAATTTGAAAAAAGGCAGCGTCTCACGTGACTTGCATGAGGGCGCCAGCGCCGAGAGTTAAAAACTCTGAGGCAGCACCATACGTACCTTGCATGAGGATGTCGGTGCCGAGAGTTAAAAAACTCTGAGGCAGCGCCTCACGTGCCTTGCGCTGAGAGTTAAAAACTCTGAGGCAGCACCTCACGTGCCTTGCGGCGAGAGTTAAAAACTCTGAGGCAGCGCCTCACATGCCTTGCACAAGGGCGCCGGTGCCAGAACTAAGAGTTCTCTACTATTGGATCAAAGATCTAACAGAGATAATAAATCATCAAAATATAGAATTAAATTCTGTTGAGAAAATATTTTTCAAATCTTTCTAAACGAGAAAAATTGCTCTATGTAAAACAAAGTACCATTGGATTAAAAATCGAATGGTGGTTAAAAATTACCAAACAGAGTAAGCTCTGTATGAGAAAATATTTCCCTAATCTTATTTAAAACAAGAAAAATATATTTTGTAAAACAGAAGTCCTTGACTCAAAAATCCAACGGTGGATAAAATCCCCAAATCAATTAGAGATCTCTCAACGAGAGATTTCTTTAACCAAATCAACAAACTTGTCTCCACTATATAAAAGATCCAAGACTTCAAGTCTTGTAGAGAGAACCCCCCCCATAAGATTTGAGAAAAATAAAGAAGAAAGTTTTAAGAAGGAAGAAAGAAAAATACCTTTCTTCTAGGTATATAGAGATCAGAGCAACTCATCTACATATCCAAGGGTTTAACCCTCATAAAAGAACATAGTTATTTCCCTGGATCTGAGATCCATGAGACAAGTCTTCCATAAATAAGAATTTAATTCTCATGGGGATGAATTTGTTTTTGGGGATCAAAGATCCAGAAAAGAACAGAGAATTGAACCCCTTAGAACAGAACATACAAAGAAAACCCAGCGCCAAGCGCATCACGTGTCCCTCACGTGGACGCTGCTCAATAAAGAATGCTTTGAACTTAATGGTTGGCGCTCAGTGTCAAGCGCCTCACGTGTCCCTCACGTAGGCACTGCTCAAAAAAGAGAGCTTAGCACTCAATGATGGGCGCTCAGCGCCAAACGCCTCACGTGCCCCTGATGTGGGCGCTGCTCAATAAAAAGTGTCCAGCACCCAGTGGTTGGCGCTCAGCGCCAAGCGTCTCACGTGCTCCACACGTGGTCACCATAAAGAGTGTTTAACACTCCATAAAAAACAAAAAAAATAAAAGAGGAAAAATAAAGTAAAGTAAAGGGTGAGCGTCAGAACCCATATCAATGCCCAGCATTGTTTGCACAGAAAAGGGACTGAGCCCAAACAAGTGTTTAACACTTTATTCAAAGACTGAGTGGGTTGAGTCCAAGTTGACCAAAAATCCCTAATTCAGAGCAACCGAGCCCATGTGCTCACCATTTTCCAAATTGGCCTTAGTCCCAAACACGACTACTGATTTTCCAACGGATATTGGGTCAAGGGTACATCTCCTCACACCTCTGATAAATGTCGTTGTAATTCTTCAGCATCTTCAAAGAGGTGGTGGGTCCCGATAACCAATAACTCTTTGGTGCACTCCCAAATTGACGGGCACATCTCAATGGACCGCAACGTCCTTAAACTAAACTATGGACCGCAACGTCCTTAAACTAAGCTATGGACCGTAATGTCCTTAAACTAAACCCTCATCCCAAAAATGGTGACCTACGGACCGTAACGTCCCTAAATTAAAACGATAGAGGCCAAATGCTCTTTTGTTGGATCAAAAACGATCCTAAAGCCCCGTTAAGTAGATCTTAGTCCAAGATCGGACTAACGTATCCTTAACAAATATTTAAGTTGATCTTAATCTTGAATGAGATTAACGATTCTTAAATCAAACCAATTCCGAATCTAAAAATATACGGATTTGGACTAATCCACGCCCTACAGGCGTCAACATAAATTAGTCTCCGTATAAAATCCACGGACAACCAAAAATAAAACAAACACACATGACACGAAGTGACCTTCTGGAGCAGGAGAAAGTGGTTATCGCTATGCGGTAACGGAATTAACTGTAGGGGCTTGCGCCTGCAGAGAAGAGCGTCCCCATAATCAAAACCCCCTTGCAAACGAGGGGGAATCTGATGAAGTCTGCTACAACGGCCGCATCCGTCCAAACCTCCGATACACGGTGTCATAAATCAACTCGGTATCTACGGAGAGGTGGACGGATAAAACCAAATAGCATCTGCCCCCAAATTCAGGCAAGACGTTTGTCATCCCCGTTTTCGGCGGTGAACAATTGTCTACCTTAAATAGGCAAGCACCCATATCTCCGGCTCCCTGAGGCTCAAGAGACCGGTCCCGCTTAAACCTATATTTACTAGGGTCCTTATTATAATTTAATATAACTTGAGGGGGTTTTATGTAAAAATAGTTTTTGTATAATTTCAAAATACACCTCAAGCATTTAATTATCGTCTTTAGAATTTTCATAGATATATATTTTATAGATGTGAAATTTCTAGTGAGTAGAACCTAATTTTCATAGTATATGGTATTTATTTGTAATATGGATATTGTTTTGAATTATCATGGTAGTTTCATGTAATATTTGAATTCTTTTCTTGAGTTTTGGAAACATGGAATATTATATATACTTAAAATAAGTATTTGGTAAAAATTATATATATATATATATATATATATTAAAAATATGATTTTATTTTTTCTATAAATCTCATTTTCTAAAGAAAAATGCATAAAAATTCCATCGAGATCGAATGCACCTTGCGGAAGTCTGCATCTCGCTCTACTAGACCCGAGAACGTGCGATAATTCGCACCATCCCAAACGGGGTTCCCAAAAATGGGTTGTAGAGGCGCAATTGCATGTAAATGTTTAATACATCATTTTAAAGAAATGATTTTATAAGTTGATGGTATTTATTTGCAAAGTCGTTTTATTCCAATAATAAATTTCCAAAACTTTATCGTGCTATGATAGAGATGTGTGTTGTGATGAGGTAAGTCATTACCTCATGAACTATTTAAAGGTAATATGTTGTTTATATCGGAAACTAAAGTATGTGGTATTTTACTGTAAATTCTTTTGATATGAAACTTGTTTAATATGTTTGATATGAAACTTGTTTAATATGTTTGCTAATGTTTATGAAACATGATATGAGAGTTTGGTATTTTCTTGTTTAATAAAAATAGGATTTTTAAAGAAAAATCGAATCGAAAGTCGGATTAACTCCGCTTCTATCGGGTTTTAGTATTTAAGATTTTTAGAATAGAGAAAGAGGAGGGAAGAGGGGACTTACAAGATTTTGGAGTAGAGGAGAGAAAGGGGGCCCTAAAGAAGGTTTCGGGGCGTCGTTTTGTCGCCGGAAACTTCTTGGATCGTCGCCGGAACTTCACCCTTCGCTAACTCCACTTCCACACAATTAGGACTTGGAATTTTGTATAGTTTTTGTGAGGAAATTCTGAATGAGGAGGGGTGAAATATGGTGTGGTATTTATAAGGGAAATTAGGGTTTAGAGGGTGAAAGAAATGCATTAAAATTGGATTAAATGGGTGATTCAATATTCTCTGGAAAAATTCAGGGAAAACAAACAGTATAAGGGAAGTGGGGTAGGCCAAAAGGTGCATGGGTGAAAAGATGGGGGGCATCACCGACGGTTGGACCGTCGGTGCTGGGTTTTTAAGCAATCTCGTCGGCCCATTACCAACGGGTGGGGTTGGAGTTTAGGCCACGTGTCGGGGTCGTTTGGTATACTCTCATGCACATGTTTGATTAATCAGTGCCTTTTCAGCTTACTTGTAGTGCACGTGTAGACTCTTGGGCTTCTAAAAAGATTTTAAAAAAATTAATTAAAAAGATACCGTGGCTGATGGGATTTGAACTCAGGTGCTATGTCTCAGCAGTGTAAGGCCTTACCAATGAGCTACAAGCTCCTTCTTGCTGTTCAAAAGCAAAGCAAAACAAACTTATAACTCGTGCTCAGGCTTAGGTGCCCCTTTCTGTATTTTGAAAAAATTCATACAGAAAGTTTAGGGTTGTTACACCGTAGGCCCGGCCTATTCCACCTTGGTCGAGTGGAAACTTGATCGTGGGGTGGTAGGTCGAGATCTGGGCCCGAAAGGAGTTTAGTGTCGGGCGTCCCAGGAGGATATTGTAGGTTGATGGAATTCTAGCGACGATGAACTCCACTGGTACGGTTTGCATACGGCCTGCCTCCCTGATGTTAAGTAGTGTTGCGCCACGGCAGCGCCCCGGCCTCGTACTCGAGGCCAAAATGCGGAATAAAAATTTTGCGAACTTTGCAAAACGGCGCTACCGCGGACAAAGAAAACCCGGATCGAAACCATTAACCTATACTAGCTAACTAGAGAGATAGGGTGAGAAGTTATACCAAGCGATCCGTGTCCTTCGGTCTTCATCTCCACTTCGATCTCTTGCGGAATCTCCGTCACCTCCTCGCTCGTCGGAAAGGGCACCACGTAGCCGGAATCTTTTACGGGCTCCCGCCTCTTGACCGAGGCAACTCGGGCGCGAAGTTGGCTAGCCGACACGTCCAAGGCTTGCTATAGAAATAGTGTAGTGAACTTGTCTCTTGGGGTTTTGAGGTTGCCATGATGTGGAGGAAACAAGAAAGAACTTTGGAGAAGGGTAATTTTTGAAGCAAGCAAGAATGAGATGATATATTTCCACCACTAGAAAAATGATCCTCTCATCTCTCCCTCACAAGAATGGCCGGCCACCTCTCTCTAGAATGAGATTGGAGAGAGAAAAAGAATTCTCCAAGAATATCAAATAAAAAGGAAAAACCAATAAAGAAAAAATGGTCACTCTCATTTCTTTTCTTCAAACCATCAAATGAAAAGAAAAGAATAGACTAGAAAAGCATCTCATGATGAAACAAGTCTCATCATAATGCAAACTTGCAAGAAAACCCTCCACTAAATGTTAATTGCGAACTTGCAATTAACACCCTCCACCAAGAAAGTCCGACCGAGAAGGAATGAAGGAAAACCGGACGGAACGGAATGCAAACTGGCAACCCCAGAAAACCGATCCCATAATAAATTACAGGAAAACCCCGCAACTGCAAATACATGCCCGTATTTGTATTCCCACTGAACACAAATGCAAAGAGACAAAACTACACTATCAAATACTAGAATCCGGCTTAAGCCAAAGCCGGCTAGTAAAAACTGTCCGATCACGATCCGTGCAATACCGCACGTATCTGATCGAACCCTGCCATATCTCCATACGGCCTCTACAGCGTTTCGCCCGAAACTTGAGTAACTGAAACTGAGTGTGGTGGACTCTAAAGACTCGTCAATACCTTGGCTGTGGATTTAACCACTAGCACGTCAGAGGTATAAGCCAATACGTGACGGGCCACCAGGTATTGACCAAATGGGACGTCGATGAGGAAGCTCACCCCGACACCCAACTGAGCCTGTCAGTGACAATATCCGTACAGTCCGGTCCGTTCGTCTATGAGTATCGCATGGCGGGCCTAGGGGGTTGGTAAAAGTCAGACCCCCAAAAGCGGTACAAGTCGTGTCGGAGCGTAGCCCAGAACGCCCTGAGATACTACTGGAATACCTACCAGTAAATCTCCTGCCTCGGCCGAGGGCTTTGCGTAATGGCTCTCCTAGACACAGCGCGACCTCACCCCCAATACCGGGAGAGACGAACCCCTGCAGATCCGCTCACTGCCTCCATGTGGCTCGGGACTGTACCCAACTAAAACCTGTTTGCACGACTCCTTTGAGCCGTGGTAGGGTAGTAATCAAAGCACAGTGGGAACTCACACGAGACAAATGACGATCTCAGGTCGATGAACTAACCTGTACACATGTCACCAGGGAACTGCTATCTGACATCTGGTATAAGACCAACTAGCAGGTTCCCGGCGAGTCCTGTCCGGTGTACTCATAACCCAATGAGCACCTGTATACATCTTAGGTGAACCAACTGACACCAGTGGCTTGTGAGACCGGCCACCGCCCCTCGTCGGGGTCTCGACTGTATACACTAGTCTACTAACGGAGTATCGATGCCCTGTCTCGAAACTCCTACGACTAGGGACCTTTTAAGGATGTGCTTATAGACCACCAGCTCCCACGTATATGATCGCCATCATACTGCTGGCAGTCAAGCAAGAATCCTAGGGGCTCTATCAACGTGTAATAGCGACATGTCAGGTCACCTAAAGCAGTACACGATGATAAAGATAAACCAGATAGCATACTATCATCTCGAGTAAGACTGTCCTACCGGGATAGGTCCTCCCTCAATCATTGCAATCACGTGCCTGTGATCCAATAATTGACTCTGAGGGCACTATCTCCAACAATCTCCCACTTGCACTCAAGGCTAATTATTGCGATGTCGCATACTCACAGCCCGTGTGATACCGAACACCCAACTCCTCTACTAGTCAGTCTCACAAAACTCGTTTGCGAAACTATTGCGTTCGAGGAATAGCCTCAGTGAGTGGATCCGCTGCGATGTTTCTTTCTATGTCTCTCTATATCTCAAGTTCGCGGAGAAAGCCATCTCCCGAAATGAGCAATACCTGTCTTAGAATGTCTGGATGTCTGATGGGACCTAGCTCATAAATGAACTCCAAATCCAAACTTCTTAGACTGTATCATCAACTGAACTTAATCAGTATCCTGCGCCATGCCGCCCTCAGTATTGCCTTGGACCACCTGTCCAAAATACTGCCCCTCGTCAGAGGGAGAACTATAACTCTGACAACCTCCTTGTCGTCCATGTCACCTTGGAAGCCTGGAGTGATAACCGTCTCCTAAAGGAGGCAGCCGTTATCATATCCCTAGAACATTCACTTATGTTCTAAAACTGCTTCCGACTGTTTTTCCAGGATTGGATTAATATCAACTTATTGCACCTACTGCAAGAACAACATCTGGTGTGGTACTTGACATCTCATGATTGACTCAATTGCCTAAGCAAGTGATCTGTCAATCATGCGTATCCCTCTCCCCTTTAGTCTGTAAGACACCTTTAGAGAGGGTGACTCCATTACCTGCAGGTACACTACCATGCCAGGAGTCGTCCATTCTAAATACTCTTAGAATGCTGTCAAAGTACCCTGATTGGGAAACCACCCAAATCTAGATCTAAAACCATAGATCTAGTAACCAATATGTCTGATATAATGTCCAAGTCCCATGTGGAGAAAACACTGTGTGATGACCAAAGTATAACCGATCGTAGTATAGGAATATCACTTCCTACTACCTTCTCAACAGATCCATCCCCTATTCTGATGACGTCAAACCCATGACTGTCACATCAGAAACAGATGATCTATCTCCGCTACATCTGCTTTAGTCTATAAATAGATATAAGCCTGATGTCCACCAATGCTTCCGCTGCTCCCACTGACTACGACAACCCTCTGGTGGAGTCATATAGACGCGCACTTCTAAAGCTAGTTTAGAACGACGCTATACTCATCCTCTCACCGGGTCTCGCAGCCTGGAACAACAGCAATGGCAAGTGTGGGTAAACAAGAACTTCCCTGTCACCGTCCTTGAGGCTACCGTAGTACCTCTCGGGTGCCTGAAGTTACCCACCTTATCTGCGGAGTGGCCAATGGAATGTCAAATCAGATTGAATCTTTAGGTTCCTTATTAAATCTTCAGTAATCGTTTGCGGTTCTGGAATCACTTCCAGTTCTACCATACTCCCACTGCTGTTTTTGAAAAATCCATTTTTAATAAAACTGTGGCGAGTCTAGAACAATATTTCTATTGATCTGTCAGATGGTAGAAAATCAACCCTCGTCATAGCCGGGTCAACCCACAAACAGCCATTACAGAAACGTGCCTTGAGTTATCCGGAGTCTGGTTTTAAGCATAAGCCGGACAACTCCCCGTACCTTAACATCGTTAAGATATGAACTGTTCTATATCCAATATAGAAACAGAGGCACTGATTCAATTGAACCAGATTCAAATCATGCAGCTGTCTCCAGTGCATGTCAACTAAATGGAAGGAGGCCGATCAGCGTTACTCAACTTAGGAATGCTTCCAATTATGAGTAACCTGAAAAAGAAGCAATTTCTCTTTATCATTACTATCAACTGAATACCATACGCAAGTATCTACATCTTCGATCACTTTGAAGAATCCCGATACTTGGTATACCTGGTTCTCTACTTTATTCAAATACATATAACTCCTCAAAACTTAGACCCTGTGTTTCCATGAAACACATGTCTAAGAACTAGAGAAGTTAAAAGTAAACAGAATATAGTATGAGAACCAACCCCTCTGTCCTAATGGACACTGGACAGCATACAATACTCTGTATAAGTCCGCTGAGTCTAACAACTCTTTCACTGTGTGTCGTAGGTTGAAAACTGTACTTATGGTTAAGAAGAATTACACCGCTGTTTAATGCTCCTTACCTAACCATCCACTGATATAGGTAAATGTCATCGACATAATATCAAAAGGCATATCTCACTCTATGAAAATAGACGTACAGATATATCAATTTGAAATTGGTGCACAACAGCGGATATTCAAAACCAAATATTTGCCGACCGGCAAACAACCCAGGTGACTTCCTCAAATATCACTGATTACAACGAATCCCGATATAATGAGGATGATCACCCAATTCCCAATAACTTACTCCCACTCATCATCTGTAAAACCATACAGATGTGAGAATCATACTTGGTAAATACATACCCTGGAGTAAGTGTCTAATCGGGAAATCAGTTTTCTTTTAACAGTACACAGTGAAACTGAAACATTGTAATGTTTCAATGGGGTATCCTGGTATTCCTAGTAATGCCTCTACCATTATCCAGATTCACAACTGTAACCGTATAATTCTTTGCCACCTCACCAAATCCCTTTATTTGTCTTTAGTCATTACCTTCTGCACACCCCTTTAGGCCAATTGGTTTTCTTCCTTCCCTACCGTTCGGCACCAGCCTATGGTTTGGAAGAAGACTATCCAATAAGCATAAAAGGTGTACTGTCCTAATCCTAGGAGCACTCGCAAAGCGAGAGAAGGTGAAGATAAAAGACACCTGAATGTACTTTATTCCTATTTCTCCTGAACCAGGATCCATCCCCGAACTGGAACAAGTTCCTTTCGAGTTCGTATATAACCATACGATGGATTATCCAATAAAATGGGATCTTCGTAGTGATACGGAGTGTCCTGGAGAAATACAAAGGTGATTTAGGATTGGCGAAGAAATACTTGGTTTGGTCGTGAATAGCAGTCGCAACTTACTTTGCCCTCCTACTAATCCCTTGCTTTGTCTTAACCTTAATACCTTCTGCACACCGTTTAGGCTAATTGGTTTTCTTCATTCCCCACCGTTCGGCACCAGCCTAAGGTTTGGAAGAAGACTGTCCAATCTGCGTAATAGGTGTACTACTCCTAAGCCAAGGAGTACTCGCAACCTGAGAGAAGGTGAAAAGAAAAGACAACTGAATAATCCTATTCGTTTTCTCCAGAACCAGAAACCATCCTCGAAGTCCTTCGAGTTCGTATATAACCATACGATGGTTTTGTCCAATGGAAGTGGACGTTCGCAGTAATACGGGGTGTCCTGGAGAAAAGGGCAAAAGTAGGAGTGGCAATGAGGTCTGCAACTCTGACAATCCAAAAGCCAGTGTTAAGAAGGTTCGGTCAACTTGGTCACTGAGTCATAGTCCAGGGTCGGGTCAATGGTCGCTGCCAGAGAGAGAGAAAAGAAACACTCAGCGTGCACTCTTACCTAGATCAGAATGGTTACCACTTTATCTAATCAGGAAACCTCCCACTGTACCTCAAATTCTCCTCCAAACCTGAAAGAAGAATTAGTCGGGATCACCCGAGGAGTAAACTAACTCATCAGTGGGAATCGGGATCCAACTATCATCGCATGATAACCTGACGGAATCCACTCAAGTCACCACACTCCAGAAGGTATGCGCATGCCTGGCAAGTTTCAGTTCTTTTGAAACTCCCGATGTGATTTTTACCCCAAGCGGTTTATGACCTTGACTAGGTCAACAAACCATAAACCGCCAGTCAAGTTCAACCCGTCATTGTTCTGGATCGCATTAAACCCACCCGTACGTGCCCTTGACTAGGTCAACAAGGCCGCACGACTGTCCTAACCAATCCCACTTATGCAACAAACAAGTACCACTTAGCTACCGAACACTACGTCTTGACTAGGTCAACAAACGCAGCACGAATACCAAATAATACCTGTAGGAAATGACGGAGGGCTACGAATGGTTTTTGGCGAAAAACCTTTAACGTAATGAACTTGATATCGTTGAAGGAACTGCATAGCCTTTTATAAAATATAGTGACGAAAACCTTTACTAAAGAGGTCACTCTCGGTGAAGGGATCTCGGCTCTTTCCCCGTAGAATGAGGTGCAGGATATTCCAACTGAATACCACGATGCAAAGCAAAAGTAATCGGCTATAGTGAAGTTAATGCCCTGACGCAAACTTCTGTCCAAGGGGTCACTCCCGGTGAAGGGATCTCGGCCCTTGCCTCGTCGACTGAGGAGCAGGATATTCCAAATGAATACCACTATGCAAAACAAAAGAGAACGTCCTTGCAATAACAGCTTTTTGAAAAAGTGTTCCAACAACATCAGATTAGGTTTGTTTATCTTGCATTGATCCGAATCAATGCAGTCCCATCAATTGATCACACCACAAAGAACGAAAATATACTGACGTACGTATATGCCATCCGCATTCGCCACTGGGTCCCGTCATCACCCGTTAGGTTAGCTAACTAACGGCAGAGCGGGGACTGGACTAGCGCGGATGTAAAACATATACAACATCTACTAATATATATATACCAATATATAGTATTTCGCTCAAGGCGTGAATAAAATGCAACATCACAGAAATGTACAGCATCACAGAACAATACAGATATCTGGAAACCCCGGGTTTCACAGAGCCGCTGCTGAAACCCGACGTTCCCCTGGTCGTGTGGATAGCCTGTGCAATGAAATCCTAGACCCCTACGGGCGCGGCAAGTCACCCGCCAAAACCTGAAGCGAGACAGCCCCCTTCAGCTCCGTGAATGGACCACCCAGCACTCCACGGAATCCGGCAACTTGGGCACCCCTCCTGGGTCAACCTATACCCCCTACGAGTGCGGCGAATAGCCCGCCAATCCTGGACTGAAGCCCCCTCCGTCTCAATGCCCTGAGATGCGGGCCCGTTGCCCTCCAGAACCCGGCTATCCGTGCACCCCACCGCGGGGCAACCCTAGTACAGAAAGTAAAATATACATACACCGGGTACATCGACCGCAACCAGGTCGTGCCCCAAAAGAATAATACAAACTGGCAGTGACGGCAGTCCACATGTCGGACGCTCGTCCCGCAATATCAAATGTACATAAAACAACAAAACTGTACTATATTGCAACCAGGCTATCCCCCACGACCGATCCGCAACACCACAGCATAAACATAGAACATCAACGTGAAAGTCACGTTCGCAAATCCGTCTAACCGGGCTATAGCAGTTAGACCGGATTTACCGATCGAGTGACATTCACGGTCGCAGATATAATGTAAATACTGTGAAATAATGTGTTTAAAATTTTCCGATTGACCAAAAATTAACTAGTGGGCCCCCAACCAATACTGTAGCAGTTACAGAAAACCTGGGCCCAAATTTAATATCCCAAAAGCCACAAAATAAGCCTAAAAGCCCAGTGTAAAATTTTGACAAGTTGACCACAGTAGACCGCGGCGGAAGCGCGGCCCTAAGGTGCGTTTGGCCGCCCTTCCGCGCTCTACTGTTCGAATTACACTGTCGAAATTCTACAGTGGTCTTATAATGTCTTGTGCAGTAGTTTTCGACAATCTGAAAAATTTTCTGACACCAAAAAATTCCAACAGAAACTGATGTGCTAGAAAAATACGGTTTTTGGAATTTTGGTCGATCGGAACTGAAAAACACATTAGAACAAGCTAGGTTTGGTTAATGGCGTGGCTCTGATACCATGTTGCGCCACGGCAGCGCCCCGGCCTCGTACTCGAGGCCAAAATGCGGAATAAAAATTTTGCGAACTTTGCAAAACGGCGCTACCGCGGACAAAGAAAACCCGGATCGAAACCATTAACCTATACTAGCTAACTAGAGAGATAGGGTGAGAAGTTATACCAAGCGATCCGTGTCCTTCGGTCTTCATCTCCACTTCGATCTCTTGCGGAATCTCCGTCACCTCCTCGCTCGTCGGAAAGGGCACCACGTAGCCGGAATCTTTTACGGACTCCCGCCTCTTGACCGAGGCAACTCGGGCGCGAAGTTGGCTAGCCGACGCGTCCAAGGCTTGCTATAGAAATAGTGTAGTGAACTTGTCTCTTGGGGTTTTGAGGTTGCCATGATGTGGAGGAAACAAGAAAGAACTTTGGAGAAGGGTAATTTTTGAAGCAAGCAAGAATGAGATGATATATTTCCACCACTAGAAAAATGATCCTCTCATCTCTCCCTCACAAGAATGGCCGGCCACCTCTCTCTAGAATGAGATTGGAGAGAGAAAAAGAATTCTCCAAGGATATCAAATAAAAAGGAAAAACCAATAAAGAAAAAATGGTCACTCTCATTTCTTTTCTTCAAACCATCAAATGAAAAGAAAAGAATAGACTAGAAAGGCATCTCATGATGAAACAAGTCTCATCATAATGCAAACTTGCAAGAAAACCCTCCACTAAATGTTAATTGCGAACTTGCAATTAACACCCTCCACCAAGAAAGTCCGACCGAGAAGGAATGAAGGAAAACCGGACGGAACGGAATGCAAACTGGCAACCCCAGAAAACCGATCCCATAATAAATTACAGGAAAACCCCGCAACTGCAAATACATGCCCGTATTTGTATTCCCACTGAACACAAATGCAAAGAGACAAAACTACACTATCAAATACTAGAATCCGGCTTAAGCCAAAGCCGGCTAGTAAAAACTGTCCGATCACGATCCGTGCAATACCGCACGTATCTGATCGAACCCTGCCATATCTCCATACGGCCTCTACAGCGTTTCGCCCGAAACTTGAGTAACTGAAACTGAGTGTGGTGGACTCTAAAGACTCGTCAATACCTTGGCTGTGGATTTAACCACTAGCACGTCAGAGGTATAAGCCAATACGTGACGGGCCACCAGGTATTGACCAAATGGGACGTCGATGAGGAAGCTCACCCCGACACCCAACTGAGCCTGTCAGTGACAATATCCGTACAGTCCGGTCCGTTCGTCTATGAGTATCGCATGGCGGGCCTAGGGGGTTGGTAAAAGTCAGACCCCCAAAAGCGGTACAAGTCGTGTCGGAGCGTAGCCCAGAACGCCCTGAGATACTACTGGAATACCTACCAGTAAATCTCCTGCCTCGGCCGAGGGCTTTGCGTAATGGCTCTCCTAGACACAGCGCGACCTCACCCCCAATACCGGGAGAGACGAACCCCTGCAGATCCGCTCACTGCCTCCATGTGGCTCGGGACTGTACCCAACTAAAACCTGTTTGCACGACTCCTTTGAGCCGTGGTAGGGTAGTAATCAAAGCACAGTGGGAACTCACACGAGACAAATGACGATCTCAGGTCGATGAACTAACCTGTACACATGTCACCAGGGAACTGCTATCTGACATCTGGTATAAGACCAACTAGCAGGTTCCCGGCGAGTCCTGTCCGGTGTACTCATAACCCAATGAGCACCTGTATACATCTTAGGTGAACCAACTGACACCAGTGGCTTGTGAGACCGGCCACCGCCCCTCGTCGGGGTCTCGACTGTATACACTAGTCTACTAACGGAGTATCGATGCCCTGTCTCGAAACTCCTACGACTAGGGACCTTTTAAGGATGTGCTTATAGACCACCAGCTCCCACGTATATGATCGCCATCATACTGCTGGCAGTCAAGCAAGAATCCTAGGGGCTCTATCAACGTGTAATAGCGACATGTCAGGTCACCTAAAGCAGTACACGATGATAAAGATAAACCAGATAGCATACTATCATCTCGAGTAAGACTGTCCTACCGGGATAGGTCCTCCCTCAATCATTGCAATCACGTGCCTGTGATCCAATAATTGACTCTGAGGGCACTATCTCCAACAAGTAGGAGGGTGACCACTCCTTCTGCCGGGATGAAGTGGTTAGTAAACCCTGATAGAATGTGGACGGTCGACCTCAGGTCCGACGGGCTGAGCCCCATACGTAAAAAGCAGTCGTAGAAAAGGATGTCTACCGAGCTTCCCGAGTTCCTTTGAACCTCGTAGCGGTGGACCCGTGCTGTAATCATCAGGGGGTCGTTGTGAGGCAAGGATATCCCATGGAGGTCCTCGTCGGTGAAGGTAATAGGCTCGGCTGCTTTGCTCTTCTTCCAGGGCTGGCTACTAGTCCCCTCGACCGGCAGGAGGCGTTGAATCTCGCCGGCTCCAAGCGCACTCCCCGTTGATACGATCATGATTTGGCCGATCGTCAACTCGCTGGGAGGGGGATGGTTCTCTTGCTCCCGGTCTGCTTGTCGCTTTTCTCGCAAGTACTTTGCCAGGTGCTCCGAGCGAATCAACTCCGCAATGTAGTCGCAGAGCTGTTTGTAGTTCTCGGTGAGGTGTCCCTGCGACCTGTGGAAGGCACAGTAAAGGCCTCGTGTCCGTTTGGCCGCCCTATTGGTGATCGGAGAGAGTTTGAAAAATCGCTCGCCCTTTGCCTCCTCCAACAGCTCTGTCTGGGAGATATTGAGCAGGGTATACTCCTGGAACTTCGGGGAGTCTGGCTTTAGCAAATCAACTTTCTTCTTCTCTTCTCTACCCCTCTTCTTTTGATCGGCCTGGTCGCTCCGTGGTAGGTTCGCATTTATCTCGGACTCGAGCTGGATTTCTCACTCGGTCCAGGCTTTTACCTCGGCCATGGTCTTAGGTTGCGCTAATGCAAAAGAGCGGAGCCACTCCTTGTGCCTGAGACCCGACCTAAGGGCCGTGATGACAGTCTCGTCCCGGTGCTCTGGGACCTCAAGAAGAGCGTTGTAGAAGCGGGTGACGTGTCCTTTAAAGGATTCCTTGTCCCCGCTCTTTATAGGGAAGAGGTAATCGACGGTCCGCTTCTGCCGTCTGTTCCCGACGAAATGCCCGAGGAACTGGGCGGCCAACTCATCGAAGGTAGAGATGGAGCGTGGCGTGAGTCCTCGGAACTAATCTCGTCCGGCACGGATGAGAGTGGCGGGGAACGCTCGGCATTGGGCGGCATCAGAGTTGTCCTGGAAGCTCATCCCCGCCGGAAACGCGTCTAGGTGGTCTTTTGGGTCGGACTCTCCGTCAAAGAGGGTCACCTTTGGAGGCCTGTTTCTGGAGGAGACGCGGATAGCGAGCAGTTCTTCAGTGAAGGGCTTCGTAAGCGAGTCGGTGGAATACCTGGCCCCCTCGCTTGAAGGACGACTCTCCCGATGTATACCTTCGATCTTCTTTTCGAGGGCATCGAGGCGGTCGTGGTATCCCGAGGATTCGACGTACTCGAAGTTATGGCCCTTCCCGCTGGCGGCCTGTGCCTGGCCGCTGTTCCGGTTCCGTTCTATGAGCTTTCTCAGGTCCCGTGGAGAGGTCGTCCTCGAGCCACCGTGGTGAGTGTCGTCCGCACGACCCTGTCGAGGGAGAGGGTGCCGGCCATGCCTGGAAGCAGGCAAGCTGACCGACACCTCCTCGGGAAGGACAAGAGCGCGATGGGCCTCGGGGCGGGGTGATCTTTCATGAGTCCTCGATGTGGAGCTGCGAGGTGCCCAGCGGGTCATTGAATTGGTCGCCACGGGGGATCTGTGGCCGCCGGAAATAGCGAGACGCTGCTCAGTCGTGCCAGCGTGGACAGTGTCATCCCCCCTCTGCGGAGGTCACGGTCCCGAGGTGGGGGAACGACGACCTGGGGGGCTTGTCCAACTGTTTGGACACGGACAAGGACATCCACGATGGACGCGAGCCTGTCGATCCGTGCAGACAGGGCATGAACGGCGTTAGAGGGAGGAGAGGATCCGTCCGTGCCTCTATTGTGAGGAGGACGGCGGCTAGTGCTGGAATCGTCGCGATGATCACTCTCCATCAGGTCCAGATCGGAAGATCAACTTTCGATGAGTGGAATTTTCGTTTCCCACAGACGGCGTCTACTAATGGAGCTCTGGATCTCCTTCAGATATTGTCTTCGGACGATCTGCTGACAGCGTTGGCGAACGGCTGAAATTGGGTTTAAGGATTTTCTCCTGAGGCGTGTGGATCTCAATGGGTTTGGTTTGGTGCGAAGCCGAGCAACCTGCAAAGAAGTCCCGGGGTGGTTGTACCACCGTGGACCCTCCGACGATCAAGTTAGTCGAGATATTTGGACAAAATAGCGGCCTATTGGATAAGAATTGCCTTACCTGAGTCGTCTGAGAGAGGGGTTTATATAGCGGCAGCCATGGGCTAGCGAGTGCAAGATTCTCTCCAGACGTTACACCCCTGGCGTTGCGCCTGCGAGAATGGCGGGATCCCCCGTTAATGACGAGATACGCTCGTTAATGGTGGGATGCGACAACGTGGAACGCGGGATCGCGGGGCAGCGGATATCTCGCGTCTGGCGAGATTCGGGGAGCCGTGGCGGAGACGCCTGTGATCTGTGTTCTGGGTCGCTCAATAGAACCGAGGAAGCTTAGCTCGGCGGGAGACTCGGAGGCGAGGGGGAGGCTGGGGAAGCTCGGTTCTGTGATAACTCGGAGGCGAGCTGGGAGGGCTGAGCAAGCTTAGCGTGTAGGAGGGCTCGGAGGTGAGCCAATGGTCGTTTACTTGGCGACCACAGGACTGTTCATGGAATCCTCAAAGGTCGGGTCCAGACAGCGGGACGATAGTCCGGAGGACGCCTCCAATGTTCGGTCCTTGCCCTCTCTCCATGTGCATCGGGACATGTCATCTGCCGCATGTCACGATCCGCGGAATTCCCACCTATAAGTATCATCACAGGTTTTTTCAGAATCAAGTGTGGGCGATCGCCCGCACTCGGCTCCGCCCCTGCTCTCTCCTATCACAAGGCATATATTCTATTTACATTTTTTTGAGTGAATTTTTTGGCCGGATGAAATAGCTCATCATTTCAAGAATTCTTCTATTTGTTGTTTTGCTGACCCAACACTTGCATATCATCATTAATTATGTGAGCTGACATACACCTGGCCCCAAAATTCTCCACTTTTAAAGTTAAAACTGGCATGGGCCTCCACGCCATGCACGAGTATGAAGTCGGAGTCTAGAAAATCGAATAAATGTAGAATTTTATTATTATATGACATATTTATGAAATTCTTGTAAACAAATATATGAAGAGATGTCTTGCAAATACTTCAGTATTTTTCTTTAGGTTTTCAATATTTTCCAATTTATAGCATACGGAAATTCTAGAATTTTCTATCTTTTGGATTTTCCTATTTTTTGCTTGCTATAACAAATAAAAATCACAATGCTTTCAAAAAATCTCTTTTTTTTGTTTACTTAAAATTTTCAATGTTTTGCATGCTGCACATGAAATCAAGAAATTTTCAACAATCCACTACGATATTTCTATTAGGTTTTTCTAATATTTTGTTTCAACATGAGATTTTCAAAAAATCTAAATATATTATGTTTTCTGTAGCGTTTCAATATTTTGCACACTATGCCACATGGAAATCTTAAAATTTTCTGTTTTCTACTTTTTTAAATTTTGCAAGCTATAACACAAGAAAATCGTGAAATTTTGAAAAATCTCAAAAAAAAATTATTTATTTTTTTCATTTTTTCAATACTAGGATATGAAAATCACAAAATTTATAGAAATTTCAAAATTTTCCTTTTTTCGAATTTTAATTTGCATACCATAGCACATGAAAATGGCGAAATTTTAAAAAAACTCTATTTTTTTTTCTCAATATTTCATTATTTTGTTTCCTATCTCCATGAAAATCACAAAAATTTCGGTTTTTTTTATTTTCTTTTAATATTATGCATGCAATCATACTAAATTCATGAATTTTCATAAATTTCAAATTTTTTTGTTTGCTTCGGGATTTGAGTATTCTGTTTGCTACATCAATGAAGCTAAATTTCCAAAATTTCTATTTTCTTTAAACTAAAAAGATTTTGTTGGGACCCGGTTCTTGCACACGGAATAAAATGCCATACGGAACAAAATGCCACGCCAAGCGTCATGTCAAGGGGGCGAGGACCACCTCTTGAATCCGTGAGGGCCACCTTTTGAGTCCGTGGGACCCACTGTAGAACAATGGGGACTCATCGGAATACATTCCAAAAGAGAGAAGATCTGTACTATAAATGGAATGATACCACTTCTCAATACAAAGGCGTATTTTATGTAAACCGGCACTACAAGAGTTTGAGAACTCCGTAGTTATGCGTGCTCGGCCATGGAAGTCTTTGGGATGGGTGACCTCCTGGGAAGTGGCCCATGGTCGGGGCCTCGTCTCGAAGGACAAAACCATGCGGTTTCGGCCTGAGCGGACAATACTCTCTGTATTGGGGATGGGACGTGACAGAATGGTATCAGAACTGTTCTGTGGTTCGAGGACCCACTGTAGAATAATGAGGACTCTTTCGAAAGAGGGTAGATCTGCACTATAAATGGGAATGATACCACTTCTCAATACAGAGTCGCTTTTTAAGTGAACGGGCACTACAGGAGTTTGAAAACTCCGTAGTTAAACATGCTCGGCCAGGGAAGTCTTTGGGATGGGTGACCTCCTGAGAAGTGGCCCATGGTCGGGTCCGGTTGGCCCCTAAAGACAAAACCGTGCTGTTTGAATCCGTTGAGGCCACCTCTTGAATCCGTGGGACCCACTGTAGAACAATGAGGACTTTTCGGAATACATTCCGAAAGAGGCCAGATCTGTACTATAAATGGAATGATACACCTCCTGAAAAGTGGCCCATGGTCAGGGAAGTCTTGCGATAGATGACCTCCTGGGAAGTGGCCCCTGGTCGGGTCCGGTTCTCCCCGAAGGACAAAACCGTGCGGTTTGAATCCGTTGAGGCCACCTCTTGAATCCGCAGAACCCACTGTAGAACAATGAGGACTTTTTGGAATACAATCCGAAAGAGGCCAGATCTGTACTATAAATGGAATGATACACCTCCTGAAAAGTGGCCCATGGTCGGGTCCGGTTCGCCTCGAAGGACAAAACCATGCGGTTTCGGCCAGAGCGGATAATACTCTCCGTATTGGGGATGGGGCGTGACAGAATGGTATCAGAGCTGTTCTGTGGTTCGAGAACCCACTGTAAAACAATTAGGACTCTTTCGAAAGAGGTAGATCTGCACTATAAATGGAATGATACCACTTCTCAATACAGAGTCGCCTTTTAAGTGAACGGGCACTACAGGAGTTTGAGAACTCCGTAGTTAAACATGGTCGGCCAGGGAAGTCTTGCGATGGGTGACGTCCTGGGAAGTGGCCCGTGGTCGGGTCCGGTTCGCCCCGAAGGACAAAACCGTGCGGTTTGAATCCGTTGAGGCCACCTCTTGAATCCGTGGGACCCACTGTAGAATAATGAGGACTTTTCGGAATACATTCCGAAAGAGGGAAGATCTGTACTATAAATGGAATGATACACCTCCTGAAAAGTGGCCCATGGTCGGGTCCGGTTCGTCTCGAAGGACAAAACCATGCGGTTTCGGCCAGAGCGGACAATACTCTCCGTATTAGGGATGGGGTGTGACAGAATGGTATCAGAGCTGTTCTGTGGTTCGAGAACCCACTGTAAAACAATTAGGACTCTTTCGAAAGAGAGTAGATCTGCACTATAAATGGAATGATACCACTTCTCAATACAGAGCCGCCTTTTAAGTGAACGGGCACTACAGGAGTTTGAGAACTCTGTAGTTAAACGTGGTCAGCCAGGGAAGTCTTGCGATGGGTGACGTCCTGAGAAGTGGCCCGTGGTCGGGTCCGGTTCGCCCCGAAGGACAAAACCGTACGGTTTGAATCCGTTGAGGCCACCTCTTGAATCCGTGGGACCCACTGTAGAATAATAGGGACTTTTCGGAATACATTCCGAAAGAGGGCAGATCTGTACTATAAATGGAATGATACACCTCCTGAAAAGTGGCCCATGGTCGGATCAGGTCCGATTCGCCTCGAAGGACAAAACCATGCGGTTTCGGCCAGAGCGGACAATACTCTCCGTATTAGGGATGGGGCGTGACAGAATGGTATCAGAGCTGTTCTGTGGTTCGAGAACCCACTGTAAAACAATTAGGACTCTTTCGAAAGAGGGTAGATCTGCACTATAAATGGAATGATACCACTTCTCAATATAGAGTCGCCTTTTAAGTGAACGGGCACTACAGGAGTTTGAGAACTCCGTAGTTAAACGTGGTCAGCCAGGGAAGTCTTGCGATGGGTGACGTCCTGGGAAGTGGCCCGTGGTCGGGTCCGGTTCGCCCCGAAGGACAAAACCTTACGGTTTGAATCCGTTGAGGCCACCTCTTGAATCCGCGGGACCCACTGTAGAATAATGAGGACTTTTCGTAATACATTCCGAAAGAGGGCAGATCTGTACTATAAATGGAATGATACCACTTCTCAATACATAGTCGCCTTTTAAGTGAACGAACACTACAGGAGTTTGAGAATTCCGTAGTTAAACGTGCTCGGCCAGGGAAGTCTTGCAATGGCCGACCTCCTGGGAAGTGGCCCCTGGTCGGGTCCGGTTCGTCCCGAAGGACAAAACCGTACGGTTTCGGCCAGAGCGGACAATACTCTCTCTGTATTGGGGATGAGACGTGACAGATTTTGCCCGCTAGAACACAAAAACCGCGTAATTTCAAAAAAATTAACAAATTTTGCTATCTTCGGTTTTTCAAATATTTTGCATTTACACACAAAAATCGCAAAATTTTCACACTTCTTCTGTATTTCAATGTTCCGCATGATATACAATAGAAAAATTGCAAAAATTAAACTATCTCAAAATTTTATCTTTTTTTCGAATTTCGATATTTTGCTTGCTGTATATAACACATGAAAATTGCGAAATTTTCAGATATCCCAAAAAAATTTATTTTCTTGAATTTTTAATATTTTGCATGTTATAGTACGAAAATCATGAAGTTTTTAAATATCTCAAAATTATTCATTTTATTTCCGATTTTCAATATTTTGCGTGGTATAGCAAATGAAAATCGTGAAATTTTTAAATATATTAAAACTTTTCTTCTTTTTTTTCGATTTTTAGATGTTTTAAATGGTATAGTACACGAAAATCGTAAAATTTACAAATTTCTCACTTTTTTTTGTTTTCTTCATATTTCAATATTGGGTTTTTTCTTTACTGAACCTCTAAAACTTAGCTAATTTTAAATGCAACCTCTAAAATTTATTATTTCTGAATACAACCTCTAAAAATTCCCGATTGATCGAATAGGACCTTCTGTAATCTTAACCTAAGTTTATATTTGGGTTAGGGCTAACTTAGGTTAGGATTCAAGAGATCATCCTGATTTTCACCTTGCTCTCTCAACTAAACAACTTTTTTAACTATCCAAAGTATGGAGAGTTCTTCTGCTTTCTTAAAACCTGGAACATTTCTTCTCAAATGAACCTCTTTCTCGCGATGATACACTCTCTCTCAACCCTACATGTATAAATAAGTTGTCGAAAATATCTAGCCCTAACCTTAACTATGGATTACTAGTATGTTTTTTCAAAAATAAAGAATGTGTCATTATTTGATATCATGCATTTTTAATGGTTCATTAACTGCATTTAAGTTGGTTGCTTTTATTTTTATTTCACTTAACATCATGTTTAAGCTATTTCCCCTCATTTACAATCTAATATTTGCTTCTTTGATTTCACTACCTATAAGTGGTTTTCATTGATTTCTCTCGAGATAATTTTTCAAGTTTTTCCTTTGATTCACCGAATATAATGTTTAAATTTATATTTTCCCGATTCATCAATTTGATTAAAGAAGAGCATTAGATGGAAGGGGAAAATATGTCATGTTAACCTACTAATAGCTATTAGTAATGGTTTGATGTACGGAAGTTAACCATATGTTTATTTGGTTTAATCATAAGTGTTGGGGGTTGCATTTAGAAGTAAATTTTAGAGGTTGTATTTAGAATTAGTTATGTTTTAGGGGTGCAATATAGAAAAAACCTTTCAATATTTTGCATGATAGAGCGTACTATAATTGCAAAATTATCAAAAATCTTGAAATTTTCTGTTTTCTTCAGTTTTCAATATTTTACTTGTTGTATAATATAACACAAGAAAATCGTGAAATTTTCCGTTTTCTTTAAATTTTTAATATTTTGTATGTGTTCTACGAAAATCAATAAATTTTCCAAATCTAAAATTTTATGTTTTCTTGATTTTTCTAATATTTTGTTTGCTATTATACAAAAGTTAAAATTTTCCAAAATCCTGACATTTTCAGTTTTCTTCAAATTTTTAATAGTTTTGCAAACTATATACGAAAATTGCAAATTTTTCCAAATTTTCTCAAATTTTTATGGGTTGTTAGTTTTTCAAAATTTGCCTGCATACATTGGCGATATTAGGCTAGGTTAAGCAAGAATATTCACTATAAAAAATTATATACGATAGCATGCATGCAAGGACAAGGAAATGCTTAAGTTTAGAGGAGCCAAAGGAAATAGGAAACAATATTTTTCTACTTTTATAACGTATTCATACATTGGCGTAATTTATTTTAGTTTTAAATAAGGAAATAGGAAACGATAATGATTGTTACACATTATAGAAACTAATTCGATTTAAAGATTGATTGATTGATTAGAACTAGATTGCCTACAATTTGGGATCAACATATTATTATTATATTTTATCATTTTTTTATTTTGTTAGAACAATCATTATCTTCTTACTAATTGAAGCCCGTTTGAGAAATGGAAATTTAGTGAAATCCCCAAAATGTCCCTGCTAATAATAGAATATTCTTTTAGATTTGTTTTAAAAAAACTGGTATTTTTGTAAATTCTAATGTTTTGGTGGGGGTATTTTAGATAGTGTGGCAAAATTTTGTCAACTTTTTATTATTTACAATTTTGTCATCATCTCAGCTTCTCACTGTTTACAAACGTGCAATTAATTCAAAAAATTGGATAATTACAAGTATGCCATCAATTCAAAATTCCAATAAGTTCTCCCTAAAATACAATGAACTTTTAATGTTTTATACATAAATACCATTAGATTTTCATTAAAATACAATGAATTTCTCTATTTTTAAATAAATACCATGAATTTTGTCCGTAAAAAATACCATCAATATCCAACGTTATCCAGATAAATATCATGGATTTGTCCATTACAAATAAATATCGTCAATCTTCAACGTTTTTCAGATAAATATCATGGACTTTTTCCATTACAAATAAATTAATTTAACTTTCGCCGTTTTTCAGATAAATACCATGGACTTGCTCTTTTTACAAATAGGTAACATAAACTTTCAATATTTTATAAGTTCACAGCCCTAGATATTCATTAAAATACGATAAATTTATTCTTTTTTAAATAAAAACCATGAACTTTGTCCGTTATAAAAAATACCATAAACTATCAATGTTTTCAGAGAAATGCCATGGATTTTGTCTGTTACAAAAAATATTAATAAATTTCAATATTTTTTAGATAAATACCATGGCTTTGTCCGTTGCAAATAAATAATATTAAATTTCGGCGTTTTTCAAATAAATACTATGGATTTTGTTTTTCAAAAATAAATATCATTTTCATAACTTATTTCAAAACCTACTGCTTCGTGCGGGGTAATCACTGGTCTTTCTGTACACTAATATAGAAAGTGGTATGGGAAGTGGAAAATTGGTTTTATCCCAAAAATGCCCTCAATCTATCTTTATACTAATAGAAATTGGTGAGAGGGATGGTGAACTTCTGAGGTGGCAGAACTTCCACTCAATTACAAATCTGCCATCAGAAATGGGTGAGAGGGATAGTAATTGTCGGTGATTAATTTGAAGAATGCCGCTTGATAAATTAGTAATATATGTCATGTGTGAGGGGCAGTTACGGAAAAACACATAAAGATTGAGAATGACGGAACTTCTCTAGAATTACAGTTCTGCCATCGGTGCAAGAAACCCCGTATTTTCACTGAAATACCATGAACTTTCAAAATTCACATAAATACCTTGGATTATAGTTATTACAAATAAATAACATGAAATGCAATGGGTTTTTTTTAACGTTTTTGGATAAATATCTTGGAGTTTGAAGTTTATAAATAACTACCATGAACTTTCATCATCTTTTAGATAAAAACAATAGATTTTCTTTTTTTAACAGATAAATAGCATAGACTTTCACCGTTTTTCACTTTTATGGTAGCGGTACTTCAAAATAATTACAATTTTGGTGTCAACTCAAAACCCCAATAGACTCTCACTCAGAACCCCTATAGATTTTCACTAAAATACCCTGAACTTTCAACATTTTCCGGATAAATATCATTGACTTTGTTTCTTACAAATAAATAACATGCACATTCAACATTTTACGGATAAATATCATATACTTCGTTTGTTACAAATAAATACAATGTATATTCAACTTTTTTCGGATAAATATAATGGAATTTGTTTTTCAAAATAAAATACCATGGAGTTCCATCGTGTTTTTTAATAAATGTCATGTGTTTTGTTTTTCATAAATAAATACCATGTACTTCCATTATTTTCGGATAAATATAAGGCTTTGTTTTTCATAGATAAATATCATGGACTTGCACCAGATAAATACCATGGGCATTGTGTTTCACAAATAAATACCATGAATTTCCACCGTTTTTCAAAAATACAGTCCACCATTTTTCAGATAAATAGTATGGACTTTTTTCATAAATAAATAGCATGGGCTTCCAATACTTTTTGAATATAATTAAATCACATATTATTCCTAAATCGCCGGATCACGCGGTGTTTACCGCTGGTACGTTTACAGAAAGAGGTATGAGAAGTGTAAATTTGGTTTTATCCCAAGAATGCCCTCAATTACAAACTATCCATTTTGATTAGGGCATGAAAAGCGACGTGTTTTTGGAAATATTATGATTGAGGCGGGGGTTTAATGAGAAGATCAATGCCAAAATTCCGCTTTGTCCTTTTCTTCTCTCTCTCCCTCTCAAAATAAATCGCCACATGCTAAATGCAAATAATTTTTTTTACATGAATAGTTAAATAATACAAAATCAATAAAAATCAATAGGCGCAAACCCAAATTAATTATAGAAACAAAGAAAAACAATTTCAAAATTCATAATCCATTTCAATGATTGTTAGCTAAATTTATTTTTCAAAATTATATTCATAGCCTTTTTTATATCCAAAAAATATCAAGTAGGGAATTTTGGTTATAATGTAAAATAATTTTGTTCAAAGACCCCCAATATGTGTTGTCTTTCTTTTTCTCTCCAATTATTTATATTTTTAAAAATATCATTTTTCTATTTTCCCACAAGGGTTTTCTTTCTTGCCTTTGACAATATGGAAAGTAAATTAATTTTTCTTTTATTTTTCATTGACTGTTTCTCTTAAACCGTGTGGTTGCTCTTTACTTTGTCTACTCTTGGTTATGATTAGGATTTTTTTGGTTGTCTGTGTAAACATTAAGCTTAAAAAGTTTAAATATCAGATACCAATCATGAATTTTGGCAGTGCAATATCATGACTGGATAATCGTATTTTAATATTTATGGTGATTGGCATTCTTTATGAGTTGTTGTTTACTTATTTTCACGGATTATTCCAAAATCCGCCGCAACACGCAGGGCATACCGCTAGTTCATTCTATATTGGTAAAAGCTTAGTGCATGTATCAAGGTAGTTATCTCATGATGTTCAATTGTTCATATTACTATTGAAAATAAGGAATACACTTGAACTTTCTAAATTGATGAAGGAGCCAATATTAGTATTTCATAAACATAATTTTAGGCATCATTAATCCTCAGGAAATTTCAAATATTTCCTTATAAACAAAAAAAATACTAATCTATTTCTTCAAAAGGAAAACATAATAACTAATCTAAACAATATATTGTAAAATATTGACATAATCATTAGAGCTAGTATGGAATTCAATTTTTCATATTAGAGAAGTTGGTGATGGAGGTCCTTTTCGAACCTCCGTCGGATGTTGACTTCCGTTGATCTCGCGGTGGACTTTGTTGATTATCTCCTGTTGCGTGTGGGTCTCAATGGGTTTTGGAGGAAAAAGTGGAGTGAGGAGTTTGGTGCCGAGTACCTGCAAAAAAGTCCCGGGGTGGTTTGGTACCACCAAGGACCCTCCAACGATCAAGTTAGTGCTGAGATCCGAGCAGAGTAACGGCTTAAAGAGTCAAAAATGGCTTCCTTGACCCCTCCGTGATGGGGTTTTTTTATAGTGGCGGCAGCACGCAGTAGAAGGCACGAGAATCTCGCCGTCGGTTACGCTTCCGACGTCACGCCCGCGTAAAGAGTTGATCGTTCATTAATGGGGATCGTGATGGCGTGGAACGTGGGATGTTGCCGGCGGAGAATCTGCGCATGACGAGATTTGCGGAGCGGCGGTTATGCCTGTGAATGGTGGAGTTGGTCGGTCGGAGGGACCGAGGACGATGGTCTCGGCGGGAGAGCTCGGGAACGAGCGAGAGGGCCGAGGTATCTTGGTCCTGCGGTAGCTCGGAGGCAAGCTGAGAGGCCAAGGAGGCCAATTTGTAGGGGGCCCTGAGGTGAGCCAGCTTTGTGCTTGTAGGTCGGGTACAGGGGTGGCCTGATCGGCCCCTGTGGCCCTCTCTTCTGAGTTCTGGGACACGTCACCTGCCACGTGTCCTGATCTGGAAGGTCGCCAATATAGAGCATCATCATTAGCCCCCCACTCTTGTCCCGACCAGCTGGCGGGTCGGACAAAGAGTAGACTGCCGGGCCGCCCGGGGAGAGCTCCCTCCTAAGATTTCATCAGGACGCGTCCCCAGGCTGTCAGCTGCCTTTTCTGCCAGCGAATCAGGGCGAAATCTCTGCATTTAAGGAATGTGCACCGGTTTGTGCATCTTGTCACTGAAGCGACTGTCTGCGTGTCAAGCGTCGGTTGGCCGACGTGACGTGTGCAGACCTGCGGCGTCTGATGGGATGCAGCCCAGTGCGGGAACAACAAGCGGAGCGATCGGTCACCGAGTTGATTTCGATCACTTGCCAAGTGTGCCAAGCGCTGCTGAGAAGGATGCATCTCCATGGCCCCGAAGTCAAGGGGGGATTACTCGAACTTGGATAGACCTGATATCTCATGTTGGGTAGGAAGCTACCCGCTGGGGATGCGCCGAGCAGGAAGAAACTCGACGGCCTCGCGATGAGGGCTTCAGATTCTCAGCGTCTGATGGGCAGGAGGATGCCCACCGGGGATGCGCCGAGTAGGAAGGAACTCGGCGACCTTGCGATGAGGGCTTGAGATCCTCAGCATCTGATGGGCAGGAGGATGCCCGCTGGGGATGTGCCGAGAAGGAAGAAACTCGACGGCCTCACGATGAGAGCTTGAGATCCTCAGCATCTGATGGGCAGGAGGACGCCCGCTGGGGATGCGCCGAGCAGGAAGGAACTCGGTGGCTTCGCGACGAGGGCTTCAGACCATCAGCGTCTGATGGGCAAGAGGATGCCCGCTGGGGATGCACCGAGCAAGAAGGAACTCGGCGGCCTCACGACAAGGGCTTCAGACCATCAGCGTCTGACGGGCAGGAGGATGCCCGCTGGGGATGCACCGAGCAGGAAGGAACTCGGCGGCCTCGCGATGAGGGCTTCAGACCATCAGCGTCTGACGGGCAGGAGGATGCCCGCTGAGGATGCGCCGAGCAAGAAGGAACTTGGCGGCCTCACGACGAGGGCTTCAGACCATCAGCGTCTGATGGGCAGGAGGATGTCCGCTGGGGATGCGCTGAGCAGGGTAGCTGCTCGGTGCCTCCTGGCGAAGGCTTTGATCCTTGACGCTAGAGGGGCCACGAAAGGCCTGTGAAGGATGGTCGAGCAGGGTAGCTGCTCGGTGCCTCCCGGCGAGGGCTTTGATCCTTGACGCTGGAGTGGCCGTGAGAGGCCTGCGAAGGATGGCCGAGCAGGGTAGTTGCTCGGCGTCTCTTGGCGAGGGCTTTCTGATCCCTAGCGTTGCGGTAGGGAAGCTACCCGCCAGGGATAGCCGAGCGAGGGATCCTCGGGCTCGACTGTCTCTGGGAGGACTTTCTGATCCCTGGCGTTGCGGTAGGGAAGCTACCCGCCAGGGATAGCCGAGCGAGGGATCCTCGGGCTCGACTGCCTCTGGGAGGACTTTTGATCTTTCAGGACGGGGACCGAGCAGGGTTACTGCCCAGTGCCTCTTGGCGAGGACTTTGATCCCTGTCGATTGTGGTAGAAAGCTACCAGCCGGGGATAGCCGAGCAAGGACTCGACTGCCTCTGGGAGGACTTTGGTCCTTAGCGCGGGAGGGGCTGTAAGAAGCCTACCAAGGACCCTTGGCCGGGCAGGGTTACTGTCCGGTGCCTCTTGGCGAGGGCTTTTGTCCTGAAGGATAGCCGAGCGAGGGATCCTCGGGCTCGACTGCCTCTGGGAGGGCTTTCTGATCCGTGGCGTTGCGGTAGGGAAGCTACCCGCCAGGGATAGCCGAGCAAGGGATCCTCGGGCTCGACTGCCTCTGGGAGGGCTTTCTGATCCTTGACGCTGGAGGGGCCGTGAGAGGCCTGCGAAGGATGGCCGAGCAGGGTAGCTGCTCGGCGCCTCGTGGCGAGGGCTTTCTGATCCCTGGCGTTGCGGTAGGGAAGCTACCCTCCAGGCATAACCGAGCGAGGGATCCTCGGGCTCGACTGCCTCTGGAAGGACTTTCTGATCCGTGGCGTTGCGGTAGGGAAGCTACCCGCCAGGGATAGCCGAGCGAGGGATCATCGGGCTCGACTGCCTGTGGGAGGACTTTTGATCCTTCAGGACGGGGACCGAGCAGGGTTACTGCCCAGTGCCTCTTGGCGAGAACTTTGATCCTTGTCGGTTGTAGTAGAAAGCTACCAGCCGGGGATAGCCGAGCAAGGACTCGACTGCCTCTGGGAGGACTTTGGTCCTTAGCATAGGAGGGGCTGTAAGAAGCCTACCAAGGACCCTTGGCCGGGCAGGGTTACTGTCCGGTGCCTCTTGGCGAGGGCTTTTGTCCTGAAGGATAGCCGAGCGAGGGATCCTCGGGCTCGACTGCCTCTGGGAGGGCTTTCTGATCCCTGGCGTTGCGGTAGGGAAGCTACCCGCCAGGGATAGCCGAGCGAGGGATCCTTGGGCTCGACCGCCTCTGGGAAGGCTTTCTGATCCCTGGCGTTGCGGTAGGGAAGCTACCCGCTAGGGATAGCCGAGCGAGGGATCCTCAGGCTCGACTGCCTCTTGGAGGACTTTCTGATCCCTGGTGTTGCGGTAGGGAAGCTACCCACCAGGGATAGCCGAGCGAGAGATCCTCGGGCTCGACTGCCTCTGGGAGAACTTTCTGATCCCTGGCGTTGCGGTAGGGAAGCTACCCGTCAGGGATAGCCGAGCGAAGGATCCTCGGGCTCGACTGCCTCTGGGAGGACTTTCTGATCCCTGGCGTTGCGGTAGGGAAGCTACCAGCCAGGGATAGACGAGCGAGGGATCCTCGGGCTCGACTGCCTCTAGGAGGACTTTCTGATCCCTGGCGTTGTGGTAGGGAAGCTACCCGCCAGGGATAACCGAGCAGGGTAGCTGCTGGGTTGCCTCTTGGCGAGGGCTTTGATCCTTGGCGTTGCGAGTAGGGAAGTTACCGGCCAGGGATAACCGAGCAGGGTAGCTGCTCGGCTGATTCTTCATGAGGTTTCGCCCGACCATCCAGTTGCAGGTATGGGGAACAGGAACGGCCGCGGGGAACGTGCGCGTAGCACGCGCATCGATTGTGCGGGGAGGCGAAGCGCCAGAGTCGAGTCGTTTCGATTCCGCCAGAGGAGGCCCAATGATCGCCCAGCGGACGAGTATCGGCCCGTGAGATCTGTGGCCATGGGGCATAGCCTGTCGGTGGTCAGTCGTGCCGACGAGGGAAGAGTCTTCTGGAGGCAGAGGAGCGGCGATCGGAGGCCCTGACCTGGCCGTTTGGACTTTAGTCGGTCTATTCGGCCGGCGAGGGCGTTGATGACGATCGCCGGAGGAGATCCATCCGCGCCTTCGATGAGGGGGAGGCGGCGGGTGGTACCTGGGTCTTCAGGGTGATCGCACGCCATGTGGATGGAGATCGGAAGGCCAACTTCGTTCTTGTGGAGTTTTAGGTTCCCACAGACGGCGCCAACTGATGGAGGTCCTTTTCGGGCCTCCGTCAGATGTTGACTTCCGTTGATCTCGCGGTGGACTTTGTTGATTATCTCCTGTTGCGTGTGGGTCTCAATGGGTTTTGGATGAAGAAGTGGAGTGAGGAGTTTGGTGCCGAGTACCTGCAAAGAAGCCCCGAGGTGGTTTGGTACCACCAAGGACCTTCCGACGATCAAGTTAGTGCTGAGATCCGAGCAGAGTAACGGCTTAAAGAGTCAAAAATGGCTTCCTTGACCCCTCCGTGATGGGGTTTTTTATAATGGCGGCAGCACGCAGTAGAAGGCACGAGAATCTCGCCGTCGGTTACGCTCCCAACGTTACGCCCGCGTAAAGAGTGGATCGTCCCATTAATGGGGATCGTGATGGCGTGGAACGTGGGATGTTGCCGGCGGAGAATCTGCGCATGGCGAGATTTGCGGAGCGGCGGTTATGCCTGTGAGTGGTGGAGTTGGTCGGTCGGAGGGACCGAGGACGATGGTCTCGGCAAGAGAGCTCGGGAACGAGCGAGAGGGCCAAGATATCTTGGTCCTGCGGCAGCTCGGAGGCGAGCTGAGAGGCCGAGGAGGCCAATTTGCAGGGGGGCCCTGAGGTGAACAAGCTTTGTGCTTGTAGGTCAGGTACAGGGGTGGCCTGATCGGCCCCTGTGGCCCTCTCTTCTGAGTTCCGGAACACGTCACCTGTCACGTGTCCTGATCTGGAAGGTCGCCAATATAGAGCATCATCAGTTGGTAATGTCTCTATTATTATAGTATAAAGAGGAAGCGGTGTTCACTGATTTGAAGATTTAACTATCTAATTTGTAAAAGAAATTCATTGAAAAAATATATAAAAATCCAATCTTATTCAGTAACCGCAACTAATCTCATACATCTCTTACAGTAACTCCACAAATCTCTTCCAGTAATAACTACATAAAAAATATTAATTACACTTTATATATAACGTGCATTGTAAATGCACGTGCAAAACACTAGTATATACATTTAATGGCGAAGGCAACCAACCATCCAAAGGTTATGTACGAAGGTTAAAGTTTAATCTATTTGGGCACATGTGGAGCTCACCAAGAAACAGGAAGAAAAAAATATTAAAGTTGAAAAGTTGAAATTAATTGCAATTTCTTAGACTCAAAAGTGCACGAGAGAATCAAAAGCGCTTGCCATTTAGACAGATTTCAGGTTGGTCAGTAATCGCAAACCAAATATAATACATCCCATAAAATACAACTTTGTCTACTGATTTCCTATGAGCGGTGGGTCGAGTGCCTAACCTTGGTCCATCTTAGCTCCGTTCCTGCCTGCAAACGAAAAAACGAAAAACGCAAAATTTTTGAAAATCTTAGAAGTTTATTGTTTTTCTGTTTTTTAAAATATTTTTGCATGATTTTGTACATGAAAATCGTGAAATTTTCAATGATCTAAAAAAATATTTATGCTTGTATTTTTTCAATATTTTGCATAATATATAGCAAACTAAAATCGTGAAATTTACAGAAATCACAAAATTTTCTAATCTCTTTAGTTTTTTATTATTTTGCTTATTAGTTATAGCACAGGAAAATTGCGATATTTCCAAAAATCCTAATATTTTTTGTTTTCTCAAAATGCTTAATATTTTGTATGCCCAAATTTTCAATAAACCCAAAATTTTCTTTTCTGCGGTTATTAATATTTCTTGCTTGATATATATATATAGTGCACAAAAGTTGCGAAATTTGAAAAACAAAATTTTTCTCTTTGCTATGTATTTCAATATTTTACACGTTATAACACATAAAAATCATGGAATTTTCAAAAATCTAAACTTTTTTTTTTGTTTTTTTCCGTTTTTTAATAGTAAAATCTTGAGATTTGTTGTTTTACATGGTTTTTCAAAATTTTGATTAATATAGCACAAGAAAAACACGATATTTTAAAAAATCCCAAAAAAAATTCCTTTAAAATTTTAATATTGATAAACATGATAATCTTGAAATTTACAAAAAAAAAATCCATGTTCTTTTGTTTTTAACACTGTGTGCTATAACAAACGGAAATCACTTAAAATTTATTGTTCTAATATTATTATTTTTTCTTTTTCAGCGTTTAGCATACTAGAAACACACAAAAATCATAAAATTTTAGAAAATCTCTAGTTCTTTTGCTTTTTTAGTTTTTCAATATTTTTCTTGCTATATCACACGAAAATCATATATGTAAAGAAAATCCTTTGTTTGATGCGGTACAAGAAAAATCCAAAAAAATTCTGTTTTATTCAATTTTTCAATATCTCGACATATTTTAAAAAATCTTAAAATTTTCTGATTTTCAATATTTTGCTTGATATATCATACAAAAATTGTGAAATTTTCCACAATCAAAATAATTTATATTCTGTTCAAATTTTATATATGTTGCATGTTATATGGCATACAAAAGTTGCGAAATTCATTTTCTATTTTCTTTCGTTTTTAATATTTTGTTTACTATAACGCACTATAATCACAAATTATCAAAAATAAAAAAATATATATTTTCTTCGGGGTTTCAATATTTTTTTTACTATAGTGTAGGGTGTTTCTCGTCACCTCATTGAGATGGGAATATGTGCGCGCTTGTCAGGCGCATTACAGATTCTCTCTGCCTAGGGTAGACTGGGATTTATTGATTGTGGAGATCCGAATCTCCGGCAGCCGCGGACTAAGCTGCCGTCAATTACCCATCGCCTTTAGAGCGAGAGAATCTCCGATCAACAGGTTAAACAGGTCATGCGAACTCAATGTGCAGTGTACGTGTGTTGTGTTTTGAAAAGGGTTTTGGATATATCGGGGGACCCGCAGAGTTTTTACGGGGGTCCCGCTACCCGGATAGCGGGCTGGGGGTCAAGGGGGCTAGCAGCCCCCTTGCGGGATGCGGAGCAGCGCCCCATTAGAAATTTTTTCTAACGGGGGACAGTGTTGCAGAGTATGTGTGTGTGTGGATAAAGGAAAGGGCATCCAAAAAAAGATGTGTGGGAGAAAACGCCAGCGCCTCACGTACGTGGCACGCAGCCGCTTGGGTGCTGGCGCTATCGCCTTGGGCGTTATCACCTTGGGCGTTATCGGCTCGGACGCTCGGGCGCTCGCGTTTTGGGCGCTGGCGCCTCACGGGCCAGGCACGTGGGCGCTCGCGCTTTGGGCACAAACACCACATGTGCCAGGCACGTTGACGCTCGGACGCTAGCGCTTTGGGCGTTTGGGCGCTAGCGTCTCACGTGCCAAGCAAGTGGGCGTCCACGCTTTGGGCGCTACTGTCTCACGTGCCAAGCACGTGGACGTTCGGACGCTGGGCGGCTAAAGGGACTTGATCCCTGCACTGGGAGTTGTACTCCTAGAAAGAAATACTTATTATTTTGTGTGTGTGTGTGTGTGTGTGAGGAGTTAAACTCCTAAGATATTTTTGAAGCTGATGAAGGGGCTTCTCCTCTTGAGCCCTGGATCTTCCCCAAAGTATGGTGTTTGGAGATGGGTCTCTTTCTTCCTCCTTTGTTGGCCGGCTCTTAGATAACGAGAGGGGCGAGATTTTAAAAATCTCTCCTTTTTAAAATTTGATGGAAGATCCAAACGCCTCTTTGTGGGGTTTGTGGTGAAAAACTATTTAGTTTTGGAAAAAAAAGTGTAAAACTCTTGATTTAATTCAAAAAAAAAGAATAAGGTTTTAGAACCTTGAGAAAGAAGAGAGAGCACAGATCTTGATTTTTTTTTGGAGCGAGAAAAAAGTTGTTGAGATATTTTCATTATTTTTACCTTTATAGACTATACACTTTACATATAGCTTCTCGGGCTTTACAAAAATAGCATTTTGCCCATCCCATGTCTCATGTGCTATTTCTTTTTGCAGATAAAGCATGGGCTTTACAAAAATTTGGTTTTATGCCCATTTTTCTTACATTTATTCAAAAAATAAAAAAATAAAAAAAGGAAATACACCAAAATTATTTATTACAAAATTTTTATTTTGGCATGGCGGAAGGCCGGACGCTTCGTGTTCGGGCTCGACCCGGACATTGGCCCACTTGGCTTGTGGTTGACTTTGATTTTGACTTGGTCAACCGGGATGTAAATTTTGTCCCCAACATATAGCACACAAAAATCATGAGATTTTAAAAATCTTAAAATTTTTTGTTTTCTTTGGTTTTCAATATTTTGCTTATTATATATCTCACGAAAATCGTGAAATTTTTAAAATTTTCAAAAAAACATTCGGTTTTTCAATATTTTGCATATCTTAACACACCAAAATCATGAATTCAAAAAATTTAAAATTTTTCTATTTTGTTCCTTTTTCATAATTTTATGTGCTATATATATAACACATGAAAATTACGTAACTTCAAAATTTTCTGTTTATGTTATTTCGAATCAAAATAAAAAAAAAATACTTAACAAAACACAGTTGAATTGTTGGCTATAATGCTCTCAAGTCAATCATCACAATCGCAGGCACGCGATTGTGATGATTGAGGGAAGACCTATACGGGAAGAACGGTCTTACTCAAAATGATAGTATACTATCTGGTTTGTTTTTATCATCATGTACATACATTATATGGTATTATATATCACTATTACATGTTGATAGAGCCCATATGATTCTTACTTGACTACCAGCATTATGATGGCGATCATATACGTGGGAGCTGGGTGGCCTATAAGCACATTCTTAAATGTCCTTAGTCGAGAGAGTATCGAGACTGGGTATCGATACTCCGGAATAGACTAGTGTATACCCTTTTCGACACCCCGACGAGGGACGGTGGTCGGTCTCACAAACCATTAGTGTCAGTTAGTCACCTAAGATAGTATACAAGTGCTCATTGGGTTATGAGTATACTGGACGGACTCGCCGGGAACATACTAGATGGTATTATACCTATTGTCAGATAACAGTTCCCATGTGACATGAGTACAGCTTAGTCTGTCGACCTGAGATCGTCATTTGTTTCGTGTGAATTCCCACTATGCGTTGATTACTATCCTACCATGGCTCAAAGGAGTCGTGCAAACAGGTTTTAGTTGGGTACAGTCTCGAGCCACATGGAGGCAGTGAGCGGATCGTCGGGGATTCGTCTTTCCCGGTATTAGGGGTTGATGTCGCGCGGTGCACGGGTGGCCATCACCAGAAATCCTTGGCCAAGATAGTCGAGAATTACTGATTTGGATCAGTAGTTTCTCGGTGGGTGATGAGTTTCATATCGACACGAAATATTGCGTTATTAGGGGTCTGGCTTTATCCACTCTCCTAGACCTGATATGCGATACTCTTAGACGAACAGACCGGACTGTACGGAGATTGTCACGGACAGGCTCAGTAAAGGTTCGGATGAGTTTGCTCGTCGGCCTTCCTTTCGTTTAATACCTGGATAGTCGTTACGTACAGCTAGTGCCGCTGACGTGCTTGTGGTTAAACCCACTACCAGCGTATTGACGGGTCTTTAGAGTCCCACACAGAGGGTTTCCCTGGTTCTGGCAAAACGATGTAGTAGCCGTATTGCATACGCGTAGGGTTCCGATCGATCAATTGTACTATATACCAGGACTTTCGATCGGACAGTTGATAATATTAGTCGACTCGGGTTTAAGCCGAATTATTAAATCAGGTATTAATTTAATAATTTACGTATATGTATTTCGATATGTACATTCTAATATTATATTCTTTGTGTTATTCTATCTCTTCGGATATTCGTATTTCGGTACGAATACAGGTATGTATATATAGTAGAGTATAATCCGTATTTTTTACAGATAACATTCTAGAAGGTGGACACCTCATTTTGGATTTATCCATTTATCATAAATGGATAAAGGGGTGGAAAAGAAAAATGGAGAGTGTGGTGAGAACCATGCTTGAATAGTGTTGACAAATGAATTGTTAATTCATTTGTGCTCACTATTCAAGCATGGTTGCATTTTAAAAAATTGGAAAAATGAGTTTGATAAAACCATGCTTCATGGTTTGCTCTCTTGGATGGGGATTCATTATTTTTGAGATGAGATAAACACTCTCATCATTAGTTTCACTCTCCTCTTTCTTTTCTTGAGTTTCTCCACCTTCATCTCCAACCTCCTCTCTACAATCTCATGTGTTGAGAATCAAGAGAGGAGGTGAGGAAAATATATACTTAGAACACTCCACTACATCATAGGCATTCTAGACTAGCCATCTAGAATCCCAAATTGCTTCACTTGATCTTTTATATGGAGTTAAAGCCATGAGCTATATCTCTCGAGTGGATCATCTTCGACGAAGGAAGACCGGCGGCCAAGCTCGATCCAAAGGAGCTAAAGGAGATGGTGGAAGACCGAAGGGCATGGTTCGTTCGGTATAACACTCTATCATAGTAGTTAGACTCCTTCAGATTATTAGTTTCATGTTTGATTCAATTCTAGGTAGTTGTTTTTAGCGCCAAGTTCTTTAAACGCCAATTTTTTTTGTTTTGCAATCGGCCACGGTAGATGGCCAAGGTGCTAGTAACCCCAACATAGTATCAGAGCCATCCAAACAATAGAAACAAGTAGTAGACGATGCATTAGTTTCAAAACCGAAAAACTGCGATTTCAAAACCCACTCTCTGTTCTGAAAATTTTTTGATCTCTGAAAATTTTTAAACAATTGCAGAGTCTTAGTTAAGACATGAGAATGATACAGAATGAAAACAAGGCATTTTCATCTAAACTTGGCCGACCACATTGCCCAAATTCCCGGCCTCACCTTTTTACTATTCTCCAGTGGGCCCCATTTTCATTTTTGTATTGGGTTCTGTAAATTGGTGTTTTTGGTCTTATTTGTTTTCCCCAGATTTCACTTAGTGTTGTCTTTGCTTTGGGGGGAACTTGGAAAGTTTCAAAACTTGAAATTTTTATTCGTTGATATCTGTGATGTGGTGTATGTGTTTTTCAAACGTCGTCTATTTGCTATATGTCGTTTAGACGGAGTTGCACATACTTGCTTATACTGCTGTGATGTTGATATCTGTGATGGCTTTGTTCGGATTGTCGTGTGGGATAGCCCCTTATGCAATGGTAGTTGTACAGTTAGATTCATTTGTATATTCGTTATTGCGGGACGAGCGTCCTACATGTGGACTGCCGTTTCCGCCAGTTTGTATATTCTTTTATTGGGGCATAACCAGGTTAAGGTCGATATCGCCATTTTATATATATTTTTCTTTTCTGTACTAGAATTACCCCGCGGTGGAGTGCTCGAATAGCCAGGTTCTAGAGGGCAACGGGCCCGTATCTCATGGCATTGAGACGGAGGGGGCCTTACTCTAGAATTGGCGGGTTATTCGCCACACACGTAGGAGGTATAGGATGACCCACGGAGGGGTGCTCAAGTTACCGGATTCCGTGAAGTACTGGGTGGCCCATTCACTTTGTTGATTGGGGTTGTCTCACTTCTGAGATTGGCGAGTAACTTGCCGCGCTCGTAGGGGTCTAGGATTACATTGCACAGGCTATCCACACAACTGGGGAACGTCGGGTTTCATTTGCGGCTCATGTAAAACCCGGGGATCCTAAATTATCCGTTGTTCTGTGTTGCTTATCGCTTTTCTGTGATATTGCTTATATCATGCCTGGGACGAATGTTATATATATATTTATATATACTAGTAGATTTTGTATATGTTTTGCATCCGCGCAAGTCCAGCCCCCGCTCTGCCGTTAGTTAAGTAGCATAACGGTGCATGACGGGTCCCCGTGGCGAATGCGAATGGCATATACGTACATTTTATTTTCGTTCCTTTTTTTGGTGTGATATGGATTAATTGATGGGACTGCATTAATTTTGATTAATGCAAGAAAAATAAACCCAAATGATGTTTTTGGAACTAATTTTTGAAAACTGTCATTACAGACGTTTCCTTTTGTTTTGCACAGTGGTATTCGGTTATGAATATCCAGCACCTCATTCGACGAGGCAAGAGCCGAGATCCCTTTATCGGGAGTGATCTCTTGGCTAAAAGTTTACATCAGTGTAATAACTTTACTATAGTCGATTCTTTTACTTTACATCGTGGTATTCAGTTAGGAATATCCCGCACCGCATTCGATGAGTAAAGAGTCAAGATCTCTTCACAGGGAGTGACTTCTTTAGCAAAAGTTTACATCGCTGTATATTTGTAAAAACACATTCGGGTTCCTTAAACTATATCAAGTTCATTACATTAAAGGTTTTTCGCCAAAAACCAACCATAGCCATCCATCATTTCAGATTAGTATTGCTTAGTATTCGTGCTACGCATTTCGATCTTTAGTCGAGACGTAGTGTTCGGTACCTATATAACACTTTTCTTTTGCATGAAAATGCGATTGGTTAGGACAGCCGTGCGATCATTTTGATCTTTAGTCAAGGCTCGTACGGGTGGATTTAATGCAATTAAGAAAATGACGGGTAAAACTTGACTAGGACCTTTTGACATTTTGATCTTTAGTCAAGGTCACTTGGGTCCTAAGGGAAAAACCACATCGGGAGTTTCAAACATACAGGAAACTTGCCAGGCATGCGCATACCTTCTGGAGTGTGGTGACTTGAGTGGCTTCCATCAAGTTATCATGCGATGATAGTTGGATTATGATTCCCACTAATGAGTAAGTGTCACTCCTCGGGTGATTTTAGATGATCCCGACTAATTCTCCTTTTAGGGTTTGAAGGAGATTTTGAGGAAACAGTGCGAGCCATCCTGATTAGATAAAGTGATTAACCAATCTAATCTAGGTTAGAGTGCACGCTGAGTGTTTCTTTTCTCTCTTTCTTTGGCAGCGACCATGGACCGACCTTAAAAACTCATGAACCAAATTAACCGAACCTTCTTAAAACACTTTGGCCATTGGATTGTCATTTAGTCGCATATATCATTACCACTACTATTTTCCTTTTGCATTTTTCCAGAACACTCCGTATCACTACGAAAATCCACATTTCTTGGATATTCCATCGTATAGTTACATACGAACTCGAAGAAACTTGTTCAAGTTCGAAAATGGATTCCGGTTCTGGAGAAATTGAATAAGATTATTCATTTTTCTTTTCCCTTTACCTTCTCTCTGGTTGTGAGGGCTCATAGTATTAGGAGAGTACACCTATTGCGCTTATTGGATAGTCTTCTTCTAAACCATAGACAGGTGCCGAAAGGTAGGAAAGGAAGAAAACCAATTAGCATAAGTGTGGTGTACAGAAGATAATAAGTAAAGACATATAAAGGGATTGCAGTGAGGATAAGAAAGTATACGGTTACTGTCATGAATCTGGATAGTGGAAGAGCTATTATTAGGAATACCTGGCCACCCCTTCGAAACATTTTCATGTTTCAGTTTTTATGTGCGGTGTTAAGTCAAAACTTTTTTCCCAATTAGATTCTAACTCCAGAGTATGTATTTACCAGATTTGATTCCCACGTCTGTATAGCGTTACGGATGCTGAGTGGGAGTAAGATATTAGGAATTGGGTGATTAGATCCTCTATATATCGGAATTCTTTGTAATTGGTGATATTTGAGGAAATCATCTGGGTTTTGCCTGACGACAAATATTTGGTTTTGAATATCCGTTGTTATGCACCAATTTCAAACTGATATATCTGCACATTTATCTTATAAAGTGAGATATAACTTTTTGAAATTATGTCTATGACATTTACCCATATCAGTTGATGGTTAGGTAAGGAGCATTCAACAGTGGTGTAATTCTTCTTAACCATAGCACAGTTTTCAACCTACAACGCATAAAGTTTTAGTTATTAAACTCAGTGGACTTATACAGAGTATTGTATGCTGTCCGGTGTCCGTTAGGACAAAGGGGTTGGTACTCGTACAATATTCAGTTTACTCATGACTTCTCTGGTTTTAGACAAGTATTTCGTTTAAATAAAAGGTCCAGATTTTAAGAAGATATAAGTATAAGAATAAAGTAGAGAACCATATGTTACAAGTATCAGTATTCTTCAAGGTGATCGAAAATGTAGATACTTGTGTTTGGTATTCCGATGTAAGTAATAGTTTTGAGAACTTACTTCTCTTTCGGGTTACTCATGCGTGGATGTGCTCCTTGATGAGTAATGCCGCTTAGCTTCCTTCCATCTAGTTGATATGTACTTGAAACGGCTGCATTTATTTTGAATCTGGTTCAAATTAAATTAGTGTCTTTGTTTCTATATTGGATATATAGAATGGATTCATATCTTAACGATGTTAAGGTATAAGGAGTTGGCCGGCTTATGCTTAAAAACAGAATCCGGATAAACTCTAAGCACGTTTCAGTAATGGCAGTTTGTGGGTTATCCCGGGCTTTGACGAGAGTTAACATTCTACCATCTGGAAGATCAATAGTTATATTGTTCTTGACTCGCCACAGATTTAATAAAATGGATTCTTTTCAGAAAATATTAGTGGGAGTATGGTAGAACTGGAAGTGATTTCAGAACCACAAATGATTACTGAAAATTTAATAGAACCTGAGGATTCAATTGGTTTCGACAATCCATTAGCCACTTGTTCACACCATAATATTGTATTATTATATTCCCCATTCTTATTCTTTTTATAAATAAACGGGTGCTTTTGACGCATGTCTGCTACATGTTACAGGTTACAGGTTTTTGGACAGGAAGGAGTGAAAACGATGAAAAGACGATGCAAAAGTGGATTTTGACCGACAAACAGAGAATCTTGATCAAGCCTACATAAAGAATAATTCACAAAGCAAGATTCAAGACATCGACTCAAAGCGAACGGTTAAAAATCCATTGCAAATTGTTCACTGAAGATCTGGAACCAACCTAGAAGCCCAAATGGAAAAAGATATATAGATACAGGAAGCCCAAAATGACCAGAAGCTGCAGCCCAAAATTCAAAGCCCAATCTTCTTAGTTGACCGCGGAACCGCGGCCAAACAGGGCCTTGGGCCGAGGTTCCGCGGTGGAGTGGAGCAGTTAGAGAATAAAATTTTTACCATAATTCTTTATGTCTTTGACCGGTCTTCCTAAGGGCTATTTTTGTAATTGTAGACATGCGAATCAGATGTAACCCTAGGGTTTCCTATTCTTTATAAATAGGAACTCTAATCATTGTAACTCTTCATGCCTCCCTTTAATGAATAAAATTTAGAAATCTTTTGGAGAGCATCGGTGCTTCTTTTCCATTCAGAAATTCAGATCTGACAAACCTGCATGGATGATTGGAGGGATCCATCTGTAAGTAATTTAATTTCTTGCCCTAGTGTAGATTTCAATTCCTTGCCCTAGGTAGATTTAATTTCATACCCTAGGAACTTGTTTAGGGTTTAGCTTTGAGGAAGTATTTTGAGAGATGAGATCTCTCATCCCTTTCTTACCCACCAAATATTTACAATAGGACTCCATGCATACACGCACATACCGCGCCCTACGGCATCCTACCCCTCGAGGTAACGATGACACCGTAGTGTAAAGGACCAGTTGCGCGTGTTTTCCATGGAGGTTAGGGTAAGGATCTCTAAAAGAAGGACAAGAACCTAGAGGAAGGAACACCTTCCCGAACGGATCTAGTCTACTTTATTGATAATTACCATAACTCCTCATAGATCTTCATTCGGGTATTGAAAGCGGTGAGATTTAATTACATTTTCAAACCATCCCTAAACCTAACCCTAGCAAGAGTAGATCTAGATAATTGCCCTAGGTTAATTAGGTTTTTAGATTTAATAATTAATCCGAACACCCTTCGGAATTAACTCGTAAGCGCGACTAGGAGATTCACAAAATCCCTGTGGACCGACCCGTACTCACCGGCTAGCTGCAAAGCGACGCCGTTCTTGATTGCGGTTACAAATATTTTTGATCTATCTTTTAGAAAGCGCAAGCATGCTGAATCACTCAATCAAATGGCGCCGTTGCCGGGGATGGCGTAGAATTTTCTTTTCGCAATTTCGGGTTAATCATAAAATTTAAAAATTCATAAAAATCTGAAAAATCAAAAAAGATATAAAAATATATATCATTTGTTATTTTTGGAAGGGATACTTTGTGGTTGAATTTTTTGTAGGATATACAGAATCGGATCTGGAAAATTCCAGAAAGCGAAACAGAAAAAGGGGTATCGGAACAGAAGGGATTTTAACTAACAGAAGAGTACAAAAATTTTGGAGCCCCAAATCCCCTATCCCGCCGCGATTCCGCGGCTAAAACCCACCTTAGGCCGCGGAACCGCGGCCTTCTTGTCGAATCGTCGCACCAAAATTTTTCTGGGGATCCAAAGCGTTCAGGGGACCGCGGAACCGCGGTGTTAGAGCAAATTTGCCGCGGAAACGCGGCTATCTCGAGGCTTCATTTGAGAATTTTTTTTCTGTAAGCCCAACTGTCTCTTTTCTGTATATTTTGAAATATATTTTCTGGAAATGCCTGCAGGATTTTGTGCACTTTAGAAATATATTCCCTTCCAACTAACGATCTTGTGCAGGATTTTTGGGACCCGCTTAAAATAAAATAGATTGCAAGTAATATTTTGCTGTTGCATATCTTTTCTATAAAATATTTTGCTGTTGCATATCTTTTCTCTAAAATCTTTTTGCAACAAAATTTTTCCAAATAAAGAGAAAGAAAAAATCAATGAAAAATGAAAATAAAAAGGACAAATATTTTATAGAACTTGCAAAAATTTTTAGCCCCAAATAAATCCTTGCACCACCCAACCTTCCTTCTTGTCACCTTTCTTCTTCTAACATGGGTACCCCACATAATAAATCATTAGCCGAACTTTGGTATCCCGAACCTAATTTTGCGTCATATGTTAATTTGTTCGGTCAATTTAAAAACGATCCCTCCATGTCTAAAAAATCTTTGAAAGATCACATAGAGGCGTCTAGGAGAAATAGTTTGACTTTTCAACCCCCTTTGTGTCAACCAAGTCAACCTTCACCACCTTCGTATGTTGACACCACTTTTTCAAGTTCAGCTGTAACCCCTAAGCCGATATCCATTGCTGAGCATATTGCTCAATCTCGCAGTCGATCTTTCACCCCTCTCCACTCATCTAGTTTTAGGGATCCGCACGACTATTCACCTATTTATCCATATGTTGACCCTACCCCTGTCCAATCACCCACTTCCTACCAGTCATACCCGACTTTCCCACCTTCACTAGACACTGTTTCGACACAGCCATTAGGGAGTTTCACATATCCAACCAATTTTGAATCTTTTACTGAAACCCCCTCACCACCTAAGTCTAGTTTGGAAGAGTCGTTGGAAGCGTACATTGCAGCAACGAATAAAATGACTAGGAATGTGGAAGCGTCTTTAGCCGCCCTTATGCAACCTAGTGAACAGGTAGCTAGTGTCCCGCTAGCTCCAAATTTTTCAATGTATGAGGCGGCAGTTGGACAGAGTGAGAATGAGAGAGGATTTCCAAATCAAACCTACCCATACCCTATTGAATCCAACAACTCCAATTTTCAAACATGTGTCCAAAATGATGAGTTGTGTGACTTTGTAGTGCTTGATTTGCCAAATTGTGAGGAACCCCTTTCGAGTGAAACCGCACCTAATCCTTTCGATCTTTACACCTCCACTCTAGAACCTACATTGATAAATATCCATGCTGTTGATGAGGTGTCTAAAGAAATTGATTTTCACTTGATTGAGGATATAGACGCCGGGAATATTTCGGATGATGAACCTGTCGATTTGTTTGAAATTTTATGTTCAAATCATCATCCTGAGTTATTAAATGTTTCTCCCGAATCTCATATGCGTCTAGATTTTGATGATAATGGCATGGATGAGTTGAATATTGAGGATAGTATTGAGGAGAGTCTTGAGGATAATATTGAGGTTGAATCATTTTTGTTTGATGTGTCTGATTTTCCAATTCATCCTCCTGAACCTTTGACTGTTATATCACCCTCTCTCCTTCCCATCGTTCCGACCCCGCTTGAAGACTGTGAGCTTGAAACCTTTTCCTTTGAGTCTGACACAATTCTCACAGACGATGACACCTACGAGTGTTTCACTTTTTCGGACGATGTTGATGACTCACCGCCCGAGTTTGAGTCCTTTACATTTTCAGATGAGCCATCAGACTCGGTAGATTATAGTAGTTTCGAACTATTAATGGAATCTTTTAAGTTCGAAACAGTTTATTACGGTGAGAATGAGACTATCCCTATTTCACTCCCTGTCGTCTTTCCCATTGTTCCGACCGAACAACTGACCGTTACGCTTTCATCTCCTATACCAAGTTCGGCGTACCCATATTTTCTTGCGAATCTTGAGAGATTTGACCCTATTTCCCGACGGGTTGATAGGTTAGCGCAATCGCTTTTAACACATCGGTCATCACAAATTGCGCTAATTTATTCACTCAATTTACATCCTCAAGATCGCACTCCACTTCTTTCTTCTTTCCGTCTTTCTTCTCCCCCACCGAGACCATATTCTACCATTCTTCTTTCCACACGGTCTCGCGTGCTTTTCATTTTCTTGCACCAACTATACCATTTCCACGATAAGATTTTTGAATGGTTGGTGCTAACTTTTGGCTTGTGCAAGGCCAAGCTTAAGTTTGGGGGAATCTTTGTATATATGTATATATTTTTTGTTTTCTTTTCTATAAAAAAACAAAAAAAAATTTCAAAACATTAAAAATATAAAAAAAAAATTATAAATAAATAAACAGGGGAGTATCGGTATTTTGACCCTCTTGGTTTAGCATGACAGTGAGGACACTGTCAAGTTCAAGTTTGGGGGTATGCTCGGTACGTCTTCTTCCTTCGCATTCCTTTGTACATATTTTTGCATTTGCATACTTATTTGAAAACCCATAAAAAATTGAAAATTTTCAAAAATTATAAAAATATTTGTATTCAATTTTGGCTAATTGACTTGAGTTTGACGAATAGGTTAACTGGCTAAGAACAACTAGATCTTAGATTTAGTAAATTAAAAACCCTAAAAATAACCTTCCTTAAAGTTTAGCGGTAGAAAGTATATGTTTTGTAGTTTATTTAGAAATAGGCAAATTTTGAGTTCACTTCTTGGGCTAAGTCAAAACGAAGGAAAAATATTGAAGCTTTTATTAGAGTATAAGTTTGAAAAATAGTTCCTAACTTAAGTCTAGATTCTGAAAACGTATACCCTACAATTTGCACAATCACGCACCTTGAAACTTGGAATAGTAGAAGAGACCTTGAAATGCTCTTGTCTAAAGTTCTTAGTACGAAGAAAATAAAAGAAAAAAAAGTGAATAAAGAAAAAAAAATGGACACTGGTTTTTGTGATTACTTAAGGCTGTAAAAATAGAAAAATATTTAGCGAGGGTGCTTCATCACCTAGTGCCTTAGACCAACTGGTTTGGGAGTCACTGCTAAAACCTTGGGTGTTGCAAAACTAGGAAGTACGCTTTAAAGTGCTAACGTATCTTGTAATCGGTTGTTGGTACCTCAAGAAGTATTAACGGTCGCATGAACGATATGTAAGCAAATTTCATTTAAAAATTCACTAATTAAGAAGTGCTTTGGACAACGGACGAGAGTATGGTTGCTTGATTTGAATTTCCAAGTGTAGGGGTGACTTATACACATACGTGGGGATATGTGATTGGAATTTAGATAAGAGAGAGGAATGAAGATTAGAACTTGTATCTTTAGTAGAGTTGATAGAAATTCCTAAGTGGAGATGGAACCCTAGAAGGAAAACTTAAGAAATGCCGAAAGCTAAGTAGGTCTACAAACATATATAATCTTAAGTTAAATAATGAGGAAGTGTGAAGAATATGGGTGGATAATTTGCGAGTAATAGAATTCCTTGTTAGAAAACCTAATTGGAAAACAAAAGTCAATGGGCCGAGTTGATAGGATTTTGTGGGTGTAATCCGCTGAAAACCCTCAGGAGACAACACTCCTCCTACTAGGGACACCTAGAGGTTTAACGGCTTGTTGCACGTGCTAAGTGCAATCGCGTTTCCCTGCGAAAGTGTGGTTAGGATTTTAGTGAATAAAAATAAGTTTGCTCGAGGACGAGCAAAAGATAAGTTTGGGGGTATTTGTTCACACCATAATATTGTATTATTATATTCCCCATTCTTATTCTTTTTATAAATAAACGGGTGCTTTTGACGCATGTCTGCTACATGTTACAGGTTATAGGTTCTTGGACAGGAAGGAGTGAAAACGATGAAAAGACGATGCAAAAGTGGATTTTGACCGACAAACAGAGAATCTTGATCAAGCCTACATAAAGAATAATTCACAAAGCAAGATTCAAGACATCGACTCAAAGCGAACGGTTAAAAATCCATTGCAAATTGTGCACTGAAGATCTGGAACCAACCTAGAAGCCCAAATGGAAAAAGATATATAGATACAGGAAGCCTAAAATGACCAGAAGCTGCAGCCCAAAATTCAAAGCCCAATCTTCTTAGTTGACCGCGGAACCGCGGTCAAACAGGGCCTTGGGCCGCGGTTCCGCGGTGGAGTGGAGCAGTTAGAGAATAAAATTTTTACCATAATTCTTTATGTCTTTGACCGGTCTTCCTAAGGGCTATTTTTGTAATTATAAACATGCGAATCAGATGTAACCCTAGGGTTTCCTATTCTTTATAAATAGGAATTCTAATCATTGTAACTCTTCATGCCTCCCTTTAATGAATAAAATTTAGAAATCTTTTGGAGAGCATCGGTGCTTCTTTTCCATTCAGAAATTCAGATCTGACAAACCTGCATGGATGATTGGAGGGATCCATCTGTAAGTAATTTAATTTCTTGCCCTAGTGTAGATTTCAATTCCTTGCCCTAGGTAGATTTAATTTCATGCCCTAGGAACTTGTTTAGGGTTTAGTTTTGAGGAAGTATTTTGAGAGATGAGATCTCTCATCCCTTTCTTACCCACCAAATATTTACAATAGGACTCCATGCATACACGCACATACCGCGCCCTACGACATCCTACCCCTCGAGGTAACGAAGACACCGTAGTGTAAAGGACCGGTTGCGCGTGTTTTCCATGGAGGTTAGGGTAAGGATCTCTAAAGGAAGGACAAGAACCTAGAGGAAGGAACACCTTCCCGAACGGATCTAGTCCACTTTATTGATAATTACCATAACTCCTCATAGATCTTCATTCGGGTATTGAAAGCGGTGAGATTTAATTACATTTCCAAACCATCCCTAAACCTAACCCTAGCAAGAGTAGATCTAGATAATTGCCCAAGGTTAATTAGGTTTTTAGATTTAATAATTAATCCGAACACCCTTCGGAATTAACTCGTAAGCGCGACTAGGAGATTCACAAAATCCCTGTGGACCGACCCGTACTCACCGGCTAGCTGCAAAGCGACGCCGTTCTTGATTGCGGTTACAAATATTTTTAATCTATCTTTTAGAAAGCGCAAGCACGCTGAATCACACAAATCACCACTCCGCAGATTTGGTGGGTAACCTCAGGCACCCGAGAGGTACTGCGGTCTCCTCAAAGACGGTGACATGGAGGTTTTTGATTACCCAAACTTTCCACTACTGCTGTTATAGACTATGAGATTTGGCAAGAGGATGAGTATAACGTCATCCTAAATTCGCTTCAGAAGTGCCCGTGTATATGACTCTGCCAGAGATTTGTTGTAGTCAGTGGGAGCAGCGGAAGCGTATTGGGCAAGTTGCTTATGTTTATTTATAGACTAAAGCAGTTATAGCGGAGATAGATCGTCTAGTTTTGATGTGATAATTATAGAGTTTGACTTCATCAGAACAACCGATGGACCTGGTAAGAAGATAGTAGGGAGTGATGTACTGGTATCTGGATGACATACTCTTTATAAGAAGTGATATTCCTATACTACGATCGATTATACTGTGATTGTCACAAAGTATTTCTCCACATACGATCTGGATAAAACATCAGGTATTCTGGTAACTAGATCTATGATTTTAGATCTAGATTTGGGAAGTGTCCCAATTTAGGTACTTGACACTATTCTAAAGTGTTTTAGAATGGATAACTCCTGGCGTGGTGGTGTATCCGTAAGTGATGGAGTCACCCTCTCTAAAGAGATGTCTTCTAAACTGATGAGGGGAAGGATTTGCATGATTGGCATATTTCTTGCTTAGGCAATTGAGTCAATCATGAGATGTCAAGTACCACACCAGATATTACTTTTGCACTGGCTGCAATAAACATATATTAATCCAATCCTGGAGAAATATTGAGAAGCAGTTATGAACATAAGTGGATGTTCTTGGTATACGGTAACGTGTAACAACTCCAATTCTTGTGTACATAAAATTGATTTAAAGTTAATTTATACTTAAGGTATTTACATTTCCTGTGAGTACTATAAATATTTGATTCAATTTTGAACAGCAAGAAAGAGCTTGTAACTCACTGGTAAGACCTTGCACTGCTGAACCAAAGCACCAGAGTTCAAATCCCATCAGCCACATTATCTTTTTATTTTGATTTCTTTTAATCTTTTTAGAAGCCCAAGAGTCTACACGTACACAACACGTAAATTGAAAAGTCACACATAAAACAAATGAGTCCACTGCAGTAGACCAAGCGACGGGGACACGTGGTAAGGAGACACGGCCTGACTCGGCCAACTCGGGTCAGGGACTCGGCCGACTCGACCGACGCCGCCAGGTCAACTCGGCCGAAACCCCGATTTTCTTTTTTTCTCCTGCACCCTTTGGACTACCCCATCCCCCTGCACTGTTTAAATTCCCTGCACATTTACAGAGCCAATTAAAACACCCATTTAATCCATTTTAATACAAAATTTTAATACACCCTTTCATTACCCTAAACCCTAATTTTTCCTATAAATACCACACTTAAAATCACCCCTCCTCACTCCCAAATCTCTGCCCAAACTCTCAAGAAAATTCCCAAGACTTCTGTGTGCAAGTGGAGTTAGCAAAGGCGAAACTCCGACGAACTTCCGACGGCAATCCGAGGAGTTTCCGGTGACAAAACGACGCACCGGTGCTTCCCCAATCTTTCTTTTCCTCATCTCTTGACCCTAATCTGGTAAGTTCCCCCTTTCTCTCTCTTTTGCCATTCTCAAATTCTTAATTCTTAAAACGTGTCGGAAGCGGAGTTATCCGGCTTTCGATTCTCTTTTCTTTCAAAAATACAACATTTTCTTAATAACAAACTTACAACTTTTGATATATTGTTTAAAACTCGTTAACTAAGACAATAGAACAAATTTGACATTTAAAATGATAATCATAGCCAGTTTTATTTCAATTTTACATTAAAATACCTTTATATTTCATATCGACGTGTTTATACCTTTAAACCATACTAGTTTTAGAAAACTCACGAGGTAATGACCTAACTCCTCACAACACTCATATGTAATATAGCATGATGAAATTTGGGAATAAAGATTTGGGAGAAATACTACTTTACACATAACTACCTCTGACTTATAAAAAACATTTTCCTACAAGATGTGTATTTTAACAAATCTTTGAAAATGCGCCTCTACAATCCATTTCGGGGAACCCGTTCGGGATGGTGCGGATTATCGCACATCTTCGGGCTTAGTAGAGTGAGATGCAGACCTCCGCAAGGAGCATACGATCTCGAAAGATTTAAAATATAATTTTCTTTAAAGACTGTGAATTCTATTATAATTAAAACTTATATTTTTAATAAATAAATATATATGTAATTAATATCAAAATATCTATTTTTAATATTTATAAAATTCCACATTTCCAAAATTCAAGAAAAACATCTCATTTACAAGAAAATACCATACAATTCCAATATTACAAATAAATACCATATATTATGAAATTAGGCTTTATTCACTAGAAATGTCATATTGATAAAATATACATCCATGAAAATACTAAAAAAGATAATAAAATACTTGAGGTGTATTTTGAAAATTATACAAAATTATTTTTATATAAAACCCCTCAAGTTATACTACATTACAATAAGGACCCTAGTAAGCATAGGTTTAAGCGGGACCAGTCTCTCGAGCCTCAGGGAGCCGCAGATATGGGTGCTTGTCTATTTAAGGTAGACAACTTAACAAACGGTGTTATCAACACGGTAATCGTCTTTGAAAAAATACAAATCCTGCCGTCCATGTGCAGCGGTTACCGATAGCACCAAAACATAATTCAGGATTCAATTTCTTTTCAAATTGTCTGACTTAAACTGAATCTCAATATAATTAATCTGACTTGAATATGATTCAAGTATCAAACTTCAATACAATATGGATCTATGAATCCGTCTATTCAATCTAATCAATCTATATTGACTGAACCGAACCATGTATATACATCTATCTACATGATTCTCCAGTTACATTCATTTACTGATATCATGGTTTCGGCAAGTCATCCATCTATATACAATATACAATTCAAACAATACATTAATACAATCAAGACATCGCGGGGTTTATAAAGGGTAGACTGGTACGGAAGGTGTTAGAAGTGGCACGAGACTGTAACCAATACACCTAACCTAAATTCAAATGCTGTTGTACCGTAGCTTAACGGTTTCTTATGCTCCGTATACCTTAATCTCCGGAATAGTGGGACTCCTCTCGTATATACTGGCATTCTTCTGTACCAAGCTACAAACAACGGCGTTAACACTAAATACAACATTATAATAATAAATACTCTATTCTGTCTATTCCATTCTTATCTATTTACGGGATTTACCAAGCGATTTGTTCGCTGACGACATCCTCTTTCTGCTTCGTTGAAATGCCGTCAGGTGATTCGGACTCACTAGAGATCAAGCCCACCAGCAAGGACTTGGATCAGCTAGCCTTCGACCCGGAGCTCTAGTTACTTGTACATTTCATTTCAGTACTTTCCATTTCTGTTATGCCACTGTTTAGGCATTGTTTTCCATTCCACGTATTTACTTTTCAGATGTATTGTAAAAAGAATGTTAATAAATAAAGTTGTTGTTCAATTATATCTTTTGTCTCTATCTCTTGTGTATTTTACTTATATTGCTTAGATACGCTTAGCGTGTTTACTTCAGAGTAAATACGCAGCGGTCTAGTCGCGTCCCCTTCGCCGTACACCGGAAAGCGGGGCGTGACAGGTTTTGTTAGTGGCCCATGCAGGTCAGAGCTGTATGGAACCCTACCATGCAGTTCAGCACTGTATGGACAACCTAAGCAATATAATATAAGAACCAGCAACTGAAAATATTCTTTACAATTCACACTTCTTGAACCTTATCATTTCATATACCTTAAATCTGTCATAACCTAAATTTTCTTTCAATATTATGGATTCCCCAAACAACCAGCACGAATACCAAAAATTTTGGTTCAAAACTTGTTGTTCCTTTTATAAAAGTAAAGGACAGCCCCCATGTGCAAAGTATGTGAGCACCCATATGTAAAACATGTAAGTATTGGATTCAGATAGAATTAAATTCTATGATAGCCCCCACGTGTTAAACACGTGTGCTCTTATATGCAAAACATTCAAGTGTGGTTTCAGATAGGATCAAATCCGATATTGGTTCCTACGTGAGCGTCTTATGTGATATCCGCGTGAGCGCTAGTGCTAGTATCTTGGTAGCGCCTTACGAGATATCCACGTGAGCGCACTTGCCAGTCTCTTGACAGCTCCTTATGTGATATCTACGTGAGCGCTATAGGTCAGCACCCCACGTGCAATGCACGTGAATGCTCTTTTTTGTAGAATTAAATTCTGCGGGGGAAATATTTTCCTGATCTTTCTCAAATTAGAAAGATCCTCTCTGTTAAACAGAGAACCCTTTGATCAAAAATCCAACGGTGATTATAAAATTACCAATTAAACTATTTGATAGAATAAAATTCTTTCTTAGGAAAATATTCTCCTAATCTTATTAAAATAAGCAAGAAATCTTCTCTGTAAAACAGAGAACTTTTGGATTAAAAATCCAACGGTGAATAAAATGCACTTTTTGATCTAAAAGATCAATTTAATTGATTATGAAATCAATCATGATCTCTCAATGAGAGATTTTCTTAACAAATTGATTCTTTTTCCTTCTCCTATAAATAGGAGTAAAGAGATAAGGAGGAGAGAGGGATATAAAAAAAGAGAAGACCATCCCAAAAACTTCTGTACAAAAAATATACAGAAGGTTCTCACAAGCTTCCACAAAATAATAGAGAATTTAATTCTCAATAAAGAAGATCGTCTCCATCCTCAAAACCCTAGATAAAGTAAATATTGAGATAAAAACATTTTCTTTACCTAACATATCTAAGGGTTTAATTCTTCTCAAAGAACTTAGTTCTTTTTCTGGATCTGAAATCCAAAAGACAAATCTCTCACAGGTTGAGAATTTAATTCTTATCAGGAATATCTTGCTCTAGAGAATTAAACATTCAATGGAGAACATGGATATAAAAACATGAAGAAGATGGAGTCCATAATACTATAGGAACTTAGTTCCTTCAAATCAAGAACTTAGTTATTAAAGAACCTGATCTCAGATTCTTAAAATAGTGATCTTGGTGATCGTTAATGGTCAAAATACCATTAACAGAGATTTAACCTCTCTGAAAACATGAACAAGAGAACATGGAGAATATAGAGTCCATAATACTCCAGGAACTTAGTTTCTTCAAAATCAAGAACTTGGTTCTTAAAGAACCCGATCCAAAATTCTCAAAATAGTGATCTTGGTGATCTTTAATAGCCAAAATACCATTAACAGAGATTTAAGTTCTCTAAAAAATTTAACAGAGATCAAATCTCTAAAAGAACTCAACGCCTCACGTGAAAACTACGTGAGCACCCAAGGCCAAGTTACATAACATCTCACGCGAAATACACGTGAGTACCAGAAAACAGAAAGTTTAGTGATTAGCACTAGTGCAATGCCTCACATGAAACACACGTGAGCGCCAAAATATAGCGCTTCACGTGAAACACACGTGAGCGCTCAAAAGAAGCCAAATCTGAGCGTCTCACGTGAAACACACGTGAGCACCAAACGCTCAGCGCCTTACGTAAAACACATGTGAGCGCTAGAGAAAATTAGTGCTTAGCACCATTATAGCGCCTCACGTGATATACATATGAGCGTTATATGCAACCGAGTGCTTAGCACTGGTGGGTATTACAAAAATCCAATTTTAGCCCAAATTGGCTAAGCTTATGTTCGTGATATCCAAACCGATCTTAGTTTTAAACATGACTGGTGATTTCTCATTGATGATATCCAAAATGATATTCATCTTATATCTCATAAGGTAATTTTAGTCTCTAACGATTCTTAGGTCCACCACAATCTTTTCCCTCAAATACGGGAATTGGTTCAAGGGTATATCTCTCCACACCTTTGATATATGTCATAATTTCTCAACGTCTTAAGAAAGATGACGGGTCCCAATAATCAACAACTCCTCTTCCTTTATCCCCAAAATGGGAATGTTGGATCGAAATGTTCTTAAACTAACATTCGTCCCCAAATACGAGAATGTTGGACCGTGATATTCTTAAACTAAAATAATTAAGCATATATGCCCATTTGTTCATAATTTGATTTTAATCTCAAATATGACTAACGATCATTAGATCAAACCCAAATATCTCATGAACTGATAGATCTCATTTATATGAGATATGCGTCCTAATTTCATTCCCGTTGGCAAACCAAGCTACCAACGTGGACCCCATCAAGCAAATTCTTGATCCAAACCCAAATCCAAAATATACAGTATTGGACTAATCCGCGTCCTATAGGCAACTATATAAACTAGTCTCCGTATACAATCCACGGGCAACCTTAACAAACAAAATAACATACGACATGAAGTGAACAACTGGAGTGTTGGGGTAAAAATTTACACCCCGGTTGACCAAATCAAAATCAAAGTCAACCCCAAGCCAAGTGGGCCTAAGCCCATATCCAGTGGGCCCATGCCCGAATCGAGCCTGAACATGAAGCGGCCGGCCTTCTTCCATGCCAAGATAAAAATTCTGTAATAAATAATTTGTTGTATTTTTTTTTTATTTTATGGATAAATGCAAGAAAAATAGGCATAAAGCCAAATTTTTGTAAAGCCCATGGCTTATGTGCAAAAAGAAATGGCACATGAGCCATGGGATAGGCAAAATGTCATTTTGTGAAGCCCAAGGGGCTATGTGTAAAGTGTATGGCCTATAAAGGCAAAGATAATGAAATATCTCACAACTTTTTCTCTCTTCAAAAAAGTTTTAGATCTGAGATCTTTTCTCCTTCTTCAAGGTTCCAAAACCTTCTTCTTTCTTTTGAATTAAATCAAGAGTTTTACTCTTCATTTTTATAAAACTAAATAGTTTTTCACCACAAAACCCATAAAGGGGAACTTGGATTTGTCATTAGATCTTAAAAAGAAGAGATCTTTAAAATCTCACCTCTCTTGATCTTCAAGATCCGGCCAAACAAAGGAAGAAGAAGGAGACTCATCTCCAGAAACCTCACTTTAGGGAAGAACTAGGGCTCAAGGGGAAAAGCCCTTCATAAGCTTCAAAACATCCTAGGAGCTTAACTCCATATATATATAATAAATATTTTCTTTCTGAAGCATAGCTTTGGGTTTTGGGACTAAAAGCCCCATTTTCCTCGTCGGTGCCCAAGCGCTCAAGCGCCAAGCGCCCACGTGCCGACACGTGGCGCGCTTGCGCTCGAGCGCCCTGCGCTCAAGCGCAAAGCGCCCACGTGCCGACACGTGGCGCGCTTGCGCTTCAGCGCCCACGTGCCGACACGTGGCGCGCTTGCGCTTCAGCGCCCACGTGCCGACACGTGGCGCACTTGCGCTCAAGCGCCCAGCGATCAAGCGCAAAGCGTCCACGTGCCGACACGTAGACATGGCGCGCTTGCGCTCAAGCGCAAAGCGCCCACGTGCCGGCACGTGGCGTGCTTGCGCTCCAGCGCCCTGCGCTCCAGCGCCCTGCGCTCAAGCGCAAAGCGCCCACGTGCCGACACGTGGCGCGCTTGCGCTCAAGCGCAAAGCGCTCACAGGCCGACACGTGGCGCGCTAGAGCTCTTGCGCTCAAAGCGCTGGACCCACGCATCCTTTCGATGTCTTTCCCCCCTTTATATATATATACATGTATATATATACATATGTATACATATGTACATACACACATACTCCACGACACTGTACCTGTTAGAAAAAATTTCTAACGGGGTGCTGCCCCACACCCCGCAAGGGAGCTGCTAACCCCCTTGACCCCCAGCCCGCTATCCAGGTAGCGGGACCCCCGTAAAAACTCTGCGTGGCTCCCGATATATTTAAACCCTCCTGCAAAACAAAACACACGTACACTGCACATTGAGTTCGCATGACCAGTTTAACCCGTTAATCGGAGGTTCTCTCGCCCCAAAGGCGAGGGGTAATTAACGGCAGCTTAGTCTGCGGCTGCCGGAGATTCGGATCCCCACAATCATTAAACCCCGGCCTACCCTAGGCAGGGGGAATCTGTAGTACGCCTGACAAACGCGTGCGTATTCCCATCTCAATGGGGTGACGAAAAACACCCTACATATTCTGGCACGCCCGGTGGGACCATTCTCTCCTCCCATATTTCGGGTTAAACGTTCATGCGAACTCAATCAATATACATATCGATTGCCTATACTGAAATGATGTTTTCTTTTCGTGCAGCAATCAACTTTCAACGACAATGTCTCCCAAGACGAATTCAGCTTCCAAAGCGACCCCGATTCCGTACGTGGTCAAGATCAACGCTCGTGTGGTTCTCCCCGCAAGCCTCAGTCGACAGTGGGAGGAACTGCCCCGCCAGTTTGGCTCCGTCATCATCTACCCTGCCGGAAGCGCTCATCTGGCGAAAATCCCGGCGAAACAGGCGGCCAAGCCGGTCTCAAGGGGCAAGAGGCCGAATGTCATGATCGCCAAGGCACCACAACCGAAACTTAAAACGGTGTCTGAACGATCTTCTGGTGCTCCAGCAGGGGGCAAGAACTCTGGTACAAAGGGCAACATCAAATATTGCGGACGAGCTCAGGCGATGACTCCAACAAATGCACAATTGAGCGTATCTCCATAGCCCTCCATCGTCCGGTCTGCGGCGTCTTCCCAAAGAGCCGAAGTCTGTCAGGTGCTTAGAACAGAAAAGTTAAGGCAGAAGCGGCTCAGGTATCGAGCCAACAAGAGGGCCAGGGCTTCGGCCAAATGGAATCTTGTGAAGTTTCAAGAACAGGGTTACTCTGTGACGACGGCTGGGTCGGCTGTAAAGATCAGCAATTCTTTCGAACCTCTGAAGTAGGTTCAGAAAAATGCCATGACCGCCTGAATCAAGAAGACAGCGGTCCGAACGTCGCTACAAAGAGACGTGGCCCCAACAGAAAAAGTATGGCATTGTCTCTTCAAAAGTCTATCAGGCGCTCTGTGCCGCACGAAAGCAGCGGGGCAAACCCAGAAAAGAAGCGCCAGCACCATTCAAGAACCTGGTCAGGCCAGCCGCTGATAATAATAAGACGGCAGGATATATTATCCATACGGTCTATATGGCGGGCGGACGCCCCAGTGACAACCTTCGCAGCAGAAGCAAGGATGGGGCCACCACATCCCAAGTCTAATCTGGCTTGAATGTGGTTGCTGCTGCCCAAGAACAGCCGCCTCCGCTGGATGAAGAAAATCCTCTCGATGAGGACGATAGGCAGAAGGACCCTTCGGTCCAGGCAGAGTCAAGCTCGGACAGCGAGGAAGAGCCGACTTTCCGCCCCAGGACCGCGGAGCAAGAGCTGCTTCAAGAGCTTTGGAAACAGCTCAAGAGCAAAGATAAAGAGATGGCCATGCTCTATTCAAAAATTGACGACCTAACGAACGTTGTGATGCAGCTTACGGCTCAAATTGCTCTAGCGCCTCCCAGTCAAGCACAAGTCGCTACTTATCAGCCGGGTGATGACAATCCGAAGTAGCCAATGCCTGTTCCTTTGGGTCCAAGACTGGTCGAGCCGCACGAAAGCCGGCCACATTCCACTTCTGGGGATGCCTTGGCCCCAGATAGCACTATCCCGCTAACACAAGATCGGATAATGGAATTAGTCACCAGCAAGGTTAAAACATTGGTGGCCAAAGCTGAAGCTCAGAAAGAAATTGGCAGTAGTGGGCGGCCATATCCCGCATAGTACGATCTGATTGAGTTCTCGAGCGGCTACATCATTCCTAAGTTCGGAAGATTTGACGGAACGGGGAATGCAAATCAGCACGTCGCCCACTTCAAAGTATCGTGCGGAAATACAGGGGGCAATGACGCGCTCCTTCTTCGTCAGTTTGTCAACAGCCTGACCGGTATCGCCTTCGACTGGTACATGAGTATACCAGACGGGTCCGTCATTACCTTTGCCCAAATGGAGTCTCTGTTTCAGTAAAGGTTCATGAGCGTCAGTGATAAAATCTCCATTGCCGACCTTGTGAGGACCAAGCCGGGGAAGAATGAAAGCAACACCGACTTTATCGTCCGATGGCGTAATCTCACAGTCAAGTGCGAACCACCGCTGGAGCAGGACCAGTCCGTCAGCCTTCTCATTGGGAACCACAGCAATTGGATGGTCCCATTCTTGTGTACAGCGGGCCTCAAGACGTTTCAGGAGCTAACTAAGAAAGTCCAAATGCTGGTGTTTCCTGATTTAAAATCAGGAAAAACCTACGGAGGAGGCATCACGTGCTAGCACGTGACCATCGGTCACGTGTTGGCACGTGACATCTAAAAGCAGCGGCACAAAGCACTTCCATTCCCTGATTAAAAGTCAAGAAGAAGCTCCGGAAGAAGCATCACGTGCTAGCACGTAACCAGCGGTCACGTGTTGACACGTGATGGCTAAGCAGCGGCAAAGAACAGAGCGCAGAAGGAAGGGAAGCCCATTTCAGGGGGGGTCACGTGCCTACACGTGACCGGCCTCAAGAGCCTTATTTCTATGACAGAATTAAATTCTGAGAAAAGATCTCTCAAGTCTTTCCAAAGTGGAAAAGATTATTTGGAACCGTTGGATTAAAAATCTGAAGGTGGTTAAAAAACCACCAACTTATGGAAAAATATCAGACTTGGAAAGATTTCCCCTTAATTCTAACCGAAATAACAAAGAGACATCTTTGGATTTAAAATCCAATGGTGAATAAAATTCACCTAATAATCCAAGGGCCCAGATGAATGATAAATATAAATCAAATCTCTCAATAAACAAATCAAATCTTTCAATGAAAGATTCACTAAAACTGATTGATTCTTTTCCTTCTCCTATAAATAGGAGCCAGAAGAGAGAATTTGGGACAGACAGAGACATACAGAGAGAGAGAAATAGAGCCTTGAGATTTTGGAAGAATTTGATCCTCTGCAAAAGAAAACCCTAGGTAAGAAAGGAGAGGCTTCAAAAGAGAATTTAATTCTCAAAAGAGTTTAACTCTTATATATATAAAAAAAAAAGAACTTAGTTCTTCCTCTGGTAGAGGATCTGCAAAGTGCACATCTCCCCATGAATTGAGAATTTAATTCTCATTGGGTGGAGATCCTGCCATGCAGATCTAAAACATAGAGGAGGAATTAAATTTTGAGAATTTAATTCTCACAAAGTTATAGAAATTTAATTCCTCCAAGATAAAATTAGGGTTTAACCCTATATGAGAATTCAATTCTCCAAAATTACAGGAATTTAATTCCTTCAAAATGGATAGAACTAGGGTTTAACCCTAATTGAGAACTTAATTCTCTCAAACTCACAGGAATTTAATTCCCTTAAAAGGAAATTAGGGTTTCACCCTATACCAGAACTTAATTCTTCACATATATGGGAATTTAATTCCTACAGAATGTAAATCAGAATTTAACCCTATCTGAGAATATAATTCTTCAAAAAAAAGAAAGCGGGAATTTAATCCCTCTAAAGTTATTGCTGGGGTTTAACCCTATGAAGAATTTAATTCTTAAAAGATGAACAGATCTTTAAAAACATGCAAAGAATCAGAGTCACGTGCCCCATGTGACCCCTGCAAAGATCCACAGAAAAAGAGCTTTGAGGCAACGCCTCACGTGCCCCACGTGACCTTTGAACCATACAGAGAAAAAGCAAAAGAAATAAAAGCTCTAGGACGTTCTTACGTGCTACCACGTGACCCCTTGGCTGAAGCTCTAACGAGAAAACACCTAAATTCCCATCACGTGACAGCATGTGATGCTGTTTTTGACAGAACTAAATAAAGAGAAGCAGGGCGCACTCACGTGCTACCACGTGACCCCTTTTGCCTTAGTGTTTAACACTAAATTGAAATTTCTGTATCCAGTGTTTAACACTGATTTGCCTTAGTGTTAAACACTAATCTGGAATCTCCGTTTCCAGCGTTTAACACTGATTTGCTTTAGTGTTTAACACTAATTTGAAAGATCTGTTTCTAGTGTTTAACACTGATTATCTCTTAGTGTTAAACACTAACGTTAGCCCAATTGGCTAAGTTTCTAAAGGCAAAGCCTCCCCTTCAACGAGCCAACAGAGGACCAATATTCTAAACATGATGGGACTTAGCCCAAGGTGGTCATAAGTCCTCAATGCAGACTTAATTGAGCTAATGGGTTCATAATATAATTAACTGGTCTTGGTTCCAAATTGGGCCAATGATTATTTAATCTACCTTGATTTAAGGGTACATCTCTTCACTCCTTTGATACTTGGCGTTGTAATTCCTCAACGTCTTCAAAGAGGTGACGGGTCTCGATAACCACACATTGATACAGACTGTGGGGTCCTTAAACTCACGGACTATGAAGTCCTTAACCTTGACCGAGATGTCTTAAAACTAACACCGGACGGTGGAGTCCTTAAATCCTCGGACTATGATGTCCTTAATCTTGACCGGAATGTCTTAAAACTAACAACGGACTATGACGTCCTTAACCTTGACCGTGATGTGTTAAAACTAACACCGGACTGTGGAGTCCTTAAATCCACGGACTATGACGTCCTTAACCTTGACCGCAACGTCTTAAAACTAATATTGGACCGCAATGTCCTTAAACTACCTATTGACCGCAATATCACTAAACTAAACAACAGGGCCCCCCTTAATTGCTCTCTTGTTGGATCTAAACGATCCCGTTAAGTTGATTTTTGTCTAAAATGAGATTAACGTATCCTTAACAAACGTTTAAGTTGATCTTAGTCTCCAAAGAGGCTAACGTATCCTTAAACCCAAACCCCCAAACCCAAATCTAAGATAATACGGATTTGGACTAGTCCACGCCCTACGGGCGACGGCATAACTCAGTCTCCGTATACAATCCACGGGCAACCAAACATAAAACAAACACACACGATACGAAGTGACCATCTGGAGAAGGAGAAAGTTGTTACCGCAATGTGGTAGCGTAATTAACTGCAGGGGCTTGTGCCTGCAGAGAAGAGCGTCCCCACAATCAAAAACTCCTCCAGCGAGGGGAAATCTGACGAAGTCTGCTACATCGGACGCATCCGTTTAAACCTTCGATACATGGTGCCATAAATCAACTTGGCATTTTCGGAGAGGTGGACGGATAGCACCAATTAGCATCTGCCTCGAATTTCAGGCAAGACGTCCGTCTTGCGCCGTCTTTCGGAGGGGAACAGATTCTGGCACACCCGGTGGGACCTTTTCCTCTTTCCACTCCACACTTCATGTGTCGTATTCGCGAACGAATCGCGGTTTGTTAATGGTTGCCCTCGGGTTTCAAGTTACTAAGATTTGGGCTCTTGCTTGGTGCAGAAAGCAAACAGCAATGGCGTTCAACTGCTCGAACTGCTCCAACTGCAACTGCAACCGACGCTCCGTCTCACCTGAAGGTGTAGCCTATGGACCTCAGGCGGCATCACTGTTCACGATGCCCGTGGAACAAGTCACTCGAGCCACCACAGGGTTGTTTTTTGGGACCATGCTCCCGCCAATGAGCTTCACCGCCCCTGTGCTGACACTGGAAGCTCCTAAGAGGTCGGTCTTTGATCGGCTTACACCTACCGCGGCCCCTCTCAACGGGTCGCCCAACACCAGCGCCTCGGTCTTTTCCAGACTGGGCCAGAGCTCCTGTGGGCCCGCAATGGGGCTGCAATCCCAGAGAAGGCTGCTCCTAAGAAAATGACCAATTCTGCTCCTGAAGTCGTCAAGGCGGCTTCTCCTGCCAAAAAGTCGGCCTTTACAAGATTGACCGTCCCAGCTCCCGCTCCTGCTATCCAAAGGACATCAGTCTTTAACAGGCTGATACCAGCAGCGACCCCCCACCTACACAGGGGGCAAGACAAGGATATCACCATCACCGAGCCAATTCCATCAGCACGGCACGCTCGACGTCGCTACTAGCGCCGAGTGAGGAAGGCCGGAGGCAATGCCCCTTCCGGGCTAACTCCTCCAACCCCGACGGCGGAAGTTAATGCTGTTGTTCCAACTGGGAACAGCTTTGAGATGCTAAATAAGGTGCGTAGGAATTCTCCTACCGCTGCGCTAAAGAGGTCTCCCCCTCCGCTGGAAAGGGCTGCGGAAGCAAAGCCAGAACAGCCTCAATCCCCTCAACGGCTATCCACTAAAATCTATAAAGTCTGGCGGCAGACCCAAGACTCGGTGATTGATCCAAATTTCTCCCGCCAGCACAAGAAGCTGAAGATCCAACAGGAAGTCAGCCGTCCTGTTAAGCCACGAAAAGCTGTCTGGGTACCCACCTCAACGGCCTCCTCAACTTCCACTGCTCATAAAAAGAGGGGGCTGGAGAAGATCCCCGGGCCTGCAACGAAAGCTAAAGGCACTGAGCCCAGACGCCCTAAGTCTGGGGGCATGAGGGTCTATACTGTATACATGGCGTCGGGAAAGGAAGACAGCCGTACATCCATAGGTCATAGACCGCTTACACGGTCGGTGACCAAAGCTCAGGAGCAACAACAGAAGTTCCAGGAAATGATGATCGCAATGGCCGCGCGTACTGGGCCAAAGGAAAGCCCCGAAGCGTCCTCGGATCAGCGACAAGAGCAGGAAACCGACGCTGAATTCCTTCGGAGGATATTGGAAAAGAAAGATAAAGAGGCTGCGGAACAAGCGGCCAATATAAAGCAAATAGCTCACTTATTCCAAGACATGGTTGGAATGATGATCCAGCAAGATCCTCCTGCGGAAGACCCACCGATCGTCCCCGAAGATGATAGAGGAGAAACGTCAAATCCGCCACCGACTCTTTCAACAGCCAAGGAGGAGACAATCTCCAAGGCTGACTTGGACGAATATATAGCCCAGCAGATCCGGACTCATCAGGCAACTGAGGCAGCCGGTCAGGTCGTGAAAACGGGGCGACCATATCCGAGCTGGTACGATCAGATAAAATACCCGCCGGGTTATACAATACCGAAATTCCATGTCTATAAGGGGACTGGCAATTCCCACCAACATGTTGCCCAGTTCAGGGCACTTTGTGGCAACACCGGCGGCGATGATAAGCTCTTACTTCGCCAATTCGTCGGCAGTTTATCAGAGACAGCGTTTGAGTGGTACTCTGAGCTTCCGAACGACTCCGTCAAAACTTTCGCTGAAATGGAGTTGCTCTTTACCCAGCGTTTCGCAAGCACCAGCGAACGCACCCCGATAACAGCTTTGATTAATGCAAGGGTGAAGCCGGGTGAAACTTGGGTCCAATACGCGATCCGATGGCGGAACTTATGGTCAAAGTGCGAATAGCGCATTGAAGAAGCGCCCGCGGTGGGCATGTTTGTGGGTACCCTAGATCCTCATGCAATTATCTCACAGTTCATGATGTTCTTTAAGCCAACCACGTTCCAGGCTTTGATCGACACGTTGGCCCAGATGGACCAGATGGGTCATAGACCGTCTCCCCCAAAGCCAGAACCTCGGAATGACAAGGGTAAAGGGAAGGCAACCTTCGTCGCGAACGCTCAGCAGCAACCCAGTGCCCCAAAACTGGCGGATCAACTGGAAGAAAGACGGCGGTATTATAACGTGAAGATGAAGCGCCCCTACTCGTTCCCACGGGACAAAACGAAACGGTTATTCGAGCTGGCCGTACGCAACAGGCTTATCAACTTGCCAAACCCAAGGCGACCGCCACAACCCACTGAGGTGAATAACCCTAATTATTGCCCTTACCATCAAACGGTAAGCCATCTGATTGAGGATTGTTTCGTCTTCAAAGGATGGATTGAAGATCAATACCTCCAGGGAAAGTTTGCGCTGTCCGAAAAATGGAAGGTGAAGCCGCCACAGCCGCATACTCCTAAGAAGACGGACGCACTGGGGGCAACTTGTTCCTTTGTTGAAGAAGCTCCATGGGAAATCGTGCTTTCAGCAAAAACCAAAAGGATGCTGAGTGATCTTCATACTTGCCCGGCGGTCGAATGGAAGAACCCGCTTGAACCTCAAATCATCGAAGGGATGCTGAAGCCGCGTCCAACTACAAAGATCGGCGGTGATGGCCCAAGTACTCACACCCAACCGTCAAAATCTTCGAAGAAAAAGAAGAAGAAATCCAAAAAGCCAGTGAAGTCTGGAGACAAGCGCACGGACTTGCAGAAGCAGATTGACGCGCTGGAAGAGTACAATCAAAAGGCACGGACTCCCATCACACTCCAAGAGTTCCTCAACCATGTCTTTCAGGAGGAAGATGATAGAGAAAGCTTGTCGGATGAATCCGAAGGATACATGGCGAGTTGTCATGTGATCTCCCACCCGTTTACGGACAATGGAAAAACTCCTGACACTGAGAAACTGGGGGAACACCCTGAGCCAGAACTTGTATGGCCGACAGATGAAATGATCGACGCCTATCTAGACGAGATTCGTTTGAAAAGTAAAGCCGATCGGGAGCGTGAGATGGCCGCATCGGAAGGAACCAAACGCAAGCGACTAAACGAAAGAGTCGAAGCACTCCCGCCGGATCAAAAGACATCCGATGCGGATAAAAACATATTCAAGATGGGGAAAAGGTTTGCCAAAGCCATGTCAATGGGAATGAAGCTACCACCCTCGGAAGAAAACACGCTCAATGGGACGGAGAGGCACCCTAATTATTGCTCATATCATCGGAAGATTTCACACCCTACGGAGGAGTGCGATGCTTTTAAGATATCATGGCAAGGATATGTTGCTCACCGACAACATTTTAAGCGCATGAAACGCAGAACTCGTCGGGAGCAGGGAAGAACTACCGACGGGCACAAAAGAACTACCGGCAACTGTCGCACGGTTAACGCCGGTGTTGGAGATAGTGCCCTCAGAGTCAATTATTGGATCGCAGGTACGTGATTGCAATGATTGCGGAGGACCTATACCGGTAGGACAGTCTTACTCGAGATGATAGTATGCTATCTGGTTTGCCTTTATCAGTCGTGTACATGTTCAGGTGACTGATTACATGTTACACTTTGATAGAGCCCTTAGGATCTTGCTTTACTACCAACTGTATGATGGCGATCATATACGTGAGAGTTGGGTAGTTTATACGCATATCCTTAATTGTGGTCCCTAGTCGTGGGAGTTTTGAGACAGGGCATCGATACTCCGGAGTAGACTAGTGTATACAGTCGAGACCCCGACGAGAGGCGGTGGCCGGTCTCACAAGCCACTGGTGTCAGTTGGATCACCTAAGATGTATACAGGTGCTCATTGGGTTATGAGTACACCGGACAGGACTCGCCGGGAACCTGCTAGTTGGTATTATACATATCGTCAGATAGCAGTTCCCTGGTGACATGTGTACAGGTTAGTTCATCGACCTGAGGTCGTCATTTGTCTCATGTGAGTTCCCACTGTGCTTTGATTTCTACCCTACCACGGCTCAAAGGAGTCGTGCAAACAGGTAGCTTTTGGGTACAGTCCTGAGCCATATGGAGGCACGTGAGCGGATCGGCAGGGGATTCGTCTCTCCCGGTATTGGGGGCGAGATCGTGCAGTGTCTAGGAGAGCCATTACACATAGCCCACGGCCGTGGTAGGATATTTACTGGTAGGTACTCCAGTAGTATCTCAGGGTGTTATTGGGCTACACTCCGACACGACTTATACTGCTATTGGAGGTCTGACGTTACTAGCCCCCTAGGCAGATATGCGATACTCATAGACGAACGGACCGGACTGTATATAAATTGTCACTGTTAGGCTCAGTAGGGTTTCCGGATGAGTTCGCTCATCGGCCTCCCTTGAGGTCAGTCCATGGGCAGCCGTTACGCATTGCTAGTGCCGCTGACGGTTTGTGGTTAAACCCACTGCCAGGGTACTGACGAGTCATTAGAGTCCCCCACAGACAGTTTTCCAAGTTCGGGCGAAACGTTGTAGAGGCCGTATGGTTTTTTGGCAGGGTTCGAAAAATGCACGTGCGTTTACGCACGTGTCAGTTTTCGGGCAGATGATACTGGTCGGCTTTGGTTTAAGCTGGATCCGAGTATTATATTGAGTAGATATAATATCTTTGTCTCAGTTGCATTTGTATTCGGTCGTAATACAAATGCGAGTATTTTTATACAGTTACGGGGTTATCCTGAAAGTAGTTTCAGGATCACATTTGGAAGTTGCCAGTTTCTAGTTTTCTATCAGCCGTCTTTTAACATTCGATTAAAGACGGATTTATCTTTTCTTTGGAAGAGTGTGGATACTTCTAGAAGGTTCTAGAAGCGGTGAGGTGTTATTGTTTCATTGGTTGCTTTCTTTGTGTTCACACTGTGTGTTCACACTAGATATTTATTTGTGTTCACACTAGATATTTTCTCTTGTGGTCACTCTCTTCTCTCCTACACTCACCCTCCCATTCCTATAAGATGGCCGGCCCCCTCCTCTCTCTCTCTCACTTGATGGTAGAAAAAGATTATGATAGTTTTCGGTGTATGGAATTTCACAGCTCATTTCATTCCATCACCCGATTCGAGTGGTAACTTCATTAACTGTTCGTCCATAGCTTTGGACGGAACGAGACAAAGTCTTCTTCTCATTCTCTACATCAATCTTGGTCGTCTCTTTTAGCAAACTTGACGACCGAGTTGCCTCGAGTCAGAGGCGGGAGCCCGTTTAAAGAATCGTTGACGTGGTGCCACCTGGACGAGCAGATCGGAGATCGAAGGGATCGGAGCAGCCACAACGGAGCGTGGGATGATGGTTAAAGAACGAAGGACTCGGATCGTTCGGTATAACCTTTCTACACTCTTTACTGTTTGTTAGTTTAGCAATAATGGCAGATCCGGGTTAAAGTATACGATAGCGCCAGTTAAAAAGTTTTTTGTTCCGCATTTGGCGTCTGTAGATGGCCGGGGCGCTACCGTAGACTTACAGTGGTATCAGAGCCTCACCATTTTGCTTTACAAACTTGTGCTAACGCGTTTAAAACATCGATCGAACCGGATATCGAAAACTGCAAAATCTCCATTCACAGTTTCTGTCGATTTTAAATGAAGTCCTAAAATTATTCTACATATCACAGAAAGTTGTGCAGGGTTTTAGAAGCACACCGACCAAATTTGAGCACGTGATTCCACCAAACTGCCGCGGAATCGCGGCCAAACCATGGGTTTGGCCGCGCATCCGCGGCCGTTCTATTGAATCAGTGCACCAAATTTGCACAGTGTCTTCTCTGTTGGAATTTGGGGTTTTTGGTATATATCTTTTGGGCCCAGATTTTGTTACTGTTCACCAGTTGTTCGTGGGGCCCACTTCGTGATATTTAGTCGATCGAAATTTAAACATGTTAGTTTACAGTGCTTACATTATATCTCCGACCGGGAATGTCATTTGATCGGTAAACCGCGCCTGATTGCTATAGTTCTTTTAGACGGGTTTGCGAACGTGACATTCGCGTTGATGTTCTGTGTTGTGCTGTGCTGTTGCGGATTTGTCGTGGTGGATAGCAGTGTGCAATGGTAGTACAGTTTGAGTTTATTTGTCATTTGATATTGCGGGGCGAGCGTCCAACATGTGGACTGCCGTCACTGCCTGTTGTATAATATTCTTTTGGGGCACGACCAGGTTGCGGTCGATGTACCTGTTGTACTATTTTTCATTACTGTACTAGGTTTTGCCCCATGACGGAGTGCACGGATAGCCGGGTTCTGGAGGGCAACGGGTCCGCATCTCATGGCTTTGAGAGGCAGAGGGGCCCCACTCTAAAATTGGCAGACTATTCGCCGCACTCGTAGGGGGTACAGGTTGACCCAAGGAGGGGTGCTCAAGCTACCGGATTCCGTGGAGTGCAGGGTGGTCCATTCACTTTGCTGTAGGGGGCTGCCTCGCTTCAGGTTTTGGCGGGTAACTTGCTGCACCCATAGGGGTCTAGGTTTCATTGCACAGGCTATCCACACGACAGGGGAACGTCGGGTTTCAGCAGTGGCTCTGTGAAACCCGGGGATCCCAGATTATCTGTATTGTTCTGTGATGCTTATTACTTTTCTGTAATGTTGCATATTATCACGCCTGGAGCGATTATTGTATATTGGTTTATATACTATTAGATGTTGTATATGTTTTACACCCGCGCTAGTCCAGTCCCCGCTCTGTCGTTAGTTAAGTAACCTAACGGGTGATGACGGGACCCAGTGACGAATGCGGATGGCATATACGTACATTTTATTTTCGTTCTTTTCTGGTGTGATTGATTGATGGGACTGCGTTGATTTTGATCAATGCAAAGTAAAGCAAACCTGTTTACAGTTGTTGGAACAAATTTAAAAAGTGTTATTGCAAAGACGTTTCCTTTTGTTATGCATAGCGGTATTCAGTGGAATATCCTGCACCTCATTCGACGGGGCAAGGGCCGATATCCCTTCACCGGGACTGACCCCTTGGGCAGAAGTTTGCGTCAGGGTAATAACTTCACTATAGTCGATTACATGTTGCTTTGCACCGCGGTATTCAGTGGAATATCCTGCACCTCATTCCACGAGGAAAGAGCCGAGATCCCTTCACCGGGAGTGACCTCTTTAGCAAAGGTTTTCGCCACTATATTTTTATAAAAAGCTATCAGGTTCCTTCAACGAGATCAAGTTCATTACGTTAAAGGTTTTTCGCCAAAAACCAGCCGTAGCCCTCCGTCGTTTCTTATGGATGGTCAGTAATATTCAAGCTATGTTTGTTGGCTTTCGTCAAGGCATAGTGTTTGGTAGTTGCTGGGGTATTCATTTTGTTGCATAGATAGATGAGTTGGTTTGGGACAGTCGTATTACCTTGTTGGCTTTCGTCAAGGGTATGTACGGGTGGGTTCGAATTAACAAGATAATGACGGGCAGAACTTGACATGTGTCTTATGATTTGTTGGCTTTCGTCAAGGTCATAAGAACATGGGGTAAAAATCAGATCGGGAGTTTCTAAAGAAACTGAAACTTGCCAGGCATGCGCATACCTTCTGGAGTGTGATAACGTGAGTGGATTCCGTCACGTTATCATGCGATGAAAGTTGGATCCCGATTCCCACTGATGAGTTAGTTTACTCTTTCGGGTGATCCCGATTGATTCTTCTTTTAGGTTTGGAGGAGAATTTGACAGGACAGTGGGAGGTTTCCGGATTAGATAAAGTGATAACCATTCTGATCTAGGTTAGAGTGCACGCAGAGTGTTTCTTTTCTCTCTCGCTTTGGCAGCGACCTTTGACCGACTCTAGACTATGACTCAGTGACCAAGTTGACCGAACCTTCTTAAAATACTGGCTTTTGGATTGTCTGAGTTGCATAAGTCATTGCCACTCCTTCTTTTACCCTTTGCATTTCTCAGAACACCCCGTATTACTACGGACATCCACTTCCATTGGATAGATCCATCGTATGGTTATATACGAAATCGAAGGGACTTCTTCGAGGATGGATCCAGGTTCAGGAGAAATAGAATTGGTTTATTCAGTTGTCTTTTATTATCACCTTCTCTCAGGTTGCGAGGGCTCCTTGGTTTCGGAGAGTACACCTATTACGCTTATTGGATAGTCTTATTCTAAACCATAGGCTGGTGCCGAAAGGTAGGGAATGAAGAAAACCAATTAGCCTAAGTAGGGTGTACAGAAGGTAATATGTAAAGACAAAATAAAGGGATTAGAAAGAGGGCAAAGTAAATTGCGACTGTTATCATTCACGACCAAACCGCATACTTCATCGCCACTCCTATTTCACTTTTAAAAGAATAAGGTATTATTCAGTTGTCTTTTATCATCACCTTCTCTCAAGATGCGAGTACTCCTTGGTTTAGGAGGGTACACCTATTATGCTTACTGGATAGTCTTCTTCCAAACCATAGGCTGGTGCCGAACGGTAGGGAAGGAAGAAAACCATTTAGCCTAACGAAGGTGTACAGAAGGTAACGACTCAAGACAAATAAAGGGATTTGGAGAGAAGGCAAAGAAATATACGGTTAAAGTCATGAATTGGATTATGGAAGAGGCATTACTAGGAATACCAGGATACCCCTACGAAACATTTTCATGTTTCAGTGCATTGTTAATGGAAAACTGTTTTCCCGATTACATACTTACTCCAGGGTGTGTATTCACCAGGTTTCATTCTCATATCTGTATGGTTTTACAGATGATGAGTGGGAGGAAGTTATTGGGAATTAGGTAATTATCCTCATTATATCGGAATTCGTTGTAATTGGTGATACTTGAGGAAATCGCCATGGTACAGTTTTCAACCTACGACGCACAGATTTTGAGTTGTTCAACTCAGCGGATTTATACAGAGTATTGTATGTTGTCCAGTGTCCATCGGGACAAAGGGGTAGGTCCTCGTACTATGTTCTGTTTACTTATAACTTCTCTAGTTTTTAGACAAGTGTTTCGTAGAAATACATGGTCTAAGTTTTGAGAAGTTGTGGGTATAAGAATAAAGTAGAGAACCAGGTGTCACAAGTATCGGGATTCTTCAAAGAGATCGAAGATGTAGATTCTTGTGATTGGTATTCAGATGATAGTAATGGTTTTGAGAAACATATTTCTCTTTCAGGTTACTCATAATTGGATGGATTCCTAAGTTGAGTAATGCTGATTAGCCTCTTTCTATTAAGGTGATATGCACTGGAGACAGCTGCATGATTTGAATATAGTTCCAATTAAATAAGTGCCAAAGTTTCTATATTGGATATAGAATGGTTCATACCTTAAAAGATGGTAAGGTACGGGGAGTTGTCCAGCTTATGCATAAAACCAGACTCTGGATAACTCAGGGCACGTTTCTGTAATGGCTGTTTGTGGGTTGACCCTAGCTATGACGAGGGTTGATATTCTACCATTTGGAAGATCAATAGTGATATTGTTCTTGACTCGCCACAGTTTTAGTAAAATGGACTTTTTCAAAAAACAGTAGTGGGAGTATGGTAGAACTGGAAGTGATTCCAGAACCGCGAACGATTACGGATAATTTAATAGGACCTAAAGGTTTAATCAGGTTTGACATTCCAATAGCCACTCCGCAGATACGGTGGGTAACCTCAGACACCCGAGAGGTACTTCGGTAGCCTCAAGGACGGTGACAGGGAGGTTCTTATCTACCCAGACTTAACACTACTGTTGTTCCAGGCTATGAGACCCGGTAGGAGGGTTGTCGTAGTCAGTGGGAGCAGCGGAAGCATAGTGGGCAAGATGCTTATATCTATTTATAGACTTGAGCAGTTATAGCGGAGATAGATCATCTAATTTTGATGTGACAGTCATGGGTTTGACTTCAATCAGGATAGGGGATGGATCTGTTAAGAAGGTAGTAGGGTGTGATGTCATGGTATCTGGATGACATACACAGAGTAGGAAGTAAAATTCATATACTACGATCGGTTGTACTGTGGTCGTCACACAGTTGTTTCTCCAGACAGGATATGGATATAATATTTGACATTCTGGTTTCTAGATCTATGGTTTTAGATCTGGATTTGGGTAGTTTCCCAATGTGGGTACCTTGACAGTATTCTAATGGTTTTTAGAATAGATGACTCCTGGCATGGTGGTGTACCTGCAGGTAATGGAGTCACCCTCTCTAAAGGTGTCTTACAGACTAAAGGGGAGAGGGATGTGCATGATTGGCAGATCACTTGCTTAGGCAATTGAGTCAATCATGAAATGTCAAGTACCACACCAAATGTTGTTTTTGCACTAGATGCAATAAGTTTGTATTAATCCAATCCTGGAGAAACATAAGGAAGCATTTTTAGAACATAAGTACATGTTCTACGGATTTGATGACGGCAGCCTCTTTCGGGAGACGATTATCATTCCAGGCTTCAAAGGTGACATGGTTGACAGAGAGATTGTCAAAGTTATAGTTTTTCCTCTGACGAGGGACAGTATTGTGGACAGGTGGTCCAAGAGGATACTGTGGGAGGCTTGGTGCCGGATACTGATTAGGTTCAGTGATCGATACAGTCTAAGAAGTTTGGATTTGGAGTTCATTTATGAACTAGGTCCCATCAGATATCCAGACATATTCTAAGACAGATATTACTCAATTCGGGAGATGGTTTTCTCCGCGAACTTGAGATTAAGAGAGATATAGAAAGAAACATCTAGGCGGATCCACTCACTGAGGCTATTTCTCGAACACAATAGTTTTACAAACGGCTTTTGTGAAACTGATTAGTAGAGGAGTTGGATGTTTGGTTTCACACGGGCTGTGAGTAGTCGACATCGCAATAATTAGCCTTGAGTGCAAGTGGGAGATTGTTGGAGATAGTGCCCTCAGAGTCAATTATTGGATCGCAGGTACGTGATTGCAATGATTGCGGAGGACCTATACCGGTAGGACAGTCTTACTCGAGATGATAGTATGCTATCTGGTTTGCCTTTATCAGTCGTGTACATGTTCAGGTGACTGATTACATGTTACACTTTGATAGAGCCCTTAGGATCTTGCTTTACTACCAACTGTATGATGGCGATCATATACGTGAGAGTTGGGTAGTTTATACGCATATCCTTAATTGTGGTCCCTAGTCGTGGGAGTTTTGAAACAGGGCATCGATACTCCGGAGTAGACTAGTGTATACAGTCGAGACCCCGACGAGGGGCGGTGGCCGGTCTCACAATCCACTGGTGTCAGTTGGATCACCTAAGATGTATACAGGTGCTCATTGGGTTATGAGTACACCGGACAGGACTCACCGGGAACCTGCTAGTTGGTATTATACATATCGTCAGATAGCAGTTCCCTGGTGACATGTGTACAGGTTAGTTCATCGACCTGAGATCGTCATTTGTCTCGTGTGAGTTCCCACTGTGCTTTGATTTCTACCCTACCACGGCTCAAAGGAGTCGTGCAAACAGGTAGCTTTTGGGTACAGTCCCGAGCCATATGGAAGCACGTGAGCGGATCGGCAGGGGATTCGTCTCTCCCGGTATTGGGGGCGAGATCGTGCAGTGTCTAGGAGAGCCATTACACATAGCCCACGGCCGTGGCAGGAGATTTACTGGTAGGTGCTCCAGTAGTATCTCAGGGTGTTATTGGGCTACACTCCAACACGACTTATACAGCTATTGGGGGTCTGACGTTACTAGCCCCCTAGGCAGATATGCGATACTCATAGACGAACGGACCGGACTGTATATACATTGTCACTGTTAGGCTCAGTAGGGTTTCCGGATGAGTTCGCTCATCGGCCTCCCTTGAGGTCAGTCCATGGGCAGCCGTTACGCATTGCTAGTGCCGCTGACGGTTTGTGGTTAAACCCACTGCCAGGGTACTGACGGGTCATTAGAGTCCCCCACAGACAGTTTTCCAAGTTCGGGCGAAACGTTGTAGAGGCCGTATGGTTTTTTGGCAGGGTTCGAAAAATGCACGTGCGTTTACGCACGTGTCAGTTTTCGGGCAGATGATACTGGTCGGCTTTGGTTTAAGCCGGATCCGAGTATTATATTGAATAGATATAATATCTGTCTCAGTTGCATTTGTATTCGGTCGTAATACAAATGCGAGTATTTTTATACAGTTACGGGGTTATCCTGAAAGTAGTTTCAGGATCACTTTTGGAAGTTGCCAGTTTCCAGTTTTCTATCAGCCGTCTTTTAACATTCGGTTAAAGACGGATTTATCTTTTCTTTAGAAGAGTGTGGATACTTCTAGAAGGTTCTAGAAGCGGTGAGGTGTTATTGTTTCATTGGTTGCTTTCTTTGTGTTCACACTGTGTGTTCACACTAGATATTTATTTGTGTTCACACTAGATATTTTCTCTTGTGGTCACTCTCTTCTCTCCTACACTCACCCCCCCATTCCTATAAGATGGCCGGCCCCCTCCTCTCTCTCTCTCTCACTTGATGGTAGAAAAAGATTATGATAGTTTTCGGTGTATGGAATTTCACAGCTCATTTCATTCCATCACCCGATTCGAGTGGCAACTTCATTAACCGTTCGTCCATAGCTTTGGACGGAATGAGACAAAGTCTTCTTCTCATTCTCTACATCAATCTTGGTCGTCTCTTTTAGCAAACTTGACGACCGAGTTGCCTCGAGTCAGAGGCGGGAGCCCGTTTAAAGAATCGTTGACGTGGTGCCACCTGGACGAGCAGATCGGAGATCGAAGAGATCGGAGCAGCCGCAACGGAGCGTGGGATGATGGTTAAAGAACGAAGGACTCGGATCGTTCGGTATAACCTTTCTACACTCTTTACTGTTTGTTAGTTTAGCAATAATGGCAGATCCGGGTTAAAGTATACGATAGCGCCAGTTAAAAAGTTTTTTGTTCCGCATTTGGCGTCTGTAGATGGCCGGGGCGCTACCGTAGACTTACAGCCGGAGGATCACAGGTTCTCACCTTTGGGAGTGACTCTAATGAGGAAATGGCTCTGGGCCCTTTCTTTGAAGAGACCGTCTTAGGGAGAGAGGAAGAACCGGAGGCCTGCGAAAGCATTCAGCTGCGCAATCGCACACTCCCAGAAAAGAATCTCGGGCCCGCAACTAGAAAAGATAAGGGAAAGGAAAAGGTCGCTGAGGATATCGCCTTAGATGACCAAGTCATGAAAGAGCTGACTGCCAAGGACCCTCCCAGGAAAGGTAAGGTGGACTACAACATCCTGGCACACCTAAGGAAGCTACCTTCACAACTCAGCATTCTCGACGCCCTCTTATTATCAAAAGAAGCGAGAGATTCATTAATCAAAGCGTTACAAGAACCCGAGCAATTCCAGGCCTTCCTCGCCGCAGAAAGAATGAAGGATGAGCTGGAAGAAGTGCACACGGCTGATATCACTTTCGGTGACGAAGACCTGCTCCTCGGGACATGCGACCACAACCGTCCCCTATATGTCTCTGGATACTGCCACGATATCAAGATAGGCAAGATCCTGGTGGATAATGGATCCTCCGTCAATTTTCTTAATGTTCGGGTGTTGAAGGAAATCTGCATGAGCGTGCAGCACCTCGCCCGTGACAAAATTACCATCTCCGGATTCGACTCCCAGTCGTCACGGACTCTCGGATCTGTAATACTAACATTACGCTTCGGACTGCTCGTCACGGACATCAAGTTTCACGTCAATTGACGCCAAGACCTGCTACAACGCCTTGCTCGGTCGTCCTTGGTTACACGAGTACAACATCATCCCTTCTACACAGCATCAGTGTATGAAGTATTTTAAGGATGGTTTTGACATACCGTAATAGGTGAGCTGAACCCATTCTCCGTGAACGAAGTCCGCAAGTACGAAGATGCAAAGTACTTTTTGCCAGACTTTGAGGATACAGAAAGGTGTCGCAAACCGGAAAACAAAGCCGCCGCCACCATCCCTGTTTTCGGGAGCGATACCGAAGAAGAAGAAGAGATAGTTTACGCTGGGCCGTCTCGACGCAACAACCCGGGACCGTCCACCCCCATATTGATTTTCGGAAGTGACTCGGAAGATGAGGTTAATGCCGTGTTCTCCAGTCAGCCGTCAATACAAGCATCCCCTGGCGATGATCAGAGTTTGCAAATCACCATGGTGCTGTGGGAACACTACAAAGACCTGGATGCACTTGAAGCTCATAGCATGCAAGAGCTGCGGACATTTTACGTCCCTCCCAGTCGAAAAAGCGAAAAGGAAATCCTATTCTATCGATCTGCAGAAACAAGGATGGAGAAAGAGATGTGGCATGGCGCGGATGCTACACTTAACAGGCTCCAACCCATCCGTTTGCCCAGATACTACACAGACGGGTTGAAAAAGCTATTGAAGCGCCAAGGGGTACCCTTAAAGCAGACTATTCGACAAGCTCGATTCTACAACAGGATTTGGGATGTCCCTGAGACTCAGCGCAAACTGCCCAACGGAAGGATGGAAACGCTTGGGCTTGGATATGTGAGATCCGGGAAACGGGAGCGAATCCACAGTAGCTACGCCACATATAACTTCGACGAAGAAGAGGACGCCCTGTCAGAAAGCGCCGACCCCGTGTCAAAACGAGATCTCGCAATCAGAATACTGAGTCCGTCATTTGAGGAAAGAATGAACAAGCTTATCAAGAGAGCGGGTCAAAAGGATCGGGACGACCACAATCGTGAAATGGCCATCTACGAGAAAGCCAGAACGCAACGTCTTCTTCAACAGGCTGCAAAAGACGAAGATGCTCCTCCCTGTCAACCTACTGTGCAAAAAGCCCGACGCAGAGGCAGAGATAAGTCAAAGAGCAGAAAAGGCATTCGACGACGACAAAGCGGGACTGGGAAGTAACGTGATCGGGATTTAGGCAGTCGGGATTTGTCCCTCATAAAGAAGATGGGTCGATCATACTCCTTTCCTCGAGACAAGACGAAGAAGATACTTGATCTCGCTTTAAAACATCGAATGATCACGTTGCCGGAGTCCAAGCACCCTGAGCAAGCTAACGAGGTCTCTCATCCGGGCTACTGCTCTTATCATCAAGCCATAGGACACCCTATCGAAGACTGCTTTACCTTCAAGAATTGGGTCGAAGACCAATATCGGCTCGGTAAGTTCGCTCTGTCTGACAACTGGAGGGTAACGCCACCACAGAAGCATGAATCTAAAGTCACAGAAGCAGAACCAGTTCCACATTGGGCTGGGAAGCGGATGCGCACTTGTCACATGATAACAATATTGAAAGAAGAGCCCGAGAACATGAATGACCTTCCCTGGTGCTTCGAAAATAGCAACGATGAGGTGATCTCAGAATTTCCACCAGCACCGAAAGAGCTGGAAGATGGCATACATACTACCGCAGACAACCTCAAGAAGATTGAATTGGGGACAGCGAACGACCCGCGGCCAACATTTATCAGCGAATTGCTATCTGAAGAAAGGGTAGCCGCGCTAAAAGACGTGCTTATGCAGTATAGAGATTGCTTCGTGTGGAACTATTCCGAAATGCCAGGTTTAGATCCAGAAATAGCTGTTCATAAATTGGCAATATCCCCGGACATCAAGCCAGTCAAACAGGCGCCAAGAAGAATGCGGTTTGAGCTTGAGATGAGCATCAACACCGAAGTCAAGAAGCTAATCGACTCTGGGTTCATCCAGGAGGTTCAGTATCCCGATTGGAGAGCCAACATCGTCCCGGTGATGAAGAAAAATAGGACAGTGCGCATATGCGTGGACTTCCGAGATCTCAATAAAGCTTTCCCGAAGGACGACTTCCCGGTGCTGGTCACCGAGCTGATGATAGATAATACGTCCACTCACGAGGTTTTTCTCCTTCATGGACGGCTCATCAGGGTATAATCAGATAAAGATGCATCCCGAAGACCAGAAGCACACCGCTTTCCGGACTCCTTTGGGTATATTCTGCTACAAAGTTATGCCCTTCGGTTTGAAGAACGCCGGTGCCACCTATCAGCGGGCCATGACAAAGATCTTCGATGACCTCATACATGAAATCGTCGAATGTTATATCGACGACCTCGTAGTGAAAAGCAAATCATATGAAGAACATTTGGAGCATTTGAAGACCGTATTCCAACGCCTCCGGCAATACAACTTGAAAATGAACCCTCTCAAGTGCGCATTCGGAGTTTCCTCGGGCAAATTCCTAGGATTCATCGTCCGACACCGAGGCATTGAGATAGATCCGTCGAAGATCAAGGCGATCGTGGAAATGCCACCGCCAAGGACTCTCAAACAATTGCGGTCTCTCCAAGGAAAGCTCGCGTACATCCGACGATTCATAGCCAACCTCTCAGGCAAATGCCGCCCTTACAGTCACCTGATGAAGAAGGGTACCCCGTTTGTCTGGGACCACAAATGCCAAGGCGCGCTGGACGAGATCAAGCAGTACTTGCAGAACCCGCCAGTGTTAGCTGCTCCAGTCAAAGGAAAACCTCCTATTCTCTATACGACCGCCCTCGAAGGTGACTTAGGTGCATTATGGGCACAAGAGAACGACCAAGAGAAAGAAAGAGCTCTCTATTACTTGAGTCGAGTTCTCCTGAGGGCAGAAAGCAATTATTCCCCCATCGAAAAACATTGCCTGGCATTAATCTTCGCGATAACAAAGCTTAGGCACTATGCGTTGGCGCATGAAGTCCGTCTCATTTCGAAGGTGGACCCCCTTAAATATTTAATGTCAAAGGCCATATTGACAGGAAGACTCGCTAAATGGGCCCTGCTCTTGATGGAGTTCTCGATAACCTATCAACCTCTCAAGGCAGTAAAAGGCCAAGCTATCTCCGACTTCCTCGCTGAGCATCCGATACCTGCCGATTCCCCTCTGAATTGCGAATTACCAGACGAACATGCGTTTGACGCAATCGATGGTAGCGATACCCGATGGGAGCTTTATTTTGATGGAGAATCTTCCATGAAGAAGCGCAAATAAAGTACCCCTATAATCAAATCAGGGGTAGGCCTCATCTTCGTAACTCCACAAGGAGGGATAATGCGCTTTGCTTTCTCCTTGACAGAGCCAAGGACGAACAACGAAGCTGAATATGAACCTTTGATAGCAGGCCTTGAGATCGCCATCGACATGGGAATTGAAAACCTCCTCATATTCGGAGACTCCCAGCTAGTCGTCAGTCAAGTAAATGGCGACTACCAAACATGCAAACCAGAGTTGGTAAAGTACGACGAAAAGGTGCAACAATTGTTGATCCAAATTCCCTCCTACACTTTGGAGAGCATGCCGCGAGCAGAGAACAGCAAAGCGGACGCGTTAGCCAAGCTCGCTAAAGAACTGGCTGACGAGAATCTCGATGATGTCAGAATTGTGGTACAGAACCGTCGGGTGCTTGCCCCAGCAGAAATATCTCCGAAAACATCCAAGGAAAAGGGAGCAACCGAGTAGATGACCCTGCAAATAAATGACCGAGAAAAAGCCGAGGATTGGAGAGAAGTTTTCATAGACTACTTCAAATCCCGCCGAGTGCCTGAGGATGCGTCCTCAAGACACCAGCTCATGAAGCGAGCCCTATCTTTCGCCTTCGTCAATAATACTCTGTACAAGAGGTCATTTGACTCTCTGTGGTTAAGATGCCTAGGACCTGACGAAGCGAAAAGAGTCGTTCAGGAAGTTCATGACGGACTCTGCGGTTCTCACCAAGCGGGCCCGAAGATGAAGCTGAAGATTAAACGGATGGGCTACTACTGGCCCACGATGATTCAGGACTGCCTCGAATATGCGAAGCAATGTCATTCGTGCCAGATTCATGGGGACTTCATCCATCAGCATCCAAATCCACTACATCCGACGATGGCTAGCTGGCCATTCGAGATGTGGGGAACTGACATAGTCGGTCCTATCGAACCAGCATCGTCCAGGGGACATCGTTTCATTCTAGCGACCACTGATTACTTCTCCAATGGGCAGAAGCAGTACCATTGAGGGAAGTGAAGACGGAGAATATCCTCCATTTCTTCAAGACGCACGTCATCTATCGGTTTGGAACTCCGAGACGGATCATCTCCGATAACGGGCCAGCCTATAGAAGCCACAAGATCAGTCGCTTCACGCAGCAGCACAATATAGACTGGAGATACTCCTCAGTTTATAATCCGCGAGCTAATGGTCTAGCCGAAGCCTTCAACAAGACCTTGACAAAGATCATAAAGAAGACGGTGTCCCGAAATAAGAAGGACTGGCACGAAAGGCTGCAAGAAGCTCTTTGGGCGTATCGAACCACGTTCAAGACGGCCATGAACACGACGCCATATGCGTTGGTATTCGGTACCGAAGCAGTACTCCCCCTCGAGATAGAGTTACCCTCTCTGCGAGTGGCAGTCCACTACGAGCTTACGGACGAAGAAAATACTCACCTTCGGCTTGAGGAGCTTAACGCCCTTGATGAAACCCGGCTCATAGCGCAACAAAATCTAGAAGCTTATAAAGCGAAGATGACGCGCTCATATGAAAGATTGACCCGACCGAGGACATTCCGCCAAGGCGAACTCGTGCTAGTGGTCAAAAGGCCTATGATCCCCAACCGTACCAAGCGGGGAAAATTCAAGCCGAACTATGAAGGCCCGTACATCATAGACAAGGTCTACCAGGGTGGATCCTATCTACTCATGGATATGCACGGTGAAAGGCCTTTCCGGCCAATAAATGGCCGCTTCCTGAAGAAATACTATACTTAATGAGCCATAGCCTAGGTCAATGATAGATAACGACGACTATGTCCGCTCGCTATCTTCCTAAGCTCGAACTCTATAAGTAGTAACTAGCCTTTTCCTGAATGGACCGGAACGTCCTTAAACTAATAACAGACCGAAACATCTTTAAACTACTGACGGACCGAAACGTCCTTAAACTACTACCACGGCATCCTTAGGCTGACAAGATAAAAAAATAATAAAAAATAATAATAATAATAATAAAAAATGGTATGTCCATAAGCAAAATGGGCACGGATGAAAACCCGAAAGGGCTCCGTGAGTAAAAACAGCAGGGCTACCAGCGAGTGTTCGTGAAAACCCGAAAGGGCGCGACCTCGTAAAAAAAGAAAAAAAGGGGGAATAAAAAAACGGTATGTCCACAAGCAAAATGGGCACGGATGAAAACCCGAAAGGGCTCCGTGAGTAAAAACAGCAGGGCTACCGGCGAGTGTTTGTGAAAACCCGAAAGGGCGCAACCTCGTTAAAAGACACTTATGAGGTCCTCTCGACCTTGTAAGGAGAAACCACCTGCGTGAGATCCTTACGACTCACAAAGGAGCAACACACTTAGGAATCCTCACGATTCCTAAGGAGAAATTACACTTGCGAGATCCTCATGACTCGTAAGGAGAACTCTCTTATGGGACCCTCACGGCTCATAAGATTTGAAAGTCTTAAGTTGCAGAGACCTAAACCTGTGCTTAAGCAATTCCTCCACAAACTTCGATGATGCCCTACAAGTGGCTCAATACTGACCCTTGTATACAATCCACGAGCGCGAATAAACATTTCCCTAACCAAGTCCTGCCCGTGACTAGGGATATGTCCATATGGTGAGCAACCCTTGTAAGTCCTCTCAACTTATGAGGAGAAAACCCTCTTGTAGGATCCTTACGACTTACAGAGGAACATACACTTAGGAATCCTCACGATTACTAAGGAGAAAATACACCTACGAGATCCTCGCGACTTGTAGGGAGAAACACCTTTGTGAGACCCTTACGGCTTATGAAGTCAAAAGCCTTAGTAGACAGGACCCTTAACCCTGTTTACTAAGCTACCTTTGTTCAACATCGACAGAGGCAAATGATGATTCGCTCCTGGCAACATCCCAGTTGTAGCAGTGCTGATGCCGAAATCGGTGTCTAATCCCAAGCTTGCGGCAAAAAGCTAGCAAGCCATACATGCATACGAAATAGCCGAAATAATGGGGCAGCTTGCAACAAAATCAGCAAGTAAAAATGTATGCATGAAAAATAGCCGAAATGATGGGGCATCTCGCAATAAAAAGCAGCGAGTAAAAATAAAATAAATAGCTGAAATGGTTGGGCACCGCGAAAATTAGCCGAAATGATGGGGCAATCGCGACCTTCGCGATATAAAAGCTGAAATGATAGAGCATCATGGAAAAAGAAATAAAATGAAAATGAAAATTCTTGCCCTACAGGTGATGTTACATCAACCCCTGTATACAATCCAAGGGCACAAACAAAAAAGGGATCATACTTCTCCCCCAGGTTTCATCATAAGAAGAAGCCAAATCTCGACGGGCCACAAAGATCATCTCAACATTCGTCTCATTACGACAGACACAAGATCAAACAAAGCGGAACAGCGGCAACTCCCAGTTCCATAGCTTAACGATATACAGATAACCGAGAATCAAATCCCCACTCCGCGAAAGGCGGATATGATCAACAAAATTCCTGGTCACATGGAACGCGGATAATGTCACTCTCTGACCCCGTGGAAAACGTCCAGAGCGGATCCTGGTCCTCGTAGAGCACGGCAGTGAACCCCTGTGAAGCATCCAGAGCGGAGCCTAGTCCTCGCCGAACACGGCAGTGAACCCGTATGAAGCATCTAGTGCAAAATTCCTGGTCACGTGGAATACGGATAATGTCACTCTTTGACCCCGTGGAAAATGTCCAGAGCAGATCCTGATCCTCGCAGAGCACGGCAGTGAACCCGTGTGAAGCATCCAGAGCGGAGCCTAGTCCTCGCCGAGCACGACAGTGAACCCGTGTGAAGCATCTAGTGCAAAATTCCTGGTCACGTGGAACACGGATAATGTCACTCTTTGACCCCGTGGAAAATGTCCAGAACGGATCCTGGTCCTCGCAGAGCACGGCAGTGAACCCGTGTGAAGCATCCAGAGCGGAGCCTAGTCCTCGCCGAGCACGACAGTGAACCCGTGTGAAGCATCTAGTGCAAAATTCCTGGTCACGTGGAACACAGATAATGTCACTCTTTGACCCCGTGGAAAATGTCCAGAGCGGATCCTGGTCCTCGCAGAGCACGGCAGTGAACCCGTGTGAAGCATCCAGAGCGGAGCCTAGTCCTCGCCGAGCACGGCAGTGAACCCGTGTGAAGCATCTAGAGCAAAATTCCTGGTCACGTGGAACACGGATAATGTCACTCTTTGACCCCGTGGAAAACGTCCAGAGTGGATCCTGGTCCTCGCAGGGCACGGCAGTGAACCCGTGTGAAGCATCCAGAGCGAAGCATAGTCCTTGTTGAACATGGCAGTGAACCCGTGTGAAGCATCTAGTGCAAAATTCCTGGTCACGTGGAACGCGGATAACGTCACTTTTTGACCCCGTGGAAAACGCCCAGAGCGGAGCCTGGTCCTCGCCAAACACGGCAGTGAACCCGTGTGAAGCATCCAGAGCAAACATCGGACTGTGGAGTCCTTAAAATCCACGGACTATGATGTCCTTAACCTCGACCGTAATGTCTTAAAACTAAACGATCAACCATGATGATTCTTGACTGATTTTACCTTGGTTCAAGGGTATATCTCTTCACTCCTTTGATATTTGTCGTTGTAATTCCTCAACGTCTTTAAAGAGGTAAAGGGTCCCAGTAACCAAACATCGGACTGTGGAGTCCTTAAATCCACGGACTATGAGGTCCTTAACCTTGACCGTGATGTCTTAAAACTAATATCGGACTGTGGAGTCCTTAAATCCACGGACTATGAGGTCCTTAACCTTGACCGTGATGTCTTAAAACTAACATCGGACTGTGGAGTCCCTAAATCCACGGACTATGAGATCCTTAACCTTGACCGTGATGTCTTAAAACTAACATCGGACTGTGGAGTTCTTAAATCCACGGACTATGAGGTCCTTAACCTTGACCGTGATGTCTTAAAACTAATATCGGACTGTGGAGACCTTAAATCCACAGACTATGAGGTCCTTAACCTTGACCGTGATGTCTTAAAACTAATTCGGACTGTGGAGTCCTTAAATCCACGGACTATGATGTCCTTAATCTTGACCGTGATGTCTTAAAACTAACATTGGACTATGGAGTCCTTAAACCCACAGACTATGAGGTCCTTAACCTTGACCGCGACGTCTTTAAATTACGGTACCCTGGAAAACATCCCAAAGCAACCCCTGATCCCGTGAAATACGGATAAGGGCGACCGCACCCAGCACTTGCGGGTCCTCACGACCTGTAAGGAAGAAAACTCTCTTGTGAGATCCTTATGACTCTCAAGGGAAAACCAGCTTAAGAATCTTCCCGATTCTTAAGAAGAACTTACACTTACGGTATCCTCTCGACCTGTAGGGAGAAAAGCTCTTTATGAGACACTCACGGCTCATAAAGCTCAAAAGTCTTAGGAGGCAGATCTTAACCCTGAATCCTAAGCCATCGCTACCCTGCAAGGAGACCTAGATAAATTGTCCGCAAAACACATTCAATAAAAAGAAGGCACACCGTCGAGAAGAAAAATATGTCTTTATTCATAAACCAAAATGGGTACAAAGTACAATTCATGAAAGAACAAAAAGAAAATACGCTCATTCAGGAGTATGTACAAGAAGAAAGGAAATGATACAAGTTTTCAAGCCGGCGGGCGATTTAGTAATTTCGCTAGCTCATCCTGCTTTTGCTGGGTCACGGCTTCATTATTCAGGATCGCCAGAAGACGGGCCTCCGCCTGAGCCTGCTGGGCCTGATACGAAGCAAGCCGGCCTTCAAGCTCTTTCTCAGTGGCCTTGTGAGCCTCGACCCTCTCGCGAGTGAACACGACAGCTTTATCAAGAGCCACCACCTCTCTGATAGACTCTTGAAGTACCCGCCAGAGTTCATACGCTTTATTGGCTTTGGCTGTGAGGCTGGTATGAAGCTCGCTCAGTGCTTTAGAGGCCAGTTCCCTTTCCGAGAATTTGCGGTCGAGCCTCTTCTCGCACGACACCATCGCTCTATCAGATCACGCAAGTCCGCTGTCATGACCGCAGCCTCTGAAACAGGATAGGTACGCTCGGGGCTGTTGGTAGCAATAGTCAATCTAAAGCACGCGCACATCATCGGGTGTGGAAAGTAACAAGAAAATTTCCGATGTATATCCTATCAAGCATGCATCTGCAACTATATGAATATCCGAGAAGAAATAATACTCGAAGCTCTGATGTGCATGCAACATGGTGACAGTGTTCGTAATTAAAGAAAGTTCTCACGGGAAGAATACAAGGTTCATTTGTGCAAGCAGAAACACACATGCGAGTGCCCAGCGTACATGAAAGTTCAACGTAAAGCATGCGAAAACTAATTTGAATATTCTACGCTAGCGGAAAAAGGTCACCAAACAAAGGATCAGTGGCACAGGGGTTAACAAAACAAAGAGCAAAATTCTCCATCTCTCTCTGCTCTCTCCAACACGTTAAAGCGATGGTTCTCGCGAGAAGTCGCTCCCCATGGCGCCATGTTCGTCCGCAAAAGCAGACATAACAGCCCGCCGGGCTCTTATTTCGCTCAAAAGGTGAACCGAGCGATCTTTCAAGGCCTGAGTAATCAGGCACGCCTCGTGAAAACCCCCGAGCTTTTCTTCAGCCGCGTCGAGCATCGCCAGGGTCATCTCCGCCGGGTGAGGAGGGATGTCGGCAAGCACGGCAGCAAGAGTCATCCGGAGCCAGAGGGAGCCCATTGGGAGGGGAGACCCCCTGCGGATCGAGAATTCATATGCCGCTGAGTCGCACTCGTCGTCGGTAAGGAGGGGATCCCCCAATCGTGCGGCAAAGCGAGGGATCATCTCCTCGATAGGAACTTCACATGGCTGTCGACGAGCATGGGGGCGGTTGCAGGCCATGGCACTCAGTTATTTCCTCAAGATAAATCGCACTAAAGTGAGAATAAATTTCTCTGTGAAGAGAAAAAGAAGGCCATGGCCTCAGGTTATAAAGAGGGGCATTAAATGCCGCGCACGGGGAATATTGCATGATGGGACTATTTCCGAGGCCTAAAAAGGGAAAGCATTGGAAATCAAGGAAAGGGAACTATTTCCAAGGCTCCTTTTCTGCATCTAATGCCATGCATAAAATATAGGGCAGGGAAAGTTGAACAGCCCCATCGAAGGGACCCCACGTGCAGAGCATGTGAGCACCATGCTTGGTGTGAATTAGAAAGTGAAACAATGCCTTGCACAACTAAACACATCAGCAGCAACAATAATATATATATATATGACAAAATCCCACAAAAAAGGGGGGGCATGCAAACACAGAAAGACACGATAAGATTTATCATTCATATTTTAAAAAGTTCATACAAAACAAAAAAAAGAAACGATTACAACGGTAAGACCTCGGACGCAGGGCATGGATTGAGAAACTCGAATGTAACTTTGTCCAAGATCCTCCAGGCATTTCGAACCATCCTGGTATGCTTTCTCTCGCGGTCACAAGCGTCGGGGTCCTCACGAATGTCCTCCACCCTCCGATAGGCAGCAAGTATGGCTGACTGCTGAAAGCCTGGTGCAAGAGGTCAATGAGGTCGCCTCGCCTCCTCTTTGAAATCAGGCTCATCAGGTACACCGAATGTACCTTGTCCTCGGCGGCGTCCAATGCCCCAAGCGGCACGCCGGTGCAAAAAAGAGGGAGCGCCTTCCAGATCGCCAGCACGATGAGTCTCAGAAGAGAAGAGCGACGAGGGAGTAGCCGATGGCTGTACTCGTCGAAGCGGCTCATGATCTCAGCGCATTGAGCGTTGGTGAACTCCTGGTTCTGGCTGCGGCCCAGTGCACGAATATTCCCGTAAGAAACGATTTCGTCAAGATCATACAAATGGGCATCTATGACACCTGAAACAACGAGCATAAAAAAATTCATTACAAACTTTTCCCTCTCGGATGTGAAAGACATAACCCAGGGCAAGAAAACCCTAAGAAGCCTCCATGGGAAGAACTTAGTTCCTCATAGGAATTAAATTCCTTCTTAAAAAAGGGAATTAAATTCCCAGAAGTTTGTTTTTCCAGAGCCAGAGCTCGCTCCTTGAGGATGGATTTAAATTTCATGGAAGGGACAACCGACACCATCATCTCCCTAAAGGTTAAAGAGACCCTAAGAGATCTACAGTTTGAAAATTAGAAGGGTTACTGTTCTTGTGGAGGAACTTAAAACAAAAAGAAATGAGTGCTCTTGTCAAAGGGAAAAACCCTTGATCTGAATTTATAATCCTGTGGTGGTTGTTGGGGAAGTTCTCCGATCATTCAAAGATCTTTACCTGAAGAAAGGGCCCTTTTCGAACAGAGTTAAACTCTGAAAATTGTCTTAAGGCAGAGAACTAAGCTCTGGAAAAAGAGAATTAAATTCTCAAAAGTAGGAAGTTCTCAAAGGAGGAAGATAAGCAAAAGTGGAGGCGCTTCTAAAGTGACCCCTGTATTTCTAGGATGTGATGGAAACGCTTCATTTCCCCAAGTCCCTAGATGAATCCAACGGTCGCAAAAGTGACAGCGTTGCACTCACGTGCTGACACGTGAGAACAACGCTGTGGGGGCATTTGTTTCCTGATTTAAAATCAGGAAAAACCTATGGAGGTGGCATCACGTGCTAGCACGTGACCATCGGTCACGTGTTGGCACGTGACATCTAAAAGCAGCGGCACAAAGCACTTCCATTCCTTGATTAAAAGTCAAGAAGAAGCTCCGGAAGAAGCATCACGTGCTAGCACGTAACCAGCAGTCACGTGTTGACACGTGATGGCTAAGCAGCGGCAAAGAACAGAGCGCAGAAGGAAGGGAAGCCCATTTCGGGGGGGTCACGTGCCTACACGTGACCAGTGGTCACGTGCGCACACGTGACCAACGGTCACGTGGCCGCACGTGACCGGCCTCAAGAGCCTTATTTCTATGACAGAATTAAATTCTGAGAAAAGATCTCTCAAGACTTTCCAAAGTGGAAAAGATTATTTGGAACCGTTGGATTAAAAATCTGAAGGTGGTTAAAAAACCACCAACTTATGGAAAAATATCAAACTTGGAAAGATTTCCCCTTAAATCTAACCGAAATAACAAAGAGACATCTTTGGATTTAAAATCCAATGGTGAATAAAATTCACCTAATAATCCAAGGGCCCAGATGAATGATAAATATAAATCAAATCTCTCAATAAACAAATCAAATCTTTCAATGAAGGATTCACTAAAACTGATTGATTCTTTTCCTTCTCCTATAAATAGGAGCCAGAAGAGAGAATTTGGGACAGACAGAGACATACAGAGAGAGAGAAATAGAGCCTTGAGATTTTGGAAGAATTTGATCCTTTGCAAAAGAAAACCCTAGGTAAGAAAGGAGAAGCTTCAAAAGAGAATTTAATTCTCAAAAGAGTTTAACTCTTATATATATAAAAAAAAAGAACTTAGTTCTTCCTCTGGTAGAGGATCTGCAAAGTGCACATCTCCACATGAATTGAGAATTTAATTCTCATTGGGTGGAGATCCTGCCATGCAGATCTAAAGCATAGAGGAGGAATTAAATTTTGAGAATTTAATTCTCACAAAGTTATAGGAATTTAATTCCTCCAAGATAAAATTAGGGTTTAACCCTATATGAGAATTCAATTCTCCAAAATTACAGGAATTTAATTCCTTCAAAATGGATAGAACTAGGGTTTAACCCTAATTGAGAACTTAATTCTCTCAAACTCACAGGAATTTAATTCCCTTAAAAGGAAATTAGGGTTTCACCCTATGCCAGAACTTAATTCTTCACATATATGGAAATTTAATTCCTACAGAATTTAACCCTATCTGAGAATATAATTCTTCAAAAAAAAAGAAAGCGGGAATTTAATCCCTCTAAAGTTATTGCTGGGGTTTAACCCTATGAAGAATTTAATTCTTAAAAGATGAACAGATCTTTAAAAACATGCAAAGAATCAGAGTCACGTGCCCCATGTGACCCCTGCAAAGATCCACAGAAAAATAGCTTTGAGGCAACGCCTCACGTGCCCCACGTGACCTTTGAACCACACAGAGAAAAAGCAAAAGAAACAAAAGCTCTAGGGCGTTCTCACGTGCTACCACGTGACCCCTTGGCTGAAGCTCTAACGAGAAAACACCTAAATTCCCATCACGTGACAGCATGTGATGCTGTTTTTGACAGAACTAAATAAAGAGAAGCAGGGCGCACTCACGTGCTACCACGTGACCCCTTTTGCCTTAGTGTTTAACACTAAATTGAAATTTCTGTATCCAGTGTTTAACACTGATTTGCCTTAGTGTTAAACACTAATCTGGAATCTCCGTTTCCAGCGTTTAACACTGATTTTCTTTAGTGTTTAACACTAATTTGAAAGATTTGTTTCTAGTGTTTAACACTGATTATCTCTTAGTGTTAAACACTAACGTTAGCCCAATTGGCTAAGTTTCTAAAGGCAAAGCCTCCCCTTCAACGAGCCAACAGAGGGCCAATATTCTAAACATGATGGGACTTAGCCCAAGGTGGTCATAAGTCCTCAATGCAAACTTAATTGAGCTAATAGGTTCATAATATAATTAACTAGTCTTGGTTGCAAATTGGGCCAATGATTATTTAATCTACCTTGATTTAAGGGTACATCTCTTCACTCCTTTGATACTTGGCGTTGTAATTCCTCAACGTCTTCAAAAAGGTGACGGGTCTCGATAACCACACATTGATACGGACTGTAGGGTCCTTAAACTCATGGACTATGAAGTCCTTAACCTTGACCGAGATGTCTTAAAACTAACACCGGACGGTGGAGTCCTTAAATCCTCGGACTATGATGTCCTTAACCTTGACCGGAATGTCTTAAAATTAACAACGAACTATGACGTCCTTAACCTTGACCGTGATGTGTTAAAACTAACACCGGACTGTGGAGTCCTTAAATCCACGGACTATGACGTCCTTAACCTTGACCGCAACGTCTTAAAACTAATATTGGACCGCAATGTCCTTAAACTACCTATTGATCGCAATATCACTAAACTAAACAACAGGGCCCCCCCTTAATTGCTCTCTTGTTGGATCTAAACGATCCCGTTAAGTTGATCTTAGTCTAAAATGAGACTAACGTATCCTTAACAAACGTTTAAGTTGATCTTAGTCTCCAAAGAGGCTAACGTATCCTTAAACCCAAACCCCCAAACCCAAATCTAAGATAATACGGATTTGGACTAGTCCACGCCCTATGGGCGACGGCATAACTCAGTCTCCGTATACAATCCTGTAAGTCTACGCTAGCGCCCCGGCAGTCTACAGACGCCAAATGCGGAACAAAAACTTTTTAACCGGCGCTATCGTATACTTTAACCCGGATCTGCCATTATTGCTAAACTAACAAACTGTAAAGAGTGTAGAAAGGTTATACCGAACGATCCGAGTCCTTCGTTCTTTAACCATCATCCCACGCTCCGTTGCGGCTGCTCCGATCTCTTCGATCTCCGATCTGCTCGTCGAGGTGGCACCACATCACTGATTCTTTAAACGGGCTCCCGCCTCTGACTCGAGGCAACTCGGTCGTCAAGTTTGCTAGAAGAGACGACCAAGAATGATGTAGAGAATGAGTAGATGACTTTGTCTCACTTCGTCCAAGTCCGTGGACGATCGGTTAATGAAGTTGCCATTTTATAGGGTGATGGAAAATGAAAGAGATAATGAAATTTCCATGCACCCTTAACCATAGTCTTTTCTCTCCAAAAGGAAATCAATCTCTCTCTCTCTCACAAATAGTGGTCGGCCAATATATGTAGAAGAGGGAGGTGATGGTAGGAGCAATCAAGGGGGGGTGACAATAAACAAGAAGCTTATCTTGATCATTAAAGAAAAGCATGACTCATTTAGAAACAATGAATCAAAACAACCTTAGTCATCAAGCATTAATGGCACCATTAATGCACTAATGACTCACCATGTCAAGTCACTCTCTCTAGAATCTTCTACAAGAATCCACACTCATCTCAAGAAAAGATAAACCCGTCTTTAACCAAATGTTAAAAGACGGCTGATAGAAAACTGAAAACTGGCAACTTCCAAAAGTGATCCTGAAACAACTTTCAGGATAACCCCGTATCTGTATAAATATACCCGCATTTGTATTACGACCGAATACAAATGCAACTGAGACAAAGATATTATACCTACTCAATATAATACTCAGATCCGGCTTAAACCAAAGCCGACCAGTATCATCTGCCCGAAAACTGACACGTGCGTAAACGCACGTGCATTTTCCGAACCCTGCCATAAAACCATACGGCCTCTACAACGTTTCGCCCGAACTTGGGAAACTGTCTGTGGGGGACTCTAATGACTCGTCAGTACCCTGGCAGTGGGTTTAACCACAAACCGTCAGCGGCACTAGCTATGCGTAACGGCTGCCCATGGACTGACCTCAAGGGAAGCTGATAAGCGAACTCAAGGGAGGCCGATGAGCGAACTTATCCAGAAACCCTACTGAGCCTAACAGTGACAATGTATATACAGTCCGGTCCGTTCGTCAATGAGTATCGCATATCCGCCTAGGGGGCTAGTAACGCCAGACCCCCAATAGCAGTATAAGTCGTGTCGGAGTGTAGCCCAATAACACCCTGAGATACTACTGGAGTACCTACCAGTAAATCTCCTGCCATGGCCATGGACTTTGTGTAATGGCTCTCCTAGACACAGCACGACCTCGCCCCCAATACCGGGAGAGACGAATCCCCTGCCGATCCGCTCACGTGCCTCCATATGGCTCGGGACTGTACCCAAAAGCTACCTGTTTGCACGACTCCTTTGAGCCGTGGTAGGGTAGAAATCAAAGCACAGTGGGAACTCACACGAGACAAATGACGACCTCAGGTCGATGAACTAACCTGTACACATGTCACCAGGGAACTGCTATCTGACGATAGGTATAGTACTAACTAGCAGATTCCCGGCGAGTCCTGTCCGGTGTACTCATAACCCAATGAGCACCTGTATACATCTTAGGTGATCCAACTGACACCAGTGGCTTGTGAGACCGGCCACCGCCCCTCGTCGGGGTCTCGACTGTATACACTAGTCTACTCCGGAGTATCGATGCCCTGTCTCGAAACTCCCACGACTAGGGACCACAATTAAGGATATGCATATAAACTACCCAACTCTCACGTATATGATCGCCATCATACTGTTGGTAGTAAAGCAAGATCCTAAGGGCTCTATCAAAGTGTAACATGCAATCAGTCACCTGAACATGTACACGACTGATAAAGGCAAACCAGATAGCATACTATCATCTCGAGTAAGACTGTTCTACCGGGATAGGTCCTCCGTAATCATTGCAATCACGTACCTGCGATCCAATAATTGACTATGAGGGCACTATCTCCAACAATCTCCCACTTGCACTCAAGGCTAATTATTGCGATGTCGACTACTCACAGCCCGTGTGAAACCGAACATCCAACTCCTCTACTAATCAGTTTCACAAAGCCCGTTTGTAAAACTATTGTGTTCGAGAAATAGCCTCAGTGAGTGGATCCGCCTAGATGTATCTTTCTATATCTCTCTTAATCTCAAGTTCACGGAGAAAGCCATCTCCCGAATCGAGTAATACCTGTCTTAGAATATGTCTGGATATCTGATGGGACCTAGTTCATAAATGAACTCCAAATCCAAACTTCTTAGACTGTATCGATCACTGAACCTAATCAGTATCCGGCACCATGCCACCCACAGTATCCTCTTGGACCACCTGTCCATAATACTGTCCCTCTTCGTCAGAGGGAAAAACTAAAACTCTGACAATCACTCTGTCAACCATGTCACCTTTGAAGCCTGGAATGATAATCGTCTCCCGAAGGAGGCTGCCGTCATCAAATCCGTAGAACATCCACTTATGTTCTAAAACTGCTTCCTTATGTCTCTCCAGGATTGGATTAATACAAACTTATCGCATCTAGTGCAAAAACAACATCTGGTGTGGTACTTGACATCTCATGATTGACTCAGTTGCCTAAGCAAGTGATCTGTCAATCATGCACTTCCCTCTCCCCTTTAGTCTGTACGACACCTTTAGAGAGGGTGACTCCATCACCTGCAGGTACACCACCATGCTAGGAGTCAACTATTCTAAAAACCATTAGAATATCTGTCATCGTACCCACATTGGGAAACTACCCAAATCCAGATCTAAAACCATAGATCCAGAAACCAGAATGTCAAATATTATATCCATATCCTGTCTGGAGAAACAACTGTGTGACGACCACAGTACAACCGATCGTAGTATAGGAATTTTACTTCCCACTCTGTGTATGTCATCCAAATACCATGACATCACACCCTACTACCTTCTCAACAGATCCATCCCCTATTCTGATTGAAGTCAAACCTATGACTGTCACATCAAAATTAGATGATCTATCTCCGCTATAACTGCTCTAGTCTATAAATAGACATAAGATACTTGCCCACTATACTTCCGATGCTCCCACTGACTACGACAACCCTCCTACCGGGTCTCATAGCCTGGAACAACAGTAGTGTCAAGTCTGGGTAGATAATAACCTCCCTGTCACCGTCCTTGAGGCTACCGGAGTACCTCTCGGGTGTCTGAGGTTACCCACCATATCTGCGGAGTGGCTAATGGAATGTCAAACCTGATTGAATATATAAGTCCTATTAAATTTTCCGTAATCGTTCGCGGTTCTGGAATCACTTCCAGTTCTACCATACTCCCACTACTGTTTTCTGAAAAAATCCATTTTACTAAAACTGTGGCGAGTTAAGAACAATATCACTATTGGTCTTCCAAATGGTAGAATATCAACCCTCGACATAGCCAGGGTCAACCCACAAACAGCCATTACAGAAACGTGCCCTGAGTTATCCAGTGTCTGGTTTTAAGCATAAGCTGGACAACTCCCCATACCTTAATATCTTTTAAGGTACAATCCATTCTATATCCAATATAGAAACTTTGGCACTTATTTAATTGGAACCATATTCAAATCATGCAGCTGTCTCCAGTGCATATCAACTTAATGGAAAGAGGCTAATCAGCATTACTCAACTTAGGAATCCATCCAATTATGAGTAACCTGAAAGAGAAACACGTTTCTCAAAAACCATCACTATCATCTGAATACCAATCACAAGAATCTACATCTTCGATCTCTTTGAAGAATCCCGATACTTGTGATACCTGGTTCTTTACTTTATTCTTATACCCACAACTTCTCAAAACTTAGACCTTGTATTTCTACGAAATACTTGTCTAAATACTAGAGAAGTTATAAGTAAACAGAACATAGTACGAGGACCTACCCCTTTGTCCTGATGGACACTGGACAACATACAATACTCTGTATAAGTCCGCTGAGTTTAAGCAACTCAAAATCTGTGCGTCGTAGGTTGAAAACTGTACCCTGGCAATTTCCTCAAATATCACCAATTACAACGAATTCCGATATAATGAGGATGATCACCTAATTCCCAATAACTTACTCCCACTCATCATCTGTAAAACCATACAGATATGAGAATGAAACCTGGTAAATACATACCCTTGGAGTAAGTGTCTAGTCGGGAAAACAGGTTTTCTTTAACAATGCACTGAAACATGAAAATGTTTCGTAGGGGTATCCTGGTATTCATAGCAATGCCTCTTCCATAATCCAATTCATGACTTTAACCGTATATTTTATTGCCATCTCTCCAAATCCCTTTATTTGTCTTTAGTCGTTACCTTCTGTACACCATCGTTAGGCTAAATGGTTTTCTTCCTTCCCTACCATTCGGCACCAGCCTATGGTTTGGAAGAAGACTATCCAGTAAGCATAATAGGTGTACCCTCCTAAACCAAGGAGTACTCGTATCTTGAGAGAAGGTGATGATAAAAGACAACTGAATAATACCTTATTCTTTTAAAGGTGAAATAGGAGTGGCGATGAAGTACGCGGTTTTGGTCGTGAATGATATCAGTCGCAATTTTACTTTGCCCTCTTTCTAATCCCTTTATTTTGTCTTTACATATTACCTTCTGCACACCCTACTTAGGCTAATTGGTTTTCTTCATTCCCTACCTTTCGGCACCTGCCTATGGTTTGGAAGAAGACTATCCAATAAGCGTAATAGGTGTACTCTCCTAAACCAAGGAGCTCTCGCAACCTGAGAGAAGGTGATAATAAAAGACAACTGAATAAACCAATTCTATTTCTCCTGAACCTGGATCCATCCTCGAAGAAGTCCCTTCGAGTTCGTATATAACCATACGATGGATCTATCCAATGGAAGTGGATATCCGTAGTAAAACGGGTGTTCTGAGAAATGCAAAGGGTAAAAGAAGGAGTGGTAATGACTTATGCAACATAGACAATCCAAAAGCCATTATTTTAAGAAGGTTCGGTCAACTTGGTCACTGAGTCATAGTCTAGGGTCGGTCAAAGGTCGCTGCCAAAGAGAGAGAGAGAAAAGAAACACTCTGCGTGCACTCTAACCTAGATCAGAATGGTCATCACTTTATCTAATCCGGAAACCTCCCACTGTCCTGTCAAATTCTCCCCCAAACCTGAAAGAAGAATCAATCAGGATCACCCGAAGAGTAAACCAACTCATCGGTGGGAATCGGGATCCAACTCTCATCGCATGATAACGTGACGGAATCCACTCGCGTTATCACACTCCAGATGGTATGCGCATGCCTGGCAAGTTTCAGTTTCTTTAGAAACTCCCGATAAGATTTTTACCCCATGTTCTTATGACCTTGGCGAAAGTCAACAAATCATAAGTCACATGTCAAGTTCTGCCCGTCATTATCTTGTTAATTTGAACCCACCCGTACATACCCTTGACGAAAGCCAACAAGGTAATACGACTGTCCCAAACCAACACATCTATCTATGCAACAAATGAATACCCCAGCAACTACCAAACACTATGCCTTGACGAAAGCCAACAAACATAGCTTGAATATTACTGACCATCCATAAGAAACGACGGAGGGCTACGGCTGGTTTTTGGCGAAAAACCTTTAGCGTAATGAACTTGATCTCGTTGAAGGAACCTGATAGCCTTTTAAAATATAGTAGCGAAAACCTTTGCTAAAGAGGTCACTCCCGGTGAAGGGATCTCGGCTCTTTCCTCGTGGAATGAGGTGCAGGATATTCCACTGAATACCGCTATGCAAAGCAACATGTAATCGACTATAGTGAAGTTATTACCCTGACGCAAACTTCTGCCCAAGGGGTCAGTCCCGGTGAAGGGATATCGGCCCTTGCCCCGTCGAATGAGGTGCAGGATATTCCACTGAATACCGCTATGCATAACAAAAGGAAACGTCTTTGCAATAACACTTTTTTTTAAATTTGTTCCAACAACTGAAAACAGGTTTGTTTAACTTTGCATTGATCAGAATCAACGCAGTCCCATCAAACAATCACACCAGAAAAGAACGAAAATAAAATGTACGTATATGCCATCCGCATTCGTCACTGGGTCCCGTCATCACCCGTTAGGTTACTTAACTAATGACAGAGCGGGGACTGGACTAGCGCGGGTGTAAAACATATACAACATCTAATAGTATATAAACCAATATACATAATCGCTCCAGGCATGATAAATATGCAACATTACAGAAAAGTAATAAGCATCACAGAACAATACAGATAATCTGGGATCCCCGGGTTTCACAGAGCCGCTGCTGAAACCCGACGTTCCCCTGTCGTGTGGATAGCCTGTGCAATGAAACCTAGACCCCTACGGGTGCGGCAAGTTACCCGCCAAAACCTGAAGCGAGGTAGTCCCCACAGCATAGTGAATGGAACACCCGGCACTTCACGGAATCCGGTAAATTGAGCACCCCTCCATGGGTCAACCTGTACCCCCTACGAGTGCGGCGAATAGTCTGCCAATTTTAGAGTGGGGCCCCTCTGCCTCTCAAAGCCATGAGATGCGGACCCGTTGCCCTCCAGAACCCGGCTATCCGTGCACTCCGTCGCGGGGCAAAACCTAGTACAGTAATGAAAAATAGTACAACAGGTACATCGACCGCAACCTGGTCGTGCCCCAAAAGAATATTATACAACAGGCAGTGACGGCAGTCCACATGTTGGACGCTCGCCCCGCAATATCAAATGTACAAATAAACTCAAATTGTACTACCATTGCACACTGCTATCCACCACGACAAATCCGCAACATCACAGCACAACACAGAACATCAACGCGAATGTCACGTTCGCAAACCCGTCTAAAAGAACTATAGCAATCGGACGCGGTTTACCGATCAAATGACATTCCCGGTCGGAGATATAATGTAAGCACTGCAAACTAACATGTTTAAATTTCGATCGACTAAATATCACAAAGTGGGCCCCACGCAAATCTGTTGAACAGTAACAAAACCTGGGCCCAAAATATATATACCAAAAATCCCAATTTCCAACATGGAATGTACTGTAGAAAACTGAGTGAGTGATCCCACTTTCCTGCGGCGGATCCGCGGCAAAACCCTAGCTCGCGCGGCGGATCCGCGGCGGAACAGTGGAATTACTTCCTCGAATTTCTACAGTATTCCTAAAAAACCCTGCACAGTTTTCTGAGATGTGTGAAATATTTTTAGGACACCGTTTAAAAACAACAGAAACTGTCAAGGTGAAAAATTGTGATTTTTGATTTCCGGTTCGATCGATATTTTAAACGCGTTAGCACAAGTTAGTATAGCAAAATGGTGAGGCTCTGATACCACTGTAAGTCTACGCTAGCGCCCCGGCAGTCTACAGACGCCAAATGCGGAACAAAAACTTTTTAACCGGCGCTATCGTATACTTTAACCCGGATCTGCCATTATTGCTAAACTAACAAACTGTAAAGAGTGTAGAAAGGTTATACCGAACGATCCGAGTCCTTCGTTCTTTAACCATCATCCCACGCTCCGTTGCGGCTGCTCCGATCTCTTCGATCTCCGATCTGCTCGTCGAGGTGGCACCACATCACTGATTCTTTAAACGGGCTCCCGCCTCTGACTCGAGGCAACTCGGTCGTCAAGTTTGCTAGAAGAGACGACCAAGAATGATGTAGAGAATGAGTAGATGACTTTGTCTCACTTCGTCCAAGTCCGTGGACGATCGGTTAATGAAGTTGCCATTTTATCGGGTGATGGAAAATGAAAGAGATAATGAAATTTCCATGCACCCTTAACCATAGTCTTTTCTCTCCAAAAGGAAATCAATCCCTCTCTCTCTCACAAATAGTGGCCGGCCAATATATGTAGAAGAGGGAGGTGATGGTAGGAGCAATCAAGGGTGGGTGACAATAAACAAGAAGCTTATCTTGATCATTAAAGAAAAGCATGACTCATTTAGAAACAATGAATCAAAACAACCTTAGTCATCAAGCATTAATGGCACCATTAATGCACTAATGACTTACCATGTCAAGTCACTCTCTCTAGAATCTTCTACAAGAATCCACACTCATCTCAAGAAAAGATAAACCCGTCTTTAACCAAATGTTAAAAGACGGCTGATAGAAAACTGGAAACTGGCAACTTCCAAAAGTGATCCTGAAACAACTTTCAGGATAACCCCGTATCTGTATAAATATACCCGCATTTGTATTACGACCGAATAAAAATGCAACTGAGACAAAGATATTATACCTACTCAATATAATACTCGGATCCGGCTTAAACCAAAGCCGACCAGTATCATCTGCCCGAAAACTGACACGTGCGTAAACGCACGTGCATTTTCCGAACCCTGCCATAAAACCATACGGCCTCTACATCGTTTCGCCCGAACTTGGGAAACTGTCTGTGGGGGACTCTAATGACTCGTCAGTACCCTGGCAGTGGGTTTAACCACAAACCGTCAGCGGCACTAGCTATGCGTAACGGCTGCCCATGGACTGACCTCAAGGGAAGCTGATAAGCGAACTCAAGGGAGGCCGATGAGCGAACTTATCCAGAAACCCTACTGAGCCTAACAGTGACAATGTATATACAGTCCGGTCCGTTCGTCAATGAGTATCGCATATCCGCCTAGGGGGCTAGTAACGCCAGACCCCCAATAGCAGTATAAGTCGTGTCGGAGTGTAGCCCAATAACACCCTGAGATACTACTGGAGTACCTACCAGTAAATCTCCTGCCATGGCCATGGACTTTGTGTAATGGCTCTCCTAGACACAGCACGACCTCGCCTCCAATACCGGGAGAGACGAATCCCCTGCCGATCCGCTCACGTGCCTCCATATGGCTCGGGACTGTACCCAAAAGCTACCTGTTTGCACGACTCCTTTGAGCCGTGGTAGGGTAGAAATCAAAGCACAGTGGGAACTCACACGAGACAAATGACGACCTCAGGTCGATGAACTAACCTGTACACATGTCACCAGGGAACTGCTATCTGACGATAGGTATAGTACTAACTAGCAGATTCCCGGCGAGTCCTGTCCGGTGTACTCATAACCCAATGAGCACCTGTATACATCTTAGGTGATCCAACTGACACCAGTGGCTTGTGAGACCGGCCACCGCCCCTCGTCGGGGTCTCGACTGTATACACTAGTCTACTCCGGAGTATCGATGCCCTGTCTCGAAACTCCCACGACTAGGGACCACAATTAAGGATATGCATATAAACTACCCAACTCTCACGTATATGATCGCCATCATACTGTTGGTAGTAAAGCAAGATCCTAAGGGCACTATCAAAGTGTAACATGCAATCAGTCACCTGAACATGTACACGACTGATAAAGGCAAACCAGATAGTATACTATCATCTCGAGTAAGACTGTTCTACCGGGATAGGTCCTCCGCAATCATTGCAATCACGTACCTGCGATCCAATAATTGACTATGAGGGCACTATCTCCAACAATCCACGGGCAACCAAACATAAAACAAACACACACGATACGAAGTGACCATCTGGAGAAGGAGAAAGTTGTTACCGTAATGCGGTAGCGTAATTAACTGCAGGGGCTTGCGCCTGCAGGGAAGAGCGTCCCCACAATCAAAAACCCCTCCAGCGAGGGGAAATCTGACGAAGTCTGCTACATTGAACGCATCCGTTTAAACCTTCGATACATGGTGCCATAAATCAACTTGGCATTTTCGGAGAGGTGGACGGATAGCACCAATTAGCATCTGCCCCGAATTTCAAGCAAGACGTCCGTCTTGCGCCGTCTTTCGGATGGGAACAGCTGGAACGCTCGCAGCAAGAGTCTCCGCCGGACTCTCAGAGAGACAAAACTTGGAAAAGCAAGCGGGACGACAACCGTAGAAGCGGGAGTTCCAGCAGTACCAATGTCTTCAATGCGTCCGACAATGAAGAAAAGCGAAGGGCGGGCGAATCCAAAACCAACCGGTCTCGAAAGCCATTGCTGGGAGGAGATGGGTCTTCCCTTGAGGAGAAGAAGAACAAGGTTTACTCTTTCAGAAGGGACAAGGTCCGCAAGATATTTAAAGATGCCTTGAACAACGGTCTACAATTGCCAGAGTCGAAAAGACCCCAAGAAGCAAGAATGACCGACAATCCCCTGTATTGCCCGTACCACCGAGTAGTGAGCCATGCGATCGAGGATTGTTATATCTTCGAGGACTGGGTCGAGAAGCAGTACAAGGCTGGAGAGATCGAGCTGTCCAAAAGCGTGTTGGTGAACAATCAAGTTGCAACCGCCAACTTTATACAGACAGAAGTTGAAGCCTTCTGAGAGCAGACAGCTGAACCCGCTGCCCTGACAAACGAAACTGACTCATCGCGGCCTCCGTGGAGTACGCACATATCTAATAAGACGAAGAAGATGATAAAGCTACTTCAGAAAGAGTCCAGGACGGAATGGGAAGGGCAGAAGAAGCCTACCAGTCCAGCTGCCAATGCGGCTCCATCAGGCTCAAAATCCAAAAAGCTCAAGAAGAAGAGAAGTGCAGCTCAGCGCGAAAAGGAATTTTTAGGGAGATCGACCATTCAAAAATATATCGATTCTCTCAAAGAATATGAACAGAAAGAAAGAACTCTGATTCAATTGAAGGAGTTCTTCTCTGTACAAGCGGCTGAAATTCTGGAGGAGTTAGAAGAAGACCCCAATGAAGAGATCCCGGTAGTGACCTGCTACGCCATCCATCTTGGCAGCGACTCTGAGGAGGAACTCTGTTTTCCCGAAGAGGACGAGGAGCTCGCCACAAAGGCCAATCAAATCTAGCTCAGAAGCGGCAGGGCTCTACCGCCAAATCAGGGCAACGCCCCAAAAGGGAAGGAAAAACAGGTGGCTAATGAGGAAGATGGCAGAGACCCGGCTGATGAAAACTCAAGTCCTTCCTCGGTGGACTTAATGTCTTGGCTCATCTCCGGAAGCTTCCGTCTCTCCTGAGCATCTACGATGCCTTGGTCCTATCTAAGGAGCTTAGAGATGTCCTCATTCACGCTCTACAAAACCCTGAGCAGTATCAGGCTCGCTTTGCGGAAATTAATATGAAAGAAGCTCAGTACACTTTGCAAGCCGCAGTCACATTTAAGGATGAAGACTTGCTACTCGGAACGGCTGAGCATAATCGGCCGCTTTACGTGACTGGGTACAACGACGGAGATCGGATTAATTGCATATTGATTGATCCGGGGTCTTCAGTACACATCATGAACTTGCGGACGCTGAAGAGTTTGTCAATGGACGTCCGACACCTGTCAAGGGAAAGGATCGTCATTCAAGGCTTCAACCAAAATTGCCAGCAAGTTCTGGGGTCCATAGCTCTGCCAATCAAATTCGGAGATCTGCAAACTGAAGCTAAGATATACGTGATCGACGTCGACACGTCTTATAAGATTCTCTTGGGACGGCCGTGGCTCCACGATTATGGCATCGTCCCGTCAACTCTCCATCAATGCATGAAGTATACTAAAAATGGTGAAGAAAGACGCATTGACGGAGACATCCAGCCGTTCGGTGTGCATGAAGTCCGATATGAAGATTCTCGGTACTTCATGAACCACCAAAATGCTAAGCCACAACCGACTGAGGATAGACCAGCCCCAAAACTCAAAAGCAAATCTGCGCCGGCTATCACTTTCAAAAGCAAAAATGCCCAAGTGCGCCCACGTTTCGGTAGCGACACTGATGAGTCCGACGCTGGAAGTCCGTCCTTCCGTAAAACTCGCCCTCGTTTCGGTAGCGATACGAACGAATCTGATGCTGAAGGCCCATCTAGCAGCAAAGTCCGCCCTCATCTTGGCAGTGACACTGAAGAGTCAGAAAAAGAGGACCTGCCGTGCAACAGCTGTGCAGATTGGACCCCCATGCAGCAAGCGAAACTACGAGAGACATTCGAAGTTGCAGAAGGGTCCCTGGCCATCCCAAGGGTGCCAGAACGGATGTGCAAAGAGCTCGACGCATTGTCAGTCTCTACCGTGGACCAGCTGAAAACTTTTACGTGCCCGGGAGGAAAAATGGACAGAAGGGCATCCTGTTTTACGGGTCAAACCCCGTTGTGCACCCGGACGATCTTTCTGTCGCATGCCTTCCCTATGAGAGAGGCATAAGAGCTGTCCTCAATCCCAGATACTATTCGCCCGAGATGCGGGAATACTTTAAGAAGTGCGGATGCCGGTTATATCAAACGGAGTCCGAAGCAAAGTTTTACGAAGGGCTATGGTATCCGCCCCAGGTCCGAGCACTCATCGATGGACGAATTCCAGATAGACGGGGCATAAGCTACATTCAACCTGATTCCAAAGCGTGCTACATGATCCATGTTGGTGAGGCCAGCGAAAGATCAAATGGTGATGACGAGATAGCCGAGCCAGAAGAAGCTCCTCAAGAGCTCGAAGATGGCGGACAGGCAACCTTTGACGAGCTAACCAAGATTGACTTAGGAACGCCCGATAATCCAAGGCCGACCTACATCAGCTCACTCTTGTCAGAGGAAATGAAAGCGCAGATAATCGCCCTGCTACACGAGTTCGTCGACTGCTTCGCGTGGACGTACAAAGAAATCCCTGGCCTTTCCCCTGAAGTAGCTGTGCATAAACTGGCCATATCTCCTGATGCTAAGCCAGTCAAACAAGCTCCTTGAAGAATGAGAAAGGAACTAGAAGAAAAGGCCATCGAGGAAACCAAGAAGCTCATCGATGCCGGCTTCATCAGGGAAGAGAAATATGCGGACTGGATCGCATGCATAGTCCCAGTGAAGAAGAAAAATGGGCAGATCCGAGTTTGTGTCGATTTCAGGGACCTCAACAAGGCATGTCCTAAAGATGACTTCCCGCTACCGGTCATGGAAATGATGGTCGATGACACCTCAAATTACGAGTTGTTCACCTTTATGGATGGCTCGTCGGGATATAATCAGATTAAGATGTCGCCTGAGGATGAGAAGCACACAGCATTCCGAACCCCGATCGGAATATACTGCTACAAGGTGATACCGTTCGGACTGAAGAACGCAGGTGCTACATACCAAAGAGCAATGACCAATATCTTTGATGACCTAATTCATAAAGTCGTTGAATGTTATGTTGATGATCTGGTCGTCAAGACTAAAACCAAGGCCGATCATATCCAAGATCTTAGGACCGTTCTCACCAGACTGAGGGAATACGATCTGAAGATGAATCCTCTGAAATGCGCCTTTGGCGTGTCATCGGGAAAATTCCTGGGCTTCATAGTCCGACATCGAGGGATCGAAGTTGACCCATCAAAGATAAAGGCCATCATGGAGATGCCCCCTCCGAAGAGTCTGACGCAGCTAAGATCTTTTCAAGGCAAGCTTACTTATATATGGAGGTTTATCTCAAATTTATCGGGAAGGTGTAGGCCCTTCTCAAAGCTCATGAAGAAAGGATCCCCTTTTATCAGGGATGCCGAATGTCAAGCAGCGTTCGAAAGCATCAAACAATACTTGTTGCACCTTCCAGTGCTGGCCGCTCCCATTCCAAATAAACCGCTGATTCTCTACACTGCCGCGCTGGATGAGTCACTCGGTGCGCTCCTTGCCCAGAATAACGAGGAGGGAAAAGAAAATGCCCTCTACTACCTCAGTCGAACTCTAGTCGGGGCGGAACACAACTATTCCCCAATCGAAAAGCAATGTCTGGCTCTGATATTTGCTGTGAAGAAGCTGAGGCACTATCTGCTCGCTCATCGGGTTATGCTGATCTCCAAGGTCGACCCACTCAAACACTTGATGACCAAAGCAAGCCTAGCCGGCAGAATGGCAAGACGGGCTGTCATGCTACTTGAGTTTGACATAGTTTATACTCCTCAGAAAGCAGTAAAAGGGCAAGCTCTTGTAGACTTTCTCGCTGCTCATCCCATACCAGAAGGGTCGCCGCTAAATTGTGAGTTACCCGACGAACAAGTGCCGCACCTCGAGAATGACGAGCCATGTTGGAAGCTCTGCTTCGATGGGGCCTCATCGATAAGGACCTCCAGTAAATCAAGTGTCCCGGAGATAAAAGCGGGGATAGGATTGGTGTTCATCACGCCATCAATGGGAACCCTACGGCGTTCTTTTGCTCTCACCGAGCCTCGCACAAACAATGAGGCCGAGTATGAAGCTCTGATAGCTGGTTTGGAGCTCGCCATAGAAATGGAAATCCTTCGGCTACGGGTTTACGGTGACTCCCAGCTTGTCGTCAACCAAGTAAGCGGCGATTATAAGATATACAAACCCGAATTAGCTCGGTACAGAGGCCGAGTGGTGGGACTCATGAAACGGTTCACTCACATTGAACTCACGAGAGTCCCTAGAGCATTGAACGGAAAGGCTGACGTACTCGCTCTCTTAGCCAAGGAGCTGGCTGATCCTGACATGGACGAAATTCTGATCACAGTCAGGAGCTGAAAAATTCTACCCCCAGTCTCTCTACGAGAAGAGGAAAGCGCGGAACAGAAGAGCAGTCCTGCCGAAGAAGCTTCGATCATCCAAGACGAGCCCGATTTGAGAGAACCCTTCATAGAGTACTTCCGATACGACAAGCTGCCCGAAGAAAAATCTGCGAGGATTCAGCTGAAGAAAAGAGCTCTCCGATACGTGTTTGTAAATGACACGTTATATCGCAGGTCATATGACCAACTCTGGCTCAAGTGTCTGTCATTGGCCGAAACCCAAAAGGTCATGAAAGATGTTCACTCGGGCGTTTGCGGTGCTCACCAATCTGGCCCCAAGATGCGACTTCAAATCAAACGGCTTGGGTATTACTGGCCCACCATGATACGGGATTGCGGAGAGCATACAAAGAAATGTCAGATCTGCCAAATCCATGGTGATTTCATTCACAAGCATCCCAATCCATTGCATTCTACGGTGGCGTCGTGACCCTTCGAAGTCTGGGGCACCGACATTGTTGGCCCAATTGATCCTCCGTCATCCAAAGGCCACCAGTTCATACTGGCCGCAACTGATACTTCTCCAGATGGGCTGAAGCTGTCCCGCTAAAAGAAGTCAAGACAAAAGATATTCTGACATTCTTCCAGCATAATATTCTATACCGCTTCGGTACACCAAGAAGAATCATTTCTGACAACGGGCCTTCTTTCAAGAGCCTCAATGTCTCAAGGTTTGCTACTCAGCACAAGATAGACTGGAGATATTCCTCCATCTATAATCCAAGAGCCAATGGGCTAGCCGAAGCCTTCAATAAGACTCTATGCAAGCTCCTGAGGAAAAATGCTTCAGCCAACAAGAGAGACTGGAATCTCAAACTTCACGAGGCGTTGTGGGCATATCGTACCACGCACCGTACTCCAACTCAGTCCACTCCATACTCATTGCTCTTCGGAGTGGAGGCAGTCCTCCCTCTTGAAGTCGAAGTTCCAAGCTTAAGAATGGCCGTTCAACACGAGTTGACGGAGGAGGAAAACGTGCTCCTTCGACTTGAAGAGCTCGATGCCCTCGAAGAAAAGAGGCTCGCGGTGCAGCAAAATCTGGAGCTATACCGAGCCCAAATGTCACGGGCCTATGACAAGATAACCCGTCTCTGCGCTTTCAAGAAAGGTGAATTGGTGTTGGTCCTCAAAAGACCGATCATCCCCAATCGACATGCCAAGGGAAAATTCGAGGCAAACTGGGAAGGACTATACGTCATCGAGAAAGTGTTCGACGGAGGATCCTACCAACTAATAAGTGCCGGGGGAGAAAGGCCCATGCCACCCATCAATGGCCGATATCTCAAGAAATACTACGCGTGAATGCTCCAAGTCGCAGGCAAATTGAGCACATCAGCCCTACGGTCTGGATCATACATCCTGCAAAACCGTATACAATCCACGGGCGTAAACGACCCCTATCTCTCCCAAATCATGCCGGTGAGACTACTTTTAAAGTCCCACCAGCGGCAAAAAAAGAGAAAAGAAAAAGAAAAAGAAGAAGAAGAAAAAAAAAGAAAAAAAAGGTATGTCCACAAGCAAAACGGGCACGGATGAAAACCCGAAAGGGCTCCGTGAGTAAAAACAGCAGGACTACCGACGAGTTTGTGAAAACCCAAAAGGGCGCAAACTCGTGAAAAGAGATGGATACACTCGCAAAGTCCTCTCGACCTTGTGAGGAGAAAACCCCTGCGTGAGATCCTTACGACTCACAAAGGAGCAACACACTTAGGAATCCTCACGATTCCTAAGGAGAACATACACCTGCGAGATCCTCTCGACTCGTAGGGAGAAAATACTTTTATGAGACCCTCACGGCTCATAAAATTGAAAAGCCTTAGGTGATAGGGACCCAAACCTGTCTCCTAAGCCATCGTTCCCCAACGGGCAACGGCAAATGATGAGTCGCTCCTGGCATTTCGCTTCAGTGTTAGCGGTGCTGATGCCGACCAAAAACCTAAATCCCAGGTCCTCCCAAGGCAAATGATGAGTTGCTCCTGGCATTATTCCAGTGCAACAATGCTGATGCCTAACAAGATCCAAGTTTCAAGTCCCCAAACGGCGAATGATGAGTCGCTTCTGGTACCATATTCTAGTGTAGCAATGCAGACGCCAACCAAAATCCAATTTCTCAAAATTCTCCAGCCCTACGGCCAGTCCCCAAATTGACTGCCGTATACAATCCACGGGCTCAAATAATTCTCGTCATACCCATGCCCCACCACAATCACCAGTTACGCGGCTGGTCTCCGCCTTTGGAATTATGCTCCATTGAGAAGACCCACTTATGTGTCCTCACGATACATGAGGAGAACAAACCTTTGTAGGATCCTTACGACTCATAAAGGAAAAACACACTTAGGAATCCTCACGACTCCTAAAGAGAAATACACCTGCGGGATCCTTACGACTCGTAGGGAGAAATTGCTTTTATGGGACCCTCACGGCCCATAAAATTGAAAAGCCTTAGGTGATAGGGACCTAAACCTGTCTCCTAAGCCATCGCACCCCCAACAGGAATAGGCAAATGATGAATTGCTGGCACGTGTGCTTCAGTGTTAGCAACGTTGATGCCTACCCTAACCCCAAAATCCCAAACTCCAATCCAATAGACCCCTAAGTCTTTAAACTAGGAACAGATGACCCCTAAGTCGTTAAACTGGGAACAGATGACCCCTAAGTCGTTAAACTGGGAACGAGAGAAATCTCCTCATGGCAGATAATGATTCGCTCCTGGAACCATATTCCAGTGCAGCGATGCTGATGCCAAACCAAAACAAAAATCCCCAAATCCTGTCATGACAAATGATGATTCTCTCCTGGTACCATATTCCAACATAGCGATGCTGATGTCAACCCAAATCACATCAAATCAAACAACCAATGACCTCCCTGGCAGAATCAGATTCCACCTCGGAAACAAGTCAACTTCATCCCTGACGCCGCAAGAAGCAGGACAAGTCAAATCCAGCATCGACCGTCCACGTCGCTAAAATGGCAGAACCGACCGTCCACGTCGCAAAAAGGGCAGAACCGACCGTCCAAGTTGTTAAAAGGGCAGCAACGACCATCCAAGTCCTAAAAAGGGCAGAACCGACCGTCCAAGTCGCAAAAAGGGCAGCACCGACCGTCCACGTCGCAAAAAGGGCAGAACCGACCGTCCAAGTCGCTAAAAGGGCAGCAACGACCGTCCAAGTCGCAAAAAGGGCAGCACCGACCGTCTACGTTGCTAAAAGGGCAGCATCGACCGTCCACGTCGCTAAAAGGGCAGCATCGACCGTCCAAGTCGCAAAAAGGGCAGAACCGACCGTCCAAATCGCAAAAAGGGCAGCACCGACCGTCTACGTCGTTAAAAGGGCAGCATCGACCGTCCAAATCGCAAAAAGGGCAGCACCGACCGTCTACATCGCTAAAAGGGCAGCATCGACCGTCCACGTCGCTAAAAGGGCAGCAACGACCGTCCAAGTCGCAAAAAGGGCAGAACCGACCGTCCAAGTCGCAAAAAGGGCAGCATCGACCGTCCATGTCGTAAAAAGGGCAGTGCCAGCTTCCCAAAAGGTGGGAACCGAATCCAGTCGCCTCCACGTGAGAAAAGATCTATCAATTTCATGCACACGACCCACATATATGGTGTGCATTTATTGATGGGGGCAATTTGTTGGGGTAAAAATTTAAACCCCGGTTAACCAAGTCAAAATCAAAGTCAACCTCAAGCCAAGTAGGCCCAAGCCCAGATCCAGTGGGCCCATGCCCGGGCCGAGCCCGAACATAAAGCGGCCGGCCTTCCTCCATGCCAAAATAAAAATTCTGTAATAAATAATTTTGTTGTATTTCTTTTATTTTATTTTATGAATAAATGTAAGAAAAATAGGCATAAAACCAAATTTTTGTAAAACCCATGGCTTATGTGCAAAAAGAAATGGCACATGAGCCATGGGATAGGCAAAATGCCATTTTGTGAAGCCCAAGGGGCTATGTGTAAAGTGTATGGCCTATAAAGGCAAAGATAATGAAATATCTCACAACTTTTTCTCTTTCCAAAAAAGTTTTAGATCTGAGATCTTTTCTCTTTCTTCAAGGTTCCAAAACCTTCTTCTTTCTTTTGAATTAAATCAAGAGTAAAACTCTTCATTTTTATAAAACTAAATAGTTTTTCACCATAAAACCCATAAAGGGGAACTTGGATCTATCATTAGATCTTAAAAAGAAGAGATCTTTAAAATCTCACATCTCTTGATCTTCAAGATCCGGCCAAACAAAGGAAGAAGAAGGAGACTCATCTCCAGAAACCTCACTTTGGAGAAGAACTAGTGCTCAAGGGGAGAAGCCCTTCATCGGCTTCAAAACATCCTAGGAGCTTTACTCCATATATATATAATAAATATTTCCTTTCTGAAGCATAGCTTCGGGTTTTGGGACTAAAAGCCCCCCTTTTCTCGCTGGCGCCCAAGCGCCAAGCGCCCACGTGGCGCGCGCTCAAACGCAAAGCGCCCACGTGGCGCGCTTGCGCTCAAGCGCCCACGTGCCGACACGTGGTGCGCTTGCGCTCCAGCGTCCTGCGCTCAAGCGCAAAGCGTCCACGTGCCGACACGTGGCGCTCTTGCGCTCAAGCGTAAAGCGCCCACAGGCCGACACGTGGCGCGCTAGAGCTCTTGCGCTCAAAGCACTGGCCCCACGCATCTTTTGGATGTCTTTCCCCCCTTTATATATATATACATGTATATATATACATATGTACATACACACATACTCCACGACACTGTCCCTGTTAGAAAAAATTTCTAACGGGGCGCTGCCCCGCACCCCGCAAGGGGGCTGCTAGCCCTCTTGACCCCGGGCCCGCTATCCGGGTAGCGGGACCCCGTAAAAACTCTATGTAGCTCCTGATATATTTAAACCTCTCCTCCAAAACAAAACACACGTACACTGCACATTGAGTTCGCATGACCAGTTTAACCCGTTAATCGGAGGTTCTCTCGCCCCAAAGGCGAGGGGTAATTAACGGCAGCTTAATCCGTGGCTGCCGGAGATTCGGATCCCCACAATCATTAAACCCCGGTCTACCCTACGCAGGAGGAATCTGTAGTACGCCTGAGAAGCGCGCGCGTATTCCCATCTCAATGGGGTGACGAAAAACACCCTACATGGAGCAGGAGAAAGTGGTTATCGCAATGCGGTAACGTAATTAACTACAGGAACTTACGCCTGCAGGGAAAAGCGTCCCCACAATCAAAAAGCCCTCACAAATGAGGAGGAATCTGATAAAGTCTGTTATATCGGGCGTATCTATCTAAACCTCCGATATATGGTGCCATAAATCAACTTGGTATTTTCGGAGAGGTGGGTGGATATATCCAAATAGCATCTGCCCCAAATTCACGTCCTCCGCGTCTCAGTCCGGTCTTCAACAGTAAACAACACACAAAAATCCTATTTTTTTTTTTTTTCTGTTTTTCAATATTTCTTCTTCTTACCAGGCAAAAAGCTTGAAATTTTGTAAAAACTCAAATTTTTCTGTTTTCTTATGTTTTTTCGTTTATAGTACACGAAAATTGCGATGTTCTAAAAAATCCCAATTATTTCAATATTTTTGTATGTCATACTAATAAAGAAAATCTCGAAATTATAAAAAATCTCAAGTTTTGCAATATTTTGTATGCCATGACGGTATAAAAATCTTGATGTTTTCAAAAATCTCGAAAAGTTTATGTTTTTTTTTTCATTTTTCAATATTTTGTTTGCTAGCCAACCAAATCGCCAAGTTTTCGAAAATCTCAAAAAAAAAATCTATTTTCTTCCATTTTTTAATATCTTGCATGCTTAAATTGAAGAAAATCTCGAAATTTTATAAATCTTAAAATTTTCTGTTTTTTTCGGGTTTTTAATAATTTGATTGTTATAGCACGCCAAAATTTCTTCAAAAATCTCAAAACAATTTCTTCCACTTTACCATATTTTGCTTCTTATTGAATAAATTTTTTCAAATTATAAATAAAATGCTATTTTTAGGTCAATTTTTTTTATATAAAAGAAGAAGTTTATTGATATGATGAAATATCAATCTTCGTAATCTAAGATTGATTTTTTGATGTGCAAATAGTAATCGCAAGAAAACTAAATGTCCAAGGTTAATTTTGCATCCATACATGTCAATATCAAAGAAACAGAAGAGAATACTCCAAACTTCTTACATAATATCTAGATAGATAGGATACATAAGATCCGCAGCTCTAGTTTCTCAAAGCTCTTCTGTTTAATGGATGCTCTCTAATAAGCGATGACTAAAGTAAGTCCAATCAATAAAATTCAATTGGATCATCTAAGTTTCGTATGGTTGGAACCCAATTTAGACTTGTTTGGTCGCTTATGGAGTTATACATGGTTTTGATGTATCTATATTTCGATAAAGCGGAGATGATGTAGGGATGCATGCATTATCGTACATGAATAACAGAGTAGTTTTTTGGGGGGATAAATTAGCCATCTCTCATAAATGGGGGATCCCGGGCTCGATCACCAACAATAGGCAACTCCAAGCCCCTGATACCAGAATAGTTATATTTGAAAGAGCTGATTGATTCAAATTCTCTTTAGTGAACTAAATTTATCTATGCCGTTTCATTCAAATAGTTTAAAGACGGTTAGTCCCACCTCACATATATAGTCAAAAATGATGCATTAAAAACCCACAACTTCATACTTACAAGAGATGAACTACATTTCTTTTAGACATCCAAATAGACTTTTTTTGTTTGTTTGCAACAGCCTCTAAGGCTTTGGGAAAAGGAGGGTTAGCCCTCTAAAAGGAGGGTTAGACCTCTAAGCTCGTGGTAACTTTCTTTATATAATTGGTTGAAAATCCTTCTTATCACTTAGAGATGCAAATCCTCCCACTAAGTGGGAAATGTCATTGCCACTCAAGTAAAGTCTCTTTACGCTATTGTATTTGTAGGCTATATTTCTTTCAAAATCTTTCTGTAATATTTTTTTTCTTCAGGAAATCTGATAATGAATATCTAGCAGTAAAATAATGAAGAATCATCTAATTGGGCGGTGGTTTTATTGTATTTGTATTTCAACTCCATATGTGACATGGACCCTGCATGGGTTCCAACTCCAAAAACAAAACAACAAAAAATAAAAATAAAAATTCTTGCATGCTTTAAATGCAAGTCAGGTTTCATGAATCTGAACAGACTTATGTGGACAGAGGGTTTGTATCCCGCACCCTACAAATTACCGAGTTATCTGTCATTTAAGTTCAACTACTCAATATAAGAGAAATTTAGAAAATGATAGTTATTACACTTGAACAAACCACAAACATTACAAAGTATTTGAGTCCATAGATCAACCATAAAGATAATTTGATTGCTGGTCTCTAAATAACAATACCTCAGCGTTCGTAGTGCCGGAGAGTAAAGGCACAGTTGCTCGACCTACAGATTTCACCACTGTTTAGAGCACAATATAAAAAGAAATATGGTCGGTAAGTTAACCAGCCAGATCTGTGCTAGTCCTCAGTAAATTACAATCCAAAGCACCAAAGATTTCGACCCAATATTATTTATTAGATATAATTTAAATACAGACTATATCAATTATATTTAAGCGAAATCATCAGAAGAAATGTAGAAGCCTGTACATATCAATAAATTCATCTAAAATTTATGAAGGGTCGATCAGCATTGACAGGCTGATATTATTCTCTTCTATAATTGTTGTGTCGATTGTCTGGCATCTCCTTCGGAGCTTTCTCAAGTATCTCAAGAATGTGACAACTATTCTTTCGCAGGTGAGTCTAGTGCAAATTACCGCTATATTACAGCTGAAAGTGAGAGAGTAGAAGGAAATTAAAGAAAGGAAAAGAAAAGCGAAATGAAAGTAAACAAGCATAAATAATGAATCACGGCTTACTGGAAAATTGTCTGTAATCATGTTGAATTGGTGTACAGGAGCAACAAGCTTCATCCATCAATTTCTTCAGGTATTGGAGCATTGCCTAAATAAACCAGTTGCATCTCCTCTCTCCAAATCTATAGGTTTAATATGAAACACGAGTTCTTATAATCATTTTGTATCATGCCTAATAAAAAAGGGCAGAGAGAAGTAAAAACAAGATATCATTTGAGAATTTTTCACAAACCATTTCACGAAATTCAAGTCGGATATGAGGGACATTTGTCTTGTGGATATCATTCCCATCAGGCCCTCTTTTATAGTATATTTTCCCAATCCAATGAGACTGCAGCAAATAAGCAGAAAACAATTCAATTCAATTAAGACAAAATTTAAAAATTCAACTAAAGCATCTCATATTAAAGAAAAATAACATGTGGTAAATATATATTTTGGGTCATAAGGTTGGGCCTATGTGGGATCCACCCCCTCTATATGATAAATAAGATGGGCGCCCTCTTCTATCTTGGGTGCATGCCTTGAACTTGGGAGTTATGTGGTGTATATGCTTTACCTTAAACAAGATGAAATTCTCAAATGCAGCGACGACACTACTCATCAAAGCATGGTGTAATTGTATAATATTCACAAGCTCAAACAGGAATAGAGATTATGCTCTATGCTCGACTAAAGGGGGATGTTAACGAGCACACTAATAAGCTCTTACAGAAAAGTTTCTTGTTTATTTCTTCATTTTTCTTTTTCTTTTTCCTTTTTAATTTTAACAAGCACACTACCCACTTAATTTTATTTTTTATGTTTTGGGGGTGTGTGTTGTTGTTGTTGTTGATGATGTTGTTTTTTATATATAGTTCTCCTACCTTGTAATTATCTGTATTAAGATGGTCCTAGAACATGTGGTCTGTGAATAAGAAGGGAAAAACATGACAATCTTCTCTAGAGAATGCCAAAATAGAGAAACCATAAAAGACTTTGCTTTATAATAGTAGATCATATCATTGAGCAATGAACATTTGAGACCAGCAAATAGCATATATTCTTCACATTACCTTGAAAGCATGTGAAAAGCCAGATTGGTAAACTGAATTCCTAGCGATCTCGCATAAATCACATGAACTAAGCTTCCACACCTATAAAGAAAACTACATACTTAGTATCCGGCAGATGCAACAGAACGGTGGACAAACAGAATGAAACTTACTGATGCTGCAATGCTGTATTCCTCCACCAATGGTTCTTTTGTTAAATGTATTTGCAACGGGTCATCGGTTGATAGAGAAACATTAAGGCCTCGTAAGAAAAATATTGGAAAAGGATTTCGATGATAATCTAGAAATAAGGAGTTGTTGCTCAAAGGAGACATTGCCAGACCAATCTGGGTAACCAAAAAATGAGCATCAGTTTACAAGACTAAACATGAACAAGAACCAAGGGCCTGTTTGTTTCACAGTAAAGAGAAGGAAAAGGATGAAAAAGGGTCTACAAAGCACTATTTGGGTATATTTTCATTTGCACATGCTCTTTCCTTGGTTTGTTTGCAACAAAAGAATTCACCATTTCCTCAAGTCACATCATTCCACATCATCAAAAACATGGAAACCCAATTCACAACTTTCTGTCCTGATTTCATAAGGAAATCACAAAAGAAATAATAAATAATTGCACACCATGTTGACTAACCAATAAAATTATGGCATATGTTTTTCACATCTTGCTTTCTTGCTTCACTTTTATTTCTAACCAAACAAGTGATGAATGACAAGCATTACACCATATAAATTATTGCCCAACCGAACAACAGAACTCTCTTTCCTCTTTAGTAGTGAATTTGGTTTCTCTGACAAGTGTCAGAATGAAGCTTTTCTTTTCTGGGAGTCAAACAGGCCCTAATCGCATAGCATAAACACAATGTTTTTGCCACAATTAAATACCTGAGCAAGATAATACAAGTACTGCAAGACCGGGGATTTTCTCAAGTTGATTCCATGAGCAATATTGTGAGCAAGAAGGAATGTTGCAGCCAGATGATCAATATCACCAGCCTAGCAATTGAAGAAAATCATGAGAAACATGCTGCGCAGAAGGTTCAAAAGGTAAGTGATGTTCGGATTAGTACCTCCCCAGAATGAGGGCGAAATTTGATGGTTGTCATTCCCTTCGATTCACGGAGCTGATATATGTTCCAATGCACATTTAAGAAAGTGAGCATTGCGCGGAAGGTTCAAAAGGTAAGGGATATATGGATAAAAATCACGGAAAAAATAATCATTCTATTGAATAAAATAAAATTCAATCTCTACCTAGCGAGGCCTGAGTAAGATACAATAAGCTTTGAACAAGATCCAACAAGCCTCGTCCCACCCCATTATATAGGAGATAAGAAGGAAATCTATTGCTAAGACTTTCTCTCAATTCCTTCCCCTTTACTTTCTTTATGAACATTTTTCTTTGGAACAATACAAGGAATATTAGCAGTCCCTCTCATTTTCTTTACCTTTCCCTCACTAAAGCTAAGTTTTGGTTTCAAAGAAAATAAAGGACATGAAAAGAAAATAAGTGGTAATTATATATCATTAAATTCATCTTATTCTATTATTTTCCTTCATATTTGTCCCAAACCACATATAGCCTTACTCTCAAATCAAACATAACCTTAGCACTACTCAATTTCCTTTTCAAGTGATCAACAAATAAATGAAAAATCAGGTATAGAATGAAAACCTTGTTTAGAGTGTAGAGGTTTGCATAACAATAGTATGCATAATAGGAGAATGCAGGGTTAAACATGTTGGTCCATTGAGCTGGTGTAGGCATGTGTTTTGTTGGACGTCGTTCAGGTTTGCTTTCATCATCCACCAAATCCAACCCGACAACCTAAATTAATAGAAGCACAAACATAATCACCACCAGAAATGATGGTACTATCATTGTTATCACTGGTAAAGATATTGAAAAACGAAGAAATAATATATTATATGAACAAAACAAATAGTGGTACATTTATTAAACTGAGAAACACACAATCAATACAAACGATGAAAAAAATAACTAAAGCATGAGAATGTTGGGTCTGCTTTCATAAGGTAGAGAACGCATGCTTAACGCTAATCAAATTTCTTGGTATGGCATTAGCATGGTACATATGTATAGACGGAGTGTAAAGGAGGAAACACCCAAGGTCAAAATCGCTTAGCATTGGAGTGTGTGACTATATTTTGAATATCATAAAGTATTCAAGTTATTAGAAAAAAGTAAAGAATGCACCAAGTTTTTATTGCAGAATAGTAGGATAAGCTTTAAAGATTTTATCCCTAATACAGGTTTTTCAGATAGAAGACCCCCTTCCCCCCAATCTTTTAGTCTCAAATATAAACTATATTGAAGTAAGACCCCCAAATCTTCTCTCCTGAATGCGCTCCTCAGTTGAAGTAGTTCAATTGATGGACCTGGTTAGGCTGACCATGGTTAGTTCTATATCTTAAGATCCTCATTTGCTTCTTATTTCCAATTTAATTTAGTCTTTTGGCTGTAGGAGGTGGAGGATCCGAGGATTAAATGGTGGGTGATTCAAAAGGTATGTTTGAGTGGTGACTGAAGAAAAGGGTGGATGATTGATGGTAGGTGATCCCATCAGGTGTGTTCCAGTGGTGACTGAGTATAAGGTACAAGACTGGGTGGTGGTTGGTTCCATAAAATGAATCGGGCAACAGCAAAGTAGGTGGATGATAGACAGGTCTGTGATTCCATTAGATAGATATGTGTGCTGACTAAAGAGGAAGCAAAGGGTTGAACAGGGGGTGATTTCTGGGTTTAAGTGCCAACAGGAGAGGTGGAAATCAGTTGTCTGCGCTTTCATATGATGGACTTGGGTGGAAGATCGATCGAAGACCGAAGAGGAGTTGGAGAATTGATGGTACTAAAGAGAAAGTTAAGGTCCTTAAGGATATAATAGCGACGGAAGAGGAGGTTGGGGATTGAGTGGAGGGTAAGAGGAGATGCAATGAAGTAGCGAGGGAGAGGGGCAAATGTAATTTTGAAGCAGATATATTAATTAGATTTAATAGAATTATTTTTGTAGATGTGTCATTAGTCATTACTAAACCATGGGGCTGAAATAGTTTACTTAGAGATCTAGTGGACCATACTATAGCAAAATATGAAGATATATTTAAAATGTCAAAGATTTGGGGCCCTATACCCAAAAACCCTTTAATGACATAAGCAGTAGTTATCTGCAAGTAGTACGTTTCTCATTTCACGCCTTTAATCATTACCTGGGATGTTGACACCAATAAATGGAAATGGAAGAACGATTTAGAGGCTTTTCTTTTCAATCATCATATTATCTTAACGCCAAGAGGACATGCAATTTTAATTCCACCACCGTAGAAAGAGTATATAAGTCCCTAATCATATAAAAATTGCTAAACACTATACTGATTACAAAAGAAAGACAAATGGTATGCTGTGTAGACAAATTTAGGGCAGATATTTTTCAGTTGTATCAATTGTGCATATAATGTATGGAGATATTGTATAAAGAAGTAGTAGGTTAATGAATTTATATTCAGACAAACCTGCTTTAAGAAGACATGCAATTGAGGATGTGAATCTGGATCAACAGTAACCTCAAACAGCGGAAGAAAAATATTGTCAAGAATGTTCTGAAACGAAGTAACTATCCCCATTTCCTTGTATATATTATATAACCGAGGAATCTGCATCAAAAAAATACCAGCATTATGTCCATTGGTTTTATTAAACAGGAAAATGATTTAATCAATTGCCTCACTAAAAATATCAAGCAGATGACATCAGAAGTATATAATTTGTTAGTACATGATAGTGGTTTTGAGCATTTAGTTTACAAAAATGCCTGAACCAAAGCCAATCATTCTAGGACAATTAATTCTTCAGAATCATTTGCAAATTAACACCATTACAATTTTTACATATTAATACTTCCCAAGAAACGATAAACAAGGGGTCACCTGATTTTTTTGCTTATAAAATAGAGAAGAAATCTTATATATGGAACGGCCTCCATGTCCACATCAACAAGCTCAAGTTTCAGAAACTAAACAGTTGTCAAATGAACTCTCTGCGGGTCTGCGGGGTATCTGAATGATCAGTCATCGCCTTTCTCATCAGAAGAGAGAAAATGAGACAGTGGGGAACAAATTGCCTCACTTAAAAATTTTGGATTTCACCTCAGGGTTAACCCATGCTGTGTAATAAGCCGTGCCAACTACTGCATTACTTAATATATGTTTTCCATTGTATTGCTTGGTGGTGAGTGGTGGAGTGTGTGGGTGCATGTGAGTGAGTTGGGGTTAGAGTGGGGGTGGGAGGATTCGACACCCTATTGACCTTTTCATCTAATTTTTGCAGCTGTGTCGAGTGATGTCGTGTGAGAAAGATAGGATGAGGATGTAGAAGGGTGTGTAATTAGAAACTCTTTCATGTGACAGGAGGTGTAAGAAGGGTGGCATGTTTCCTTCCCTTTTGTGTGTATGTGAGTTGGAAGAGGAGAGGGTCCCTTTCTTTTGCATTCTTCTGCGTGTATGTGCGAGCAAACAGAGACAAAGGATGGCGGTTGGTTTCAGAAGTAGGGTAAACGAGAGAGCGACTGTAGATGCATGTATGTGTATCCCTCATAGTTTTCGGTGTTAGCGTGGGCAAAGTGTGAGACTCTTGGGGTAACCATTTATTTAAATTAAGCTGTTGCAGAGTTCGAATTGCAACCTCCATAGTATTCACTCTCTTCCTCCACTTTCTCTTTGGCAAAAAATCTATATAAAAGGATAACTTGAGACAGTATATGCTTGCTGTGTAGATGCTTCGAATTCCATGGAGGGATTAAGATAAGAGGCAACACTGATAGAGCCACACAAAAAATAATGAGGAAGGATCCAAAAACCTTTCTAGGATGCTAGAGGTGGCCTTTAATAGAAATGAGTTGAAGCAAGGTTCATGAACCATGAACCTCAACTGAAGCAGTAAGGAGAAAATTAAGTTTGCACAACTCTATTCTCCCATAGTACCAAAAGTGTCTTACAAGTTAAAAACAACTGTCCGAACAATAAAAGAGGGAAAGCATGTCAACAACTGTTATAATAACAGGGAAACAAATCCTCAGAAGTAGACTAACGCATTTTAGTACAACATATCTAAATAGGAATAGCTTTGCCTAATAAGCTATGTAAACAATTGTATAGAAAATTGTGCATACAATCACTATGAATTCAATAGAATGTTACAGGTTCAATATGAGGAATTGTGGTTATAGGTTAGGCCCAACTAGAAGTACCAACTGATACCTGAATCAACCAAACAACATTTTCACTGTATAACTCATTATTCACAATCCAGCTTGCTAGTTGATCCCATTCACTCTGTTTTCTTCCGTAAATTGATATCCTATATTCTGCCATCTGCAAACCAACAAAAGAAAGGGATTTTAAACAATGTTATAAATATATCATAAGTGAAACATTGAAGAATAGAGAAGCAATTCCTTAAAGCAGTCTAGGACTCTAGGCACAAAATCACAGCACTGGAGATAAGAAGGCTAATTGACAAAGTGAGAATTTTTACAAGATGAACAAGGCATTTTGTCCTATAAAAAAATTCATATCATTGAGACTAAAGTTGGACATAGATTCTAGAAAAAGTGTGGGCAAATATTCTAGATACTGTAGCAATGAGTAATGTCACCTCAAAGTGTTATACTTGCAACGTGGCTAACCAAAACTTAAACTTGCAAATTTAATCTCGTCCAAACCAACATACTTTAATAGTGATATATTCAAAATAAACATGCGACTAAGAAAATTATCATCAATAATTTATAGTATTATATTTCGAATCAGCTCAGACATCTAGTGTTGGGCATTTGCTGAAATTGCATAATTTGGAGATGTTGCATGTCTCTCAAACTTAGAAGGATGCATGTATCATTGCAGGCATTATTATTAAATTTATAGGTTTTTAAGTTGATTTATGATGCCAGTATTTGAATGACTTCTTTCCAAGAATTACATTAGACTATTAGAGTTTATATAAATCCTTGTTAACTAGATTTTAGTTTGATAAAGAGTCAAAGACAGAAAAGGATTATACATATGAAACCCTACACATTTAGGACACGGATGAAGGCTAGGTTACTGTATACACAAAAATATAGGTGGATTTTCAATATCTGGGTGCAAGTGTTGATATGTAGGTGTTCACATACTCATGGAGTACTACATGCATAACAAGATATTATTACAACCCAAAGAAGGATCTTTTTCAGATATTATTGCAAAGGTTTAAGAGAAAAAGAGAAGTGGATGATTTCACCTGATATTTACTTGCACCCAGGTCAGAGAACACTTGTTTTGTTAGCTCAGCAAGGAAGCGGCCTTGTCAAAAGAAACCACAGGAAAATAAGTCAGTTTATAGTGTTGGAGAGGTTTACTATTGACGGATTTCTTCGGCAAAAAAATAAAAAAATAAATCATGTAACGAAACAAAAAGAGGAACGAAATAAGCCAATTTAAATAAAAAATCTTTGGTAAAATCATATTTAACAAATCAACCGACTTCAAATATCATATCACAGATGCGTCGGTCCACACCAAGATTTAGATGATAATAAATATGAAAGTCAGGTAGATTTGTATACTTTCAAAATGAAATTAATGGTGTCGAAATGAATAAAATGTCTGTCCAAGGAAGGCTACAACTCCAAAATCTAAAATCTTGCCAGCGTGGTATCCAGGATACAGTTTTGCTGAGTCAGTTGGCACAATTACTCCCAAAACTGAATCCCCCTGTCAAACTAAGAACATGGTGAAGTACGAAAAAAGACAAAGAAGAGGAAGAAGAAGAAAGATGTAGAGGGGGAAACCGGAAAATAAGGGTAGATTTTTCTGGAAACTTTTGAAATATGAATGTGAAACCATTCGACTTCCTTTCCTCTACTACAATTTAGACCCCACAAGCCACAGTTGTATATAGTATATACCTCAAAAAATAGTGGAAAACATACAAAATTGTACCAAGCTAGCTATCTTTTCTTGACGAGAGGCCTGGGGAGATCCCTGAGAATGTAGGCACAAGGGGTGGGGTAGGTCCCACCCACATGAGTGAGACCCACCAAAACGTCTACACCCTTCTTCCTGCATTCGCGGGCAACGGACCAGGGGGGCCTCCCCAGGCCCAGAATGCTCTTTCTTGACTGCTGCATTTACAAGTTCTTTGGCAGGGCAGAAATGGAAATATTACTACAACAACAACAACTGAGCCTTTTATCCCAAGCATATGGGGTAGGCTACATGAACCAACATGAGAATCACGCCGGGTCCAGCACATGAATCCTCTGTCTCCACTCACTTCTATCGAACAATATACTTTCATTGAGTCCTTTGGCAACCATATCGTTTCGTATCACCTCCATCGAACAAATGGAAATATTACTAACTTCTGGAAAAACATTGTATTCTCCAAGGTTTCTTTCCTTCTGATAATTTAAAGCCAAAAGAATTGTTTGGTTTTTCCAGTTTAATAGAATAATGAATTAATGATTCCACAAACAACAATTACAAGAATTACAATCTTTTATTCGCACCTCCAAATTGCACTTGCTGGCAACTTGGAAAACTATTAATAAGGGCAACGGCTTAGGTTGACATTTCTCTCATCTGATTTAAAGGGTGTCATCTATTGCCATTAATACATCAATATTGGATGAATTTTAGTAAGAGGAAGAGGGGAAGGATATAAAGAAACAAGAGAAAGAAAGAGCAAACAGTGTAGAGTCGTCAAAGATTGATTCTGGCCTGACAACAACCTGCAACTAATGGTTATAGAATGTTCTCGAGATGTAGGATGTGTAAACCATAGAGCTATTATAAATTATAATTAAATTGCAGAGCCCAACTTTTGCTCAACCTCATGAAATTTTAAAAAGAAGCCTAATAGTATAATGTGGCATTCATTCAGTCTGTTGCATTATAAATACTAGGAAGGACCCCACGTGTCACATGTGGGACTATGTCAGCAAGTGAAGTTATTCTTGAGAAATAGTATATGACCTACAAAGCACACAAAAAAGGTCCAGAAAAAAACCGTATTAAATAGCAACACAATATATATACTATATAGAGAAACATAATCAGAAAAGAAAACATAGGTTTGTATAGCTATAGCAACTGGTAATTGTAATAAAGGAAGAAAAAAACCTATACTGATAATTGATAAGGTTTATACATATAAAAATCTAAAACTCAAAATAGAAAATAAGTCTTAGTTTAAGAACTTGCAATGATCCAAGTTTGGACCTAAAATGGAAAACCAAACTTCTAATTCATCATCAAATAAAGTCAATTCTTCTTTATTGTTCACCAAGCCAAACTTGACCAGGAATGTGAAAAAGGAGTGTGAATTGAGGGGTGGAAATGAAAAAACTACAAAAGGATGGAAACCAGAAATAGAGATGGAAAATAACATCTGTATAAAATAAGAATGATCTCGCTAGAGAAGTACTAAATTGAGTAAATCTACTTGCTCATGGTATTTATATGCAAATTTTCAGATCCACGGTATTTATTTGTAATTTATAAACTTTAAAGTTGTGAATAGTATTTTTCTTTATTTTTATTTTTTTTGAAAAAGTCTACAGTATTTTAGTAAAACTTACTTTAAATTGTTGCTCAAATAGAAGGAATTATTAAAATACCAAACAGTGCTCTTTTGTAAAAAGTGCACTTATTAATCATAGGGCCATTTCTATGAAGGAAAAAGCAAAAAAGATCACATGCAAACATGAACTTATTGTGATGTAAATGGATTGTCTCTTTGCTATGCTCTTAAAATTTCAAAAACACCAAACCCCTCAAATACACAACACCACATCAGGACACCAAATTAAGGGCAAAGTTGGAAAAAGATGTAAAAGTGGCGGATAAGTACCGAATATTCCAAGATTGAGGAATTATTCCCTATACCAACCTAGCTTTGTATTATAAGAATGAATGATTGTAGAGTGAAGAGGGATAGGTATGACATAAGTGCTTAGCACAATTTATATCTTTCACAAGCATATTAGAACATCAGCAAAAGTATGAGATCCGCCATTTTTCTTTAACACATCAAACAATGAGCATGTATCTTGTTGGATCTTGTGGTGCTGACAGGTAGTACGGATTGAAAGCCCTACTTGTCCTAGTGGCATTCGCCGTTGAAAAAGATGTGAGGAAGAGATGAGTGCGGGGTTCCAAGTCTTATAGATGGACATTAAAAAATCATGTTGACGAGTAAAGTGCACCTTGGATGAGATTATCTTGCTTTAAGAAAATCTCCCTCAGCCTACTCTGACCACAGGGATTATACTTGAGATTGAATTTGTCAAACCGGTGAAAAGTGCTCTTGTCAGCATGAACATCCAACAGATCGACATTAAGGTCATATCTGTTGAACACCAATGGGGTAAAATATAATCAGTGCATCAATAAATGAAATATAGGAAAATGAAACTTGAAGCTAGTTCTAATTAAAGAGCAATTCATTACCCAGTCAAATCCAAGCTCTCAAAAACCTCTTTCAGAGTTAAATATGTTCCATCTCTGAATATGACAACCTATTCATGCAACAAAAAAGTATATAAATGCATGCAATTGATGGAATACTATCAGAACCAAGATTTAATCAACGTCGCGTTTTGCTATGTAAGGAAGAAGTTGCTGACAAAAGTTAGCTGCAAGCGAACACCAGACCTCATCAGGCTCTTTTCTCAATTTTGACTTGATAAATCGCAAGAGATGTTTCTGGTTCATGCATGCTGAGTGATGAACATGAGTGTCAACCTTCCTGACGTTATAAAAATCACGATGTGGTGCAGTTTTCTGAGCTAGAAATTCCCTATCCGCATTGAGCATCAGATGAAGATTGAACTTCTAAAAGAATAATAGACATAAGGTATATACAGATCAGTGTACTTATCAAAAATAGGGTGTGCATAACATATGCGTTCTTTATCATAAAATTAGAACGGAATGATATTCCAGCCATTATGCAGTATTCGCTAAACAGGACAGGGTAATTACTTGCTCCAGAAGAGTTAATCGATGGTGACACAAGGTTCGGATATTTCCTGCAGAAATTACACGAAGAATATGATGCAAATCTGTGAAAAAGGTTGTAGCATCTGCTACAGGGAAAATCCTCTCCATTGCTGCAGGGGAAACATTTCAAGAACCAATTTCCATCAGAACCATAAAAAGACATTATCCATAGAGAAGCAACAAAAGTACCAAATTGCTATGGGTGTCGTCGTGTCCTTACACTCTTGATTTGTATAAACATGTGCAACCCCATCGACCATTTGAAAAAATTGCTGAAGAACAGAAACATAGATAACTTAAATAACATCATGATGTAATAGTAGAATCTACTATAACAATAGAAGATGTGATAAACACTAGAAACAAACTCACGTCAGTTTTCTGCTCAGCAGCATATGCAAAAGGGTTAGGATTTGGCTTTGGCGTGCTAGGGTCAGTTATGACTTCTTTTTCCCAAGGAGCAATCTCTTCTTTAAAGACATAACTTTCTCTCAATTCAAGACATTTCTGAAGAATTTTGTAGACTTCAACTTCATCAGCAGATGGGGTCTCTAACAAATTGAGCAAATAAAACAATTAACAACCAAAAACTGTATACTATCAATTATTTAACTTGCGATATGGTGTCAATAAACATGTAGTTATCCTTAAAATCAATTGCATTTAATTTGATATAAAACAAGACAATTAAGATTCAGGTGGAAGATTATGTACTATAAGATGTGGTTGAAGAAATTACACTCAATCTGTATTGGTGTTTACCTTACAGGCTTATACCTACATAGTTATAGCTGGAGCTGTAATCACATGGCAACATCATAATTAATCACTAGATGAATTTGAATCTTTATGAAATGATTAAGATGTATTGTCATTCTGAAGGTGCTTAGGCATTTTGAAACTTAGGAGACCTACAGAGGCTGTCTAAGAAAAATTAGCAGTCCAGCATAACACATGTATAAAATAATATTAAAACCATAAATAAGTTAATTGCTTTTTTATTTGAAGGTTAGGCAAAATGGCAGGAGTGAACTGGATATGGGTATTATTGCTCCGTATTTGTTTTGAGTTACTGAATACAAATTAAACACAAATATGTTACATTATTGCTAAACAAAATTTCAAAATCTATATCCAACGAGATAGTAATGGATGTGATTCAGATAAAAATGTACATGAATACAAATAGAACTTGAATTAAGGAAGGATCATCTGGATGAAGTGTCTGAATGAAGTAATGAATAACTTTCACGACAAGGAAATTTTAAGTGCACAATGGAGTAGATTGCTCTTAAATGATGGGTAATAGTTACAATACATGTTCTTATGTCATGCATGTTGTCTGTCTTCGGTGGCCACAGCAATGATGCTAAAAGTATGTCATCTTGAAACAAATTTGAATCCTGCTACCTCTATTGTTTACTTTATAAATGAATTTATGCAATCCATTATACTGATTGATATTAACTGACATGATAAACTGTTTTATACCTTTTACTACATTATGATAATTAACTATTTGAATAGAAAGAAATGTATGGATGTATTATATACTATGATGCTTATATATAAATATCCATATACTCAAACAAAGATTTAAATAGAAATTTATTTATATCTTGATGGCCTAAGCAAATCCGAACATATACTATTTTAGATCTCTATCTGCATGATATCTAAACCAAGATATACTCTGATCAGATTGCACCAGCGTTGAGAGTAAAGTAAGCAACAAAATCGACAAGGGTCATACCACTAGGTGAAATTTTCATTCTGACAAATTTTTCTTGTTCACGCTCTTTTCTAAGAATATCAGCAGCTACAGGATCAGGTTGTACTCCATGGAGGTCACCAGATACACTATGGGATCTGATCATACTAGCTGAAGGTATCAGATTACCGTCGCCATTGGCTGTGATGTCTGGCAAAGCCTGCAATGAATTTACACACTCAGGTCCTTGTTCACAGAGAATTCAATATATTTTCATATATCACTTGGATTGATTTAATGCACATCACAACATAATCACCCAAATCTATTCATAGCTTTAGGTCAAGAAGACAAGAACAGACACTGCAAGAAATCATCAACTGTTCAAGAAGAAAATCATATAGCATGTAAGCACATGTGTGCCAGTCTGCATGTTTGTGTGTGTCCAGCAATGGCGAAGTCATGAACAGTTGCATTAAACACTGGATCAGTCGTGGTATTTATAATTTTACTATTTTAATCGGTATTTCATTTGAAAAAATAGAAAAGGTCAACAGTGTCTTATCTATTTTACACTAGATATAATATAGAAACAAACACTATTTGCCACAAGAAGAAAATGGGAGTTTTGTCCCTTATAAAGAAGAAAAAGGTCACGGCATTTCAAGCTCAAATTGCATTTCAAATGAAAAGCACGAGTTTCAAAGAAAAATTATTGAGGAGGGGGTTAAGTCCAATAACTATAAAATATAAACAAACAGAAACTCCACATGAAGAAACTAGTAGTCTAACAGTTACAGAGAAGAAAACTGCAAGCCAAGCTCGAGCTACAATTTAAAAAGAAAAAAATCAAATTATCATTAAAGAGAATTGTTTGAAAGCAAAACTTACAATATCTCCATTAGTGTGCAAATAGGAATTCTCAAGCTTAGTATCATTTGGTAGTGTTTCATCATCTTCTGATCCCTCCAAACTCTCAAAGGCACTAGCACTGACACTGGCCCCGGGAGACTTGGGTGATGTTGGTCTAATTAAATTTCCAGTTCTTTTGTTTGGATTTGCGCTGACAGATTGCTTATTACCTGAAACCAAGAAACATTTTCAAGACTAGATTTTTGTTTCCCTTGAAAGGAAACCAAAGCCAGATTTATGGTTCACCTCGCACCACTGATCACATAGGATACAAAGTGAAATTGCAGAATAAATCAATGTATGAAAGCACATAAGTTCTCGACGACATTTTAACTTGTACTATTTATTACCAATGCTATCAATGCCATCTCCATACATCGATTCCCATCGCTACTCGCTGACAATCCCTGAAGTATTATAAAACTCAAAATCTCGTCTATGCTAAATGAGGTTATCTCCCACAAAGACTATTTTTTTTCCTTTGGAAAAACAATAAACCTCTATTGTCAAGGTTTTTTTGAAAAAATCAATTCAAAGAAATCCAGACACCTTAACACCAATTATACAAGCAAACTCGATGCACTATTCATCTCTATAAAGTAACAATACCATCTACAAAAAATCAATTTCCATCACTGATTGCTTTAAATTCAACAAACATTAAAAAAAAAGCTAACAATCTTATCTATGGGCAACCTGCTCTTGATGTGCACTCACTGATTCTCCTATCAAGACATGATTTTTCTTTCAAAAACAGATAGTCACTCAAAGAGTCCCAGTCACATCATAGCACCGATTGCAAGAACATAAATCATATAATCCTTTTTTCCAGTAAAAACTCAATACTTACACTGTTTCACCATAACTCACAGATTACTGCCAAAACATCAGATTAATCACAATCTCACTCAAGAACCTATCTAGCAGATAATTACCTTCGATCACCGTATGCAGCCTCGGCAGCCCCGGCGGGATCCCTAAATCCCCAAACTGCCCATTCACCGGAAACCTCTCCACCGCCTCCGCCTCCCCGTCCATCTCCGCCGCCGCCGCGTCTTGAATCGACGTCGATCCGACGCGATAGTAACCGCCGCCGCCCTTCCTCCTGCTTTGAGCTCTCTTCCCAGGGTTCCTCTTCTGATCTTCGTCCTCACGCTCGCGATCGCGCTCTACGGCGCGTGCGAACTCGAGGAGCTGGGTTAGGGTTTTGCGGTGGACGTAGTAGGCGGAGACGGCGACGAAGGAGGCGCCGACCAAGGCCGCCATGGCCAGATGAAGAGCGTAGGCGTCCATTTGATGAAACCCTAGAGAGAGAAAGAGGGGGTGGGGCTCTGTTCTATTTGGAGAGAGAAAGAGGAAGAGGGGAGGTGATATTTATAGAAGAAGACGGACTGATCGCGAGGGATGCTGCTAGAAATGGGGGATTTGAGGGTGTGGAGAGCACTGGGATGGGGTATATGCTTTCATGCTGGCGTTTGATGGATAATTACCAGTTTGACACTGAGTGCTTACAATTTGAGTTATTTTTATATGGGCTTTTTCTATATTGGACTCCTCAGACTTTACTAATATATATACAACCTCTAAAACACTTTATTTCTACAAACCGCCCCATAAACTTCTAATTGGTTCTGGTTGTTAGTTCTAGCCGCAAGGGGGTGCTTAAAATGACATATGTACGCCCTAACGATTATATTCTTACATTTAAGAAACCCATCAAACTTGAGTTGCATCTCTCCTAGCGAATGGTGTTGCTTCTTGGGGCTGCTGCTTCTTCATTACCATGAAGAGTTTTGGAGAAATCAAAGAGTCGAGGGAAAGGAGTGATACGGAGTGTTTGAGATAAGTTTTGTTAAAAGAAAGATAGGAAAGGATATATCTATCTATCACAATTTAACCCAAGTCAGTCCTAACCAAGCAAGAATTGATCTCAAATTTTCATCATGCTTGCAGCTGGATGCATGTGTTAGTTGAAAATATTATTACACATCTAAAGCTATATCCCAGCTTTCCTATGAATACTTGCTCCAATGTTCAAATTATCCAGCATTTGTTAATATATTTTATGCTCGTTTTGTTTTTTCTCAAGTTAGTTAATTTAGTCCTATGAATTTTGAAATTATTTCAGGTTTGTTTATAATTTCTCCCGTTTTTATTATAACCTAAATGCTCTAAGTCAAAAGTCTTTCTCAACCGTTTCAAATTTGAAATTTTCAAAGATTGAACTTGGTTATTTGTATGGATTCGAACCAAGAAATACATTAGAACCCTACCCCTAACATAAAACAATTTAGAGAGAGAGGGAGAGGGAGGCCTGTTTGGCTTTAAGAACGAAGAAAAGGATAAGTATGGAATTATTAAAAAATAAAGAGGTCATGCGGTTAATTATGCGAGGAAATATTCCACGAATCAATCACAAGAAAATATTTTGCAAAGATATTCGCTCTTTTCCATTTTCAAAGACCTTTTTGAAACATTTTTTGTTTCTAATTATTTTTCCATACGCAACATCCCCTCTTTTGTTTCTAATTATAAAGAATGTTTTAAAATACAGCTAATATAATAGATAATGAACACGAGAAGTAATCCTATAGTTTTTAACACAAGAATCTTTATTCACTCACAAACCCCGATAGGAGGGTGATTTCGAATTCTTATATTCCTAATGTCTATTTTCATATAAAAGTTTCGTTTTTATTAAAAAACGTGCAAGAAGCCAAAAAAACATTAAAATAAAACGAAGTGTTTTGCTGCTCCATGGCCTCCTGTAACCGGCTTACCAAGCGTTCTGATTCGAGCGACTTCAAAAGGTTTTGGAAGATGACGGCATATGTTCATATATCAAGGGCTAATCTTGGAATTTCCGTCGATCAAAGGACTTGCAGCGTAAATTCGCAAAAAGTTTGGGCTTTTAGAAGAGAGTCGGAGGGAATCGGGTGCGGTTTTGGTTGGCCAAATTGATTGCCGGTACTTATTCTGATGCTGTGGGATTCTTGAGGAAGGAGCAGTTACAAGAGGAAATGAAACTCCACATGGGATTGTACTGCCTTGAGCAAAGGATATGCCATATTCGTGCATCTCGTGCTTTGGTATCTGTGGTCACATCATGCCTTTGATCCACCCATAGCTTTTCTTTTTCTAAAGAATATCATACCAAAAGCTGAACCTAAATGCAAGTTTGCCTCTTATTTATCTGCAAACATGTTTTATTGGTAAGCTATAATGGTATTCGATGCCCGTCATATATAGAGAAACACGAAGATCGGTTAAAATCGACTTTCTGAATTTTCTTGCGAGAAAAGGGTTCCTACGCGACCATTGACTTCGCAAGGGTTGCGCAACACGCCAAGGAGATGGATGTGGGGGGTGTTGTGAATCTGCGCTCGTCTCTTCTCTTATTATCGGCACCAATCGGCCATCTTGATCTTTAGATTCTAAAACATGACGATTCATTGCTTCTTTCTTTATCTATCTCGTTATGTATACAAAATGCTTTTCACCTCTTAATCAACAGGTGAAGAGTATTTGTTGTTCCAAAGTGGCACACAATTGAACCAAGGTTAAATCATATTGTGAAAGATACAATAAACATTTACATATTGAAATAAAGCAAGATGTAAATATGCTTAAGTCGGTGAAGCCGTTGACTGAGACATGGGTTAATCGCTTTCTTTAAGGTAATTCGTGACATCGCGGCGATAAACCAGCTGGTTTTCACCGATGCAGCGAGTCTCGATAAGTTGCCTCCAGGATACAACAGTCGGCGTTCAACACCGTTTCGGTCTTCATTCTTGTACAGAATAAAGTGTAGGCGCTCTGCCCACATCTTTTCTTTACCCTTACAGAAAACGGAAGGTAAATATTCTACAAAAAAACAAAAGAGACATCAAATCCTTTAGTATTTTACCTACACAATATTTGATAGTGGAATATCCCTCCATTTATTAACGATTTAATGAGCCGGATTAATTTTAAACGTTGATTAAAAACACAATATCTAACGACCCTCATTCAGGTTCGTGTTTTTAAAGATGCGGACCCGTCTTATGAGCGGGCTCACGTTTTTAAAAACACGAATCTGAATGAGGGTCGTTAGATATTGTGTTTTTAATCAACGGTTAAAGTTAATTCAGCTCATTAAATCGTTAATAAATAGAAGGTAAATATTCTACTTCTTTATTTTAGGGAGGGGGAGGAATTAAAATAAGTATCAAATCCTTTGGTATTACCTGCATAATATTTGAGAATGGAATATCCCTTCCATTTATTAACGATTTAATGAGCCGAATTAATTTTAACCGTTGATTAAAAACGCAATACCTACGGTTCTCATTCAAGTTCGCGTTTTTAAAAATGTGAACCTGAACGAGGGTTGTTGGATATTGTGTTTTTAATCAACGGTTAAAATCAATCCAGCTCGTTAAATCATTAATAAATAGACCCCTTCCATTTATTAACGATTTAACGAGCTGGATTGATTTTAACCGTTGATTAAAAACACAATATCCAACGGTCCTCATTCAAATTCTTATTTTGAAAAACGTAAAACCGTTTCAATGGATCCGTGTGCGCAGACACAATGCGAGCACACCAAATCAACCAAATACATATGCATGCTCAAGTTAACGTGCATAAAGTAAATAATCATCATGCATTAAATCCAAATGAGAGTTAGGGGGCATAAACATAATTACTAGTCAATAAATATTAAAGCTAAATGAACAAATAACTATTACCTTAACTGAGTGCTAATACTGAAATTAAATGCCTTTTACCCAACCGTCAAATGAGAGCATTTATCACAAAATTTATTCTGATTTAAGAATATAATAAAACAATTAAAATTAAACATTTTATTAAAATATCCAATAAGTATATAAAACATATGGAAATTCGGTCATATGGATCAAGATATACGATGTTGATTATCCACAAATTTTTTTAACGTTTTGGATGAGAAGCAGCACGGGAAGGCCTACTCAATATATTAAGGAAAAAGAAAAAGGATTATCCACAAATTTGTGGAGTTGAATTTTTTGACTGCCTTAGAAGGAAAATTATCTCCAAACTTCTTAAACACGCTTTGCCCATAAGGTCAATTTAAAAGATTTTTCAGTGGAAAGTAATTTTTCCTATCTATTTTAATCTTATCCACGTGTGCTTAAGAGATACACTATAGTTCTTATGTATCCAATTAATTTCTAGATGATATGAACCCCAATTTTTCTCGTTTCTTGGATATATGCAGGTATGGATAATTAGGGGTAGGTAAAGTATTTCTCTTTCTTTTTTATAAAAAACCCAGGTATTTTAATCAGTATTTTTGAAAACTTGACCTCCTTTGAAAGTAGGTGGATTTATAACCCGAAATTCGGAAGGACAATTACATAATTAAGTTTTATTAATATGGTTACTTGGTTAGCATTGTGTTATTAATGTCTTATTATCTCACGGAAGTCTTGCAACTTGTTTTACAAAACACGACTTAAAATTTAATGTGCTAGCCATGCTGCGTTTCAAATTAAATGCTTTGAATTTACCATGGCACCACAAAAGTTTGTGCGGCGTCTTTCTAATTTTAGAGTTTTTTTAGTAAAATGGACCCAAAAAGCTTGGGTAACAGGTAAAAACCTCCGAATACCTGATAATAGCTATTTACTCCTCTAAATCTTTAAACCGTTATCTTTTACTTCCCCTCCGAGATTTTCATCCGAAGATGATGGAGGTCCTTTTCGGGTCTCCGTCAGATGTTGTCTTCCGTTGATCTCCCGGTGGACTTTGTTGATTATCTCCTGTTGCGTGTGGTTCTCAATGGGTTTTGGAGGAAGAAGTGGAATGAGGAGTTTGGTGCCGAGCACCTGCAAAGAAGTCCCGGGGTGGTTTGGTACCACCAAGGACCCTCCGACGATCAAGTTAGTAACGAGATCCGAGCAGAGTCACGGCTTAAAAGAGTAAAGAATGGCTTACTTGACCCCTCTGTGATGGGGTTTTTTATAGTGGCGGCAGCACGCGGCAGAAGGCGCGAGAATTTCGCCGGCGGTTACGCTCCCGACGTCATGCCCACGTAAAGAGCGGATCGCCCACTAATGGGGATCGTGATGGCGTGGAACGTGGGATATTGCTGGCGGAGAATCTGCGCATGGCGAGATTTGCGGAGCGGCGGTTACGCCTGTGAGTGGTGGAGTTAGTCGGTCGGAGGGACCGAGGAAGATGGTCTCGGCGGGAGAGCTCGGGAACGAGCGAGAGGGCCGAAGTATCTTGGTCCTACGGTAGTTCGGAGGCGAGCTGAGAGGCCGAGGAGGCCAATTTGCAGGGGGCCCTGAGGTGAGCCAGCTTTGTGCTTGTAGGTCGGGTACAGGAGCGGCCTGATCGGCCCCTGTGGGCCCTCTCTTCTGAGTTCTGGAACACGTCATCTGCCACGTGTCCTGATCTGGAAGGTCGCCAATATAGAGCATCATCATTAGCCCCTCACTCTTGTCCCGACCAGCTGGCGGGTCGGGCCAAGAGTGGACTGCCGGGCCGCCCGGGGAGAACTCCCTCCTAAGATTCCGTCAGGACGCGTCCCCGGGCTGTCAGCTGCCTTTTCTGCCAGCAAATCAGGGCGAAATCTTTGCATTTAAGGAAGGTGCGCCGGTTTGTGCATCCTGCCACTGAAGCGACTGTCTGCGTGTCAAGCGTCGGTTGGCCGACGCGACGTGTGCAGACCTGCGGCGTCTGATAGGATGCAGCCCAGTGCGGGAACGACAAGCGGAGCGATCGGTCGCCGAGTTGATTTCGATCACTTGCCAAGTGCGTCAAGCGCTGCTGAGAAGGAGGCACCTCCATGGCCTCGAAGTCGAGGGGGGATTACTCGAACTTGGATAGACCTGATGTCTCTTGTCGGGTAGGAAGCTACCCGCTGGGGATGCGCCGAGCAGGAAGGAACTCGGCGGCCTCGCGATGAGGGCTTCAGGTCCTCAGCGTCTGATGGGTAGGAGGATGCCTGCTGGGGGTGCGCCGAGCAGGAAGGAACTCGGCGGCCTCACGATGAGGGCTTCAGGTCCTCAGCGTCTGATGGGCAGGAGGATGCCTGCTGGGGTTGCGCCGAGTAGGAAGGAACTCGGCGGCCTCACGATGGGGGCTTGAGATCCTCGGCGTTTGATGGGTAGGAGGATGCCCGCTGGGGATGCGCCGAGTAGGAAGGAATTCGGTGGCCTCGCGATGAGGGCTTGAGATCCTCAGCGTCTAATGGGCAGAAGGATGCCCGCTGGGGATGCGCCGAGCAGGAACGAACTTGGCAGCCTCGCGACGAGGGCTTGAGGTCCTCATCGTCTGAAGGGCAGGAGGATGCCCGCTGGAGAGGCGCCGAGCAGGAAGGAACTCGGCGGCCTCGCGATGAGGGCTTGAGGTTCTCATCGTCTGACGGGCAGGAGGATGCCCACTGGGGAGGCGCCGAGCAGGAAGGAACTTGGCGGCCTCGCGGTGAGGGCTTGAGGTTCTCATCGTCTGACGGGCAGGAGGATGCCCGCTGGGGATGCGCAGAGAAGGAAGGGACTCGGCGGCCTCGCGATGAGGGCTTGATCCCTGGCGTTGTGGGGTAGGGAAGCTACCAGCCAGGGATAGTCGAGCAGGGTAGCTGCAGGGCTGCCCTTTCATGAGGGCTTTGATCCTTGGCACTGGAGGTGCCGTTTGAGGCCTGCAAAGGATAGCCGAGCAGGGTAGCTGCTCGGTGCCTCTTGGTGAGGGCTTTGATCCTCGATGCTATAGGGGCCGTGAGAGGCTTGCGAATGATGGCCGGGCAGGGTAGCTGCTCGGTGCCTCTTGGCGAGGGCTTTGATCTCTGGCATCGTGGGTAGGCAACTACCAGCCTGGGATGATCGAGCGGGGTAGCCGCTCGGATGCTTCTTGTGAGGGCTTTGATCCCTGGCATAGTGGGTAGGGAGCTACCAGACGGAGATGACCGAGCAAGGGTCAGGCTCGGTTGCCTCTTGCAAGGGCTTTTGTCACACCCCGCTTCCCAAAATACGGAATACGAGGGGTTGACAAGGCCAACCATACTCCTACAGTCAAGGAAATTTCCTGCCGTAGTCACACTTCGGTTTCTAGCTTTAAGTGGTAATCAGTAAATAATGCGCAGGTAATGAGAAATACAGTAACTGTAACAAAACAGTATAAAAAACCGACCTGATGGAAAACAAAAGAGAATAACTCTGAATAGCTAATCAAGATGTCCGTGATATACGTCTAGTCCCGGTCCAGGCTAAATCCTCTCCTCACACTGAGCATGCATACTCAGGTCGTCAGAGCGACACAATAGCAATATAATATGTATAAACAAGTGATAACTCTAACAGCGATAATAAATATATATAATAGTAAAATTAGTGACGGTACATGTATGAACATGCAGTAATCAAAGCAGTGGAACAGTAAAAGCAATAGAATGATATGCCACGTATGTCAACACAGTAAGTATGTATATCGATGCTATCATCCCTATCGGTCTCTAAGTCTCACTGTACAAGTCACTAAACCTATCGTCAGTCCAAGTGTGAGAGTTAACCACTCACGAGTGTCCTCCACCCAAGGGTAGAACCCAAGGGCAAGGGACCACGGGCCCAACATGTAACTCACGGTAATAATCATGTACCATGTAAATCTCCATATATATATAAGCCGGCATGGGACTCCCGAGATTCTGTTGAACTCACATTTAAACTACCCCACACCCCGTGGTCTATATCAAACGCTAACCATAACCTTAACTACCAATCGGTCTGTGACAAGTCTGCGCGAGAACTGGAGGCAGGACCTCCATCAAGCACGTCCCGACTAATACCTAAGATAAATGGCAGTGTCTGGTGTCTTATCTGTGACACCCGTGCAAGAGCTTCCATAAGTGTCCCATACCACTTATAGTCACACGTACACGCGTCCCATAGACGTCGACAATGTAATAGAATAATAAGGTTCACTGATTGTGTACAAGTACGTGTCACTTTCACTTATTCACTGATACATGAACACTAACGTACTTGCCACAACCATCACTAATACCTAACACTGGGTAATGCACGTTATCACTAGGTTATCAATGCAGTGACATGTGTATGATATGATGCGTAAACAGTATGTAAGGCATAATTAAGGTGTCATGAATCAATAATCTACCACTTGCATAATTTATCATAAATTATACGGTTACAGTTTAGTGAAACGATGAACGCGGAATAAATAGTATGTTCAGTTATCTATCCAGCGAGTTTGGTTTCATGCCAATCGGGTTCCAGGATCATTAATTATAGCCATTTCATTTTAAGCGTTCACGGCTGGAAATCCGGTTTCAGAATCGGAAGTCCATTTCGCAACGCATTTTAATCCCAATTGGGATCAGATTTTAGCCACTCTACAGTTGAATGAAATCTAAAGTTTTCGGTAAGGTTTTCAACGCAACAGACGGACCTTCAATCGCGTCTCTATGTCAGGAGATACACACTGTTCAATACTAGTATGTCAATTCTGATTCTGTTGGGACTGTTATATGTCCCTATCTATTAAATTACAGATTAAATAACAAACGATAACGAAACAGAATGAAACCACTTCTGTTGTCTAGCTATCAGATTCACCTTTCATAAACAGCAGAGTTACACAACCTACGGGTTAAGGAAACAGGGTGGTGCTCATCACGGGACAGCACACAGTAAACAGAGTCGCTCTGGACTGCAGTCCAAAGTCGCACTCCGATCCAAATATTGTCACAGTTTAAGCACAGAAACAATTAGAAATTTACATAGGGATATAGTTTGTCGAGTCGGCTTCGATTTAAGCCCTCGAACGCATCATTCCAGTGAGTATATAATTTATGGTGATTTTAACGGTTTTCAGGTACAAGAAGATTCCAGTTTTACGAGTAAACTTGAGGGTAGTCGTTTTAGTCGTTAACGGTCATATTTTCCAACGAAATTCACATACTAGATTCACAGCCATACGGGCCAGCTTATACAATTGAGTTCCGTCAAATTAATTGATGATTTCCTATGAGAACATGCATCGAACAGTTGCGTCGTAATATTTAACAGAAAAGTAAAACATGGGATATATACTATTGTAATTTGTGACTATCATAAGTAGCATGTAGCAAGTAGAGAACTTGCCTGGAAATGTGTCGACAATAATACTGCGGTGGTATCAGCACGATCGCACCACGAACGCAGCACCGGCTCAGTCCTTTGGATCCGACAATTTCACTCGATCTAGCTGCTCTTCGTGCCTTTCTTTTCTTCACTGCTTCACGTTGTTCCTTGATTTGATGTGAGGGAGGGTGAGACGTTGATAAAGAGAGAGAAATTTAGAGAGAGAGGAAGATAGAATTAGAGAGAGAGAGAGAGAGGGAATTAGAGAGAGAGAGAGAGAATTAGAGAAATTGAGAGAGAGAGGGAATTAGAGAGAAAGAACATGGGTGAGATGAGAGAGGGGGAATAGAATGAATGAGAATTAAGTGGTGATTAATAGGATTTAAAAAGGGATTAATGGGGGAAATTAATTGGGATTAAAGAGGCATTAACTTGGTGGTTTAATGGGAATTTATAGAGGAGATTTGGGTTTGGATTTGAAGGGATTTACAAGAAATGAGGTGGGATAATTGTTATTTTAATGGGCTGGGGAGGGAAAATGGGCTCGGGCCAAGGGAAAAGAAAGGGGCCGGACTTGGGATTTTAAGTGAATGAGAAAAGGATTAGAGGAGTGGGCCGGCTCTGGGCTTGGGGAAAGTAACGGCCGGGCTAAAAATGAAAAAGAAAGGGAATAACAAAAGAGGAAGGGAATGAGGGTTTGGGTTAGGGAAAATTAAAAGATATGAGATTAGATTAGGATTTGGGTTTTTAGAATAATACAAATAATAATTATAAAATAAATAAATTTTGAGAGTGACAAAAATACGGATATTGGTATTCAAAATGACTGGGTATTACATCTTTTGATCCTTTAGGACGGGGACCGAGCAGGGTTACTGCCCAGTGCCTCTTAGCGAGGACTTTGATCCCTGTCGGTTGTGGTAGAAAGCTACTAACCGGGGATAGCCGAGTAAGGACTCGACTGCCTTTGGGAGGACTTTGGTCCTTAGCGCGGGAGGGGCTGTAAGAAGCCTACCAAGAACCCTTGGCCGGGCAGGGTTACTGTCCGGTGCCTCTTGGCGAGGGCTTTTGTCCTGAAGGATAGCCGAGCGAGAGATCCTCGGGCTCAACTGCCTCTGGGAGGGTTTTTTGATCCCTGGAGTTACGGTAGGGAAGCTACCCGCCAGGGATAGCCGAGCGAGGGATCCTCGGGCTCGACTGCCTCTGGGAGGGCTTTTTGATTTCTGGCGTTGCGGTAGGGAAGCTACCCGCCAGGGATAGCGGAGCGAGGGGTCCTCGGGCTCGACTGCCTCTGGGAGGGCTTTCTGATCCCTGGCGTTGCGGTAGGGAAGCTACCCGCCAGGGATAGCCGAGCGAGGGATCCTCGGGCTTGACTGCCTCTGGGAGGACTTTCTGATCCCTGGTGTCGCGGTAGGGAAACTACCCGCCAGGGATAGCCGAGCGAGGGTCGGGCTCGACTGCCTCTGGGAGGACTTTCTGATCCCTGGTATTGCGGTAGGGAAGCTACCCGCCAGGGATAACCGAGCAGGGTAGATGCTGGACCGCCTCTTAGTGAGGGCTTAGATCCTTAGCGGTGGAGGGGCCGTAGGAGGCCTGCTAAGGATAACCGGGCAGCGAAGCTGCGCGGTTGCCTCTTAGCGAGGGCTTTGATCTCTGGCGTTGTGAGTAGGGAAGCTACCGGCCAGGGATAGCCGAGTAGGGAAGCCGTTCGGCCGCCTCTAAGGAGGACTTTGATTCTTAGCGTTGGAGGGGCCATAGGAGGCCTGCTAAGGATAACCGGGCAGTGAAGCTGCGTAGTTGCCTCTTGGTGAGGACTTTGATCCCCGGGCGAGGTGGTCCTCGAGCCGCTGTGGCGAGCCCGGCATGGAGCTGTGGAGCGCCCAGCGGGCCTCAGAAAGTATCGGCTCGTAAGACCTGTGGCCATGGGACGTAGCTTGCCTGTGGTCAACCGTGCTGACGAGGGCAGAGTCTCCTGGAGGAGGAGGAGCGGCGATCTGGGGTCCTGGCCCGGCCGTTTGGACGCGGACGAGCACCTCCACGATGGACTGTCGTCGGTCTATTCGGCCGGTGAGGGCGTTGATGACGGTCGCCGGAGGAGGTCCATCCGCGCTTCCGGTGGAGGGGAGGCGGAGGCCGGTATTTGGATCTTCAGGGTGATCGCATGCCATGTGGATGGAGATCGGAAGGCCAACTTTTGTTCTTGTGGAGTTTTAGTTTCCCATAGACGGCGCCAACTGATGGAGGCCCTTTTCGGGTCTCCGTCAGATGTTGTCTTCCGTTGATCTCCCGGTGGACTTTGTTGATTATCTCCTGTTGCGTGTGGGTCTCAATGGGTTTTGGAGGAAGAAGTGGAATGAGGAGTTTGGTGTTGAGTACCTGCAAAGAGATCCCGGGGTGGTTTGGTACCACCAAGGACCCTCCGACGATCAAGTTAGTAATGAGATCCGAGCAGAGTCACGGCTTAAAAGAGTAAGGAATGACTTACTTGACCCCTCTGTGATGGGTTTTTTTATAGTGACGGCAGCACGCAGTAGAAGGCACGAGAATCTCGCCGGCGGTTATGCTCCCGACGTCACGCCCGCTTAAAGAGCGGATCGACCATTAATGGGGATCGTGATGGCGTGGAACGTGGGATGTTGCCGGCGGAGAATCTGCGCATGGCGATATTTGCAGAGCGGCGGTTACGCCTGTGAGTGGTGGAGTTGGTCGGTCGGAGGGACCGAGGAAGATGGTCTCGGCGGGAGAGCTCGGGAACGAGCGAGAGGGCCGAGGTATCTTGGTCCTGCGGTAGCTCGGAGGCGAGCTGAGAGGCCGAGGAGGCCAATTTGCAGGGGGCCCTGAAGTGAGCCAGCTTTGTGTTTATAGGTCGGGTACAGGAGTGGCCTGATCGGCCTCCTGTGGGCCCTCTCTTCTGAGTTCTGGGACACATCATCTGCCACGTGTCCTGATCTGGAAAGTCGCCAATATAGAGCATCATCAGAAGATAAAGTAGGAATTTTTAATGTCTCCTTAAATACCTTTGAATTCATTCGAGAACCTGTCTTTTTTCTATTTTAAGGCTTCCATTCCAATTATCCTCTATTTTTCTTTCTTTGATTTAGGTTTTCCGCTTACTTTTAGGTTGCAAATCCGACCATCGGTGCATGGGATATAAGGTTGAGAAAGAAGATCCTGCTTTTATGGTGGATTAAATTTTGAAAAAGCAAATCCCTAACTCTATTTTTGATTTTGGATCGAATACGGGAATTTTAGATGTAGAAGTATACATGTAAGTTTTTTCATGTTTGATGAAATCTCACAAGTCATTGCATTACAGCTTTTTTCTTAAAAAATAACGATGTTTGCAAATAGATTTAAAAAATAACGTCTGATTTTTTTTTAATACACATGAAGAATTGAAATCCCCACCTAGAACACTTATGACTCATCTAGAAATTCTCAAATGCGATTTACCTTCAATTCAATAAATGCAAAATATAAATAAAGTTGTAAAGTCCAAAAGACGCTTATGAAATTGTTTGCAAAGAAAATAAAGAAAATTTTCGAAATTGTTTTGAGATAATTTTGGTCAAGTTTTGATAAAGGAGCAAAGTCTAAAAGACTTTTATGAAATTGTTCTCAAAGAAAATAAATTTTTTTTTTGAAATTGTTTTAAGAGAATTTGGATCAAGCTTTAAAACAAGCAAAATAATAAATTTTAGTTTGAAATGCTGACTATCGCTGCGAAAGGATATTATTTGAATTTTTTTGGATAGATTTGTGATAGTCTATGGCATGATGACACTTGCTGGTATATAATATAGGATCAACCCCTGTTGCAAGTGAGGGCGGGACACGAGAACCTTGTTCAAAACCGCGAAGCACCGTAAGTCAGCAGCAAGTTCTCCCCCTTCATCTCCAACAGACGCAAGAGTCAACACTCCCACTGTTATCGTCACCTCCCACCCCCCCTCTCTCTCTACTGACGCCGGCGGCGATGGCCTCTCTCATCTACAGCAGCACAGCGCCCATCGCCGCATCCAATAGCGTGACTGTCATAAATCAGCACCGCTTCCCATCTCACCGCCGCTCGCCTCACCTCGTCACTGTCTCCAGTAAGCCCCCCTCTCACCTCCAAATTTCGTCCTCACCCTGCAATTTCTTAAAATTTACGGTTTTGATGGAACCTCTCAGGGCGGAGACTCACGGTTCGAGCAACAGAAACCGATGCGAACGAAGGTTTGCTCTCGATTTCCCCAAAGGATTCAGCTGAAATTTGTGAAAAGCCCACCTTTTTCGTTTCTAGGGTTCGTAATTTTTTTTTTTTGTGTGATGACGCAGTTAAGCCTACGGCACCGGATAAGGCGCCGGATGAGGTTGGGGGTGGTTCGAGCTTCAATTAGCTTCTTGGCATTAAGGGCGCTAAACAAGAAACGGCGAGCTCATAAATTAGTAAATTTTTTTGGTTACATGTTAAATTTGCAATATGAAGCAGGCTATGAAATTAAAAAAACATTCATGGTGTTTGATGAAAGTTTTGGAAATTTAGCCTTTTTGCTCCTACACAAATAATGAGCAAGTTTAATCATGGTTTGAAATCTCAGCCGATTCATATCCAAAAAGTGACTGAATGAGTTCCGATACCAATACTGTCCAATACGGAGTAGTATTGGCTTTCCCGTTTTGATTAGTGGGCTTTTAGTATTAAGTTTATTAATGGGTTAGAGGGTTTATTAATAGATTATTGAGTTGTGGTTTACTTGACATCATTAATACCGAAAACATATAAAAAAGTTACAGTGTTTTACCAAATAATATAACCACCATTTTAGACATCATTAATTGCTAAAAAAGTTGCCAAAATTGTTTATAGTCGTTTTTACTACTTATTTAAAGAATATATTACTATTTAGAGTTCATTTTGTCAAACGATAGAAAATACGATACCTCCTATCCGAGAAGACCGTTTCGACCCCAAAAGTGACCGATACTGAGATATTAAACCTTGAGTTTAACTACTTCTTGGTGACTTATTGAATTGATTATCAACCATATTATTGTTATGGCTTAGGTTCTTTGGTTCAAGTTTGTATGATATGCATTTAATAGATATGTTTTTAAAGGATTTTTCGGATTAAATGTATTGAATGATTTTTATATGTTAATTTTCCGCATGTGTTACTTGGCATTTATTGTATTAATGTGAGAAATGTAGCAGGAATCGAGTTACAACACAAGCTGCCAAGTGCAAATACAATACTAAGAATGGTGTTTGCAGAAAGATCTCCCTCCCGATTAGGGCTATATAAGGTTTTCTTATTGGCAAAATCATGATATTTGGTGCCTGTACAAGAATACTGCATTCATATGAAGCAGACACGACTTTTTGTTGAAATTTTTTGACCTATAGATCGTGAAGAACTTATCCTACCAAGCTGGAAGCTATTCTGAATCCCCATATTTAAGGACATTAGTATTTTAATCTAGAACCATTCTATAACCCTTTTCAATGTTTACTTGTTTATAGCTTTTTACGGTCCTTCTCTAGCAAACTATATAAATTTTTGTGCATACCACCTTGCTTTTTTCAGAAGCTTCTCATACTGATTTTGATTCTTTCCTACTCCTAGAGTTGATGCACCTGGATCCTGGAGTTCCTTATATGTCAGTTTTATGTAAGCCTGAGTTTTAATTGCTTGTGAACTCTTTTTCTCGAGTATGGAACACATTTCTGCAAAAATGTTTTTTGAAAGGAGAAGTTGTTCTTTAAAACAGGAAACACCATGAAACGCTCTTAAAACGGGTAAGAAACTGAAAGGATGTTTCTTCTACGCCTTGGATACATATAGAATTGTTAGGATTCTTCTTCTAAGCATTACCGAAGCTGATTAATTGTTCAGCCTTTACTTTTTTATACTAAATATTTTGTTCTTCGTGGGTTCTAGACTTGGGAGATTCTCTGCTCACACTCCATCCTTCTCATTCATGCATATCGTATTTGATCATTTAATTAGTTATCTAACATATCTTGACTATTATAATTAGAAGTCTCTTGGATGATGTCTTCGCAAAATAAAAAATAAAAAAAATGACAAAATTCTTATAGGCAAAGTTGAGAATAGAAGATGTCCACCTCATCCATTCTTTTTATTTCTTCTTGGCAAACAAAAGACAAAAATAGGTAAACGAAAAGTCAACAATCCCCCCTCGCTCTCACATTCATTACACATTCTCTCTCATGCTCCAAAATCTAAAAAGAGGCATGCCTTACGAATTCATATATAATCCCTTATACCTTTGTTATTTTATATGACTCATAAATTTCTCAATTCTAATATTATCACTAACTGTATTCATTTGATTTAAATTCTATAGACATCTTTAGAACTTTATATGCAATGTTAATGGATAAATTTTTTTACAAACGCCTTCATTGGGACGTATGTTCAAAATATACAAAATACCAGTCCATTTTAGTGCAATTGAGATATCATATAGAGTATGAAGTAAGCAAAAACATTTTTCTCGCCTTCAGAGATTCATGTCACTTCACCTTTTTCCGTTTCAGTGTAATTAATGCTTGTAGTTGCAAGATAAACATGCATATGGATTAATGGATGGTGTGGTGCCATGTCACCCACCAATGAAGGAAATCCCCACCGTACCACTTTATACCTCGCTTTCTCTTTTCTTAATCATGACGTAAAACTGCTACTAAAAAAGAACTCCAAAAGTTTAGATCAAGGTTTAAAATCTCGGTATCAGGTTTGATTTCGGACGGTCACTTTTAGGATCAGAATCAGCAATCTCGGCCCTATTGGTCGTATTGGACCAGAATATCGGATTTTATATCGTTCGAGAAAAAGAACTTTTAAGAATTACAAAATTATTTTAAAAAACGTTTAAAATAACTATATACGATATGTCAAATTCTTTTGTACTTAATAAAGTCTAAATTCATATTAATGATGTCAAACTATCGGTAATTACCCAATAACCTATAATCAACCTATTAATGGAGAAACCATTAATCTATAAGCAAACACACTAACCATAACGAAATCCGCATTATAAAATGTTAAACACAATATTACTTGGTATCGGACGCTATTGGTCTCGGAATTTGGATGGGTCGTTATTGGGTTTGGAGTCATCCATAAGCCGATATTTCAAACCATGGTTTAGATAACACATACAAGGTGAAAATGTCACTAATGTCCAATTTATAGACCCGAAAGCAACGAGATTCTCTCAAATACCACTTGTATCAAGAATGATATTATTTTGGTTTTCATTTACTTCAGAGAAAGTATTTGTAGCCATGACCAATCTCATAGTGATGGGACAATACTTTGCTTAAGCTTTTGACTTATTATAAAAGAAATATCTTAGATACTGATGAGGCTCGATATCGGTGACTCTCCAGATACTGACACGTTGCAGATGACTTGTCCCAGAACCTACGAGAGAGTATCGGTAATCTCGGTCGGGATCGCACCTCGGGCCTCCGGCCCGAGGAGTCTCCCTACTTCCGGTGGCCTCCCAGACCACCCTTCGGCTCGCCTCCGAGCTATCACAGAACCAAGACGCCTCGGCCTCTCGCTCGTGTCCGAGCCTCCCGCCGAGCTCATCTTTCTCGGTCTCAACCAGACCGACCCGCGGCACTGATCACTGGCGCCTCCGCCATGGCTTCGCGAATCTCGCCATGCGCGAGATATCCGCCGCCCACGATCCCGCGTTCCACGCCACCACGATCCTCCATTAACGAGCCTGTTTCGTCATTAATGCGGGATCCCGCCTATCACGCGGGCGTGATGCCAGGGACGTAACGGCCGGCGTGATTCTCGCGCCTGCCTGCCTATTGCTGCCGCTATATAAACCCCTCTCAGACGATCGAGATACGCGATTCTTTCCATTAAGCTGCTACTCTGCCCAACTTGCACCACTAACTTGGTTGTCGGAGGGTCCTCGATGGTACGACCACCCCAGGACCTCCTTGCAGGTAGCTCGGCTCAACCTCAAATCCAAACCTATTGAGATCCACACACTAAAGGGGACAACTTCCAGATCAAATCTCAGCCGTCCGTCATCACGCGAAAAGATCAACGGAAGATAACATCTGAAGGAGATCCAGACCTCCGTCAGTTGGCGCCGTTTGTGGGAATCTTTCCACTCAACCGAAAGTTCATCTTCTGATTTCGATTACATGGCAAGCGGTCACCGCGACGATCCAAGCACCAGCGGTCGCCCTCCCCGCAGTGGAGACGAGGGAGAATCCTCTCTTCCACCAAACGCTATTCACGTCCTATCCGCTCGGATAGATCGACTCACGTCAGTCGTGGATGTGTCCAAACGGCCGGGCAAGCTCCCCAGGTCGCCGCCCCCCTCCGCGGGGCCGGGACCCCTATAGAGGAAGAGAAGATTCTGCCCGCGTTGGCACGACCGGTCACCGCCTCGCTGTCTCCGGCGGCCGCAGATCCCCCGGGCCGACATATTCAATGACCCGGTGGGCACTGTACAGTTTAACTCCAAGGTCTTACGCCAGAGCACCTCGTCCCGAGCCCCATCGTGCCCCCGTCCCTCCCGAGGAGGTGTCGGTTAGCTCGCCTGCACCTAGGCATGACCGACACCCTTTCCCTCGACGGGGTCATGCGCACGGGACTCGCCACGGCAGCTCGAAAACGACCTCGCCAGGAGACCTGAGGAACGTCATTTAACGGAATCGAGGCCGTGGCCACGCAGAGGTCTCCGGTAGCCGAAACCAAAAATCGGAGTATGCAGATTCCTCGGGATACCATGTCCGACTCGATGCCCTCGAAAAGAAGATCGAGAGTATGCATCGGGAAGGTCGTCATTCGAGCGACGGGGCTAAGTACGCCGCCGACTCGTTCACAAAACCCGTCACCGAAGAGCTGCTCGCCGTCCATGTCTCCTCCCGGAACAAGCCTCCAAAGGTCTCGCTCTTCGACGGGAAGTCAGACCCGAAGGACCACTTGGACGCGTTCACAGCCGGGATGAGTTTCCAGGATTGTTCTGACGCCGCCCAATGCCGTGCTTTCCCAGCCACTCTCATCCGCTCCAGACGAGACTGGTTCCGAGGACTCGTGCCACGCTTGATCTCAACCTTCGACGAGCTGGCCATCCAATTTTTCCAGCCACTTAGTCGGGAACAGACGGCAGAAACGGACCGTCGACCGCCTCTTCACGATAAAAAGCGGGGACAAGGAAACCTTCAAAGGATACGTAATCCACTTCTATAACGCCCTCCTCGAGGACCCAGAACACCGGGACGAGACGGTCATTACGGCCCTCAGGTCAGGTCTTAGGCATAAGGAGTGGTTACGCTCCTTTGCATTAGCGCAACCTAAGACCATGGCTGAGGTAAAGGCCTGGACCGAACGAAAGATCTACCTCGAATCCGAGGTGAACGCAAATCTCCCCGGGCAGAGCAAACTGACCAGAAGAAAAAGACGAGGGAGAAGAGAAAGAGGCTTGAGCGGCCAAAACCCTACTCCCCGAAGTTTCAAGAGTTCACCCCGCTCAACGTCTTCCGAATGGTACTGCTAGAGGAGGCTAAGGACGAGAGGTTCTTCAAACTCCTCCCGGTCCCGCGCATGGCGGCAAAGTGCACCCGGGGCCCCTACTGCGGCTTCCACGGGTTGCAAGGCCACTCCACGGAGAACTGTAAGCAGCTCCGAGACTACATCGAGGAGCTCATCCGTTTGGAGCACCTGGCAACATACTTGCGAGACAAGCGGCAGGTTGACCGTGAGCAAGAGCAACGTCCCCCTCCCGGCGAGTTGACAATCGGCCAAATCATGGTCATGTCAGCGGGATATGTCGAGTACCTATGAGGTTCAGCACCTCACGCCGGTCGTGGGGGCTAACAGCCGTCGGAGGAAGAAGGCCAGGGAGACCGAGCCGATCGTTTTTGACGACGAGGACCTCCATGCTATATCCCTGCCCCACAACGACCCGCTGGTGATCACAGCTCGGGTCCACCACTACAAAGTGCAGGGGATACTGGTCGATTCGGGAAGCTCGGCGGATATACTCTTTTACGATTGCTTTCTGCGCATGGGGCTCACCCCGGCAGACCTAAGGCCGACCTTCAACGTCCTGTCAGGGTTCACCAACCACTCTATCCCGGCGGAAGGGGTAATCACTCTGTAGTTTAACGTCGGGGAGACCGGCCGTACGCAAACAGTGCCTGTGGAAATCATCGGCCTACAACATCCTCCTCGGCCGCCCAACGCTGAACTCCCTCAGGGCCCAGATATCGATCTACCACCTGGCGATGAAATTCCCGCTCGACCAAGGCGGGATAGGTCGGGCCTACGGAGACCAACGGACTGCAAAGGTTTGCTTCACCGCAACATCTTTGTCTGAGCGGGCAAACAACGATGTTGAGGCCGAGAGTGAAATCAGGGGTTATTTGGACACTCGGGACGAGCAAAAGGAGGTCCGAGGGACTCCAGTGGAGCCATTGACAGAGGTCCCCCTCGTAGAAGGGGACGTTGAACGAACCGTTCAGATCGGGTCGCTTCTGACAGGGACTCGGCAAGACGACCTAGTTGGCTTCCTTAGAAACAACTCCGACGTGTTCGTCTGGGCTCCTGCTAACATGCCTAGGATCGACCCCAAAATCATATCTCATAAGTTCGGGATAGATCCTACGGTCCGACCCGTCAGACAGAAGAAGCGAAGTTTCGCCCCGATCAAGCAGAAGGCAATCGAAGACGAGGTAGACATGCTCCTCGCTGCCAACTTCATTTGGAATGTGCCTTACTCCGAATGGTTGGCAAACGTGGTTATGGTGAAAAAGTCAAGCGGGAAGTGGCGCATGTGCGTCGACTTCACCGACTTTAACAAGGCCTACCCAAAAGACAACTATCCCCTCTCTCGGATAGATCAGCCCGTCGACAGTTCGGCAGGCCACGAGCTACTTAGCTTCATGGACGTCTTTTCCGGTTACAATCAGATCCGTATGAATCCGGCAGACGAAGATCTCACCGCATTCACAACGGACCAGGGGTATACTGCTACGAGGTAATACCTTTCGGCTTCAAAAATGCCGGAGCTACGTACCAACGCTTGGTCAGTCGCATGTTCAAACCGCAGATCAGCAGGAACATGGAAGTTTATGTCGACGACATGCTCGTCAAGTCCGTCTCATCGGTCGACCACGCCAAGGATCTGGGTGAGGCCTTCGACGTCCTCGGCAAGTTCAAGATGAAACTGAACCCCGCCAAGTGCGCATTCGGGATCACCGGAAGAGTTTCTCGGTTTCATAGTCACTCACTGTGGGATCGAAGCCAACCCGGAGAAAATCAACGCCATCCTCAACATGGCCGCGCCCAAGACTAATGTTGAGATCATGCGGTTGACAGGGCGGGGAGCCACTCTGTCACGTTTCATGTCGAGATCTGGGGAGAAGTGCCTCCCGTTCTTCAAGGCTCTAAGGAAAATTCCGAGGTTCGAGTGGTCGGAGGAGTGCTAGACCGCCTTTGACCAATTAAAGAAACACCTTGCGACCCCACCGCCGCTCACCCGATCGGTTGAAAGGGACGAGCTATCGCTATATCTGGCGGTATCCGACCAAGCAGCGGGCTAAGTGCTCGTCCGAGAGGTCGACGGGGTCCAGAAGCCGGTATACTATGTGAGCCACGTTTTCAAAGATACAGAAACGAGGTACCCAGCCATAGAGAAGATCGTCTTGGCACTCATTGCGGCCTCAAGGAGGCTACGACACTATTTCCAGGCACACACTGTCCTCGTTCTTACCGAGCGCCCTTTGGGGGCTATCCTCGCCTCACCCGAGTCCTCTGGATGCTTAGAAAAGTGAAGGTGGGAGTTGTCCCAGTTCGACATAAAATACCGTCCGAGACAGGCCATCAGAGCACAAGCCCTGGTCGATTTTATCGTCGAGTGCACCATCCCCAGCAAGGAGCCGGAGTCAACGCCGCCCCCCGCAGCTCAACCCTCAGCCGATGGGAAGCCCGACTCAGTCCCTGATTGGATCCTTTACGTCGATGGCTCCTCGACCGAGGAAGGCTGTGGTGCTGGCCTCATCATTCGGGGCCCGAACGAGACAGAAATAGAGTATTCTCTGAAGCTCGGGTTCAAGGCCTCAAATAACGCGGCGGAATATGAGGCCTTGCTGGCCGGACTGCGCATAGCCTCAGGACTGAGGCTGAAAACGATTCAGATCCACAGTGACTCCGCCCTAGTCGTCGGCCAAGTGACCGGCCGATTCGAGGCACGGAAGCCTTTGATGGTGAAGTATCTGGCCGAGATAAGAAGACCGCGAAAGGACTTCAACGAATTCCAGGTAGAGCAGATCCCCAGACAGTTCAAAGCCCAAGCCGACGCCTTGAGTAAGTTGGCTTCATCCTACTCAGCCAACAACAAGAGGAGCATCCTGTTCGAGGTCTTGCCACGACCCAGCGTGGAAGACGGGGCAACAATACTTCAAGTGTATACAGCCAGGGAAGAAGGTCGGGACTGTAGGAAGCCCCTCGTAGAATTCCTGAGGGAAGGTACGCTCCTAGAAGATCGGGAAGAAGCCCGCCGTCTCCGATCCAGAGCTCGCCATTTCGTCTGAAGCAAGGGGAAGCTCTACAAGAAGTCCTTCACTCAGCCCCTGTTGCGGTGCGTTGACCCCCACGATACCGACTACGTCTTCCGTGAGATCCATGAAGGGGTCGGCGGTGCGCACCAAGAGGCCCACACCTTAATCCAGAAGGTATTGCTCCAGGGGTACTACTGGCCGACCATTTATCAGGACGTTCAGAAGCTAGTCAGGAGGTGCAAAAGCTGCCAACTCAATAGAAGCATATCTCGTCTTCCTGCTACTGAGCTAACCGCCCCGACCTCCCCGTGGCCGTTTGCCCAGTAGGGAATGGATATGATAAGCCAGTTCCCTACCGGTACGGGCGGCCTCAAGTACGTCCTAGTCGCAGTGGACTACTTCACGAAGTGGATCGAGGCCATTGCTATCAAGAAACCGGACGCCACCACAACTATTAAGTTCCTGCAGAATAACGTGATACTCCGGTTCGGCATCCCGAGGTGCATCGTCACCGACCACGGAACAAATTTCGAAAACGAAAGAGTTAAGGAATTTTGCAGCAAATATCACATCCTTATGAAATTTGCCGCGGTTGCACATCCCCAATGCAACGAGCAAGCCGATGTCGCTAATCGGGACGTCCTCCGAGGTCTACGGACACGCCTAGAAGGACGCCAGGGTAGTTGGGTCGAGGAATTACCCCGGGTCCTGTGGGCCCTGCGCACGTCGAAGAAAACCCCCACCGGGAAACCATTTTCAGCCTTTGCTACGGAATCGAAGCAATGGTCCCAGCGGAGATCGGGCTCCCTAGTCATCGGGTCGAGCATTTCGACGACGATGCGAACATCTCGGCACTCCGAACTAACCTAGACATCTTGTTGGAGAAACGAGACCGGGCTCAGATCAGAGTTGCCGCCTATCAACAACAGACCGCCCGCTACTACAATGCGCGAGTCAAGCGTCGTCTCTTCAAGGCCGGATTTTAGTCCTAAAGCGGAACGAGTTCATCGACCAAGGCAGACTGCATAAGTTTTCCCTAAAATAGGACAGTCCTTCCCTCGTCTCCGAGATACTGCCCGGCGGAGCCTACCGTTTGCAAGACGCGGAAGGACGCAAGTTTCCACGGCCTTACAACGCAAAGAAGCTTAAACTGTACTAATAAAAAGAACATCTACTAGCGTATACTTTTTTACTAAGGCAGTGTAAACTTTTCTCAAGTTCTTTCTGTTTATATAATAAGAAGGGAACAATAAAACATTGCAAAAAGAAGAGTTTTGTTTATTCCAAAGGGTACTATGGGCTCCTCAGCCTTACAGAAAATTAAAGAAAAAGTTACAGTAGAGGCGGAACGGGATCGGGGAAGTACTCCCGGTGATACTCAGAGCGGATTTCCGCTAGCCGAGTCCTAGCCTCGGCAGCCCGCTCCCGCCGACGCTGCACACTAACCCGGGACGCCACGGAATCGCCCGATGCTCCGCCCTCTGGGCCTTGGCTCACGATGTACCTCATTTTGAAGCACTTCAGAATGAGGGCCAAGGATCGGTCGTATGCGGCTTTCGAGATAAAGCCGAGCAGGAAGATCGAGCACACCTTGTCGAGCGCTTCATCTAGAAGCTCCTCGGTGAATGGGTTGTCCAACCCCGGGGACTTCCTCCAAATCACGTACATCAACAACTGTAAGAGGGACGACCGCCGAGGGAGAAGCCGGCTGAAGTGATCCTCGAGACGCTGAACCACTCCCCAGTACCCATCCTCAGCGAGGGATTGATCATACAAGGAGACGTCGTCAAAGGTGATGATCTCTTCGATCGAATACGTACGACCAGTCATCTCAAAAGAAAACGATGCCGAAAGAGCTGCCATCTCCTTCTCTATTTATAACCTCAAACAAAATCTTAGAGGACTCAGATTTGCTCGCGCATGGGCGTGAATCCCGAGATCTACCAAGATTACTCCAATGCCGTGCCCCCACATGGCATAATTGACGCGACTTCCCGAAACTTTATGCCTCTTCCAATAATTCGAGGCACGTGCCGCCTGTGACGGTCGCCTCTCCCAATGTTCACAAACACCGAGGAAGATCAGACAGAACCTCACGACTCAACAGAGCAGCTTTACTGCTCGGCCCATCCTTAGCAGGCCTCCCTATCCCTCCCGCGCTAAGGATCGAAGCCCTCGCCAAGAGGCAACCGGGCAGCTACCCTGCTCGGTTATCCCTGGCTGGTGGTTCCCTACCCCACGACGCCAGGGATCAAAGCCTTCGCCAAGAGGCACCGGACAACAACCCTGCTCGGCCTGTCCTTAACAGGCTCCTTACGGCCCCTCCCGTGCTAAGGACCTAAGCCCTCACCAAGAGGTCACCGAGCAGCTACCCTGCTCGGTTATCCCTGGTTGGTAGTTTCCTACCCCACGACGCCAGGGATCTAAGCCCTCACCAAGAGGCAATCGGGCAGTAATCCTGCTCGGTCCATCCTTAGCAGGTCTCTTACGGCCCCTCCCGCGCTAAAGATCGAAGCCTTCGCCAAGAGGCACCGGGCAGCAAGCCTGCTCGGCCCTTCCTTAGCAGACCTCTTACGGCCCCTCCCGCGCTAAGGATCAAAGCCCTCGCTAAGAGGCAACCAAGCGGCTACCCCGCTCAGTTATCCCTGGCTGTAATTCCTTACCCTACGACGTCAGGGATCAAAGCACTCGCCAAGAGGCACCGGGCAGCAACCCGGCCTGTCCTTTCCAGGCCTTTTACTGCCCCTCCCGCGCTAAGGATCAAAGCTCTCGCCAAGAGGCACCGGGCAGCAACCCTGCTCGGCCTGTCCTTAGCAGGCTTCTTACGGCCCCTCCCGGGCTAAGAATCAAAGCCCTCGCCAATAGGCAACCGTGCAGCTACCCCGCTCAGTTATCCATAGCTGGTAATTCCTTACCCTACGACGCCAGGGATCAAAGCCCTCGCCAAGAGGCACCGGGCAGCAACCCTGCTCGGTCCGTCCTTAGCAGGCCTCTTACGGCCCCTCCCGCGCTAAGGATCAAAGTCCTCGCTAAGAGGCAACCGTGCGGCTATCCCGCTCAGTTATCCATGGCTGGTAATTCCTTACCCCACGACGACAGGGATCAAAGCCCTCGCCAAGAGGCACCGGGCAACAATTTTGCTCGGCCCGTCCTTAGCAGGCCCCTTACGGCCCCTCCCGTGCTAAGGACCTAAGCCCTCACCAAGAGACCACCGAGCAGCTACCCTGCTCGGTCCATCCATGTCTAAGCGATCTCTATCTCGATTTCGGGGCCATGGGGATACCGACTTTTCACCAGCCTTTGCACGCTTGGCAAGTGATAGAATTCAACTCGACGTGTGACCGCTAAATGAAATACCTACCTAAAGATGAAAGCAGTACTGTGCAAGTACAAATGTTTACCACAAACAAAAGGAAAATGCACACGCAAAGAAACTGCAAAATGGATTTTCTATTCATAAAAAACAGAAGTATTTACAAAGGTATTATGGGCTCCCCAGCCTTACAAAAATGCCCGGAGGCTTACAAAATTTTGGCGCAAAATAAGAAGGCGAGGAGGTTCAGACCTCAGGGCCGGGGAGAATCCCAATGAACCGCGCGTCCACTACGACCACCGGGGCGGCATATTCGGGCTCGACGCCTATGGTGGGAACCCCGGTGCCGGTAGCTGGGTCGACCGACTAATCCCCGACGGGCCTACCAGAGGCCTCTTCCCTTGCAGCACCGCCAGGATCGTCCCCCTGCACCTCTTCCCCGCGGGGTACGCAGCCCGGAGCTCGCCGTTAGGAAACTCCGGCATCTGGGCCTTGACAGCGTCGGGGGCGTCGTGCCAAATAATGCCGGCGGCTTCAGCAAGGTCGGTATAAAACTGGTCTTATCTCTTATAGCTCTCAACCGCCTTCGACACCCGAAGCTCAGACTCCGACACCCGAAGCTCAGCACGCCTCGTCCTGTCCTTCGCCGCCTCAATCTCCCCTCGGAGGGAGTTCGCCGTCTTCTTCAAGGTGGCGATGAGCACTTAGGAGTCCTCCCACTTGGCCTCAGCGGCTCGGGCGGCCTCTCGGCACCGGGCGACCTCCCGACTCGCGGCCGCCACCCGGTCTTCAAGGGCAGCGATCCTCTCCATTGCCGCCCCCGGCTCTTGCCTTGAGCTCTCCTCACGGCCCGCGGCCTGCATCGCCGGGGCTATCTCCTCATCCTCCATGTTAATGATGAGGACGACGTGCTGGAGGACCTGAGGAAAAGAAAGAGGGTTAAAAAGGAAAGGGACGCACCCGATCACGCGAACAAGAACGCTGGATAAAGAACCAAGTAGGTTGCGAACACTTAACCTGCACGGCCTCTTGAGCTATGGCCGCCATTTGGGCCCGGAGGGTCCCCCGAGGGATTCTGCCTCCGGCCGACCTCTCCATCTTCGAGAGCAGGCTGTCGGCGACGGAGAGTTCTGAGGGCACCTTGAAATGGAGCTCCCCATCGTCCACGAGGATCGGGGAAGCCGGGGTGGAGGACGCCGTCCTATGGAACTTCTTAAGGAGCGACGCGGGAGAACCAGTCTCGGGTACCACCTCGGAAGCCCAGGGCTCTTGCTCCAAAGCATGCTTACGAAATGACGCGTGGCTGGACTCGGGGGCCCGAGGAGCGTTTTGGCGCCTGGATGGAGCTGCCGCCGGCGGGGACAAAGCCGGCAGGACCGGAGCCGACGATGGGTGAGAAGGGCCGACGCCTCTGACCTTCTTCCCTTTCTTCACGTCAACCACTGCCGCCCGGAACTTGCTTAGGTCCATGGGTTCTGCATAAGACAAAATACAGAGGATTCAGCAATGCCAGAAAAGTAAAAGAATGCATAAGTCCAAACAGATCGCTTGAGAGCTCCTAACTTACCCGCGTACTGGGCGGTGCCGAGCCCGGCCCAACTGAGGGCCCGTTCAGACAGCAGCACATCGACCCGAGGGAGGGGCTCCTACCTTGACACTGCCATCGCGTCGGCATCCTCGGGCGGGGCCACAAACAAAAACTTCTTTTTCCATTCATGAATGGAAGAAGGTACTACGATGACCCCCCGACCTGGCGGCGTCCCGCCGTTGTCTCCTAAAAGAGATGTATACTTAACTCGGCTCGCCCCTGCGAGCGCCATGATGGTTTTTGTAGCAAAGAGAAGATACGAGAAGGCTCAGGCTGAAGGGGATCGGACTTAGTTTCAACCGGACCAGGAACCCGAGGAGGATCCTCCAAGAGTTCGGCACAACTGGTCCGGGGCTAACCCGAAACAATTCAACGCCGCACACACCTCGGGGGAGAAGGGCAGACGCATCCCGGCCTAAAAGGCTTCCAGGTACAAGGCAATCTCATTGCTCCGTACCTGGTCTGTCCTCTCCCCCTCCTCGGCCAGACGAAGCGAATAGTCGGGAGGAATGAGGAAACGAGTCTTGATGTTGGCGAGCTCCTCCGCACGCCTCAGCGAGGACCGCACGCCAAGAACACCAGCGACCTGTGCTCTGGGGACCGCCCCCGTCGCACGACCCCGGGAAGCATTACTAACCCTAACTCCCCGGGGGGACTCCGACTCAGAGGAGGAAGATGAAGAAGTAGAAGAGGAAGCTTCAGAAGACTCCTTAGACTCTACCCGGACTACATCTACAGACTCCTAACAGGAAGACATCTAACCTGATCAAAGGGGGTGTTATCGGGAAATCAAACGTAAGGAATCCGATCTGAGGAGAAGAGAGCCGAGCTAACACGACCAGGGACGAGGAAATTATGGGGAGGTATGGGCCCTGATGGGGATCCCACCTTTATTTATAGCTGTCGGCATACGCATCCTACGGCTCCGATCGCCTCCCGCCAAAACAACGTTTCACAACCAACGGCCGACAGCGTTCCACCTGTCGCACTCGCGTTGGGCGTGTCCCATCAGATGCGGGAACTCCTGCGGCGTGTCTCTCCAGCCAACCAACGACAGACATATGGGCTGTCGTTTCGACGAACGTACACACGATCCGGCGCTTCCCTTTGATGTGAGATCTTTCCCTTGATCCGCTGACGCCATCAAGAAAATACTACTCTCTGCTCGGGAATGCGCGCCGATGATATCTCGAACGAGAGCTCACCTCGAATGATCGGTTAGACGACTCTCGACCCGACCCAGGAGCGGGTTGAGACGAGAGTGGGAGGCTAATGATAAGGCTCGATATCGGTGACTTTCCAGATGCTGACACGTTGCAGATGACGTGTCCCAGAACTTATGAGAGAGGATCAGTAAGCTCGGTTGGGATCGCACCTCGGGCCTCCGGCCCGAGGAGTCTCCCGACCTCCGGTGGCCTCTCAGACCACCCTTCGGCTCGCCTCCGAGCTATCATAGAACCAAGACGCCTCGGCCTTTCGCTCGTGCCCGAGCCTCCCGCCGAGCTCATCTTCCTCGGTCTCAACCAGACAGACCCGCGGCACTGATCACTGGTGTCTCCGTCACGGCTCCGCGAATCTTGCCATGCGCGAGATATCCGCCGCCCACGATCCCGCGTTCCACGCCACCACGATCCCTCATCAACGAGCCTGTCTTGCCATTAATGCGGGATCCCGCCTATCACGCAGGCGTGACGTCTGGGGCATAACGGCCAGCGTGATTCTCGCGCCTGCCCATTGCTGCCGCTATATAAACCCCTCCCTCAGACGATCGAGGTACGCGATTCTTTCTATTAAGCCGCTACTCTACCCAACTTGCACCACTAACTTGGTCATCGGAGGGTCCTCGATGGTACGACTACCCCAGGACTTTCTTGCAGGTAGCTCGGCTCAACCTCAAATTCAAGCCCATTGAGATCCACACGCTAAAGGAGGCAACCTATAGATCAAATTTTAGCCGTCCGTCAACACGTGAAGAGATCAACGGAAGATAACATCTGAAGGAGATCCAGACCTCCATCAGATACAGATTGACAAGCTAAGGTTTCTGTACCGTACATTAATGATTTAGTGTAAGTATACATTACATTTATTGTCCCAAAGGTGAAACAATTAACTAGGACATGGGAATTTGAGGAGAAGTTACAAGTTCAAGACATGCAACCATACAGAAGAAAGGAGACCCCCACTATCTATTACATAGGGAGAGGTGGATCACAGGGTCCCACATGTGTCCAAACCTATAAGTAAAAAAAACCCGACATATTATTATCAATGTTTGAATATAGTATTTTGCTCTAGCCTCCTGAAAATGTTTGAATAATCATCTAGTGCTGTTCATTATGTAGATGCGTTTTAATGTCTGGCAATAATTAAATGTCGTGTAATTAAGTCCACATAGAAAGACACTATGAGTTGCACCTTAAAACATCTTCTAGTAACAATATGAAAAATTTCACAATAAACTGTATCTGTGGCAATTCTATACATATAACTAACTATTTGGCTATAAGTTGTGGGAAATCATTAAACTGTGATGAACATGAAAGCTGTATGTTAGGCTCTGAAAGTTTTAAAGATCTTGAACTCTTATGTTGTTTATAACTTCAAGATGGATCCATAAATTCATAGTGATCTATCTGTTGGATCCCTAACACTTGTATGGGTTTGGGACTGGCAGTGAACTTTATATAACTTCAAGTATACCTACAGAAGAGGCGGAGTTAGATGGATCATGTTAATCTTTACTTCTAGTTTACGTGTATGACAGTTCTATTTCTTTATTGCATGCAATGTATTACGCTATAACCTTATGAAGTCCTTGAGTGTTATGTTAATAACTTTATATCATTGTGCACAGGAAAAATGGAAAATTCGTCTTCAACTTACCAAACCTGTTACTTGGCCTCCATTGGTATGGGGAGTGGTCTGTGGAGCTGCCGCTTCTGGTAATTTTTGTTCTTCTTGTTTTGTATGCTTTTGGTCATATTTATTTTATGTGGTTCTCTGGTTAAATCACTTACTATAATGGTAATTTATAGGTTGAAGTTCAGAAATCCGCCCTTAAGAAATAGAATAACCCGAGTGTTCCTAGTGCTCGAAACATCTCAACTATATGGACATTTCAAAGATTAATTGTAACCACTATTTTTCGCCGAGAAATTTGGAGTGTGTACACAAGTTTTGTTATTGAGGTATTAATATACAAAGCATAGACACACATACATGGGCCACAAACATCAACTGAAAATCTAATAAGTAGGGCATAGGGACATTGCTACATAATCATTGACATATAATAATAATATAAATAATACTAAGAGCAAATAATAAGTACCCTAATGAAGAGAGATCACAACAAATACATGCATATAGAGACAACATGCCAAGTATAAGCCTTGCCTATTCAATTTTGTTATGTGTAATGTTTGAACATGTATGAAAATTAACGTATTATACAATTTATGCTTTTGTACAATCATAAACACAAATCTTAGCCATTCAATTTTTCGTAAATAGGCTGAATTGTATCTCATTTCTTTAATCAATATTTCTTAAGATAGAAAGTCTAGTTGTATGTTAATTTCTGCTTAATATAATCTCAATAAATAAATGGACGTAAACACTTACATTGTGGTAAACTAGTATTTTGTGCACGTGGATGTATGGTAGATATTTTATGGTTTACATAAATAATGTGATTTAAGAATTGGAGTTTAAAACTTGAATTTAAATAAGTCAATTAAAATATTTAAATAGGTTAATGATGTCGATAGCTACACATAGGAAATAGATTGGAAAACTCATCTCAGTTTTTAAATTTTTTTTGTGAAAAAGGAGAGAACATCAATTGATGACATAAGCTACATCCTTGGAATTTGCATTATAATAGTAGAGATATGAATGAGTATTTTAGAAGTATAAAATATGTATGATAGGGAATTAGAAATATCTGAAAAGTATATGAAATTATGAAATATATCATAAATAAGGACATGGAAGAGAAGTGTCCAACATGGCGCCCACAGAGTACCCAAAAAGTTTCGGGTGGTGTCAGACACGGACATAGCTTCATTACACACCCGCTTCAAATGGTGTCAGTGATACAAAAGAAAATAGGTAGAAAAGCTGCCTCAAAGAATATTAGTAATCCTCTTTTATGTATTCATAATAATTGTCGAAAGTATAACCCAAAGTGAATATGCATCCTATTACAATGGTTGCTATAGTACTAGAATTTATGGGTTTTGATCTATCTTGATGATGTTGAAAGAAGAATAAATTGAAGTAGCATAGCGGCGCTGAGGAGTGAATCTATACCAATCTTTTCACCGAGAGAATAAAAGCCTTTTTCTAGCAATATTGCATCGTGTTGAGAATGTGGTTAACATAGTCCCACATTGGAAAAACCATGAGATGCATATAGGCTTGAGTCTTTTGGATGGAGTCCCACTATATTAAAAGCCCATGTGTTGTGTAATGCCTCAATTTTCGGAATACGGAAATATAGACCGAAACCGTCAGTGCTCATAAATAAAGGGAAATCGTCTTGCCATAGTCGCATCTAAGACTCTAGCTAAACTTGTATGATAATATCTAAGATATAATACTAATATCATGCTGTAAGAATAACGAGTAATATCAAAAATAGAATTACAAGATGATGATAGATCCAATAAAATATCCATGGAATATAAAAGATCCGAATAAACGAAATACCTGAACCAAAATAAACATACATCACTCCTAACGTCTCGTGAGGGTGCACATTCTAATAGCCATTGAAATAAAATAGAAATAAACCTATAAATACTACCGATCTTCGGCAAACACCTCATAGTCATTTTGATCCTGCTATGTTTGTAAATCAGTCTATAAAACTGAGATGGCAAGTCCCAGGGATTTCAGAACATCCCGCAAGTGCTCAATCGTAATAGTTTGTGTGATTGCATGAATATGTGAGTGTAGTGAAACCCGCGTGCACATGTAAATATGGATATGACAATAAGGTGAAATAAGCATATAAACATGTCAAGTCATATCATAGTTGGTCACTAAAGAGGATAATATAATCTATCGTGAGTTCGAGTGTGTACGTGTAAAACCCGGTTTCCTTGCATTCATATATTTTTTAATAAAATAAATATTTCCTAATTAAATCCTATCCCATTTTCATTTCTATTTTTCTATCTCCAAATTATTTTCTAAACCCAAATTCTATTTATCCTAACTATTAAAACCTTAACCCTGAACTATTGCCCACGTTTTGATATTTATGGTGATTGATTTTAATTTAATGGTTATTAATTAATTTCATTAATTGTCTTTAATTATTATTAATTGGTATTTTAAACGTATCTCCCTAACTTTAACCCTTTTATCAAAACATATTTCCAAAACCCTAAATAAACTAAGCCTAACTATTTTCCCTAACCCAGGCCCACAAATCTTCAGCCCAACCCAACCCAGCTAAGAACCCACACCTCCTTTCCTTTTCTCTTCCTCTTTCTTTCATTGCTTTTCCCAATTTTGAAACCGAGTTTCTCCTTCTCGTCTTCTTTTCCCCACCGACATTTCCCCCTCAACTCACCACGTCTCCAACGACTCCCTCTCTCTCGGCCGCGTGACCCGCTCCCTCTCGATCTCGTCTTCGCTCAACATTCTTCCGAGATCCCAGCGCCCGCTTCCTGCCTCTCTCAACCGCTTGATGTCACTCTCTCTGTCTCTATCTCTCTCACTCTCTCCATTTCTTCATCTTCATTTACCCCTCCTCGCCGACAAACCCTTTGGCGACTACTCCCCCTCACCTCGTCGTCCAGACCACCATCACCGCCGTCATCATCGACCACCGTCATCGCTTCTCACCACTGCAACCTCCACCAAACTCCTAGCCTCCACTTCATCCACCCTCACAACCCACTTCCAACAACCATCGTCGGCGCCACCCTAAACAGCCGCCAACCTCGCCATCATCGTCGAATTCCCCCACTCCTTCACACCCAGACAAGCACCCACCGTTGCACCCCAAACTTCCCACGAGCCACCTCCACTTGCAACGAGCTCCACCTCCACCTGCAACGTGCTCCCTCTTCTTTCGTCTCGCCCCAGCAACCTGGGCTGTCAACAAGACCCCTTGTCACCTCTCCAAGACCACCACAACACCCTCGACATTTCCATTTTTTCCCCCTCACAACCCCACCAAACTCGTCAACCCAATCCTATATCATCACCGGCATCTTGCGGTCCACCATCGTCGATGCCTGCTGCCACCCGAGCCCCTGCAGCTCCCATCTCCAGCAGACCCGTCGCCATCGTCGAGCTTCACCCCTGAACGACTTTTCCATCACCAACAACTCCACCGCCTGAGCAGCCGCCACCGAGCTTCCACCTCGCCGACCACCGCCATTATCGCCTAGTCGAAGCCCGACATCTCTTCGAACACGTACGTTTGTCGCGATCCCTGATGTTCCAATCGCCTGAGTGCCCAGACGTGCCATGCCATGCCAGCCTCCGTGCCACTCGTGCCCCGATCCAGTGCACGCATCGTGCCCACTTCCACACCAGCGTCTCGTGCCGTGCCAAACCCGCACCACGTGCCGAGTCAAGACTGTGCCCAGTACCGTGTCACGTCCGCGTCATCACCACGCCCACTACCGTATCACGCCTGCGTCGCCACCGCGTCCAGTACCAGGTCACCGCGCATCGCGCCCGCGTCGCGCATGTGTCCAGTATCGCATCGTCTCGGCTGTCGAGACAGATCTCGCACGTGGTGTCGCTTCTATATCAAGCGACCGAAGGCAAGTGAACCTCCTTCACTTGTGAAATCATGCTATATACATATATGTTAATTCAACTTGATATAGATAATCATATAGGCGTAACAAGTGTTTGATACGTATACCGGACTTTAAACCTTAATGATAGTAAACTTTTCTAAATCAATAGTTCATCTTACTGTTAATGTGCAGCGTATAAAAAGTTAGGATCGAAACGATTAAATTTCGCATACGAAACGACGTCCCAAGGATGTGTCGTAAAATCTGATTCCTGCCGTGCATGCTACATTGTAAAATTCATATTAAATGGAATATGATTCGTAATGAAACGTTTCATGGCTCGTCTCGAAGTCAACATATAAACCTACAGAATCACATAATTGATCTCTGAATTTAACCTGAGGCAATTCATGGCTCTGGACTGCAGTCCAGAGCAAGAATCTCTGCCTATACCTATTTTAGAACGCATACTTTTCACTGGTTAAGTGCGCAAAGTGTACAGAACCATATATGGAAGCGTGGAGAATTGAATTAGCTTTCTAACGGTATTGGTCCCATTGCATTTCAGTGTCGTTTGATATTTATAACACTTTTTAAACTGTGGATGTGTACAGCAGTTTCATGCTGAGACAGAATGTATATCTTAATCTCAAACAATGCATATCTCCCTGCATACAGCAGATATTATTGATCTGTCTGATGCGTTGGAAACATAACAGATAAGTCTAAATATTATCTAACTGTAGTGTCGCCTAATTATGATCCCAACAGAGAGTAAAACGTGTTACGAAACGGACTTCCAATTCAGAAATTGGATTTCCAGCAGTAAACACTTAAAATGGAATGACCATAACTCGCAAACCTGAAACCCGATTGACTCGAAACTAATTTTTCTGTAGAGATAATTTAGTACACTGTTTACGCTTTTTATATTGTTTCGCCAAATTTTGCACATGCGATTTTATATGATTTTTCTAATCCAACCGACACCGGCTGCTCATAGTTATTTAGTAGTGTATATAATGTATCCCCATCATGTTGCAGGACTGTTATACCCTTGTAAATAGTGTTCATTTGTATCGATATCCTAGTGACCGTATTACATTACCAAGTGATAAATGTTAGTGATTGGATTGTAGCAAGTATTAGTGTAAAAGCATAATTGAATAATGGAAGTGACACGTACTTGTACACAATCAGCGGAATCAGTTAGTTATTGCATTGTCGACGTTTATGGGACATATATAAGTGTAACTATAACTGGCATGGGACGGGTATGGAAGCACTTATATTAGTTTCATAGGTAAGACATCGAGTATTGTCCATTTATCTTGGATACCAGTCGAGACATGCTTGATGGAGACTCCGTCTTCAATTCTCGTATAGACTTGTCATGGAGCGACTAGTATTTAGATTCATGGTGGGTGTTTGATGTATATCGCTGGGTGTGGGGTAGTTTGAGTGTGGGTTCGATCAACGGAATCCAGAAGTCCCACTGCCGGCATATTTCGTGATTTCGTGATTTGTTACTGATCGTGTTTCTGATTCTTCCTGGTCGTGATTCAGGCCCGTGCTTTCTTGCCTCTGGGGCTTACCCTTGGATTGGGAATACTCCTGCGGTGGTTGGCGCTCACACTTGAACTGACAATAGGTTTAGTGACATGGACATTGCATTGATTACTGATTCGATACACATGTGTTACCGTTACATGTACTGGTTATTTTATGCTTACGTCAGTACTCCATGTTTACTGCTTCATGTTTATCCTTATTGCACGTATTACATACATACATATATATACATATATATATATATATATATATATATTGCTATTGTGTCGCTCTGACGACCTGAGTATGCAGCTCAGAGCGAGAAGGGGACTTAGCTTGGATCAGGACATGTCTTACCTCGAGGATATTGCGGACATCTAGATCAGCGACGTCAGCGCTATCATTTCTTTTGACTCCATCTGGTTAGTTCTATATCTGCTTTTATAGAATTAGTGAGTGCATTTCTCATTACATGTGCTATGAATACTGCTTGCCATGTACTACTAAAAGCTGAAGTGTGACCACGGCGGGATATTTCCTTGACCGTAGGAGCATGTCTCTTCTAGCCACCTCCCGTATTCCGTATTTTGGGAAGCGGGACGTGACATGGTTTTGTTGGTATCAGAGTCAGGTTGGTTTAGAATGAGATTACAGTTTCCGACTAGGGTTTGACAATTTAAGTCGCCCATTCAGTCTAAATTGTAAACTTGTTATCCTTGACAAGGATCCCTATAGTTTGTCAAGCTACATTTTTGACTCTATCCGCTAGAGTTTTGGGTGACTTAGTAGAGTTATGTAGTTGTAACTATGGACTGCATGATAGTTACAATGCAACACTCTGCTTGAGTGACTTGGAGTTCTACGTTTAATTTCCGCTCGATTGAGTTTCACCTTACCACCTATTCTTGTTTCGTTGGTCAATTCTATATCTTATTCTGATTCTTATATCTTATACCGTCGTCCGAAAATTTGTTGTTTCAAAATCATGGCTTTCTACGACTCTTCTTCCATCTCCGCTTTCCAGATCACCCCACCGAGATTTTGGGTGTACTGTAAGGCTTGAGGGAAGCCCAGGAGAGGACGAACGATCTTTTAGTTGAGGGGTTAACGAGGCAACTAGTTCGAGCACCAGGAGGAGCCTCTGATCGTGAGGGAATCCCTGATAGTAAAAGAGGTGTACAGATGAAGCGCCCATTTGTTTCTAGTAGAAAAAGCAACGGAGAACCCAAATCTACGGTTATTGCCAGAGGCTGAGGCACCTTCAAAGGGACTGTCGTCAGGACAAAAGACAGTGTTTGATTTGTGGATCCGATGAACACTGTGTCAACAGTTGCCTTCAGGGGAAAGAGCCGCAAGGAGAAGATCTGTCAACGCTTTCCCCATCCAATGAGTAGCCATTTGCTGCTGTTTTTGTTCTTTAATTCCGAGGACGAAAGAGTCGGAGTCACAGCTCCAGAGATTAATATAATCAATGACTCGGACGATGAAGAAGATGATCCCAAAGAAAATCCAGTGGAAGAGGACTCAGATGAAGATCGTGAAGAGGAGGATCGTGAGGAAGACCCTGAAGAGGAGGATCGTGAGGAAGACCTTGAAGAGGTGTAACATATGGAGAAGGATCCCGATGAGGAAGTTCCTGTCGAAGAAGGGCTAGGGGAAGAAACCCTTGGGGGAAGAATCCGAAAACGAGACCCCAGCCGAGAAAGAGTCCGAGGATGAAATCTCGAGTGAGGAGGAACTCGAGACTGAAGAACCTCAAGCAGTAATTCCTGCAAGGCACCATGAGAATAGACACACCTATCTTTTCTCCTGTATTTTACCGTATGAGTATTCTTAAGTTATTTTATAATTTCCTGATTTGTAGCCTTGCTAAAGTAGTTTTGGTTCTTAAAGCTTATCAGCCCATCTTTCACTATCATTTGTTATTGTTATCCTATTTTCTTTATAGTTGTATATATATAGCTTATTACTATTAATTGTTATGTCCTAGCTCTTACATATGACTATTTCTTTTAGCCGCGCTATTTCGTACGAACAAATATTTGAGTTTCGTTGCTTTTGCATGAATTACTAAATAGTAATGTCTGATTTTTTCTAGTTACTTTTCGTATGGCTTTTATAACTTATTGTTTATTTTAATTTCGAGAACGAAATTTTATTTAAGGGGGGTATAATGTAAAACCCGGTTTCCTTGCATCCATATTTTTCTAATAAAATAAATATTTCCTAATTAAATCCTATCCCATTTTCATTTCTATTTTTCTATCTCCAAATTATTTTTTAAACCCAAATTCTATTTATCCTAACTATTAAAACCTCAACCCTGAACTATTGCCCACGTTTTGATATTTATGGTGATTGATTTTGTTTTAATGGTTATTAATTAATTTCATTAATTGTCTTTAATTATTATTAATTGGTATTTTAAACGTATCTCCCTGACTCTAACCTTTTTATCACAACATATTTCCAAAACCCTAAATAAACTAAACCCTAAGCCTAACTATTTTTCCCCAACCCAGGCCCACAAATCTTCAGCCCAACCAAGCCAAGAACCCACAGCCCCTCTCTTTTTCTCTTCCTCTTTCTTTCATTTCTTTTCCCATTTTTGAAACCGAGCTTCTCCTTCTCGTCTTCTTTTCCCCACCGACATTTCCTCCTTAACTCGCCATGTCTCCAACGACTCCCTCTCCCTCGGCCGCGTGACCCGCTCCCTCTCGACCTCGTCTTCGCTCAACGTTCTTCCGAGATCCCAGTGCCCGCTCCCGCCTCTCTCAACTGCTCGACGTCACTCTCTCTATCTCCATCTCTCTCATTCTCTCTATTTCTTCATCTTCCTTTACCCCTCTTCGCCGACAAACCCTTTGACGACTACTCCCCCTCACCTCGTCGCCCAGACCACCGTCACCGCCGTCACCATTGACCGCTGTCATCGCTTCTCACCACCGCAACCTCCACCAAACTCCTAGCCCCCACTTTATCCACCCTCACAACCCACCTCCAACAACCATCATCGGTGCCACTTTGAACAGCTGCCAATCTCGCCATTATCGTCGAATTCCCCCACTCTCCCTCACACCCCGACAAGCACCCACCGCTGCACCCCAAGCTTCCCACGAGCCACCTTCCCCAGCAACCAGCTCCGCCTCCACCTGCAACGAGCTCCCCTTCTTCTGCCTCGCCACCAGCAACCTGGGCCGCCGACAAGAACCTTTGTCACCTCTCTAAAGACCACCACAACACTCTCGACATCTCCATTTTCCCCTCTCACAACTCCACCGAACTCCTCAACCCAACCCTACATCATCACCGGCACCCTGCGCTCCACCATCGTCGATGCCCGCTGCCACCTGAGCTCCTGCAACTCCCATCTCCAGCGGACCCCGTGGCCATCTTCGAGCCTCACCCCTGAACGACACCGCCATCACCAACAACTCCACCATCCGAGCAGCCGCCGTCGAGCTCCTACCTCGTCGACCACCGTCATTATCGCCTAGTCGAAGCCCGACATTTCGTCGAACACGTACATTTGTCGCGATCCCTGCTGTTCCAATCGCCTGCGTGCCCAGGCATGCCACGCCAGCCTCCGTGCCATGCCGTGTCAGCCTCCGTGCCACCCATGCCCCGATCCAGTGCACGCACCGTGCCCACTCCTACACCAGCGTCGCATCTCGTGCCGTGTTGCGCCGTGCCACATCCGCACCACGTACCGAGTCAAGACCGTGCCCAGTACCGTGTCATGCCCACGTCATCACCACGCCCACTACCGTATCACGCCCGTGTCACCACCGCATCCAGTACCGAGTCACCGCGCATCGCGTACGTGTCCAGCTGTAACACCCGAGCCCAATGCTACTATTTTCTGTTATTGGTTGAGCATTAAATATTACTCATTTCATTTATCTTGCTTATTTGGGTCTTACTGTAAAATTTTATCTGGCTAAGTCATTCTGCATATAACAAATTTTAGCACCTAAAATAAAATTGGAAATATTCATCTTGGCCTACTTGACACCCTTAGCCTCGTGGTAGCGTCCGTGCATTGTGTTCTCGTCCTGTTCAGTGAAACGGACGAGTTTGGATGGCTACGTGCACGTGCGTGTGTCCATTTTGGGAGTATGCTTTTTAATCATAAAACATTTCATTTTAAAATTTGGAACCCGCCTAAAATCCTATTATTTGAATTTCGAATTTTTGGACCCAACCCGGGCGCAATTTGGAAATGTTTCATTTGGCGCCAAAATCCTAAATTTTAATATTATTAAAACCTTCGCATATATTTTTCTAACTAATCTGATATCTTACTGTTCATTACCTATCTTTTAAATCTTTAAGTTAACCATATAATATTTTTACAATCTTTTATATCCTTCTTAATTTATTCTCTCAGCCAATCGCAACCTCCCCTTTAACCCCGTGGGCCCCACTTTTCCTCTCTCTCTCTCTCCACTTTTCCTCTCTCTCCCTCTTCCTTATATATTCTCTCGTACTTCTCTTTATCATTTTTGCTCTTCTTGCTTCATGTCTCGTTTCTCATTTCTTTTAACTGTTCTTTTGTTGCCGGAATTCCGTCGTGCCGGTGATGTTTCTCGACGTTCCAGCGAGATACCCGTGTGGTTCCTTTGTTCGTCGTTTGGGTTCATTCCGTGAACCGTGCGCCGTCGCGAGTTTTCCCCGCCGACGGTTAACGTTCCGTTTTCCCGATTCGCGACCCATCGAGGCAAGTTAATCTTGCTACATGCTATATACTTTTATAAACTTCATTTTATAATGTTATACATTTGAAAATCTTATAGTTTACATATGAAATGTCGTTGAAAAATCGGATATGACAAATCTGAAATTTACTGTACACCTTATCTTATAAAATTCATTATAAATCATAGAAAAATCATTAGTACACGTTCTTTAGTTCGTTACGAAGCTAATTCAGAATACTATAAATCTATGAAATATTTACTTGCAAAATAAATTGTTTAAATAACGTAAAATGCAAATGAAAATGCCTTTAAACTGCTGTCCAGGGAAATTCCAGCAGCAAACTTTCAACTTTGAATATTCATAACTTTTTGTAGGGATAACCTGAGATGCTTATACTTATAAAACTGAAAACCTTATTGAATTATCTTTGTTTTGGTATAAGATACGTCTCTTTTGGAGAACGTTTGTTATTTTTAAGCTATTTTACAAATTAGGGTGACGCTGAATTTCTGAACGGAACCTTCTTGTGCATGGTTAATCAATACATCTTTTATAGTTACTAATCGCTTTGAATATGCTATCCATATTAATATTATTATATCAATATTTATTTCACATATTGTTTAGTTGTACATCCCACATTACCATTTTACAGTTTTATAACTTTTCGGATACCCGTTTGCATCTATCGCATTTAAGATACATATAATTGCAAGCATAGATCACACTACTACATAATAATGTGATATTAACACTCCATGTTTAATAAATTGCATCCTAATTAATATTGGAACTATAAATGTAACCCTAATCGATAACTGTGCATCCATACCCTTGAAATTATATTTATTTACATATCATATTACATGTTCCAGTTTATTGTTCTGATAGTACTCATGTTTGTTTATACATATGCTTATGTTAGTTTGATTATGAGCACCCACATGACATCTTGCGCTTCCTGACATGACCTGTTACACTTCCTACTTGACATGATATGGTACCGTACACTCTTGACATGACATGACACCTTTATACATTACCTGACCTGTTACCTGATCTCATGCCTAATGCCGACCAACCTGACCATTCCTGCTGTCTATCCAGACAGACCTACTTTACCTGATTTTGTGTTGGCATTAGTCCTTGACTACTGAATACCTGACCTGACATACATAACTTGGGGGTATGGGGAAATCAAAGGTGAAACCGACTTGTAACTCAACAGTTCGATACTTGTTCTGATCAGTCTTACGGGCTTGGCCAGCCCCGGAGTGTTGATGCTGACATCACTCGCCCATCCTACTACCTTTTACTGCTTAGCGGCACGTCTCGGATTCAGCCCCGAGGATCTTGACCGTGGTCCCGGGCACGCACGGGATACTATTGAGTTACATCGACGATTCATCAATTGGTTTCAAAGACTATAGAGTAGAAACCTGATAGGACAGTTCAGTCACCATTGCACATTACCCTGCTCTGTTATTTCTTAGTACTGCTTTATTCATGTTCATATTTGCATTGCTTATTACCATGTTTATATATATACTTGATGTCATGACGCGCTGACGTCTGGGTTTTGCATGGCCCAGATTCTTTACCACTGTCGACGACTGAGCAGGAGTACTTCAGCCAGCAGGCTGATTTGTGAGTTCTGTAGTGGTTAGTTCATTTATTGCATTTTATTTCCAGGTGTGATCCCGCATTACGGGACGTACCTTTCTATTATTGCATTGGATCATTTGCTTCCGCACTTATTTATCATTGACTCTTGTTATTATGGATTTGGACATGTATTAGATTAGCTTATTGTCTTGTTCTTGATAACCTTACAACCGTAATGTGACTGTGGATGGATACTTCCTACCCACAGGTAGCATGGTTGGCTATGTCACGTGCCCAATCTTGCGTACTCTGGGAAGCGGGGCGTGACATGGTTCTTTTGGTATCAGAGCCATAGGATAGTCGGGTTGATTCTTTTGTAGTTGGGTATTATACCCAATACACGAATCAGAATACCCGTGTTTAGGAAACATGTCCAGCCACATTGACCGTTTTACCATTCTTGAATCACATTCTTCCTGATTATATCTTTTACGACGTGCAAACTTACTTTGCATGTCGACTCGGAAACCTGATTTCTTGTTATCCCTAGGACTTGGGCGACTTGGGTGGAGTTAAGTAATTGCGGCTATGATACCGCGGCATAGCTACAATGCAGTACTCTATTTAAGTATCTTGGAGTTCTAGCCTTGATCCCCATTCAGAATCTATCATCATGCTAATGTTGGGTGTTTTGAGTTCAGGATTATGACAGGTAAGAAGTTGAAGACTTACCAGAGGCGTATGAACGAAGCCGCCATGCTTGGAGTGATAAAAGGAATGCTGGAAATCAAAGAGACAGACTGAGCTGATCCAGCAATAGCAGATTTGTTTCAGGAAGGTTTGCAGATCGTTCAGCAGTCTGTAAACAACGATGGAACTAGACCAGTCGAACGAGTAGGGATTGTAGCAGATTTCAGACTTTTGGGTCCGTCTACTTTCACTGGTCTGGAGGAGCCGTTGCCAGCCGAGCAGTGGCTAGTGACACGGAGAATTTGCTGATTGCGGCACAGATTCCAGAGGACAAAGGAGTTGATGTAGTGCGCATTCAACTAGTGGATTACGCCCGAGAGTGGTGGCTTGTGGAGGAGAACCGCTTGCCCCAGGCCAAGCAGTGGGCGGATTTCTCTAAGAGTTTACTGGAGAAGTCCTTCCGCGGACTGCGCGGAGGAAATGGAAGAGAAGTTCATCGGACTAAGGCAGAATGGAACAACCATGGACGTGCATGCAGCAGAATGGACGAGACTCAGTAGTCTTGCTGGACCTTTCATGGCCAACAATGTAGATAGCAGTTGCGGTAAGGAAGCAGTTCTGTCGGGCCAGTCGAGTTTAGGGCTAGGCCGACAAACAGTGTTCTTGCAGCTATGGAAGTGGATAGTAATGAAGAGCCGGCAGTTGTTCGCGACTTTATGGACGTATTTGAAGATATATCGGGCTTACCGCCGAAGCGAGATGTTGAGTTTGAGTTTGACCTTATTCCTGGTGCAGCGCCAGTATCAAAATCTTATTATCCGATGGCACCAGTGGAATTGGAAGAAGTTAAGAAACAAGTTGGTGAATTACTCGAGAAGGGTTGGATTCGAAGCAGCAACTCACCTTGGGGAGCTCCAGTTCTTCTAATAAAGAAGAAGGATGGCACGAGAAGGATGTGTATCAACTATCGAGAATTGAACCGGGTGACTATTAAGAACAAGTACCCGATCTCTCGCATTGGAGAACTTTTGAGCAGCTTAGTGGCGCGAGAGTATTCTCGAAACTGGATTTGCGATCAGGATATCATCAGGTCCGAGTGAGAGCAGAAGACATTTGCAAGACGGCGTTTCGGACTCGATATGGACATTTCGAGTATCTAGTGATACCCTTCGGAGTGACTAATGCGCCGGCAATATTCATGGATTGATGAACAGGATCTTTTCACCATTCTTGGACCAGTTTATTGTGGTATTCATTGACGATATTCTGGTATACTCGAAGAGTCCGGAGGAGCCTGCTGAGCATTTAAGGATCGCACTGCAGACGCTGAGACAAGAGAAGTTATTTGCGAAGATGAGTAAGTGCGAATTCTGGCTGGAGGAGTGAAGTTTCTGGGGCATGTTGTGTCTGGCGATGGAATCGCCGTCGATCCCGAGAAGATTGCAGCAGTTCGAGATTGGCCAACTCCAAAGAATGTTGCGGAGATAAGAAGTTTTCTTGGACTCGCCGGATACTACAGAAGATTTGTGAAGAACTTCGCTCGTTTAGCTGAGCCGTTAACCAAGCTTACGCGCAAGGAGGTACCGTTTGTTTGGACGGAGGGATGTGCATTGGCCTTCGAGACGTTGAAGCAGAAGTTGATAACCGCCCCTATCCGAACCGTACCGGATGATTCAGGAGGACCGGTGATTCATAGCGACGCATCCGGAAAGGGATTGGGATGTGTTTTAATGCAGAGTGGGAAAGTCGTCGCTTACGCATCGAGACAACTGAAGACTCATGAGAAGAATTATCCAACCCACGACTTGGAGCGTGCGGCTGTGATTTTCGCTTTGAAGATTTGGAGACACTACCTTTTGGGGGAAAGAGTCGAAGTTTTTACAGATCATAAGAGCTTGAAGTATATGTTTACACAGAAGGAGCTTAACATGAGGCAGCGTAGATGGTTGGAGCTGATGGCTGACTACGATCTTGATCTTAAGTACCATCCGGAGAAGGTTAATGTTGTGCCGGATGCGCTTAGTCGGTTACCAGCAATTCAGGTGTTAACTACACAGGGGGAGATCATTGCAGATTTTCGAAGATTTGACTTGGAAGTTGTGCTACCACATTCTACGGGACAGTTGATGCAGTTGCAAGTACAGTTGTCCTTGGTTGAGAAGATTAAAGCGGCACAATCGCAGGATCCTAGACTGCAGAAGTTTCGAGAGCGGGTTGAGGCTGGACTACGAACCGATTTACTGATCCATGAAGACGGTTCGTTGAGATATGGTAGCCGTGTGTGTGCGCCAAAAGGAGATGTGCGTGAAGAGCTTATGAAGGAGGCACACAGTTCAGCTTACTCTGTACATCCAGGAGGGACAAAGATGTACCGAGATATTCGACAGCACTTCTGGTAGGAAGGTATGAAACGGGAAATTGCTCGCTTCGTGGCTAAGTGCTTGGTGTGTCAGCAAGTCAAGGCTGAACACCAAAGGGTTGCTGGTTTGTTGCAACCACTTCCGATTCCTCAGTGGAAGTGGGAACATATAACCATGGATTTCGTGACGGCTTTACCGCGGAGTCCAAAGGGCAACAATGCCGTATGGGTGATTGTCGATCGTTTGACCAAGGCAGCTCACTTTATTCCTTTTCGGGTTGGTCAATCGACGGAGACTTTGGCAGAGCGATACATGCAGGAGATTGTAAGATTGCATGGCGTACCGGTGAGCATCGTGTCCGATCGGGACACTCGGTTCTTATCACACTTCTGGAGGAGTTTACAGGAAAGTTTGGGGACTCGATTGAAGTTTAGCACAGCTTATCATCCTCAGACTGATGGACAATCGGAGAGAACGATCCAGACCCTTGAAAATATGTTGAGGGCTTGCATGTTGGACTTCAAAGGTTCTTGGGAGGATCATCTACACCTGGTGGAGTTTTCGTACAACAATAGCTTCCAAGCGACTATTCAGATGGCTCCGTTTGAAGCATTGTATGGTCGTAAGTGCCGTTCACCCGTTTGTTGGGATGATGTTGGTGAACGAAGGTTACTAGGACCAGATTTGGTGGTACAGACAGTCGAGAAGGTGAATACAATCAGGAAGCATATGAAGGCAGCTCAAGACAGACAGAAGAGTTGGGCCGACATGTCAAGAAGACCTCTAGAGTTCGCCGTGGGTGATTTGGTATTCCTGAAGATATCACCGACTAGAGGGGTGATTCGCTTTGGGAGTCGGGGAAAGCTTAGCCCTCGATTCGTTGGACCCTTCGAGATATTGGAGCGTGTTGGAGAGGTAGCGTACCATTTGGCGTTACCACAGTCCTTGGCAGGTGTGCACGATGTGTTTCATGTATCTCAACTACGGAGGTATGTTCGAGATGAAACCCAAGTATTGGAACATTCGGAGTTGACTGTACGGGAGGACCTAACTTTTGAAGAGCGACCAGTTGAAATCAAGGATCGGAGAGAAAAGGTTCTTAAGAACAAGGTTACCCCTCTTGTGCTAGTTTCTTGGGGTAATCGATCGCATGGAGAATCCACTTGGGAGCGAGAAGACGAGATCCGACAGAAGTTTCCTCACCTTTTCCTGCAGTTTTCTATCTTGTATTCTTGGAATTTCGAGGACGAAATTCTTTTGTAGTTGGGTATAATGTAACACCCGAGCCCAATGCTACTATTTTCTGTTATTGGTTGAGCATTAGATATTACTCATTTCATTTATCTTGCTTATTTGGGTCTTACTGTAAAATTTTATCTGGCTAAGTCATTCTGCATATAACAAATTTTAGCACCTAAAATAAAATTGGAAATATTCATCTTGGCCTACTTGACACCCTTAGCCTCGTGGTAGCGTCCGTGCATTGTGTTCTCGTCCTGTTCAGTGAAACGGGCGAGTTTGGATGGCTACGTGCACGTGCGTGTGTCCATTTTGGGAGTATGCTTTTTAATCATAAAACATTTCATTTTAAAATTTGGAACCCGCCTAAAATCCTATTATTTGAATTTCGAATTTTTGGACCCAACCCGGGCGCAATTTGGAAATGTTTCATTTGGCGCCAAAATCCTAAATTTTAATATTATTAAAACCTTCGCATATATTTTTCTAACTAATCTGATATCTTACTGTTCATTACCTATCTTTTAAATCTTTAAGTTAACCATATAATATTTTTACAATCTTTTATATCCTTCTTAATTTATTCTCTCAGCCAATCGCAACCTCCCCTTTAACCCCGTGGGCCCCACTTTTCCTCTCTCTCTCTCTCCACTTTTCCTCTCTCTCCCTCTTCCTTATATATTCTCTCGTACTTCTCTTTATCATTTTTGCTCTTCTTGCTTCATGTCTCGTTTCTCATTTCTTTTAACTGTTCTTTTGTTGCCGGAATTCCGTCGTGCCGGTGATGTTTCTCGACGTTCCAGCGAGATACCCGTGTGGTTCCTTTGTTCGTCGTTTGGGTTCATTCCGTGAACCGTGCGCCGTCGCGAGTTTTCCCCGCCGACGGTTAACGTTCCGTTTTCCCGATTCGCGACCCATCGAGGCAAGTTAATCTTGCTACATGCTATATACTTTTATAAACTTCATTTTATAATGTTATACATTTGAAAATCTTATAGTTTACATATGAAATGTCGTTGAAAAATCGGATATGACAAATCTGAAATTTACTGTACACCTTATCTTATAAAATTCATTATAAATCATAGAAAAATCATTAGTACACGTTCTTTAGTTCGTTACGAAGCTAATTCAGAATACTATAAATCTATGAAATATTTACTTGCAAAATAAATTGTTTAAATAACGTAAAATGCAAATGAAAATGCCTTTAAACTGCTGTCCAGGGAAATTCCAGCAGCAAACTTTCAACTTTGAATATTCATAACTTTTTGTAGGGATAACCTGAGATGCTTATACTTATAAAACTGAAAACCTTATTGAATTATCTTTGTTTTGGTATAAGATACGTCTCTTTTGGAGAACGTTTGTTATTTTTAAGCTATTTTACAAATTAGGGTGACGCTGAATTTCTGAACGGAACCTTCTTGTGCATGGTTAATCAATACATCTTTTATAGTTACTAATCGCTTTGAATATGCTATCCATATTAATATTATTATATCAATATTTATTTCACATATTGTTTAGTTGTACATCCCACATTACCATTTTACAGTTTTATAACTTTTCGGATACCCGTTTGCATCTATCGCATTTAAGATACATATAATTGCAAGCATAGATCACACTACTACATAATAATGTGATATTAACACTCCATGTTTAATAAATTGCATCCTAATTAATATTGGAACTATAAATGTAACCCTAATCGATAACTGTGCATCCATACCCTTGAAATTATATTTATTTACATATCATATTACATGTTCCAGTTTATTGTTCTGATAGTACTCATGTTTGTTTATACATATGCTTATGTTAGTTTGATTATGAGCACCCACATGACATCTTGCGCTTCCTGACATGACCTGTTACACTTCCTACTTGACATGATATGGTACCGTACACTCTTGACATGACATGACACCTTTATACATTACCTGACCTGTTACCTGATCTCATGCCTAATGCCGACCAACCTGACCATTCCTGCTGTCTATCCAGACAGACCTACTTTACCTGATTTTGTGTTGGCATTAGTCCTTGACTACTGAATACCTGACATACATAACTTGGGGGTATGGGGAAATCAAAGGTGAAACCGACTTGTAACTCAACAGTTCGATACTTGTTCTGATCAGTCTTACGGGCTTGGCCAGCCCCGGAGTGTTGATGCTGACATCACTCGCCCATCCTACTACCTTTTACTGCTTAGCGGCACGTCTCGGATTCAGCCCCGAGGATCTTGACCGTGGTCCCGGGCACGCACGGGATACTATTGAGTTACATCGACGATTCATCAATTGGTTTCAAAGACTATAGAGTAGAAACCTGATAGGACAGTTCAGTCACCATTGCACATTACCCTGCTCTGTTATTTCTTAGTACTGCTTTATTCATGTTCATATTTGCATTGCTTATTACCATGTTTATATATATACTTGATGTCATGACGCGCTGACGTCTGGGTTTTGCATGGCCCAGATTCTTTACCACTGTCGACGACTGAGCAGGAGTACTTCAGCCAGCAGGCTGATTTGTGAGTTCTGTAGTGGTTAGTTCATTTATTGCATTTTATTTCCAGGTGTGATCCCGCATTACGGGACGTACCTTTCTATTATTGCATTGGATCATTTGCTTCCGCACTTATTTATCATTGACTCTTGTTATTATGGATTTGGACATGTATTAGATTAGCTTATTGTCTTGTTCTTGATAACCTTACAACCGTAATGTGACTGTGGATGGATACTTCCTACCCACAGGTAGCATGGTTGGCTATGTCACGTGCCCAATCTTGCGTACTCTGGGAAGCGGGGCGTGACACCAGCATCGCATCGTCTCGGGTGTCGAGACGGATCCCGCACGTGGTGTCGTTTCTATATCAAGCGACCGAAAGCAAGTGAACCTCCTTCACTTGTGAAATCATGCTATATACATATATGTCAATTCAACTTGATATGTGATAATCATATAGGCGTAACAAGTGTTCGATACGTATACCGGACTTAAAACCTTAATGATAGTAAACTTTTCTAAATCAATAGTTCATCTTACTGTTAATGTGTAGCGTATAAAAAGTTAGGATCAAAACGATTAAATTTCGCATACGAAACGATGTCCCAAGGATGCGTCGTAAAATCTGATTCCTGCTATGCATGCTACATTGTAAAATTTATATTAAATGGAATATGATTCGTAATGAAACGTTTCATGGCTCGTCTCGAAGCCAACAGATAAACCTACATCACCACATAATTGATCTCTGAATTTTAATAAGTTATGCCAATATAAACTGAGGCAATTCATGGCTCTGGACCGCAGTCCAGAGCAAGAATCTCTGCCTTTACCTGTTTTAGAACGCATATTTTTCACTGGTTAAGTGCGCAAGTGTGCGGAACCATATTTGGAAGCGTAGAGAATTGAATTAGCTTTTTAACGGCACTGGTCCCATTGCATTCCAGTGTCGTTTAATATTTATAACACTTTTTAAACCGTAGATATGTACTGCAGTTTCATACTGAGACAGAATGTATACCTTAACCTCAAACAACGCATATCTCCCTGCATACAGCAGATATTATTGATCTGTCTGATGCGTTGGAAACATAACAGATAAGTCTAAATATTATCTAACTGTAGTGTCGTCTAATTATGATCCCAACAGAGAGTAAAACGTGTTACGAAACGGACTTCCAATTCAGAATTTGGATTTCCAGCAGTAAACACTTAAAATGGAATGACCATAACTCGCAAATCTGAAACCCGATTGACTTGAAACCAATTTTGCTGTAGAGATAATTTAGTACACTGTTTACGCTTTTTATATTGTTTCGCCAAATTATGCACGTGTGATTTTATATGATTTTTCTAATCCAACCTACACCGGCTGCTCATAGGTATTTAGTAATGAATATAATGTATCCCCATCATGTTGGAGGACTGTTATACCCTTATAAATAGTGTTCATTTACATCGATATCCTAGCGACCATGTTACATTACTAAGTGATAAATGTTAATGATTGGATTGTAGCAAATACATTAGTGTAAAAACATGATTGAATAATGGAAGTGACGCGTACTTATACACAATCAGCGGAACCGGTTAGTTATTGCATTGTCGACGCCTATAGGGCTAATATAAGTGTAACTCTAACTGGTATGGGACGGGTATGGAATCACTTATATTAGTGTCATAGGTAAGACATCGAGCACTGTCCATTTATCTTGGATACCAGTCGAGACATGCTTGAGGAGACCCCGTCTTCAATTCTCGCGTAGACTTGCCTGGAGCGACTAGTATTTAGATTCATAGTCGGTGTTTGATGTATATCGTAGGGTGTGTGGTAGTTTGAGTGTGGGTTCGATCAACGGAATCTCAGGAGTCCCATTGCCGGCATATTTCGTGATTTCGTGATTTGTTACTGATCGTGTTTCTAATTCTTACTGGTCGTGATTCGGGCCCGTATTTCCTTGCCCCTGGGGCTTACCCTTGGGTTGAGAATACTCCTGCGGTGGTTGACGCTAACACTTGGACCGACGACATGTTTAGTGATATGGACATTGCATTGATTACTGATTCGATACACATGTGTTACCGTTACATGTACTGGTTATTGCATGCTCACGTCATTACTCTATGTTTACCGCTTCATGTTTATCCTCATTGCACGTATTACATATATATATTGCTATTGTGTCACTCTGATGACCTGAGTATGCATGCTCAGAGCGAGAAGGGGACTTAGCTCGGATCAGGACCCGCTTTACCTCGAGGATATTGCGGACATCTAGATCAACGACGTCAGTGCTATCATTTCTTTTGACTCTATCTGGTTAGTTCTATATATACTTTTATAGAATTAGTGAGTGCATTTCTTATTACTTCTGCTATGAATACTGCTTGCCATGTACTACTATAAACCGAAGGGTGACTACGGCGGGATATTTCCTTGGCCGTGGGAGCATGGTTGGCCTAGTCATCTCTCGTATTCCGTATTTTGAGAACCGGGACGTGACAGTACGTCAATCTTTGCAGGAGTATTGCTAACCCAAAGGGCCCAGGGGCTAGGAAACACGGGCCCAACTGTGGAATGAACAAGTGACCGTATAAAGCTTGGTATCGGCAATAGTAACATATGACCGTTTAAAACCTGGTACGATCTAATGAACAAGTGACCAATATAGCCCGGTACAAGCTCTAATGACCGATATAGCCCGGTACGAGCTGTATGAATAAGTGACCGATATAGCTCGGTACGAGCTGCCGGCAATGGGACTCCTGAGATCCTGTTGAACGAACGCACACTCAAACTATCTCAACAACCCGTATATTTATAACTAATATGGCAGCGAACTCAACCACCAAATAAAATGCTGACCGGACTGGAACTTGAAATATCATATTAATGGTATGGAATAGATACTTGTAAACCGGAATAAATGATGCCATGGCATGTAATTCAACATTCTAATTAGAGATCTCGTTTTAATATAAGGAAAAAGTAATCGTGAACATGCATGTCATGTCAAGCAAGTCAATTGTCTCCAGTAACATGTCAAGTACAGTTGATATAATATGTTAGTGTTCATAATGTAAACAAGAATCTATATGAATTAGCAAGCATGTCTATTTAACATCTGGGTTTATTATTGCACTGAATATAATTTAGAACATGGTTTAAAGGATTGATTTGATTAATGGGTGCTCTAGTTTCTAGGGTTTTCATCACATGTATAGGTATTACAGGATATTTTAATGAAGTGACATAATATTATTATTTTATCCAAACATCATAGATTAATAATTTATTTAAAGAATTGCCGATATTGCATCGACTAAAATAAAGAGCAAGAGTACTTGCCTCGGAAACAGACGTGATGAACGGAACGACGGTCACGGAAGCAACACAACAGAAGCTTTGATCTCGGATTGGATATGGCTTTGCTAGGTAACAGTTGTGCTCGGGTTTGGATCAAGTGCAGGCGACAATGTCAAAGGTGCTCGGTAGCTAGGGTTTGGTTTCGGGTTTTGATGTGCCGGTGATTGACAACGGCGACGATGATATGTTTTCTCGGAAGAAGATCTCGGTTGATGGACAAAGTCTCAGCTAGGGTTTCGGTTGTGCTGTCGAAACAACATGAGGAGGAAGAAGACAACGAGGTTGACAGCAACTAGTCGAGGGTACGTTGAAAGCTGGAGTTAAAGGGTTTGGTTGCAAGGAGATGAGGGATCGAAGATGTTGGAGGCATGGGTTTTGGGTTGCAGTGGTCGAAGGAGATGGGTTGATGGTTTGCTGGAGGAGGGTGGCTGGAGTTAGTAGTTGCCGGCGTAAGGGTTAGGAGGTGACAGAGGTGAGTGGTTACTGGGGTTGTGCTCGGAGTTGAAGAGGATGCTGTGTTCGAGTCGAAGTTGGTGATGTCGACAAGGTTGAATAAGGCTGCGGCAGGGAAGGAGATGACGAGGGTGAAGGTGGTGGAAGGGGGCATGGGTGAAGGGAGAGGAGGTTGGCGCTGTGCTCTGTTGTTGGGAGATGATGATGGGGTAGCGGTCGGGTAGAGGTGGTTCTCAATTTGGCAGAGGAAGGGGAAAGGGGCAGGAGTGAAGATGATGAATAGGGAAATATATAGGTTTGAGTATATGTTAGAATATAGCTGGAAAGAGAATATTTTCGGGGAGAGAGTTGAAACTACTGCTGGAAAGAGAGAAAAAGTGATTTTATTTGTTTCGGGTTTGTTTTAGAGAAAGAGAAATTTGATGAGCGAGATAATTGGTGAGAGAGATCTGTTGATGAGAGATGGAAAGATTTTTATGAGATGAATAAGAATATATGTATATATTGGTTTGTTTAAGGGAGACCGAATAATATTTGGAGAGAGCGATTAGTTTAAGAAAATATATATGTTTAGGAAATAATTTCCATAATCCCAATAGTTTAATTTGAAAGATTTAAAATAGAATTTAAAGATTAAAAGATTATTAATAATATATCATGGTAGACAAAATATTGTACTAGAATATAAATAAAATATTATTAGATTTAGCAAAACAAAACTTTAAAAGTTAAATATTATATACTTAACTAATTTAGATAACCATAATATATTTGTTTACATATCTAGTATTTAAAAATATATTAGATGCAAATTAAAATAAGATATTAATAAATTATCAAACAAGTTTAAATACTAAATATCTTTTGTTAAAACAACCATGCTAATATTATCTATTTAGTTTCGAAACTAATATTAGACATATAAATATTATATGTATACAAATTTAAGATATTAATCAAATAGTAAACAAACATAAATACTAATAATATACTTATTTAAAAAACTTGAAAAACCATAACTATAACAAACTTAAAGCAACCATAATTATATGTTCTATATAAAAATATTAAATTCCAATAATAAAATCAATAATTTTATTTGAGAAAAAAATTTGAATTGATACTATTATTATACTGTACTAATGTTCTAGGGTGTTACATGTTGTGGGACCAGACCGAGTCTCAAATGGTATCAAAGCTCGTGTGTTTGTTTGTCCACGTTGCACATGAGGTTAATCTCGCACATGAAGTTCCCGTTGCACGTGAGAGAGAGAGAGAGAGAGAGAGAGTGTATTGAAAAAACCATGGGATGCATATAGGTATAAAATATAAAATGGGATAAACCTCCATAAGGCTTGAGGCTTTTGGATGGAGTCTCATTATTTTAAAAGCCCATGTACACCCATGTGTTGTGGGCCCAAACCGAGTTTCACACATTGCATCTCTCATTTCTCAATAAGTGATAATTGGTATCAGGAACATTTAGATCCATAAATATATATAGGGGTTGTGGAGCACTGGAACTCATGCTTTTGATTTTCTTTGATCTTAAATGAACATAAACAGCACATATACATCTTAAATTCCCTCAAGTGGATATGGTCGACTCGCAGGAAACTTCCACTGGAATGTTGAAGATGTAGCCAAATCTATTGTTTGCATTATAATGTCGGGGCCATGTCTTACAGGCTACACTCAGGTTAGCTGACTTGGTAGATTTTTGCATATAACATTATGGATCACAGAAAGCTAATATTTATTGAGATAGAAACTACTCAACGTTCGACTCTGATTCTCTTTTCTCTTGCAGACACTGAATGATTGGTACGACCGTGAAATCGATGCGATTAATGAGCCTTACCGTCCCATTCCTTCAGGAGCTATATCTGAATCCGAGGTAAAAAATGAAAATGGTAGCCTTGATGGATTTCTTGTATGTTGTCACCTTTTGCATTGATTGAGGATAAGATTGCCTACAACTGGTAGAGAAGAAAAAACAAATTTCATACTTTGATGATCACACTTACCCTAAAAGCAATCACTCTATGTCCTTTTCTTTATTTTTGTGTGCAAACCCCCTCGATACATATTCTGTAACCTCGAACCTCCCTATCATATATATTAGTGAAATAAAGTATTGATGAATTTTAAATCCAAAAATACCCCTCCAAATCATCTCTCCCTCTTCTGTTAACCTTAAAATTCTTTTCTCTTCCATCTCTTTTTCCCTTATCCATTCAAAGCTCTTAGTCCTTTTTCCTAAAACCACATGGATTTCCATAGTCTCTTGATGAGAGATCTTTAAACTCTATGCAAGATAAATTGGATTTTCACTCAAAGCTTGAATATATTTTTATAATGGGTGGATCTGTTTAGAGAGGGGATGATTGTGTTGATTGAAGTTAATGATGGCGGATGATGGATGTGTTTTAATAAGGAGTTCAACTCGAAGCCTGGGTATGTTTTAATTGTGTTTAGTTGAGAAGAGTGGAGATGGTTGTAGTGATTTGAGCTTGGTAGTGGTGGTGGATCGTGATGGGTTCGATTCTATTTTCATATACATTTTGATTTGTTGAGTTTGGAAGAGTGGATGTAGTTATATTGTTCTTGAGCGCCTTGTTGTTGGTAGTGGGTCTTGAGCGTGTTTGATGATAGCTTTAACTCATAGATCAGATCAAAGCTAGTGGGTCATGATACTCCATGATATACCACCAATTCTTTATGGGAAGCTTGAAGATTCGTCGATGGCAAAGCTAGTGGTCATGATATACCCCCCTGGTTCTTCCTTGCAAGAACGCACTGCTGGTCAAGAACACAACTTAATAAGATATACATAGGCATGGACAAAAAGTCATCTACTAATATTCAATTGCATCCATTGACTTTGATTCTAACCTTTCAGTATATTAATTCTCAGGCCCGTTCTTGTGATAATTTGAATCTTATATTACTCGGCTATTGGATTTCCATCCATTGATTTCTCATATAATTGCAAAGCCAGTGATAGAGGCATGGATCTCCTTCAGATATTATCTTCCGTTGATCTCTTCGCGTAACGGCGGACGACTGAGATTTGATCTGGGGTTGACTCCTTTAGCGTGTGGATCTCAATTGGCTTGGAAGCCGAGCTACCTGCAAGGAAGTCCCGGGATTGTTGTGCCACCGAGAACCCTCCGACGATCAAGTTAGTGGTGCAAGTTTGGCAGAGTAGCGGCTTAGTGGAAAGAATTGCGTACCTCGATCGTCTGAGGGAGTGGTTTATATAGCGGCAGCAATGGGCAGGCAGGCGCGAGAATCACGCCGGCCGTTACGCCCCTAACGTCACGCCCGCGTAATAGACGGGATCCCGCATTAATGACGAGACATGCTCGTTAATGGGGGATCGTGGTGGCGTGGAACGCGGGGTCGTGGACGGCGGATATCGCGCATGGCGAGATTCGAGGTGCCGTGGCGGAGGCACCGGTGATCAGTGCCGCGGGTCGGTCTGGTTGAGACCGAGGAAGATGAGCTCGGCGGGAGGCTCGGGCATGAGCGGGAGACGAGGTTTCTTGGTTCTGTGATAGCTCGGAGGCGAGCCGAAGGGTGGTCTGAGAGGCCACCGGAGGTCGGGAGACTCCTCGGGCCGGAGGCCCGGGATGCGATCCCAACCGAGGTTTCCGGCCCCGGGTGCGATCCCAACCGAGGTTACTGATCCTCTCTCGTTGGTTTTGGGACACATCATCTATGTGTCAGCATCTGAAGAGTCACCGATATCGAGCCTCATCATTAGCCCCCCACTCTCGTCTCGACCCGCTCCTGGGTCGGATCGAAAGTGATTTGACCGATCATTCGAGGTGAGTTCTCGTTCGAGATATCGTCGACGTGCATTCCCGGGCAGAGAGCAGTATTTTCTTGATGGCATTAGCGGATCAGGGGAGAGATCTCGCATCAAAGGGAAGCGCTGTATCGTGCGTACGTTCGTCGAAGCGACAGCCCACGTGTCTGGCGTTGGTTGGCTGGAGAGACGCGCCGCAGAAGTTCCTGCGCCTGATGGGACGCGCCCAACACGAGCGCGACGGGTGGAACGCTGTCGGCCGTTGGTTGCAAAACGCTGTTTTGGCGGGAGGCGATCGGAGCCGTAGGATGCGTACACCGGTAGCTATAACTAGAAGTGGGATCCTCATCAGGGCCCATACCTCCTTATAATTTCCTCGTCCCTAGTCGTGTTAGCTCGGCTCTCTTCTCTACAGGTCGGATTCCTTGCGTTTGATTTCCCGAGGACACCCTCTTTGATCAGGTTAAATGTCTCCTTCTGAGGAGTATGTAGATGTAGTTCGGGTAGAGTCTAGGAAGTCTTCTGGAGCTTCCTCTTCTACTTCTTCCGCTTCTTCCTCGTCTGAGTCGGAGTCCCCTAGGGGAGTTAGGGTTAGTCATGCTCCCCGGGGTCGCGCGATGGGGGCGGTCCCCGTGCAGGTCACGGATGCTCTTGGTGCGTCATCCATGCTGAGGCACGCGGATGAGCTCCCTACCATTCGGACTCGTTTCCACATTCCTCCCTGCTATTCGCTTCGTCTGGCCAAGGAGGGGGAAAGGGCAGACCAGGTAAGGGGTAAGGAGATTGCCTTGTATCTGTAAGCCTTTTGGGACGGGATGCGCCTGCCTTTCTCCTCCGAGGTGAGTGCGGCACTGAATTGTTTCGAGTTAGCCCCGGGCCAGCTAGTGCCGAACTCTTGGAGGATTCTCCTTGGGTTCCTGGTCTGGTTCAAGATGCATCTGATCCCTTTCCGCCGGAGCCTTCTCGTGTCTTCCCTTTGCTATAAAAATCATCCCGGCGCTCGTAGGGGCGAGCCGAGCTGGGTATACCTCTCCTTCAGAAAGCATAGAGGGAGTGATGCCGGGTTGGGGGTTGTCGTAGTACCTTCTTCCATTCATGACTGGAAGAAGAAGTTTTTGTTTGTTGAGCCGTCCGAGAGTGAGGATTGGCCGGTGCCCACCCAAGGGGACAGCTGCCCGCGGGTGAGTCGGTCGATGGATCCCAACGCGTTGGCGGCGTCGGAGTGGGAGCCCTTCCCCCAGGCCGATATGTTGCTGTCTGAGCGGGCCCTCAGTTGGGCCGGGCTCAGTCCCGCCCAGTTCACGGGTAAGTTAGGAATTTTCGGTCGGCTTATTTTAGACTTGAGCACTCTTTTACTTTTCTGACGTTGCTGACTCTGTATTTTGTCTTTTGTAGAACCCATGGACCTAAACAAGTTCCGGACGGAAGTGGTTGATATGAAGAAGGGGAAGAAGGCCTGAGGCGCCGGCCCTTCCCGCCCGACATCTTCGCTCCCGCCGGTTTCGTCCCCGCCGACGGCAGCTCCACCCAGGCGCCCAAACGCTCCTCGAGCCCCCGAGTCTAGCCGCGCGTCAGTCCGTAAGCATGCTCGGGAGCAGGAGCCGAGACTGGTTCCCCCGCGTCGCTTCTCAAGAGGTTCCACAGGACGGAGCCCCGTTCCTCGGCTTCCCCCATCCTCGTGGACGATGGGGAGCTTCGCTTCGAGGTGTCCTCGGTGCTTTCCGTCGCTGACAGCCTGCTTTTTGAGATGGAGAGATCGGCCGGGGTCAGAATCCCTCGAGGGACCCTCCGGGCCCAAATGGCGGCCATAGCTCAAGAGACCGTGCATGTTAGTGTTTGCACTCCACCTGCTTCTTTATTCAGCATTTTCGTTCGCGTGATTGGGTGCCTCCCTTTCCTTTTTAACCCTTTTTCTTTTCTTCAGGTCCTCCAGCACGTCGCCCTCGTCGTCAACATGGAGGATGAAGAGATAGCCCCGGTGATGCAGGCCACGAGGAGAGCTCAAGGCCAGAGCTGGAGGCGGCGAGGGAGAGAATTGCTGCCCCCGAGCCGCCGTGTCTTAGTTGGAGGATTCCAAGGTGCTCGTCGCCACCATGAAGAAGACGGAGAGCACCTTCCGAAAGGAGAACGAGACGGCGAAGGAAGGGACGAAGCATGCCGAGCTTCGGGCGTCGAAAGCTGGGCTTCTTGCGTCTAAGGCGGTGGAGAACTATAAGAAGTCGGATCAGTTTTATATCGACTTTGCTGAAGCTGCCGACGTTATTTGGCACGACGCCCTCGACGTTGTCAAGACCCAGATGTCGGAGTTTCCTGACGGCGAGCTCCGGGTTGCGTACCCCCGCGGGGAAGAGGTGCAGGGGGACGATCCTGATGGTGCTGCAAGGGAAGAGGCCCCTGGTGGGCCCGCCGGGGATCAGTCGGTCGACCCGGCTATCGGCACCGGGGTTCCCGCTGTTGGCGTCGACCTCGAAGATGCCGCCTCAGTGGTCGTAGTGGACGCACGGCTCATCGGGGTTCGCCCTGGCCCTGAGGCCTGAACTTCCTCGCCTCCTTATTTTGCGCCAAAATTTTGTAAGCCTCCGGACATTTTTGTAAGGCTGGGGAGCCCATAATACCTTCGTAAATACTTCTGATTTTTGTGAATATAGAATCCATTTTGCAGTTTCTTTGCGTGTGCATTTTCCTTTTGTTTGTGGTAAACATTTGTACTTGCACAGTACTGCTTTTATCTTTAGGTCGGTATTTCGTTTAGTGATTGTACGTCGAGTTGAATTCAATCATTTTCCAAGTGTGCAAAGACCGGTGAAAGGACGGTATCGCCATAGCCCCGAAGTCGAGGTGGAGATCGCTTAGACGTGGTCAGATCGAGCAGGGTCGCTGCCCGATGCTTCTTGGCGAGGGCTTTGATCCCTGGCTTCATGGGATTGGGAACTACCAGCCAGGGATGACTGAGCAGGGTAGCTGCTCGGTCGCCTCTTTGGGAGGGCTTTGATCCTTAAACCGGGAGGGGCCGTAAGAAGCCTGCTAAGGATGGGCCGAGCAGTGAAGCTGCTCAGTTTTCTCTTGGCGAGGGCTTAGATCCCTGGCGTCATTGGGTAAGGAACTACCAGCCAAGGATAACCTAGCAGGGGCGAGCCCGGTTGCCTCTTGGCGAGGGCTTAGATCCCTGGCGTCGTGGGGTAGGGAACTACGAGCCAAGGATAACTGAGCAGGGACGAGCCCGGTTGTCTCTTGGCGAGGGCTTAGATCCTTAAGGACGGGCCGAGCAGGGTTGCTGCCCGGTGTCTCTTGGCGAGGGCTTTGATCCCTGGCGTCGTGGGGCAGGGAACTACCAGCCAGGGATAACCGAGCAGGGGCGAGCCCGGTTGCCTCTTGGCGAGGGCTTAGATCCTTAAGGACGGGCCGAGCATGGTTGCTGCCTGGTGCTTCTTGGCGAGGGTTTTGATTCTTAGCGCGGGAGGGGCCGTAAGAGGCCTGCTAAGGACGGGCCGAGCAGGGTTGCTGTCCAGTGCCTCTTGGCGAGGGCTTTGATCCTTAGTGTAACACCCGAGTTCATTTATACCAATTCCAGTTTCCATATTTACTTATCCATGGTATTTTTCTTGATTTAGCGTGTTTGGGTGCGAATGGTATTTTACATTTTCCTTGCATTCGACTCGACCCGCATGCTTGAACCTGTTTAATTCTTATTTATAGATTACCTTGACTTGTTGCATGGACACGTGCGTCTCATGATTAGTACATGCTGGCATTTTACCTGGTATCGCATCTTTTATCATATAACATTCTAGGTCACAGAAAATAATTTAAAATTGCATTTCATAACCTGCATGATACCCTAACCCCGTGGTAGTATCCGCACATCTTGTTCTCGTCCCGTTCAGTGAAACGGACGTGTTTGGATGGCTACGCGCACGTACGTGCATCTGTTCTTGGGGGTATGCATTTTCTTTAACCGAGCATTCATTTTGAAATTTGGAAGTCGCATATATTTTTCATATTTTAAATCTGAATTTTAGACCCGACCCGAGCGTGTTTTGGAGTAGCTTTGTATTTGCCAAGATCTCAAAACGGACTAATATTATATTCTTTATATATTTATAAACTATTATTTTTCTTTTAACTAAAATATATTACTAAATCATTATACTAACAGTTTTAGTTTTATATATATATATATATTATATTAACTATCTCTCTCTCCGTTTCTCTCTCTCTACCTGACTCTCTCTGCATTATTTGTATTTTAAAAATCCTACCTAATCAAATCTGTCTCTCTCTCTCCCCTTCACATATTTATAATTTTATATTTTATTTTATATAAACCCATATAAGTCTCTCTCTCCTCTCATCTTCTTTCAATTTCTGTTCCCCGCCCTCGCAGCAAAAACCCTAACCCTAGGATTGCCCATCGGAGCTTCGCGCTCTGGCCGATGACGAAGGACGCCGCCCTCGAGTCCGCCCTCACCCGCGACCGCCGCTGGATCGTCAACAACCAGATCAAAAACATCCTCCTTCGATCCCTAAACCGAATCGCGACCGTTCGATCCCTCCAGAAGAAGTTCAAAACCCTAGATCTGCAAGGGAAAGCCCTCAACTGGCTCAGCAAGTACCCCTGCTGCTTCGGCACGTCCAAGGACTCTAACGGCGAGGTCGTCTTCGGTCTCTCGAAGCGGATGGAGGCGCTCGTTGAGAAGAGAGGAGTAGCAATGATTCATGAGCTGCTTTCATTGACGCTTTGGAGAAAAGCATCGATCTTGAAGCTGGAGCATTTCAAGAGAGAGTTTGGGTTGCCGGAGAAATTGATTTGCTTGTTGCTAAGGCATCCTTGTATTTTCTAAGTATCGAATCGATACAAAATTTATACAGCGGTGTTAAGAGAAGGGTATGAGGGATCAGAGCTTGTGGAGAAAGACCCAACGGTGATTGTGAAGGATAAGTTTGGGGAGTTGATGCAAGAGGGGCTTCATGAGTATAATAGGAGGAGATGTGCTGCTAATTTGGAAAAGACGATGGAACTGTTGAGCAAGTATACGAACGGGGTTTGTTCGAGAAGCAGAGCGAGGCAAAGGCCATGCGTAATATTTTTGAGGTCATCGACGATCCGGGTGACCCAGAAGACGTTCCCAGCCAGCGTGGTTACTTTCTTGCCTTACCTGGTGTTGGGGTAAAAATTTACACCCCGGTTGACCAAGTCAAAATCAAAGTCAACCCCAAGCCAAGTGGGCCCAAGCCCAGATCCAGTAGGCCCATGCCCGGGTCGAGCCCGAACATGAAGCGGCCGGCCTCCCCCCATGCCAAGATAAAAATTTTGTAATAAATAATTTTGTTGTATTTCTTTTATTTTATTTTATGGATAAATGTAAGAAAAATAGGCATAAAGCCAAAATTTTGTAAAGCCCATGGCTTATGTGCAAAAAGAAATGGCACATGAGCCATGGGATAGGCAAAATGCCATTTTATGAAGCCCAAGGGGCTATGTGTAAAATGTATGGCCTATAAAGGCAAAGATAATGAAAATATCTCATAACTTTTTCTCTCTTCAAAAAAGTTTCAGAGCTGAGCTCTTTCCTCCTTCTTCAAGGTTCTAAAACCTTCTTCTTTCTTTTGAATTAAATCGAGAGTTTTACTCTTCCTTTTTCAAAACTAAATAGTTTTCCACCACAAAACCCACAAAGGGGAACTTGGATCTGTCATCAGATCTTAAAAAGGAGAGATTTTGAGATTTCACATCTCTTGATCTTCAAGATCCAGCAAGCGACAGGAGGAAGAAGAAGAACCACTTCCATTAAACCCAAAACACATTCAGGAGCCCGACTCCTCTCTGATTTCTCCTTTGAGAAATCCTTTTTTTCAGGCTAAAAGCCTCTTGTGCCTCTCCGGCGCGCAGCGCAAGTGCGCAAGGCGCCCGCGTGCCGACACGTGGCGCGCGCGCTTGCGCACCTGCGCAAGTGCGCAAGGCGCCCGCGTGCCGACACGTGGCGCGCGCGCTTGCGCACCTGCGCACAGCACCTAAGCGCACAGCGCCCAAGGTGCTGTCCCACGCATCCCTTGGATGCCTTTTCCCCCTCTTTTTATGTATATACATATACATATACATATGTATACAAATTCACACATATACATACTCCGCCATATTCTCCCCCTCCCGTAAAAACTCTGCGTGGCTCCCGATATATCCAAAACCCCCTTTCAAAACAAAACACACGCACACTGCACATTGAGTTCGCATGACCGATTTAACCCGTTAATCGGAGGTTCCCTCGCCCCAAAGGCGGGAGGTAATTAACGGCAGCTTAGTCCGCGGCTGCCGGAGATTCGGATCCCCACAATCATTAAACCCCGGCCTACCCTAGGCAGGAGGAATCTGTAGTACGCCTGACAAGCGCTCGCGTATTCCCATCTCACTGGGGTGACGAAAAACACCCTACATATTCTGGCACGCCCGGTGGGACAAATCTCTCCTCCCATATTTCGGGTTAAACGTTCATACGAACTCAATCAATATACATATCGATTGCCTATACTGAAATGATGTTTTTTTTCCGTGCAGCAATCAACCTTCAACGACAATGTCTTCCCAGACGAATTCAACTTCCAAAGCGACCCCGATTCCGTACGTGGTCAAGATCAACGCTCGTGTGGTTCTCCCCGCAAGCCTCAGTCGACAATGGGAGGAACCGCCCCGCCAGTTTGGCTCTGTCATCATCTACCCTGCCGGAAGCGCTCATCTGGCAGAGATCCCAGCGGAACAGGTGGCCAAGCCGGTCTCAAGGGGTAAGAGGCCGAATGTCGTGATCGCCAAGGCACCACAACCGAAACTTAAGATGGTGTCTGAACGAGTCCCTGGCGCTCTAGCTGGGGGCAAGACTTCCGATGTGAAGGGCAACATTAAAAGTTGCGGACGAGCTCAGGCGATGACTCCAACAAATGCACAATCGGGCGTATCTCCAAGGCCCTCCATCAACCGGTATGCGGCGTCTTCCCAAAAAGCCGAAGTCTGCAAGGTGCTTAGAACAGAAAAGTTAAGGCAGAAGCGGCTCAGGTATCGAGCCAACAAAAGGGCCAAGGCTTCGGCCAAATGGAATCGTGTGAAGTTCCAAGTGCAGGGTTGCCCCGCGACGACGGCTGAGTTGGACGTAAGAATCAGCAATTCCTTCGAGCCTCTAAAGTGGGTTCAGAACAATGCCATGACCGCCAGAATCAAGAAGACAGCGGTCCGAACAGTGCCGCAAAGAGACGTGTCCCGGCCCCAACAGAAAAAGTATGACACTGTCTCATCAAGAGTCTATGAAGCACTCTGTGCCGCACGAAAGCAGCGGGGAAAACCCAGAAAAGAAGCGCCAGCACCATTCAAGAAACTGGTTAAGCCAGACGCCTTCAATCGACTACCAGCTACCGAAACAAGGGGGTCAAGACAGCGATCCACGAAATCAACTGCCAATGATAGAAAGACGGCCGGATATATCATCCATACGGTCTATATGGCGGGCGGGCGCCCCAGCGACAACCTTCGCAGCAAAAGCAAGGACGGGGCCACCACATCCCAAGCCCAATCTAGCCTGAATGTGGTTGCCGCCGCCCAAGAACAGCCGCCCCCGCTGGATGAAGAAAACCCTCTCGATGAGGATGATAGGCAGAAAGACCCCTCGGTCCATGCAGAGTCAAGCTCAGACAGCGAGGAAGAGCCGACTTTCCGTCCTAGGACTGCGGAGCAAGAGCTGCTTCAAGAACTTCGAAAACAGCTCAGGAGCAAAGATAAAGAGATGGCCAAGCTCTATTCGAAGATTGACGACTTAACGAACGTGGTGATGCAGCTTACGGCTCAAATTGCTCGAGCGCCTCCTAATCAAGCACAAGCCGCTACTAATCAGCCGGGTGATGACAATCCGAGGCAGCCAATGCCTGTTCCTTTGGGACCAAGACTGGTTGAGCCAAATGAAAGCCGGCTACATTCCGCTTCTGGGGACGCCTTGGCCCCAGATAGCACTATCCCGCTAACACAGGATCGGATAATGGATTTGGTCACCAGCAAGGTTAAAACATTGGTGGCCGAAGCTGAAGCTCAGAAAGAAATCGGCAGTAGTGGCCGGCCATATCCCGCACAATACGATCTGATCGAGTTCCCAAGCGGCTACGTCATTCCTAAGTTCGGAAGATTTGATGGAACGGGGAATGCAAATCAGCACGTTGCCCACTTCAAAGCATCGTGCGGAAATACAGGGGGCAATGACGCGCTCCTTCTTCGTCAATTTGTCAACAGCCTGACCGGTGTCGCTTTCGACTGGTACGCGAGCATATCAGATGGGTCCGTCATTACCTTTGCCCAAATGGAGTCTCTGTTCAGGCAAAGGTTCATGAGCGTCAGTGATAAAATCTCCATTGCCGACCTTGTGAGGACCAAGCCGGGGAAGAATGAAAGCAACACTGACTTTATCGCCCGATGGCGTAATCTCACGGTCAAGTGCGAACCGCCGCTGGAGCAGGACCAGTCCGTCAGCCTTCTCATTGGGAACCTCAGCAATTGGATGGTCCCATTCTTGTGTACAGCGGGCCTCAAGACATTTCAGGAGCTAACCAAGAAAGTTCAAATGCTAGAACGCTCGAAGCAAGAGTCCCCGCCGGACTCTCAGAGAGACAAAACCTGGAAAAGCAAGCGGGACGACAACCGTAGAAGCGGGAGTTCCAGCAGTACCAATGTCTTCAATGCGTCCGACAATGAAGAAAAGCGAAGGGCGGGCGAATCCAAAACCAACCGGTCGCGAAAGCCATTGCTGGGAGGAGATGGGCTTTCCCTAGAGGAGAAAAAGAACAAGGTTTACTCTTTCAGAAGGGACAAGGTCCGCAAGATATTTAAAGATGCCTTGAACAACGGCTTACAATTGCCGGAGTCGAAAAGACCCCAAGAAGCAAAAATGACCGACAATCCTTTGTATTGCCCGTACCACCGAGTAGTGAGCCATGCGATCGAGGATTGCTATATCTTCAAAGACTGGGTCGAGAAGCAGTACAAGGCTGGAGAGATCGAGCTATCCAAAAGCGTGTTGGTGAACAATCAAGTTGCAACCGCCAACTTTATACAGACGGAAGCCGAAACCTTCTGGGAGCAGACAGCCGAACCCGCGGCCCTAAGAAATGAAACTGACTCATCGCGGCCTCCGTGGAGTACGCACGTATCTAATAAGACGAAGAAGATGCTAAAGCTACTTCAGAAAGAGCCCAGGATGGAATGGGAAGGACAGAAGAAGCCTACCAGTCCAGCTGCCTATGCGGCTCCATCAGGCTCAAAATCCAAGAAGCTCAAGAAGAAGAAAAGTGCAGCTCGGCGCGAAAAAGAGTCTGCAGGGAGATTGACCATTCAAAAATATATCGATTCCCTCGAAGAATATGAACAAAAGAAAAGAACATTGATTCAATTGAATGAGTTCTTCCCTGTACAAGCGGCTGAAATTCTGGAGGAGTTAGAAGAAGACTCCAATGAAGAGATCCCAGTAGTGACCTGCTACGCCATCCATCTTGGCAGCGACTCCGAGGATGAGCTCTGTTTTCCCGAAGAGGACGAGGAGCTCACCACAAAGGCTAATCAAATCCAGCTCAGAAGCGGCAGGGCTCTACCGCCAAATCAGGGCAACGCCCCAAAAGGGAAGGAAAAACAAGTCGCTAATGAAGAAGATGGCAGAGGACCAGCTGATGAAAACACAAATCCTTCCTCGGTGGACTATAATGTCTTGGCACATCTCCGGAAGCTTCCATCTCTCCTGAGCATCTACGACGCCTTGGTCCTATCTAAGGAGCTTAGAGACGTTCTCATTCACGCTCTACAAAACCCCGAGCGGTATCAGGCTCACTTTGCGGAAATTAATATGAAAGAAGCCCAGCACGCTTTGCATGCCGCCGCAGTCACATTTAAGGATGAAGACTTGCTACTGGGAACGGCTGAGCATAATCGGCCGCTTTACGTGACCGGGTACAGCGACGGAGATCGAATTAATCGCATATTGATTGATCCGGGGTCCTCAGTGAACATCATGAACTTGCGAACTCTGAAGAGTTTGTCAATGGACGTCCGACACCTGTCAAGGGAAAGGATTGTCATTCAAGGCTTCAACCAAAATTGCCAGCAAGTTCTGGGGTCTATAGCTTTGCCAATCAAATTCGGGGAACTGCAAACTGAAGCTAAGATATACGTGATCGACGCCGACACGTCTTATAAGATTCTCTTGGGGCGGCCGTGGCTCCACGATTACGGCATCATTCCGTCAACTCTCCATCAATGCATGAAGTATACTAAAAATGGCGAAGAAAGACGCATTGACGGAGACATCTAGCCGTTCGGTGTGCATGAAGTCCGATATGAAGATTCTCGGTACTTTACGAACCACCAAAATGCTAAGCCACAACTGACTGAGGATAGAACGGCCCCAAGACTCAAAAGCAAATCTGCGCCGGCTATCACTTTCAAAAGCAAAAATACCCAAGTGCGCCCGCATTTCGGCAGCGACACTGATGAGTCTGACGCTGGAAGCCCGTCCTTTCGCAAAACTCGCCCTCATTTCGGCAGCGATACAGACGAATATGTTACTGAAGGCCCGTCTAGCAGCAAAGTCCGCCCTCATCTTGGCAGTGACACTGAAGAGTCAGAAGAAGAGGACCTGCCGTGCAACAGCTGTGCAGATCGACCCCCCATGCAGCAAGCGAAACTACGAGAGACCTTCGAAGTCGCAGAAGGGTCCCTGGCTATCACAAGGGTGCCGGAACGGATGTGCAAAGAGCTCGACGCATTGTCAGTCTCTACCGTGGACCAGCTGAAAACTTTCTACGTGCCCGGGAGGAAAAATGGACAGAAGGGCATCCTGTTTTACAAGTCAAACCCCGTTGTGCACCCGGACGATCTTTCTGTCGCGTGCCTTCCCTATGAGAGAGGCATAAGAGCCGTCCTCAATCCCAGATAATATGCGCCCGAGATGCGGGAATACTTTAAGAAGTGCGGATGCCGGTTATATCAAACGGAGTCCGAAGCAAAGTTTTACGAAGGGCTATGGTATCCGCCCCAGGTCCGAGCACTCATCGATGGACGAATTCCAGATAGACGGGGCATAGGCTACATTCAACCTGATTCCAAAGCGTGCTACATGATCCATGTTGGTGAGGCCAGCGAAGGATCGAATAATGATGACGAGATAGCCGAGCCAGAAGAAGCTCCTCAAGAGCTCGAAGATGGCGGACAAGCAACCTTTGATGAGCTAACCGAGATTGACTTAGGAACGCCCGATAATCCAAGGCCGACCTACATCAGCTCACTCTTGTCGGAGGAAATGAAAGAGCAGATAATTGCCCTGCTGCGCGAGTTCGTCGACTGCTTCGTGTGGACGTACAAAGAAATGCCTGGCCTTTCCCCTGAGGTAGCCGTGCATAAGCTGGCTATATCTCCTGATGCTAAGCCAGTCAAACAAGCTCCTCGAAGAATGAGAAGGGAGTTGGAAGAAAAGGTCATCGAGGAAACCAAGAAACTCATCGATGCCGGCTTCATCAGGGAAGAGAAATATGCGGACTGGATCGCATGCATAGTCCCAGTGAAGAAGAAAAATGGGCAGATCCGAGTTTGTGTCGATTTCAGGGACCTCAACAAGGCATGTCCTAAAGACGACTTCCCGCTACCGGTCATGGAAATGATGGTCGATGACACCTCAAATTACGAACTGTTCACCTTTATGGACGGCTCGTCTGGATACAATCAGATCAAGATGTCGCCTGAGGATGAGAAGCACACAGCATTTCGAACCCCGATCGGAATATATTGCTACAAGGTAATGCCATTCGGACTGAAGAACGCAGGTGCTACATATCAAAGGGCGATGACTAATATCTTTGATGACCTAATCCATAAAGTCGTTGAATGCTATGTTGATGATCTGGTCATCAAGACTAAAGCCAAGGCCGATCATATCCAAGATCTCAGGACCGTTCTCACCAGACTGAGGGAATACGATCTGAAGATGAATCCTCTGAAGTGCGCTTTTGGCGTGTCATCGGGAAAATTCCTGGGCTTCATAGTCCGACATCGAGGGATCGAAGTTGACCCATCAAAGATAAAGGCTATCATGGAGATGCCCCCTCCGAAGAGTCTGACGCAGCTAAGATCTTTTCAAGGCAAGCTTGCTTATATACGGAGGTTTATCTCAAATTTATCAGGGAGATGTAGGCCCTTCTCAAAGCTCATGAAGAAAGGAGCTCCTTTTATCTGGGATGCCGAGTGTCAAGAAGCGTTCGAAAGCATCAAACAGTACTTGTTGCATCCTCCAGTGTTGGCCGCTCCCATTCCAAATAAACCGCTGATTCTCTACACTGCCGCGCTAGATGAGTCACTTGGTGCGCTCCTTGCTCAAAACAATGAGGAGGGAAAAGAGAATGCCCTCTACTACCTCAGTCGAACTCTAGTCGGGGCGGAACACAACTATTCCCCAATCGAAAAGCAATGCTTGGCTCTGATATTTGCTGTGAAGAAGCTGAGGCACTATCTGCTGGCTCATCGGGTTATGCTGATCTCCAAGGTCGACCCGCTCAAACACTTGATGACCAAAGCAAGCCTAGCCGGCAGAATGACAAGATGGGCTGTCATGCTACTTGAGTTCGACATAGTTTATACTCCTCAGAAAGCAGTAAAAGGGCAAGCTCTTGCAGACTTTCTCGCCGCTCATCCTATACCAGAAGGGTCGCCGCTAGATTGTGAATTACCCGACGAACAAGTGCTGCACCTCGAGGAAGATGAGCCATGTTGGGAGCTCTACTTCGATGGAGCCTCATCAATAAGGACCTCCAGTAAATCAAGCGTCCCGGAGATAAAAGCAGGGATAGGATTGGTGTTCATCACACCATCAATGGGAACCCTACGGCGTTCTTTCGCTCTCACCGAGCCTCGCACAAACAATGAGGCCGAGTATGAAGCTCTGATAGCTGGTTTGGAGCTCGCCATAGAAATGGAAATCCGTCGGCTACGAGTTTACGGTGACTCCCAGCTCGTCGTCAACCAAGTAAGCGGCGACTATAAGATATACAAACCCGAGTTAGCTCGGTACAGAGGTCGAGTGGTGGAACTCATGAAACGGTTCACTCATATTGAACTAACGAGAGTCCCTAGAGCGTTGAACGGAAAGGCTGATGTACTCGCTCGCTTGGCCAAGGAACTGGCTGATCCTGACATGGACGAAATTCTGATCACAGTCAGGAGCCGGCAAATTCTACCCCCAGTCTCTCTACGAGAAGAGGAAAGCGCGGAACAGAAGAGCAGTCCTGCGGAAGAAGCTTCGATCATCCAAGACGAGCCCGATTGGAGAGAACCCTTCATAGAGTACCTCCGATACGACAAGCTGCCCGAAGAAAAATCTGCGAGGATTCAGCTGAAGAAAAGAGCTCTCCGATACGTGTTTGTAAATGACACGTTATACCGCAGGTCATATGACCAACTCTGGCTCAGGTGCCTGTCATTGGCCGAAGCCCAAAAGGTCATGAAAGATGTCCACTCGGGCGTTTGCGGTGCTCACCAATCTGGCCCCAAGATGCGACTTCAAATCAAACGGCTTGGGTATTACTGGCCCACCATGATACGGGATTGCGGAGAGCATGCAAAGAAATGTTATATCTGCCAAATTCACGGTGATTTTATTCACAAGCATCCCAACCCATTGCATCCTACAGTGGCGTCGTGGCCCTTCGAAGTTTGGGGCACCGACATTGTTGGTCCAATTGATCCTCCGTCATCTAAAGGCCACCGGTTCATACTGGCCGCGACAGACTACTTCTCCAGGTGGGCTGAAGCTGTCCCGCTAAAAGAAGTCAAGACAAAGGATATTCTGACATTCTTCCAGCATAATATTCTATACCGCTTTGGTACACCAAGAAGAATCATTTCTGACAACGGGCCTTCTTTCAAGAGCTTCAATGTCTCAAGGTTCGCTACTCAGCACAAGATAGACTGGAGATATTCCTCCATCTATAATCCAAGAGCCAACGGGCTAGCCGAAGCCTTCAATAAGACTCTATGCAAGCTCCTGAGGAAAAATGCTTCAGCCAACAAGAGAGACTGGAATCTCAAACTTCACGAGGCGTTGTGGGCATATTGTACCACGCACCGTACTCCAACACAGTCCACTCCATACTCATTGCTCTTCGGAGTGGAGGCGGTCCTCCCCCTCGAAGTCGAAGTCCCAAGCTTAAGAATGGCCGTCCAACATGAGTTGACGGAGGAAGAAAACGTGCTCCTTTGACTTGAAGAACTCGATGCCCTCGAAGAAAAGAGGCTCGCGGTGCAGCAAAATCTGGAGCTATACCGAGCCCAAATGTCACGGGCCTATGACAAGATAACCCGTCTCCGCGTTTTCAAGAAAGGTGAATTGGTGTTGGTCCTCAAAAGACCGATCATCCCCAATCGACATGCCAAGGGAAAATTCGAGCCGAACTGGGAAGGACCATACGTCATTGAGAAAGTGTTCGACGGAGGATCCTACCAACTAATAAGGGCCGAGGGAGAAAGGCCCATGCCACCCATCAATGGCCGATATCTTAAGAAATACTACACATGAATGCTCCAAGTCGCAGGCGAATTGAGCACATCAGCCCTACGGTCTGGATCAGACATCCTGCAAAACCGTATACAATCCACGGGCGTAAATGACCCCTATTTCTCCCAAATCCTGCCGGCGAGACTACTTTAAAGTCCCACCAGCGACAAAAAAAAAGAAAAAAAATGAAGAAAGAAAGAAAAAGAAAAAAAAAGAAGAAGAAGAAATAAACGGTATGTCCACAAGCAAAATGGGCACGGATGAAAACCCGAAAGGGCTCCGTGAGTAAAAACAGCAGGACTACCGGCGAGTCTGTGAAAACCCGAAAGGGCGCAAACTCGTGAAAAGAGATGAAACACACTCACAAAGTCCTCTCGACCTTGTGAGGAGAAAACCCCTGCGTGAGATCCTTACGACTCACAAAGGAGCAACACACTTAGGAATCCTTACGATTCCTAAGGAGAAAATACACCTGCGGGATCCTTACGACTCGTAGGGAGAAAATGCTTTTATGGGACCCTCACGGCCCATAAAATTGAAAAGCCTTAGGTGGTAGGGACCCAAACTTATCTCCTAAGCCATCGTTCTCCAACGGGCAACGGCAAATGATGATTCGCTCCTGGCATTTCGTTTCAGTGTTAGCGGTGCTGATGCCGACCAAAAAACCCAAATCCCAAGTCCTCCCAAGGCAAATGATGAGTTGCTCCTGGCATTATTCCAGTGCAGCAATGCTGATGCCAAACAAGATTCAAATTCCAAGTCCCCAAACGGCGAATGATGAGTCGCTCCTGGTACCACATTCCAGTGCAGCGATGCAGACGCCAACCAAAATCCAATTTCTCAAAATTCTCCCAGCCCTACGGTGGGTCCCCAAATTGACCATCGTATACAATCCACGGGCTCAAATAATTCTCATCATACCCATGCCCCACCGTAATCACCAGTTACGCGGCCGGTCTCCGCTTTGGGAATGATGCTCCATTGATAAGACCCACTCATGTGTCCTCACGATATATGAGGAGAACAAACCTTTGTGGGATCCTTACGACTCATAAAGGAAAAACACACTTAGGAGTCCTCACGACTCCTAAGGAGAAAATACACCTGCGGGATCCTTACGACTCGTAGGGAGAAAATGCTTTTATGGGACCCTCACGGCCCATAAAATTGAAAAGTCTTAGGCGATAGGGATCTAAACCTGTCTCCTAAGCTATCGCTCCCCAATCCCCAAATGGCGAATGATGAGTCGCTCCTGGTACCATATTCCAGTGCAGCGATGCAGACGCTAACCAAATTCCAAATCCCATACCCCAACGGCGAATGATGAGTCGCTCCTGGTACCATATTCCAGTGCAGCAATGCAGACGCCGACAAAGTCCCGAAATTTTTCCGGCCCTACGGTCTGGATCATACATCCTGCAAAACCGTATACAATCCACGGGCGTAAAACAATCCCAATTTCTCCCAAATCCTCTCGGGGCAAATGATGAGTTGCTCCTGGCATTATTCCAGTGCAGCAATGCAGATGCCAAACAAAAACCAAAATCCCAAAATCCTCTCCATGACAGATGATGGTTCGCTCCTGGTACCATATTCCAGTATAGCGATGCTGATGTCAACCCAATCAAAATCAACAAGTCAACTTCCACCCGACACCGCAAGAAGCGGAGCAAGTCAAGTCTACCCCTGACACTGCAAGAAGCAGAGCAAGTCAAATCAAGCATCGACTGTCCAAGTCGCTAAAAGGGCAGCAACGACCGTCCACGTCGCAAAAAGGGCAGCACCGACCGTCCAAGTCGCTAAAAGGGCAGCACCGACCGTCCAAGTCGCAAAAAGGGCAGCATCGACCGTCCAAGTCGCTAAAAGGGCAGCAACGACCGTCCACGTCGCAAAAAGGGCAGCACCGACCGTCCACGTCGCTAAAAGGGCAGCACCGACCGTCCAAGTCGCAAAAATGGCAGAACCGACCGTCCACGTCGCTAAAATGGCAGAACCGACCGTCCACGTCGCTAAAAGGGCAGCATCGACCGTCCAAGTCGCAAAAATGGCAGCATCGACCGTCCACGTCGCTAAAAGGGCAGCAACGACCGTCCACGTCGTAAAAAGGGCAGCACAGGATTCCTACAAAGCGGGAACCAGATCACTCCGGGCCAGGGAAACGTCTATCACGGACACTCCGTCTCAGAGACATGTCAAGCAACGACCGTCCATGTCGTAAAAAGGGCAGTGCCAGCTTCTCAAAAGGTGGGAACCAAATCAAGCCGCCTCCACGTGAAAGAAGATCCATCAATTTCATGCACACGACCTACATATGTGGTGTGCATTTATTGATGGGGGGCAATTTGTTGGGGTAAAAATTTACACCCCGGTTGACCAAGTCAAAATCAAAGTCAACCCCAAGCCAAGTGGGCCCAAGCCCAGATCCAGTAGGCCCATGCCCGGGTCGAGCCCGAACATGAAGCGGCCGGCCTCCCCCCATGCCAAGATAAAAATTTTGTAATAAATAATTTTGTTGTATTTCTTTTATTTTATTTTATGGATAAATGTAAGAAAAATAGGCATAAAGCCAAAATTTTGTAAAGCCCATGGCTTATGTGCAAAAAGAAATGGCACATGAGCCATGGGATAGGCAAAATGCCATTTTATGAAGCCCAAGGGGCTATGTGTAAAATGTATGGCCTATAAAGGCAAAGATAATGAAAATATCTCATAACTTTTTCTCTCTCCAAAAAAGTTTCAGAGCTGAGCTCTTTCCTCCTTCTTCAAGGTTCTAAAACCTTCTTCTTTCTTTTGAATTAAATCGAGAGTTTTACTCTTCCTTTTTCAAAACTAAATAGTTTTCCACCACAAAACCCACAAAGGGGAACTTGGATCTGTCATCAGATCTTAAAAAGGAGAGATTTTGAGATTTCACATCTCTTGATCTTCAAGATCCAGCAAGCGACAGGAGGAAGAAGAAGAACCACTTCCATTAAACCCAAAACACATTCAGGAGCCCGACTCCTCTCTGATTTCTCCTTTGAGAAATCCTTTTTTTCAGGCTAAAAGCCTCTTGTGCCTCTCCGGCGCGCAGCGCAAGTGCGCAAGGCGTCAGCGTGCCGACACGTGGCGCGCGCGCTTGCGCACCTGCGCGCAAGGCGCCCGCGTGCCGACACGCGCTCGCGCAAGTGCGCAAGACGCCCGCGTGCCGACACGTGGCGCGCGCGCTTGCGCACCTGCGCACAGCACCTAAGCGCACAGCGCCCAAGGTGCTGCCCCACGCATCCCTTGGATGCCTTTTCCCCCTCTTTTTATGTATATACATATACATATACATATGTATACAAATTCACACATATACATACTCCGCCATATTCTCCCCCTCCAAAAAAATTTTTCGGGCCGGGGCGCTGCCCCGAACCCCGCAAGGGGGCTGCTAGCCCCCTTGACCCCCAGCCCGCTATCCGGGTAGCGGGACCCCCGTAAAAACTCTGCGTGGCTCCCGATATATCCAAAACCCCCTTTCAAAACAAAACACACGCACACTGCACATTGAGTTCGCATGACCAATTTAACCCGTTAATCGGAGGTTCCCTCGCCCCAAAGGCGGGGGGTAATTAACGGCAGCTTAGTCCGCGGCTGCCGGAGATTCGGATCCCCACAATCATTAAACCCCGGCCTACCCTAGGCAGGGGGAATCTGTAGTACGCCTGACAAGCGCTCGCGTATTCCCATCTCACTGGGGTGACGAAAAACACCCTACACCTGGTTCTGTTCTGTGCTCGCATGGACACATCGCGACGTTTTCCCGACATCCGACGTGTCGCACGTACCGCTTTGAGATTCGATCAGGTAAGTGAAACTTGTTACATGCTACCTATAATATTTTTATACCTATTAAACTGCATGGTAAAACTGTAGATTACATATAGCGTCACATGTTCCATTTTCCGTTTTGATGTTCCATATATCATGTTAGATTCGGATTCTTGAATTATAACTTGTTGCATGCAAGAGTACAATATCGTGTACCCACATCCGTGTTTAAATTACTTAATAATTATCTGCATAACCTATAGCACTGCTAAATAGTTTCTACCCCGAATACCCGGTTGCATCCATTGAACATATTTTATATATTATTGCATCCCTAGATCATTTAACCCATAATAACGAGATTTAACAATTCCATACCGGTTTAAGTGTATTTTACTTAACGGTGGAACCTCAACCCTAACTCTAATCTATAACTGTGCATCCCCATGCTTTAATCTGTACCCTTGCATATATCATCACCATGTTTCATTTTTTTTATTGTTTCATTAGTACCCATGCTTGTTTATATATACCCATACTTACGTTAGTTGATTATGAGTACCCACATGACACTCTGTGCACCCCTGACATGACTTGTTACACCTATTTCTTGACACGACATGGTACCGTGCACCTCTCGACATGACATGATACATATTTACTACTTGATTTGACCTGTTGTACTATAGCTTTACCTGTTACCTGATCTTGTGTCTAATGCCAACAAACCTGACCTGTTGTCCTTACGGACAGTTCCTGTTGTCTATCCAGACAAACCTGTACCTGCCTGATCCTGTGTTGACATTAGCTCTTGATTACTTAATACCTGACTTGAATACTTATGACTTGGGGGTATGGGGAAATCAATGATGAAACCTGACTTGTAACTCGACAGTTCTATACCTGTTCTGATCAGTCTTAAGGGCTAGGCCAGCCCCGGAGTGATGCTACGGACATCACTCGTCATTACCTACCATCCTTTACTGCCTTGCGGCACGTCTCGGGTTCAGCCCGAGAGTCATAGACCGTGATCCCGGGCACGCACGGGATACTATTGAGTTACATCGATGATTCATCAAATTGATTTCAAAGACTTGAGAGTAGTTAAACCAATAGACTAGTTTAGATTACTCATTGCACATTACCCTTTCACTGCCCTGATTTATATTGCTGTTACACCTGCTTTACCATTTATGATCATACTTGCATGTCTTGCTACCCTGTCTATATATTATTGCTTGATGTTATGACGCGCTGACGTCTGGGTTTTGCATGGCCTAGATCCTCAACCTTTATTGCAGACTGATCAGGAGCATTGCCGCTGTTAGACCGAGCGGTGAGGATCCTGTTGGTATCCAGTTTTACTTTACAGGTGTTTATTTATTGGATCTTTGCTTCCGCATATTATATTATTTCTCGACTCTTTTACTCTGGCTTATGGACATGTACTAGATAGTTAGTTTACTTTCCTGTTCTTGATATCTCTACAGCCGTAATATGACCGTGGAAGGATTTTTTCTATCCACAGGTAGCATGGTTGGCTATATCACGTGCCCATCTTAGCGTACTCTAGGAAGCGGGGCATGATATGGTTCTTTTGGTATCAGAGCCATAGGATATAGGTTAATCGAGTTTGATTCTTTTGTAGTTGGGTATTGGACCCAATACACGAATTAGAATACTCGTAACTAGGAGCATGTCCTGCCACATTGTTATCATGATTTTTGAATCATATCCTTCTTTTATCCTTCGCTTTGACGATATGCAAACCACTTTGCATCTCGACTTGAAACCTTTTTGGTTCTTTACTGTTTCTCCCTGTTCTTTGATTCTAATACTAGGATTTGGGCGACTTGAGTGGAGTTATGTAATTGTACTCATGAACTGCAGTATGGTTACAATGCGGTACTCTATTTAAGTAACTTGGAGTCCTGGTCTTGATTCACTTCCTTATTCCATGATCGTTATATTACCTTGCTTCTCTCGGTTTCATTGCTTACCGGTTATTGTTTCATCGCCAGCTTGAATCATGTTTACCGTGCTTAATCCTCTTCAGTATCTTGACTTCGGATGAAGTCATCTCGGTATCTTACTTGTTCTTGTTTTCCCCGCATTAGGGTTATTCAATTCTGGTGCATCTTTTTGTTTGTTGTCGTCTTGGGAATGGATTTTTCGCGACACTTTCCACGCTTATATTGATTGTAAGGAAAGGAAAGTGATTCTCCAGATTCCCGGACATCCGGAGCTTGTTTTGCTGGAGGAAGCAGTTCTGTCGGGCTAGTCGAGTTTAGGGCTAGGCCGACAAACAATGTTCTTTCGTCGATAGAAGTTGATAAGAAAGAAGCGCCGGCTATAGTTCGAGAATTCATGGACGTATTCGACGACATTTCGGGTTTATCGCCAAAACGAGATGTGGAGTTTGCGATTGATCTTATTTCTGGTGCAGCGCCAATCTCAAAGGCGTATTATCCAATGGCACCAGTGGAGTTGGAAGAAGTCATGAAGCAGGTTACCGAATTGCTTGAGAAGGGTTGAATTCGCAGCAGCAATTTAACTTGGGAAGCTCCAGTTCTTCTAGTAAAGAAGAAGATGTCACAAGGAGGATGTGCATCGATTATCGAGAATTAAACCGGGTGACTATTAAGAACAGCATCCGATCCTTCGCATTGGCGAATTGTTCGAGCAGCTTAGTGGCGCGAGGGTATTCTCGAAACTGGATTTGCGGTCCGGATACCATCAGGTCCGAGTTAAAACAGAAGATATTTGCAAGACAGCGTTCCGAATTCGGTATGGCCATTACGAATATTTAGTGATGCCATTCAGAGTCACGAATGCACCGGCGATATTTATGGACTTGATGAACCGAACCTTTTCACCATTCTGGACCAGTTCATAGTGGTGTTCAGTGATGATATTCTGGTCTACTCAGGGAGCAAGGAAGAGCATGTAGAACACTTGAAGATCACACTGCAGACATTGAGGCAAGAAAGATTGTATGCAAAGATGAGCAAGTGCGAGTTTTGGCTTGAAGAAGTGAAGTTTTGGGGCATATCGAGCTGGAGATGGAATCGCCGTTTATCCAAAGAAGATTGCAGCAGTTCAAGACTGGCCGATTCCGAAAAACGTTGTAGAGATCAGAAGTTTTCTTGGACTTGCAGGATACTACAGAAGGTTCGTGGAGAATTTTGCTCGTTTGGGTGAGCCTTGACCAAGCTTACGCGCAAGGAAGTACCGTTTGTATGGACGGATAAGTGTGCGTCAGGTTTAGAGGCGTTGAAGCAGAGGTTGATAACCGCACCTGTTTTAACCGTACCAGACTGTTCCGGAGAATTGGTGATTCACAGCAACGCATCTGAGAAAGGTTTGGGATGTGTTTTGATGCAACATGGGAAGGTTATAGCTTACACATCGAGACAGTTGAAGACCCATGAGAAGAATTACCAAACTCATGACTTGGAGCTTGCGGCTGTGATATTCGCTTTGAAGATTTGGAATCACTACCTATTGGGCGAAATAGTCGAAGTATTCACCGACCACAAAAGCCTAAAGTACGTGTTCACTCAGAAGGAGCTAATTATGAGACAACGTAGATGGTTGGAGCTGATGGTTGACTACGATCTTGATCTTAAGTACCATCCGGGAAAAGTTAAGGTTGTGCTGGATGCACTTAGTCGGTTGCTAGCAATTCAGATGTTGACTGCACTGAAGGAATTTATTGAAGACTTTCGGAGATTCGATTTGGAAGTTGTGATACCGCATTCTTCGGGACAGATGATGCAGCTGCAGGTACATTCGTCGTTGATCGAGAATATTAAGGCAGCGCAATCGCAGGACCCTAAATTGCGGAAGTTTCGAGAACAGGTTGAAGCTGGACTTCACACAGACTTACTGATTCATGAAGATGGTTCGTTGCGATATGGTAGCCGTTTGTGTGTGCTAAAGGAGACATTTGCGAAGAACTTATGAAGGAGGCGCACAATTCGGCATATTCCGTACATCCAGGAGGCATGAAGATGTACCGAGATAGACAGCAACATTTCTGGTGGGAAGGCATGAAACGGGAGATTGCCGCTTTGTAGCAAAGTGTTTGGTGTGTCAGCAAGTTAAGGCTGAACATCAAAAGGTTTCTGGTTTATTGCAACCACTTCCGATTCCCTAATGGAAGTGGGAACATATAACCATGGATTTCGTGACGGCTTTACTGCGGAGTCCAAAAGGCAACAATGCAGATTGAGTGTTTGTCGATCGATTGACCAAGGCAGCTCATTTCATACCATTTCGAGTTGGTCGATCAACAGAAGCTTTGGCGGAACGGTACATACAGGAGATTGTAAGACTGCATGGAGTATCGGTGACCATCGTGTCCGACCGTGACACCCGTTTCTTATCACACTTCTGGAGGAGCTTACAGGAATGTTTGGGGACTCGATTGAAGTTTAGTACAGCTAATCATCCTCAGACAGGTGGCCAGTCGGAGAGAACGATCCAAACTTTTGGAGACATGTTGAGAGCTTGCACGTTAGATTTCAAGGGTTCATGGGAGGATCATCTACACTTAGTCGAGTTTTCTTACAATGACAGTTTTCAGGCTACTATTCAAATGGCTCCATTCGAGGCTTTATATGGTCGCAAGTGTCGTTCACCCGTTTGTTGGGACGATGTCGGTGAACGAAGATTGTTGGTACCAGATTTGGTTGTGCAGACAGTTGAGAAGGTTAATACTATCCGGAATCATATGAAGGCAGCACAAGACCGACAAAAGAATTGGGCCGATACATCGAGAAGACCTCTGGAGTTCGCGGTTGGTGATTTGGTGTTGTGAAGACATCACCGACCAGAGGAGTTATTCGTTTTGGGAGTCGAGAAAAGCATAGTTCTCGTTTCGTTGGACCTTTTGATATTTTGGAGCGTGTTGGAGAAGTGGCGTATCGATTGGTGTTACCGCAATCCTTGGCGAATGTTCATGACGTGTTTTACGTACCTTGACTCTGTAAGTATGTTCGAGATGAAGCACACGTGCTGGATCATTTAGAGTTGACTGTACGTGGAGATTCAGCCTTTGAGGAGCGACCGATGTCGATCGTGGACCGGAGAGAAAAGGTTCTTAAGAACAAGGTTATCCTTCTTGTACTTGTTTCTTGGGGTAATCGCTCACATGGAGAGTCAACTTGGGAACGAGAAGATGAGATCCGACAGATGAGGGCTTCTATCCTTAGCGCGGAAGGAACCGTAAGGGGCCTACTAAGGACGAGGACGAGCAGGGTTGCTGCCCGGTGCCTCTTGGTGAGAGCTTTGATCTCTGGTGTGTTGGGGTAGGGAGCTACCAGCCAGGGATAACCGAGCAAAGGCGGGCCCGGTTGCCTCTTGCGAGGGCTTTTGATCCTTAAGGACTGGCCGGGCAGGGTTGCTGCCCGGTGCTTCTTGGCGAGGGCTTTGATCCCTGGTGTGTTGGGGTAGGGAGCTACCAGCCAGGGATAACCGAGCAAGGAAGGGCCCGGTTGCCTCTTGAGAGGGCTTTTGATTCTTAGCGCGGGAGGGACCATAAGAGGCCTATTAAGGACGGGCCGAGCAGGGTTACTGCCCAGTGCCTCTTGGCGAGGGCTTTGATCCTTAAGGATGGCCGAGCAGGGTTGCTGCCCGGTGTCTCTTGGCGAGGGCTTTGATCCCTGGCGTTGTGGCGTAGGGAGCTACCAGCCAGGGATAGCCGAGCAGGGTAGCCGCTCGGCTCCCTCTTGGTGAGGGCTTTGATCCCTGGCGTTGTGGGGTAGGGAGCAACCAGCCAGGGATAGCCGAGCAGGATATCCGCTCGGTTGCCTCTTAGCGAGTGCTTTGATCTCTGGCGTTGTGGGGATAGGGAACTACTAGCCAGGGATAGCCGAGCAGGGTAGCCGCTCAGCTCCCTCTTGGTGAGGGCTTTGATCCCTGGCGTTGTGGGGTAGGGAGCTACCGGCCAGGGATAGCCGAGCAGGGTAGCCGCTCGGCTGCCTCTTAGTGAGGGCTTCGATCCTTAGCGCTGGAGGGGCCGTGGGAGGCCTGCTAAGGATGGACCGAACAGATTCACTGCTCAGTTGTCTCTTGGCGAGGGCTTTGATCTCTGGCGTTGTGGGGTAGGGAGCCTCTTGGCGAGGGCTTTGATCCCTGGCGTTGTGGGGTAGGGAGTTACCCGCCAGGGATAGCCGAGCAGGGTAGCCGCTCGGCTGCCTCTTTGCGAGGGATTCGATCCTTAGCGCTGGAGGGGCTGTGGGAGGCCTTCTAAGGATGGACCGAGCGGTGAAGCTGCTCAGTTGCCTCTTGGCGAGGGTTTTGATCCCTGGCGTTGTGGGGTAGGAAACTACTAGCCAGGGATAGCCGAGCAGAGTAGCCGCTCGGCTGCCTCTTAGTGAGGGCTTCGATCCTTAGCGTTGGAGGGGCCGTGGAGGCCTGCTAAGGATGGACCGAGCAGTGAAGCTGCTCAGTTGCCTCTTGGCGAGGGCTTTTGATCCCTGGCGTCGTGGGGGTAGGGAGCTACCAGCCAGGGATAGCCGAGCAGGGTAGCTGCTCGGCTGTCTCTTGGTGAGGGCTTCGATCCTTGGCCTCTGTTGTTGGAGACCTGTCTCTGGCCGCGGCGGCGGCCCTGGTTCTTTTCAATGAGGTTCCTTAGGTCCCCTGGCGAGGTAGTCTTCGAGCTGCCGTGGCGAGTCCCGTCTGTGCGAGTCCCGTCCGTGCGAACCTGTCGAGGGAGGGGGTGTTGGTCATGCCTGAGAACAGGAGAGCTGACCGACCTCTCCTCGGGAGGGAAAGGGTCGCGAAGATGCTCGGAGCGAGGTGCTTTGGCGACGGACCTCGGTGTTGAACTGTGGGACGCTCAGCGAGTCGCAGAAGGTATTGGCCCGGGAGATCTGCGGCCATGAGAGGTAGCGAGGTGGTGGTCGGCAGTGCCGACGCGTGCGAAGTCTTCTTTCCCCCTGTAGGGGTCCCGGTCTTGAGGCGGAGGCCTGGGGAACTTGCCCTGCCGTTTGGACACGGATGAGCGCCTCCACGACAGATGTGAATCGGTTTATCCGGCCAGCAAGGGCGTTGATGGCATTCGGCGGAGGAGGTTCTTCCGCGCCTCCGTTGAGGGGGAGGCGGCGGCTGGTGCTGGGATCGTCGTGATGATCGCTCGCCCTTAGATTAGGATCGGAAGATGAACTTTTGTTTTGTGGAATCAAGGTTTCCTACAGACGGCGCCGGCTGGCGCGACCTGGGATCGTGCCAAGATGTTACATTCCGTTGATCTGCTAATGGCAGCGATGAGTGGCTGAGATTGGATCTGGAGGCTGTCGCTCCTAAAGCGTGTGGGTCTCAATGGGTTTGAGGTTGTGGTTGCGGAGCTACCTGCAAGGAAGTCCTGGGATTGTTGTACCACTGAGGACCCTCCGACGATCAAGTTACAGAGTAGATCCGAGCAGAGTAACGGCTTAGTGGAGTAAAAATGGCTTACTTGAACCGTCTGAAGAAGGGGTTTATATAGCGCTGGCAGCAGGCAGGGCAGACGCGAGAATCACGCCGGCCGTTACGCTCCCGACGTCACACCCGTGTGATGAGCGGGATCTCTCATTAATGGCGAGACATGCTCGTTAATAGGGGGTTGTGATGGCGTGGAACGTGGGATGTGGCTGGTGGAGATCTCGAGCATGGCGAGATTCGCGGGATAGCGGTTACGCCTGCAGACGGTGCTGTTGGTCGGTCGATAAGACCGAGGAGGATGACCTCGGCGGGAGAGCTCGCGGACGAGCGGGAGAACCGAGGTATCTTGGTTCTGCGGTAGCCCGGAGACAGCTGAGAGGGCCGAGGAGGCTCGGGCATGTGATGGCTCGGAGTAGAGCAAAGGGACAGTTGGCTTGGCTGCTGAGTTGCTCGGGGGCAAGGAGTGGGGTGCAACCTCGAAGACAGGGTTTGAGGGAAGCCCCCACTGTAGCATACTGGTTCTCCCTCCGTGGCCCTCAGGGGCCTAACCGGTTTACGCATGTGACACGTCGTCCGCCACGTGTCATGATCTCAGGAATTACCGTTATTGAGCATCATCAGATTTCAAAAGACCATTCATATCTCAGCTGAGTATCAAAATGAATTTTGAAGAATAATACATCTTACGGTGTTTTTAATTCTTGAAATTTAATCTATTAGCATGTGGACAAAATCATAATAGAGGCGTGCATGAGGATTTGAGTCGTATGTATGAGATTTTGGATTTGTACAGGAGGGTGTGGAATTTTGGTAATAGTTTTCTAGTCGGTGAACATAAATGGATCTGATGGTTGTGTTTGGTTAACGACTAGTGCATATGGTAGTTCTATTGTAGGTCATGGTGAGACCTGTTGTAAATTAGTAATTATGTAATTTAACAATATTATGAAGAAATATGGAATTATCTAACCATCTCTATTTATTGAATTTGCTGTCACATCTTGAAGGTTAAGCAGAGACATTAGATATGACCATATTATTGTTGATTGTGATGTAAAATCAAACCCAAATCCTCTTCTTCTTCATTCAAACCCAAACCCATTCATAGCCTAGCCCATTCATTCAACACACGTGGCCGGCTAGGTCGGCTGCATGAGGGCGGAGGCGAGGTCTCCGCATGAGGATGGCGACGCCGGCCACGAGGGCGGTGCCGGTGAAGGAGACCACCAACCATGAGGGCGGCAGCGGGAGGGGGCCCACGCACGTTGGTTGTCGCGTGTGGGTGTTGTGTTGCTTCTGAGAAGATAAAGAGAGGGGCTGGGGGGTTTTAGAGAAGCGGGTCTGGGTAATTTTGGGGATATCTGACCCGTTAACTCAAGTATATATATATATATATATATATATATATATATATATAGGTGTTCATTCTCTTCTCATTTCAATCTAAGAAGAATTATAAACATTCCAAAAAAATTCTAGAAAAATACTAGACAACCATTCAAAGGTCTTGTTTAAGTTTGTGAGTGAGGAGAAATCATACATTGTGAGAGATCTGTATTGAAAGTCGACAGACTATCGAAAGAGTCGGGGTAAATCTTGTGTCATTCTTTTGGAAGTTCTCGTCGTGAAGGCATGATTATGTGCTAGTTGCGCCGAACCTGGGTATATTTTTGTATACTTGGTGCTTGGTGTCTTTTTCGTATTTGTATTATTTGGCCATCGTCGACAATCTTTTCTGTTCGACCGCAAAATACACGATTTGTTTTTCCGCTACGATATTATTGTGATGACCTATTCCTTTGTGAATCATATCTGCTAATATATTTACAACAAGTGGTATCAGAGTTTTAGGCTACTATTTTGGATGAGTGAGAAGACGGCATCTTCAAATTACAAGATTGAACAGTTCGACAAGCGTAATAACTTTAGTTTATGGAGGCTAAAAATAACGGCCTTACTAAAGCAACATGACGTGCACAAAATTGTCTTTTCTAAAGACGACATTTCGATAACATCCACGGTAGTAGAGTTGGAGCGGATGGAGGACAAACCTTTCAGTTCGATTAGTGACGGATCCAGGAATTTTCAAAAGGTGAGGCGAAACATATTATCATTGCTTATAAAAAGATGCAGGCGACGGCGATCGATAGAAAAATCAGAGCAACAATTGAAGATAGAGCAATGGCCAGAACAAATTCTTTATCCAATGGTGGTGCTTGTATCTATCTGCATCACTGAAAAACAAAGATCTTGTGTGATTCAAACAAATGCATAAATGAGAGTTAACTATAGCATATATTGCTTTGTTTTACAAAGATCACATCATATTTAAAATGTTAAGATCTATAGAAGACATGTCTACATAAGAGCAAAATTTTTTAAAAAAGAAATACATAAATATCAGTTAAATTAAGAAAAATACACAATAATGAAAGAAAAGATGCCGCCTTTCTATAAGGAAAGAACTCAAAAAACCCCAGATTTAATGAGGGTGCTGTAAATGAAATGATGGACAAAACTAGAACAGATAAACCCTAATAGAGCAACAAATATGATCAAAAATAGCTAATGAAAAGTAAATAGAATCTCATAAATATCAAATTTTGACCGTAGAAAGCGATGCAGAAAGGCAAAATAAACAGAACCCAGAAAGGAAATTGGTCGAAACACTGAGATCAGTGATCTCCAACATCTAAAAAGTTGAATAAAATGGTACCTTGAGGAGGTGAAGCCACAGAATGAGAAGGCAGAGCAATGGAGTCGAGTGCAAGGGATTGAAGAGGAGCAGAGAAAGGAGAGAGCAATGCTGGGTCTTCCATTTGTGAGGACTATCAACTTCATAAAGAGCAAAATGCAAAAGACCTGAGTGAAGGGAGATGGAAGCAGAGCCCCCTTCATTTTTATTTATGAGTTGGGGCACGGACCGCAGGTATGTTTCGAAAAATAGCGTGGGGCCAGCCCCACCCTGCCCTTGAATAGGCCCGCCCCTAAATTAGATCCAGCTTTAGTTAGCCGACGAAATTCTCTGCGAAGTCGAGCAGGAAACTACGATGGTAGGATTATGGGGCAAGTTAGAAGCTCTGTATATGAAAAAATCTCTCACTAATCGTCTCTATCTCAAGCAACGATTATACACTTTAAAGATGAAGGAACGTCCGTCAAAGACTACTTAGATGAGCTTTATCGGATTGTAATGGACTTGCGTAATGTGGAGGTAAAAATAATAAATGAAAATCAAGCCATGATCCTACTCTGTTTTTTGACTTCCGATTACAGTCAGTTTGTGAAGTCAATGGTGTACGATCGAGACAAACTCTCGTTAGAGGATGTCAAGGTGGGTCCACACAGTGAAGTCTTGAGGGAAAAGATGGCGGGTGCCAAAAGCAGTCAAGGAGATGTGATGTTCGCTTGAGGGTGTTCTGAGAAATGACCAGATGGTGGTTTCAAAAGCAAGGCGAGATCAAAATCAAGGAATCGTGCCAATGATAAGTGCAACTTCTGCAAAGAGAAGGGGCACTGGAAGTGATATTGTCCAAAACTCAAGGAGGAAGGCAAGCAACAAATTCCCTTCAGTTCCGCAGTCATGGTGGAGGATTTAGACGATGGTAGCGATATCTTCGTCTTATCGCTGTGTGCAGTTGGTGATGCGCATGATCTGTGGATGCTAGATTCGAGTTGCTCATTCCATATGACTCTACATAGGAATTGGTTTGCTATGTATCGTTCCTTGATGGAGGCTCTGTCTTGATGGGGAACAATGTGCCTTGCAAAAGTGTTGTGATCGGCATTGTTCGGATTTGTATGCATGATGGGATAATTCGGACTCTAATTGATGTTAGACATCTGTCAGACCTGAGGAAAAACTTGATTTCCTTGGGTGTTCTAGATGAAATCAGTTGCAAGTGCATAATCAGTGACAATTTCATGAAGATTTCCAAAGGCTCTCTCGTTGTCATGAAGGGGAAGAAGGTGAAAGAACCTGTACTTTCTACAGGGAGAAACAATTTCAGAATACGTACCTGCAGCTTCTACCAGTTCAAGAGATAGACTCTGGCAGATTGTGGCACTTACATTTGGGCCATATTGGCGAGACAAGTTTGGAAGTGTTTCGAAAGAGGCAGCTGCTCCGAGATGTAGATTTAGGCAAGCTCGATTTCTGTGAAGATTGTGTTCTCGGGAAGCAAACGAATATGAAGTTCGGGATGACAGTTCATGATACCAAAGGTATTAAGGATTACGTTCGGATTGACGTTTAGGGTCTTGCACCGGTTCTTTCTCGAGATGGAGCCAGATACTTTCTTTCCTTTATCGATGACTTCTCGAGGAAGTTGTAGGCGTATGTTCTCAGGTATAAATATGAGACTTTTAAGAAGTTCAAGTTGTGAATGGTCTTAGTGGAGAAGCAGACTGAAAGGCACGTAAAGCTTTTTCGGTCCGATAATGGCGGAAAGTTTACTTTGCATGAGTTTGTTGGGTTCTGCAAGTCAATAGGAATTGTACGCCATTACACCACCTTTAGTGATCTCCAGTATAACTGTGTTGCAGAACGGATGAATCGGACATTGCAAGAGAAGACCAGATGTTTACGTCTTACTGTTGGACTTCTGAAGGAGTTTTGGTCTGAGGCCCTATCTACCGCCGTGTACCGTACCTTATCAACCGTTCACCATTGTCGGCGATAGATAAGAAGATTCTTGAATAAGTATGGACCGGAAAAACTGGAGATTACCCATGGCCTCGCATTTTCGGGGTCCTACTTATGTTCATGAAAAGAACGACAAGCTAGAGCCGAGAGTAAGGAAGTGTATCCTTCTAGACTATGGAGGTGAAGAAAAAGGATACAAGTTGTGGTGTCTTGAGACCCAGAAGACAGTGATCAGTCGGCACATGACATTCGACGAGTCGGCAATATTTCGAGAAAAACAGATTCAGTCAAATGGTGATTAGAGAACAGATCCGCCACCAATCGAGGTGGAGCTTGAAATTCCTGTCCGGAGTACGAAGAACGATGAGTGACTGATACTCGGACTCAAGCAGAGGGTCCGATACAGCCAGAGGAACGGAGGTCTACGAGAGCTAGGCGTCTACCTGTTAGTTATATGTATGCCCTAGAGGCCATTATTGTACATATGATGTATATTATAGTGGATGCTTGGACATATATAGAGATGACTTTCTTGCTCGATATGATAGTATGCTATTTGTTTGCTCTTTGTCTAAATATGTAGACTTGTATTGTGATACTGTCTTGCTCTCACATGTTGATAATACTCTTAGGATGTATACTTGACTACCAGAACTATGATGGAGATCATACTAGTGGGACTAGGGTAGTCCACAAGTACATCCTTTAATTGTTCCTAGTCGAGGGTATATCGAGACATGGCATCGATATTCCAGATTAAACTAGCGTATACGCTTCTTGACCCATATGATGGCCGATGGATGATACCACATCCATTGGTATTTGACATCAAAGATGGTATACGGGCGCTCAGTGGAGACTGGGTACACTGAACAGACTTGCCGAGAACTCCTAGTTGGTATTATATCTATCGTCAGATATCGGTTCTCTGGTGACACTGGTACATGTTAGTCTGTAGACCCGAGATCGTCATAGAGTCTTGTGTGATTCCCACCGTGCTTTGATTTCTATCTTACCACGTTCAAGAGAACGTGCAAAACGGTGGCTTTTGGGTACAGTCCTGAGTTACATGGAGACAATGAGCGATAGGAGGGGATTCGTCTCTCCTAGTATTGGGGGTTGATGCTGCGCTATGCTTGATTGGCTATAACAGGAAGTCCCTGGTCGGGACTGATACGGAGATTTACTGATAAGTGTTATCAGTAGTTTCTCGACCCGTTATGAGCTTCATATCGGCATGACTTATCAGTTACCGGGTCTGACGTTTACCATCCCTACATTTGATATGCGATATATCAGACGAAGAGACCGGACTGTATGGTAGTGTTACTGACAGGCTTTGCGGGAGTTTGGGCAAGCTTACTTGTTGATCTTCTGATCGCTCAATACCCGGGTAGCCGTTACGTCCAGCTAGTACTGCTGACGGCTTGTGGATGTTTGATATGATCATCACCTACTGCCGGCGTATTGATGAGTCTTTAGAGTCCTACACAGAGGTTTCCTGGCTCAGGCGAAACGAAGGAGCACATATGTGATATGTGCGGGACCGAGATTAATACGAGTATGAGATACCGTATTATATTCTCGCGATATGTGATATCGGTCGGTTATATGTGATATATCCGGGTTATCGAATCAAGTGTTGATTCGATAAGTTGATACATATAATATTAGTCGGTTATATGTGATATAGCCGGATTATTAAATCAAATGTTGATTTAATAATTTAATGTATAATTGTATATTTGATATGCTAATTTACATTAACTAATATTAGCTCAGTTAATTCTCACTTATGCATTTAATATATATGTGATATATATTAATTGTGTTTCTTTTTGTGTCATGCTTGATGATACATGCTACATGGGTGTATGAGACTCACACCATGCTCATTATAATGCAGGGTTTATTTATTTAAAGTAAATCAAAAATTAGTTGGAAATTAGCTTATGGATGAAGCTTGTGGATCCATTGATTTAGTCCACTAATTTTGTTTTACTTAAGATATTTATTAACCCAACCATTGTAATTACCCATGGTGATGTCTCTATAAGAGTTAATATATGATATTTTCTTATCCATGGTTGCCACAACATCACCTCTTCGTCTTCTTCTTCATCAAGAGTGTGAGCTCTCTAAGTTTTTGAGAGGTGAAGAAAATTAGTGAGAAAATTAATTCTAAAGTGAGCAAAAATCCTACTTCATCATGCTCTACTAGATTAGCCATTTAATTTAGGGTGTTAGCTTCACTAATCCCTAATTAGTGAAGATGTAGCTTGGGTTGGTGTCTCCTCGACGTAGACCATTTTCGGCCTCGAAAACTTCGTACAAACTTGTTTCTTTCATCTTGTGGAGCCATTTTAGAGTCCCGAAGATCACTACTTGGAGCGAATGGACTATTACACGGAGCTATTGAAGTGAAGGACCAGTTTACAAAGACTGTATTCCATATTCATTTAGATGTAAAGTTGTTTACATGATATATTGTCTAATTCTCTAGTTAAGATTCTAGGGTTAGGTTTGTTTAGCATGACAAATTTTTGAAAATGGCATGAACGATACCTCCCGAAACCTTGCCGTCGTGCTAGGCATCTCTTCACTACCGACCAGATATGGCTTCGAGGACATGACTACAGTCAATTTTCGATGAGATGGCGTCATATGCTCTAACTATTGAGCACGAAGAGTCGTCTAATTACAAAGAAGCTGTGCAGTCCGACGAATTTCCTAATTGAAAGGTTGCGATGGAGGAAGAGATGGAGTCTCTTCACCAAAAAAACAAGTGGGAACTAGTTGCCCTATCAAAAGGCAAACACGCAATTGGCTGCAAGTGGATTTTTAAATCAAGGAGGGCTTCCCAGAGTCAGTAGGCGTTGGATTCAAGGCGAGTTTGGTGGCTAAGGGGTTTGCACAAAGGAAGGGTGAAGACTACAACGAGATCTTTTCACTTGTAGTTTGACACACTTCTATTGGTGTTCTCTTGGCCATGGTTGCGGTCTATGACATTGAGCTAGAGCAGCTTGATGTAAAAACCGTGTTCTTGCATAATGATCTAGAAGAAGATATCTATATGTACCAGCCAAAGAGGTTCGTGATCGAGGGAAAAGATTGTCATGTTTGTAAGCTGAAGAAATCACTTTATGGTTCGAAACAGTCTCCAAGCAATGGTACAAGCGATTTGATCAGTTCATGTTGGCGCTTGGGTATACGAGGAGTATTAAGGATCAGTGCGTCTATCAAATTAATCGATGATGGATCCAGAATTTATCTCCTCTTGTATGTAGATGACATGTTGGTGGCATCACGCAGTGTGTCGAAGTCAACAAGTTGAAACAACATTTGAGCCAAGAGTTCGATATAAAGGACTTGGGGGCTGCAAAGAAGATTTTTAGCATGGAGATTGTCAGGGATAGAAAGTGCGGTGAGTTGCGTCCGAGACAATAGCAATATATCGAGAAGGTTCTCGCTCGTTATGGGATGGAGAAGGCGAAACCCATGTCTACTCCTTTAGGGACGCACTTCATGCTTTCAGCGAAGTTTTGACCAGTTTGATATAGACAAAGAGTACATGTCTTGCATCCCATATGCGAGTGCAGTGGGAAGTCTGCTGTATGCGATGGTCTGCACGCGACCAGACATTGCATATGCAGTCGGAGTAGTCAGCAAATACATGGCTAATCCGGGCAAAGAGCATTTACAAGCTTTGAAGTGGATTCTGAGGTATCTGAAAGGAACCACAGGGATTGGCTTGCTATATAGGAGAGACAACGTTGATGGGTGTATCGTGACGGGGTATTGTGACTCAGATTATGCTGGTGATAGAGATAGACGAAGGTTGACACCGGGTCACGTGTTCACGTTGGGCACTGGCGCAGTGTCATGGAGATCGATGCTTCAGTTTGTCGTCATATTATCAACAGAGAGATAGTTTATAGCCGCTACAGATGCGGTTAAGGAGGCTATTTATTGTTGGAGTCTGTCAAGCGATTTGGGGGTTCCACAAGATGTTAGAAAGTGCATTGTGACAATCAGTGCGATTCACTTGGCAGAGCATCAGGCTTATAGTTCAAGGACCAAGCATATCGAGGTGAGAGATTTCTTCCTGGAGAATGAGAAGAAGATTGTTGCTCTCACAAAGATCGGTATCTATGGTAATCCGGCGGATGCATTTACAAAGGTGGTTCCATTTTCAAAGTTCAAGTTTTTCTTGGACTTGATTTTTCTAGTTGATTGATGAAGGTTTGCACGACGAGAATATAATTCCACAGTTCGAGAAAGTGACAAGATTTGTGATGAATTTTATATCAAGGTGGATTTGTTGATTGTGATATAAAATCAAACCCAAATCCTCTTCTTCATTCAAACCCAAACCCATTCATAGCCTAGCCTATCCCATTCAACACACATGGCCGGTGACGAGATCGCCGCATGAGGACGGCGGCGCAGCGAAGGAGACCACCGACTACCAGGGTGGCAGCGGGAGGGGCTTGCGCGTGTGGGTTGTCGCGTGTGGGTGCTGTTGTGTTGCTTCTGAGAAGATAAAGAGAGCCGGGCTGGTTTTTTTTGGAGAAGTGGGTTTGGGTTATTTTAGGGATATCCAACCCGTTAACTCAACTATATATATAGGTGTTCATTCCCTTCTCATTTCAAGCTAAGAATTATCATTCCACAAAAATTCTAGAAAAATACCAGACAACCATACAAAAGTCTAAGTTTGGGAGTGAGAAGAGATCATATATTGTGAGAGATTTGTATAGAAAATCGAATGACTATTGAAAGAATCGGTGTAAATCTTGTGTTATTCTTTCTATAGTGGAAGTTCTTATCGTGAAGGCAGGATTATGTGCTAGTTGTGCCGAACTTGGGTATATACTTGGGTATATCTCTGTGTACTTGGTGCTTAGTGTCTTTTTCACATTTGTATTATTGTCCATCCTCGCCAATCTTTTCTGGTCGACTGCAAAATACACGATTCGCTTTTCTGCTGTGATATTATTGTGGTGACCGATTCCTTTGATGAATCATATCCGCTAATATATTTACAACAATTATGTCATTAGAAATAAAAGTCAAATAACTCCATGGATTTGTGAGGGGATCGAATAACCTGCTGACATTCAATGTCAAATGAAATTACTATGGAAGCAACAACAAAGACGGAAAGAGTTGGATGGTGAAAACCATAAGAGGGAAGACGTCTCTCCCTCCTCACCCCACCCCACCTCACCCCATCAACATTGAAGTCCCTCTTTGGGTTCCAGCACCTTATGCTATGTTTTTCGCATTTCAAGAAATCATGAATTAGCAGCCTTCTTACATAGATCTCCGCTGAAGCTTCCTCGTCTTGGGCCCTGAGCTCCACTAATAGCTCCTAGTGTAGGATCCCTTAGTTCAACCAAGAATTGTACCATGCAATACGTGATCTCCTTTTGATACAAGTTGGTTCCTTGGTATCAAGGCTTGTTTATCAACAAGGATGCATACATACTCTTCATTTGCAATATGCATCTAATGATTTTTCTCTCCATGATGCAGGTTATCTCTTGGGCACGGGCAAGCCGTATTATGCGCCAGCCCTACTTGGTCTTATAATTCCACAAGTGTTTTTTCAGGTCAGCCACTTTCCTTTTTTTTTTCTGCATAAACAATTCCTGACTTCATAAAGAGTGATATACATATCTGAAACTGTTTTGCAGTATGTTTCTCTCTATTAACAAATATAACCCCATAGTGATAAGGATACTTGCTTACGTCCTTCCTCATGGTGTAATTCATTAATTCTTCAGGAAACTTGTTTTCTTCTTCTCTTTTGTCAAAAAAAAACTAAAAAAGAAACTAAAAAAAATCATTTCCTTTTTTATTTGTGCAAGAAATCAAATGAGCCCTTTACTTCATTTTTTTGGTTAACTTGGAATAACCCAAATTAAGGTGTGCATGCTAGATGCATTCAAAACTTGAGCATACCAAAAACAGAACTATAAAACCATAAATAAACCATGATCACAACCACCACTGTAAAGAACAGATTCAGAGTTTATTCGGTTGGCCGGCGGATTAAGAATATCCGGTTTATTCAGTTTATTCAGATTATGCGGCCATCAATTTTTCATATAAATATTACATATAAAAAAAATTAAATATATAAATATATAGAAACTAATATACTCATGGGCCAATAGTAAAGCCTCCGAACTAAATTGGAAGATTGCCGGTTCAAGTTTCGGTTGAGAAATAAGAATGAGGAGAGAAATGAGAAGAGAGTGTTTGTGAAATAATAAGTGTGGGTCTTGTTTTTTAATTAAGTTGTGGATCTCAATTTTTTAGTTGTGGTTTTTTTGTTTTGAGCTTAATGGACCAATTCGGCCGAATATTCACGTTATTCGCTCGAATTGATGTTTGTGTGGCAAATATTCTATTTGACTGAATATTGCAGTGTTTGTTCATTTTGCCACCGAATACAAATATACGGCCGAATATTCCGTTTTTCTCAACACCATTCACAACTATGAAATTTGCACCCCTCAGATTTCTGGGGTAAAAAGAATAAAAACCACCCACCACAAAAGGGGAAAGAAAGATCCCTGTCCCCTCTAAGTCCTGCTTCAGTTTGTAAACCTATATATGTATTACACCCCACAAATGAGACAGTATATAGTTCACGGAAAAAATTATTGAAGTCCTTTACTAATGGTGTTACAGGATTTGCCATCACAGCAATGATGACACATATAAACTTGACCAGTTCACTGCGGCACTTATCATATTTTTTGCATATTGATGCTTCTATTAAATTTGCCTTGTTGCAGTTCAAGTATTTTTTGAAGGATCCCGTGAAGTACGACGTCAAGTATCAGGTTAAACCAATTCTGCTTGTCTCTTAACAAATGCATTTCTTGATTGATAGCAAGCAATTTGTAATGCTTCCTCTCTTCAAATCTCTCAGGCTAGCGCTCAACCGTTTCTCGTTCAGGGTCTCTTGGTAACAGCCTTGGCAACTAGCCATTGATCCCTCAACATCGTAAACAAGGAAGTTTGCCATTTTGGTGCTCATGCATCAGCACTCAGCAGTAGCAGAGGATCAGTTAGATTAGCCTGAAGCACTCTCTCAATATGACACAGTTCTCTTATTGAGGTAGAATCTCCGTGGTGCTTTGTATTTGAACAGAGATTTTGAAATAAACTCAGAGAAGCATGTCTCGCCATGAGCAAGCTTCCTTCTATCAGTTTTCCGTAGCGATGTAGCTTATTTTTGCAATCTGATTTGCTAAATTCGAATGTAGTGGAGTTGTATTTGTTTCAAATTTGTATATACCTATTGATATGCTTTTCGAATAACTGTTTTGGAACAACACTTCCTCCATTTATCTTTGTCCAAAACTCGAAGGTTTAGAGTTGGAATGGTAATTATGGTAATTTATGTTTGACAATCCAGGGAATGAAACTAACATCATTTTATGAATTGTTGCATCTCTTAATCACTCCTGTTATACTTTTCTACTTGATCTATCTCTTTTTGGCCCTATGTTAATTTAACCGTGTGCGTTTCTGTATTAATTAGTAAGGTTAAATAAAGTTTAGCCCCAATAATAAAAGCCTAAATTAACAAATTCAATTAGAAACTAAGAACGGAACAAGTGAACGAGAGCAAATGAAAGATGATTTTCACCGTTCAACAACAGACTGGAAAATGATTGAAGAGTTATAGAAGCAATGAGGATTATGTACTTGATGGAGGCTCTTATCTCCCTCAGATATTGTCCTCCGTTGATCTAGCAGCGAGCGGTTTTGAGCAGTTGAGATTTGTTTTGAGAGTTGTTGAGCGTGTGGATCTCAATGGGTTTTTGGAAGTTGTTGAGCCCGAGTTACCTGCAAGGGAAGTCCCGGATGGGGAAACCACCGTAGGACCCTCCGACGATCAAATTAGTACCGGAGAATTAGAGCAGCGTAGCGACCTATTGGAATGAGTTCCTATTACCCGAATCATCTGAAAGAGGGGTTTATGTAGTTGTCGCGTGGAGCAAGCCGGTGCGAGATTCTTGTCGTCAGTTACGTCCCTACGTTATCCCCATATTAATGGCGGGATATGCCCATTAATGGGTGATGAGGCTCGATACCGGTGATTCCCCAGATCATGACACGTGGCAGATGACGTGTCCCAGAGCTTACGAGAAAGGATCAAGATCAGTACGTTAGAAGCATACCCCGGGCTTTCGACCCGAGCATGTTCCCGACCTTCGGTGGCTTTCCAGACCGCTCCTACGATCGCCTTACAAACGACCATCGGCTCACTTTGGAGCCCTCCCGCGCGCCGAGTTCCCTCAGCCCTCCAGCTCGCCTCGCGGGCTATCGCATATCCGAGAAGCCTCGGCCTCCCGCTCTTTTCCCGAGCCTCCCGCCTGTCACGCCCCGCTTCCCGGTATACGGCGAAGGGGACGCGACTGGTCCGCTATGTATTTACTCTGAAGTAAATACGCTAAGCGTATCTAAGCAATATAAAGTAAATACACAAGGGACAAAAGATATGAACTGAACAACAACTTTATTTATTAACATTCTTTTGTACAATGCATGGAAAAGTAAATACATGGAATAAAGTGATGCCTAAACAATGGCATAACAGAAATGAAAAAGTACTGAAATGGAAAGTGTATAATGACTAGAGCTCGGAGTCTTCACTGAACTGGTCCAAGTTTTCAGCAGTGAGCTCGATCTCTGAAGTATCCAGATCACCTGACGACATTCAAAGAAGAAAGAAAGAGAATGTCGGCAGCGAACAGATCGCTCGGTAAGTCCCAAAGATAAGAGAGAAATAGAATAGACAGAGAGTAAGAGAGAGAGAGAGAGTAGCGTTTACAGTTGTATTATATTGTTATATTGTTATATTTAGTGTTAACGCAGTTATTTGTAGTTTGGTACAGAATGATGCCAGTGTATACGAGAGGTGTCACGCCCCGCTTCCCAAAATACGGAATACGAGGGGTTGACAAGACCAGCCATGCTCCTACGGTCGAGAAAATATCCTTCCGTACTCACACTTCGGCTTCTAGCACTACGTGGTAATCAGTAAACAATGCACAGGTAATGGGAAATACAGTAACTAAATCAAAAGAACTAACCAGATGGAGATCAAGGAAGTATAGCTCTGGGTCACTAATCAAGATGTCCGCGATGTCCTCGAGGTACGTCAGGTCCTGGTCCAAGCTAGATCCACTCCTCACTCTGAGCATGCATACTCAGGTCGTCAGAGCGACACGATAGCGATACATATATATAGATACAAATGTGAACTCGTGCAATAATAATGAACATGGAACAGTACTCATGAATACAGACGTAAACATGAAGTAGCCAATGCAGGTAGCTAATAGAGCAGACAAACAGCAAGGCAGTAAATAGTATGTCAGGTATGTAAAATCAGTGAGCAATATATGTCAATGTCACTAACCCTATCAGTCTCTAAGTCTCACTGTACAGGTCGCTAAGCTTATCGTCAGTCCAAGTGTGAGAGTGAACCACGCAGGAGTATCCCCCACCCAAGGGTAGGACCTAAGGGCAAGGGAACACGGGCCCGAAACACTCACGATAATAATCAGTAACTCCATCCATACAACTCCCAAAATCACGATATAAGCCGGCAATAGGACTCCCGAGATTCTGTTGAACTCATACTCAAACTACCCCACACCCCGTGGTCTACATCAAACGCCAACCATAAACTTAAATACCAGTCGGTCCATGACAAGTCTACGCGAGAACTGAAGACAGGGTCTCCATCCAGTATGTCTCGACTGATACCCAAGATAAATGGACAGTGTTTGGTGCCTTACCTATGACATCCATACAATTGCTTCCATAATTGTCCCATACCAATTATAGTCATACTTATACACGTCCCACAGACGTCGACAATACAATGAATCAATAGGGTCCACTGATTGTGTACAATTACGTGTCACTTTCACTTATCCATTCATGCTTAAACACTAACGTACTTTCCACAATCAAACACTAAAACCTAACACTGGGTAATGCATATGATCGCTAGGTTACCAATGCAATGACGTAAATATAATGTGATGAGAATACAGTAATTAAGGCATGATTACGATATAATCAGTCGGTGTCCTACCACTTGCATAATTTATCATAAATCATACATGCAAAATTTAGCGAAACAATGAACAGAGGATAAGTAGTATGTTTAATTATCTATCCATCGAAATAGGTTTCATATTAATCGGGTTTCAGGATCACTAGATATGGCCAATTCATTTTAAGCATTCACTGCTGGAAATCCAGTTTCAGAATCAGAAGTCCGTTTCGTAACGCATTTTAATCCCAGTTGGGATCGTAATTAGGCGACGTTATAGTTGAACAATATTTAGGTCTATCAGTTAGGTTTCTACCTCAATTGGCGGATCAGTAATATGCTATGTTGACAGGGAGTTATGGACAGATTATGTTCGATGTGTAAAATCTGCCTCTGCAGAATTCAGCAAGACGTATCGACATTGTAAAATGAATTAAAAATATCAAAAGGTTGAGAAATCCAGTGAGACCAGTTGAGTAAGAAAGTTAATTCAATTTCCTACGTAACGATAAAGGGTTCCGTGCATTCTCATATTTAAACAGGAATATATTGGGGTTTAGAAACAGGGGTTAACTGGGATTTCCGTTCTGGACTGCAGTCCAGAATCATAATCCTCCGCAATTATCTCTATCATAATTAATTAGAAATCAGAGAACAACTAGAGGATACTTTAGGTTAAACAGTTAGCTTCGATACGAGCCATCGAACGCTAAAATCCGGTTTGTATATAATTTAATATGAGTCTAACGGTCTAGCATGTTTAGAAAATTCAGAATTCGTAATGATACTTGATGTTAACGTTTCATAGGTGAAATGACCGTGTTCTTCCACTAAATTTCTACAGCACATGGGTAAATAGTAGACGGGTCTAAAGATCACAAGTTCCATTGTTTAACGACAGGTTCTCACACATAGTTTCGCATCAAACACTTGTTTATACGTATGGTGATCGAAACTTCAGTTGTGCAAAGATATAGTAAGCATGTGTAAAACATAAATAGCATGTAAAGCAAGTGGAGATCACTTGTCTCGGTCGCTTGATATGGAAGCGATGCCGCTGCAGGGTTTGTCCCGACATACGGGACGGCACGATGCTGGATACGGGCGCGCGGCGCGAGCGTGGTGCGCGGTGACCCGGTACTGGACGCGGTGGCGACACGGGCACGATACGGCAGCGGGCGTGGTCCTGGCTCGGTGCGTGGCATGGCGTGACACGGAACTGGGCCTGGTGATGACGGGGGCGCGATACGGTGCTGGGCCAGGATCGGGCACGGTAACGGGCACGATGTGGCACGGTGCCGGGTATGGAGTGGGTGCTGTCGTGGCACACAGGTGGGCACGGCGCAACGCGGGAGTGGGCACGGGGACTGGCACGACATGGCACAGGGACTGGGCACGGGACGCGATACGTGAGTGGATCCACGGTGGCACGGAGGCAGGCACGGTGTGGCATGAACGCGACACGTCTTGGATTCGACACACGCACGGTACGGCACGGCAACGATGGATGTGTACGGCGTTGCGATGGTGACTGCGTTGACGACCGTGACGGACACAGGGACCGAGGCCATGGCTTGGCCGTCGACAACGGCGACTGGGGCAACGGTGACGGCGACGAGCGTAGGTGTTCGACGAAATGCCGGGGGCTCGACGGTGGACTAGGGTTCGAGAGCGGAATTGTGAAGGCTCGGGAGTCGTGCAGGGGCCCGGCTGCGGCATAGGGGTCGCCGGAGATGAGAGCTCAGGCGATGTGGGCGAGAGAGGTGCTGTGTGAGAGAGATGTTGTGAGGGAGAGAGAGATGCTGTGAGAGAGGGAAAGAGATGTTGCCTGTGAGAGAGGGGGGGCTTGGCGGTGATGAGGTGAGGTCGACGGAGGCTCCGGAGAGGTGGCCTGCAGAGGGGGAGATCGAAGGCTGGAGAAGGAACATGAGGGTTCGTAGAAGGCTGGAATGGGTGCTGGATGAGAGATTGAAGACAGGAGAGGTTGCTGTGTGGATTAATGGTGTAGATCAAAGGCTCAGGAGGTGGGTGGAGATGATCGAAGACTCTGGAAAGGGATGGTGGGGATCAAATGTTGCTGGAGAAGCGCAGCAGGGGCAGCGAAGGCTTTGGAGGGGGGATGGAGGGGATCGGAGGCTCTAGAGGGGGGATCGAAAGTTGCTGGAGGAGAGGAAGGGAGACGTGGGGAGAGAGGGGCGAGCGCGAGATGGAGGCGCGATCGAAGGAGGTTGCACGACATGGGGACGTGGGGGCGAGCGCGAGAACGGGGGGAAGCGAGAGAGCGGGAAAAGTGCACGAATGAAGAAGAAAGGGATGGTGAGGGTCGGGTCGGGTCGGGGAGTTGGGCTGGGCTCGGAGGATTTAAATTTATTTGGGAAGGGAGAAAGAGGTGGTCCGGGCTTGGGCCGGGGCTAAAAGAAAGAAATTGGAAATGAAGGGGTATGGGCCGGGAATTATAAAAGAAAAAGGGGAGTTAGGATTTGGGCTGGGTTGGGTTTAGAAAGTGAAGAAATGAAAGGGAAAAATAAAGGGATTAGGAGTTTAGTAAATTAGGGTTAGGGTTTTAAAAATAAAACAAAATAATTATAAATATAAATAATTAAATTTTGTAAGTAGCATTTTATAAAAATACGGATATTGGTGCGCAAAAGAACTGGGTATTATATCATACCACCCTTACAAAAATTTCGTCCTCGAAATTTAAAACAAGCGATAAGCTATATAAAATAACATGCAAAAATCTACGACCTCGTACACTCACATATTGTGGTTTACTTAAAGCAGTTAAAAAGAAAAAAAAATCGAAGGTCTAAGTAAGTATAAGGCAGAATCAACTATAAGGGCAAACTATATGTACAAGAGAATAAAAATAGCAATAATAAACAATAACATTCGAGGCATGCTAGATAAAATCGAAACCCTAAATATATGCATACATACGTATATCAAAATAGTGCAGCTAAAATAATAGCATCCGGCATAACCATTTATAATAGCAAACTACAAGCACAATACCCGGGAAAATAAAGTAAAAATAATAGAATAGTGAAGGATTTGTCGATAGGTTAAAACATTTTAGTATAATATATCGATCAATTTTTTTTTAAAATAACTTAGAAAACCCACATGGTGCAAATAAGAGACGTGGAACAAAATAATATGCGCGATATATGTTTGCGCTATTGAAAATGTGAAGAGTAGTAAAGTATTTAAAACGGGTAAAATGGAAGTAGTTAATAACATGAAATTTTTATAAACACAAGGTAGTGGAAGATAAATTTTGAATACGATGTCACTGAATATAATTATGGTAGTAGGAGATAGCACACAAATGTATAGGGCTGGCCAGGTTAGGGGTTACAATGGAGTATGGCCCACTCAAAAGGTCGGACTGTAGTACTTCAAACTGAATGTCGAAGAGACTGGGGTCGGGTCAGCACGGGGTGCAAGGGTGAACAGTCATGAATCTCAGGAAGGAAGAAGTTTATTGGGGAGGAAAACGGTAATGCATCATGCGAATCAAAATCAAAAGATTAGCGAACTCAGCAATTTTATTATCATTCCAGAAAATTTCAAAAAAGGTACACATGAAAGATAATGAGTGGCCCTAAGCTATACATAGATTTATTTGGCCAGAGGAGACAAAATTAAATCACGTCAGTCGCGGTTGTGGAAGTTCAGTAGGTTACGGTAGGCTCGCGCGCTCAGATAGGGGCGTCTATTTCCATATCGCCTCGCAGGGAACGCCACTGGAGGTTCTTCTGCCGCGGGGTCTTGTTCTTCTGGTCTTTCTTTCTCGACTAGAGCTTCTTCATCGAGGTCTGCTTCCACGTGGTTCTCTTCTTCTGGATCTCCTTCCACTGGATTCTCTCCAAGGTCATTCTCCCCAGGATTTTCTTCTATCGGGTCTTCCTCGGGATCTTTTTTGGGGTCCTCTCCTTCGCCGTCAGAGTCAATGATCATGTCGACTTCTGGGGCTGCGAATCCCTCACCCTCGGAATTGCTGTTTCCGAAAATCACCTGTGGACCGTTGATCTCATCATCTGAACTCACCAGCATGTAGTCCAAGGAAACGCACGACCGTGTGTCCTCATCTAGAGGCGGCGCTGCTCCAGGGTAGGCCATGGCCTGAAAAGAAAGATTCATGATTAGACAGTGGAACACATTAAGAAAATATGCGGTAGGTAAGGACTGAAAAATCAAATTTTAGAATGCTGATGCAACAAATAGTATAAGTAAAGCGGGAGGCAAGGGAACGATACGCACATCACAACTCAAAATTTTATTACACTCTACTAAAGGTTCAGCGGATACAAGATCTCAAACGAAAGGAAATATTTACAAAAGAGTGATAACATTTTTTTATTGAAAGCAGAAAATGATAATTCTTCTTTGATATCTTGACCGCTGCATTTTCGTCACGCGAGTTGAATCCTGCGCTAGGCCCGTACTTTCCTCAAAACTCGAACTACGAAATAACCATCACTTAGCAGGAGTGGAGAGTGTGTACGAACCTCCTCCTTGTAGCTCCTTCCTTTTAGGGCAACCATTGATAAGGTGTTCGCTGGATCTGCAAATCAGGCACTGCCCTTTGGCACTGCAGCAATCTCTCTGAAGGTGTCCTGGCTTCTTACAGTACTCATAACGTTGGGTCTTCCACTGCTTCCGCTGCTGGGGAACAAGTGGGCGCTTCATCTTCATCTCTTTTCCTTGTTTAATAGGGATTCCCTTACGATTGGAGGCTTCCGCTGGTGCCTGAGTCATCTGCCTTCTTAATCCTTCAGCTAACAGGTCGTTCGTTTGCTCCCGGGCTTTCTTCAGACCTTGCAGTACATTCAAAATCTCGACGGTCTGATTCCGGGGAGTGGAGATAGAAGAAGAGTCGTTGGAAGACATGATCCTGAAACACCAATTTTGAGAACGATAAAAGGCACAGGAATTAGAGTCAAAATACGACATAGAATAAACAACGAAACAAGAGTATCGGGTGAGGTGAAATTCAAACAAGTGGAAATCAACTGTAGAACTCCAAGTCATTCAAACAGAGTACAGTATTGTAACTATGCTGCAGTTCACAATTACAACCATATAACTCTATTAAGTCACCTAAAACTCTAGCGAATGGATCAAAATGTATAGCAGAACACACTATGTGAATCAAGATCAAGAATAATAAATTTACAATCTAGACCGAAGGATGTCTTAGATTGCCAAGCACTGCACGGAAACTGCAATCCCAATTGAAACAAAACCTGGCTCTGATACCAACAAAACCATGTCACGTCCCGCTTCCCAAAATACGGAATACGAGAGATTGACAAGGCCAACCATACTCCTACGGTCGAGAAAATATCCCTCCGTAGTCACACTTCGGCTTCTAACACTACGTGGTAATCAGTAAACAATGCACAGGTAATGAGAAATACAGTAACTAAATCAAAAGAACTAACCAGATGGAGATCAAGGAAGTATAGCTCTGGGTCACTAATCAAGATGTCCGTGATGTCCTCGAGGTACGTCATGTCCTGGTCTAAGCTAGATCCACTCCTCACTCTGAGCATGCATACTCAGGTCGTCAGAGCGACACGATAGCGATACATATATATATAGATACAAATGTGAACTCATGCAATAATAATGAACATGGAACAGTAATCATGAATACAGACGTGAACATAAAGTAGCCAATGCAGGTAGCTAATAGAGCAGGGAAACAGCAAGGCAGTAAATAGTATGTCAGGTATGTAAAATCAGTGAGCAATATATGTCAATGTCACTAACCCTATCAGTCTCTAAGTCTCACTGTACAGGTCACTAAGCCTATCGTCAGTCCAAGTGTGAGAGTCAACCATGCAGGAGTATCCCCCATCCAAGGGTAGGACCCAAGGGCAAGGGAACACGGGCCCGAAACACGCACGATAATAATCAGTAACTCCATCCATACAACTCCCAAAATCGCGATATAAGCCGGCAATAGGACTCCCGAGATTCTGTTGAACTCACACTCAAACTACCCCACACCCCGTGGTCTACATCAAACGCCAACCATAAACTCAAATACCAGTCGGTCCATGACAAGTCTACGCGAGAACTGAAGACAGGGTCTCCATCCAGTATGTCTCGACTGATACCCAAGATAAATGGACAGTGTTTGGTGCCTTACCTGTGACACCCATACAAGTGCTTCTATAATTGTCCCATACCACCTATAGTCACACTTATACACGTCCCACAGACGTCGACAATGCAATGAATCAATAGGGTCCACTGCTTGTGTACAAGTACGTGTCACTTTCACTTATCCATTCATGCTTAAACACTAACGTACTTTCCACAATCAAACACTAAAACCTAACACCGGGTAATGTATATGATCGCTAGGTTACCAATGCAATGACGTAAATATAATGGGATGAGAATACAGTGATTAAGGCATGATTACGATATAATCAGTCGGTGTCCTACAACTTGCATAATTTATCATAAATCATACATGCAAAATTTAGCGAAACAATGAACAGGGGATAAGTAGTATGTTTAATTATCTATCCATCAAAATTGGTTTCACATTAATCGGATTTCAGGATCACTAGATATGGCAAATTCATTTTAAGCGTTCACTGCTGGAAATCCAGTTTCAGAATCAGAAGTCCGTTTCGTAACGCATTTTAATCTCAGTTGGGATCGTAATTAGGCGACACTATAGTTGAACAATATTTAGGTCTGTCAGTTAGGTTTCCACCTCAATTGGCGGATCAGTAATATGCTATGTCGACAGGTAGTTATGGATAGATTATGTTCGATGTGTAAAATCTGCCTCTGCAGAATTCAGCAAGACGTATCGACATTGTAAAATGAATTAAAAATATCAAACGGTTGAGGAATCCAGTGAGACCAGTCGAGAAAGAAAACTAATTCAATTTCCTACGTAATGATAAAGGGTTCCGTGCATTCTCATATTTAAACAGGAATATACAGGTGTCTAGAAACAGGGGTTAACTGGGATTTCCGTTTTGGACTGCAGTCCAGAATCGTAATCCTCCGCAATTATATCTATCATAATTAGTTAGAAATCAGAGACCAACTAGAGGATACTGCAGGTTAAACAGTTAGCTTCGATACGAGCCATCGAACGCTAAAATCCGGTTTGTACATAATTTAATATGAGTCTAACGGTCTAGCATGTTTAGAAAATTCAGAATTCGTAATGATACTTGATGTTAACGTTTCATAGGTGAAACGACCGTGTTCTTCCACTAAATTTCTACAGCACATGGGTAAATAGTAGACGGGTCTAAAGATCACAAGTTCCATTGTTTAACGACAGGTTCTCACACATAGTTTCGCATCAAACACTTGTTTATACGTATGGTGATCGAAACTTCAGTTGTGCAAAGATATAGTAAGCATGAGTAAAACATAAATAACATGTAAAGCAAGTGGAGATCACTTGCCTCGGTCGCTTGATATGGAAGCGACGCTGCTGCAGGGTTTGTCCCGACACACGGGACGGCGCGATGCTGGATACGGGCGCGGTGCGCGAGCGCGGTACGCGGTGACCCGGTACTGGACGCGGTGGCGACGCGGGCGCGATACGGTAGCGGGCGTTGTCCTGGCTCGGTGCGTGGCACGGCGCGACACGGAACTGGGCCTGGTGATGACGCGGGCGCGACACGGTGCTGGGCCAGGATCGGGCACGGTAACGGGCACGATGCGGCACGGTGCTGGGTACGGAGTGGGTGCTGTCGTGGCACACAGGTGGGCACGGCGTGACGCGGGAGTGGGCATGGGACTGGCATGACGTGGCACGGGGACTGGGCACAGGACGCGACACGTGAGTGGATCCGCGGTGGCACGGAGGCAGGCACGGTGTGGCACGAACGCGACACGTCTTGGATTCGACACACGCACGGCACGGCACGGCAACGATGGATGTGTACGGCGTTGCGATGGTGACTGCGTTGATGACCGTGACGGACACAGGGACCGAGGCCACGGCTTGGCCGTCGACAACGGTGACTGGGGCAACGGTGACGGCGACGAGCGTAGGTGTTCGACGAAATGCCGGGGGCTCGACCGTGGACTAGGGTTCGAGAGCGGAACTGTGAAGGCTCGGGAGTCGTGCAGGGGCCCGGCTGCGACGTATGGGTCGCCGGAGATGAGAGCTCAGGCGATGTGGGCGAGAGAGGTGCTGTGAGAGAGATATTGTGAGGGAGAGAGAGATTCTGTGAGAGAGGGAAAGAGATGTTGCCTGTGAGAGAGGGGGGCTTGGCGGTGACGAGGTGAGGTCGACGGAGGCGCCGGCGAGATAGCCTGCAGAGGGGGAGATCGAAGGCTGGAGAAGGAACAAGAGGGTTTGTAGAAGGCTGGAATGGGTGCTGGATGAGAGATTGAAGACATGAGAGGTTGCTGTGTGGATTGATGGTGTAGATCAAAGGCTCAGGAGGTGGGTGGAGCTGATCGAAGGCTCTGGAAAGGGATGGTGGGGATCAAATGTTGCTGGAGAGGCGCAACAGGGGAAACGAAGGCTCAGGAGGGGGGATGGAGGGGATCAGAGGCTCTAGAGGGAGATCGAAGGTTGCTGGAGGAGAGTAAGGGAGACGTGGGGTGAGAGGGGAGAGCGCGAGATGGAGGCGCAATCGAAAGAGGTTGCACGACGTGGGGATGTGGGGGCGAGCCCGAGAACGGGGGGGGAGGGGGGAGGAGAGTGAGCGGGAAAAGAGCACGAAGGAAGAAGAAAGGGATGGAGCGGGTCGGGTCGGGTCGGGGAGTTGGGCCGGGCTCGGTGGATTTAAATTTATTTGGGAAGGGAGAAAGAGGTGGGCCGGGCTCGGGCCGGGGCTAAAAGAAAAGAAATTGGAAATGAAGGGGTATGGGCCGGGAATTATAAAAGAAAAAGGGGAGTTAGGATTTGGGCTGGGTTGGGTTTAGAAAGGGAAGAAATGAAAGGGAAAAATAAAGGGATTAGGAGTTTAATAAATTAGGGTTAGGGTTTTAAAAATAAAAAAAAATAATTATAAATATAAATAATTAAATTTTGTAAGTAGCATTTTATAAAAATACGGATATTGGTGCGCAAAAGAACTGGGTATTACAAGAGGAGTCTCACTTTCCCCGGAGACTAAGGTATCAGGAACTCAAGGAACCGTTATGCCACGGTACAACAGCAATGGAACATAGGTTAGGTGTCTTATGCTTGCAGTCTCGTGCCACATCCGTACCAATCTACCCCTTAAACCCCGCGATGTCTTGATTGTATCGTTTGTGTTATATTGCAACTTGTTTTGTCTTGTATTATAGATTGTATAGTTGGATGACTGATCAAAATCATGATATCAGTAAACGGATGTAACTGTATAATCATGTAAATGGAATATCTGGAGAATCATGTAAATGGATGTATATCTATGGTTCGGTTAAGTCAAGTTGATTGAATATATTGAATAGATTGAATATAGGGATTCATGTTGAATCAAAATATTGTAGATTGTAAATTGTAGATTATAGATTATAGATTGTAGATTGTACTTGAATCATATTCAAGTCAGATTATAATGAAACTCAAAGTAAATTGAAGTCCATATTGTTTTGATGTTATCGGTAACTGCTGCACATGGGCGGCAGGATTTGTGTCTTTTTCAAAGACGATTACCTTTTTGATAACACCATTGTTAAGTTGTCTACCTTAGATATGCAAGCACCCACTTCTCTGGCTCTCCGAGGCTCAAGAGATTGGTCCTGCTTAAACCTATGTTTACTAGGGTCTTTATTGTAATTTATAGAATTTGAGGGGTTTTTATGTAGAAATACTTTTATATAATTTTCAAAATACACCCCAAGTATTTATTAATCATCTTTAGAGTTGTAATGAATGTAGATTTTATATTGTGATATTTCTAGTGAAAATATCCTATTTTCATAATAAGTGGTATTTATTTGTAATATTGATTTTGTATGGAATTCATGGTATTTTAGTGTAAAATCGATTCTTGTAATTTTTAGAAAAAGGTGGAATATTTATATCATAACAAAATAGGTATTTTAATGATAAATATACATATATTTATACAAAAATAATTTTAATATATATTTTATATTCTAAAAATCTCATTTTCTCAAGATGTCGTATTTTAAATCTTTCGAGACCGAATGCTCCTTGCGGAGGTCTGAATCTCGTACTACTAAGCCCATGGATGTGCGATAATCCGCACCATCCCGAACGGGTTCCCCAAAATGGCTTGTAGCAGCACTTTGCAAAGATTGTATAAATACTAAATCCTTTAAAAAACGATTTTATTAAGTAAATGGTATTTATTTGTAAAAATGTTAATTTCCCGTATTCTATGTTCTAGGGTCTCCTAAGTCAACTAGACTGCTCCTAACTGGTCCAAAGCGACAAGTTGTGAGATATCCCTCAAATCGCCTCTTCACCGCTAATTGTGGCCAGGTAAGTACAAATGAAGAAAGGAGGGATCCGCGCACGAATCACCGTGAGACGGGCCTTTTAAAATTACCTTTCTCACTTGTCTAGCCTATGCACCACAAAATCAGGTTTAGATAAACGACTGAATGCCAACAATCTTCCTCTGTCCTAATGAGTGCGACAGTCCTTAATTGGCTGAATCTAGATATTTTTATTATTAGCTCAAAGGTTATTTATTTGTAAAGATGTATCAATATTAAACCTTTTAGAAATGGTTTTATTAAGTAAAGGGTATTTAAATGAAAATGTTTGTCTTCCCGTATTCTAAGTTCTCGAGGGTATCGTGTTATATTGCATATGAGTGTGTGAGGAGGTAGGTCATTACCTCGTGGTCTACTTAAAGGTATAGCAAGTTTAATGAAGTTAAATGTATAATTGAAATAATGTGGTATTTAAAAGAAAAATATGATAAAGTGAAATGAAACTTGATCAATTTGGTTGATTAGTGTTTAATAGTCACATGAGGGAGTTTAAGCATAATTGTATTAACGAGAAGTGAAGTTTTATAAGAAAACCGAATCGGAAATCAGATTTGTTCCGATTCCGTCGGGTTTTGTAAATCTGTATTTTTTAGAATAGAAAAGAGAGATAGAAAATGAGACTTACGGGTTTTGGACAATAACGAGAGTGAGATGGAAGAAGAGGAATCGCCGGTGCGTCGATTCGTCGCCGAGAGTTCCTAAAACGATCGCCGGAAGTTCGCCGTAGTTTCGCTTCGTGCTCGTTTTCAAAGTACACAAGATTTCTTGAGAATTTTAGAGAGTTGGCTCTGGGTTTTGGGTGAGAGGGTAGAGGGTAGGGGTGGTATTTATAGGGTTAGGCTAGGATTAGGATCGATATAGGGTTTTAAATAAAAAAAATGTAAAGATGTATGAAAATTTATTAAAAATAGAGTAAAAGAGGTATTAAAGGCTCTCTGGAAATGATCTCAGAAATTGAAGTATGCAATGAAGGTGGGAAGGGGAAAATGCAACATTTTGCCGTTGACGACTAGGCCGACTGGCCGAGTCGGGGGCTCGGAATGTGGGGTTCGTCTGGTTAAGCCATTGGTGCATTTAGTTTAGTGGATGTAGTGGGAATTTCTGGAGTTATCACGTGTGGACTGTTGGGCTTCTATAAAATTTAAAACAAAATAAATATTAAAAATAATGTGGGGCATGAGATTTGAACTCTGGTGGCTTGGTTCAGCAGTGCAAGGTATTACCAATGAGCCACAAGCTCCTTCTTGTAATTGTGGAGTTATTTAATTACTTAAAATAGTTACAGAAAATGTAAATACCCCAAGTATACATTAATTTTCAAGTAAATTTTTGTACACTAAAAATGGAGTTGTTACATTTTTTAACTTGTAATTAAGAAGCAAACTAATTACTTATAATTTGTGCTCAGGCTAAAATACCCCTTTATGGATTTTTTAAAATTTTTTGTAAAAACTTGTATAGGAAATTTAGGGTTGTTCCATTCTACCCTCCTTAAAAAAAAATTTCGTTCTCGAAATTCGTAAAAGGAAAGTGTAACAAATTCAAGAAAAGTTTTGTGACTGGAGTATAGATAGTGTATAAAAAGGTGTTGCAAGGGTTTAAAAATATGAAAAAGGCTTACTAGTGTTTCCTTGGTGTTCCCGCCAAAATTTTGGCTTAAAACCTGCTCCGTACAAAATAATAACAATAAAATAAAAAATAAATAAATAAATAAATAAATAAATAAATAATAATAATAATAAAGGAGAAAATCTCCCTTTCAGAGCAAATCTCTGTTCAAATTCTAAGGCGGGAAATGAAGCAACGCTTCTGTTTCCCCCAATCAGAGCAAAGCTCTGTGTTAAAAATTCAAATAATAATAAAGGAAGCAACGCTTCAGATGACTTGCGCTCTGCGCTACGTGACACGTGTCAGTGCAGTTGCGCTGGCGCAGTTGCGCTGCGTGCTGCGCTGCGCGACACGTGTCATGCGCAGGTACGCTTGCGCCAACTGTGCCAGAATTTAAACCATAAAATTTTGGAAAGATCTTTCTAATCTTGTTAAAACAAGAAGATTATCTTCTGTAAAACAGAAGCCCTAGGATCAAAGATCCAGCGGTGGGGAAACATCCCTAAATCAATCAGAGAAAGATCTCTTTAACTGATTTAACAAATCAATTGGCACTATATAAAGGCCCCTAGACTCCAAGTCTAAAACACACAGAGATAGAGATACAGAGAGCTCTTCTAAAAATTTTGAGAAGAATTCAAAAAGAAAGAAAAAAGGTAAACCGTTGAATAAAAGAAGAATTTCTTCTAAAAAGATCAATGATCTAAGAACAAGATCAAGATCTTTAATAAAAAAGAAAAAAAGATCATAAAGATCCCATCATAAAAATTAAAGAAGTAATTTACTTCATTGATTAGATCTTTTGATCTATATAAAGGCATTGCCTTTTGATGAACCACTGGTTCTTGAAATTTGAGGTAAAACCTCATTGGAACTAGAAAAACTTGTTTCCTTGATCTAAATTTGATCAAGATGCGTTCTGCGCTACTGTACAGTGCCCTGCACTCCTAATTTGCGCTGTTGCGCTCTTAGATTGGCGCAAGTCACCAGAGCGCGCCACGTGTCAGCAGCGCACTAGCGCAGCGCACTGCGCTAACAGACTTGCGCTCAGCAGAGCGTGACACGTGTCAGCAGCGTACTTGCGCATCGCACTGGTGCAGCGCACTGCGCTAACAGACTTGCGCTCACCAGAGCGTGACATGTGTCACCTCCACATGCGCTAGCGTCTTGCGCTCTTTAATTGGCGCAGAGCGCCTGACAGGCCACATGGCGCGCTGTCAGACCATTAAATGCTCTGCATTATTAAAGAAAAGGGACAGAGCCCAATTAAAAAGGTCTAACAGGCCAAAATAAATGCTATGCATTTAATTAAAAAGCCCAATACTGTGCATTATTTTAAAAAAAAAAGAAAAGGGGTAGAGCCCAATCAAAGGCTTAAACAGGCCAAATGTGAATAAAATGTTAGACATTTTCTAACTGGACGTAACCCAATTCTGGCCATAAGTCCTCAAATTAAATTGAACTGAGCACAACTGCTCTCTCAAATCAATTTACACCCGGTTCAAGGGTACATCTCTGAACTCCTCTGATATTTGTCGTTGTAATCCTTCAACGTCGTCAGAGAGGTGACGGATTCCGACAACCATATATTGCTACGGACTGCGGGGTCCTTAAACTCATGGACTAATGCGTCCTTAAACCAATATTCATCCCCAAAATGGGAATGTTGGACCACCATGTCCTTAAACTGGCAATGGACCACCATGTCCCTAAGCTGGTAATATGGACTGTGGGGTCCTTAAACTCATGGACTAATGCGTCCTTAAACCCATATTCGTCCCCAAAATGGGAATGTTGGACCACCATGTCCCTAAACTGGTAATATGGACTGTGGGGTTCTTAAACTCATGGACTAATGCGTCCTTAAACCCATATTCGTCCCCAAAATGGGAATGTTAGACCACCATGTCCCTAAACTGGTAATATGGACTGTGGGGTCCTTAAACTCATGGACTAATGCGTCCTTAAACCCATATTCGTCCCCAAAATGGGAATGTTAGACCACCATGTCCTTAAACTGGCAATGGACCACCATGTTTCTAAACTGGAAATGGAACACCATGTCCCTAAACTGGCACTGGACCACTATGTCCCTAAACTGAAACAATAGAGCCCAAATGCTCTTTTGTCGGATCCAAACGATCCCGTTAAGTTGATCTTAGTCTAAAATTAGACTAACGTATCCTTAACAAATGTTTAAGTTGATCTTAGCCTCAAATATGGCTAACGTATCCTTAAACCAAAACCCCAAATCTAAGAAAATACGGATTTGGACTAATCCACGTCCTACGGGCGACAACATAAATTAGTCTCCGTATACAATCCACGGGCAACCACAAAAAAAACAAACACCCATGACACGAAGTGACCATCTAGAGAAAGAGAAAGTTGTTACCGCGATGCGGTAGCGTAATTAACTGCAGGGGCTTGCGCCTGCAGGGAAGAGTGTCCCCACAATAAAAACCCCCTCAGACGAGGGGGAATCTGACGAAGTCTGCTACATCGGCCGCATCCGTCTGAACCTTCGATACATGGTGCCATAAATCAACTTGGTATCTTCGGTGAGGTGGACGGATAAAACCTATTAGCATCTGCTCCGAATCTCAGGCAAGACGTCTCTACGTCGCGCCGCCATTCGGAGGGGAACAGATTCTGGCACGCCCGGTGGGACCTTTTCCTCTTTCCACTCCACACTTCGTGTGTTGTGTTCGCGAACAAATTGCTGTTTGCTGTGGTTGCTTGTGGATTCGAGGTACTTAGATTGGGTGTTTTGCTCCGTGCAGAAAAAGCAGAAGATCAATGGCTTCAAACTGCACTACCTGCAACTGCAACTCTCGCTCCGTCCTTGCTGGAGGAATGACTTACGGGCCCCAAGCGGCCTCCCTTTTCAAGATGCCAGTGGAGCAGGTAACTCAAGCCACCACTGGACTATTTTTCGGGACCATGCTCCCACCGATGAGCTTCAACGCCCCTGTACCGTCACAAGAAGCTCCCAAGAAGTCGGTATTCGATCGGCTTGCTACTATTGCGACCCCTCTCAATGGGTCGCCCAACCCCACTGCCTCAGTTTTTAACAGACTAGGCCAGAGCTCCAACGGGCCCATGAAGAATCCTGCAATACCAGAAGGCGTTATCCCGAAGCGTATAGCCATCCCTGCTCCCGTTCCAGGCGAAATCACTAAGGTTGCTTCCCCTACTCGGAAGTCTGCTTTTGATAGGTTGGCCGTCCCCATTCAACGGACGTCGGTCTTTAAAAGGCTGATGCCAACAAATTTTGACCAACACAGGGGGCACGAGGAGGTCACCCCTACGGCTAAACCAACTCCAATCGCGCGACATGCTCGCCGTCATCACTGGCGCCGGGTAAGGAAAGCTGGGGATAACTCCCCCTCTGGGATAACTCCGCCAGCTCCGATGGTGGAAATCAATGCTGCTGTTCCGACCAGAAATAGCTTTGAACCGCTAAGAGGGGTGCGCAAAAACTCGCCAACCGCCGTATTGAAAAGATCTCCTACACCTGTGGATAATGCCCCAAAGGTGAAGCTGGAGTAGCCCCCTCTACGGCTATCGTCTAAAATTTACAAGGTTTGGCGTCAAGTCCAAGACTCCGTAATGGATCAAGACTATCTCCGCCGACAGAAAAAGATGAAGGTTCAGCAAGAGAAGGACTACTCTGTCAATCCAGAAAAAGCAACAGCTGGCTGGGTGCCCACTGCAACGGCTCCCTCAACGTCAATCACTCAAAAGAAAAGGAGGTCGCAAAAAGCCCTTGTGAAAATGGCGAACCGTAAAAGCGCTGAGCACAAACGCCCCAAGTCTGGGGGCATAACGGTCCATACTGTTTATATGGCTTCCGGAAAGGAGGAAAGCCGCGCTTCGATGGGTCACCGACTGCTCACCCGATCCGTGACAAAAGCCCAGGAGCAACAGCAGAAGCTTCAGGAAATGATGACTGCTATGGCTGCACTTACCGGGACAAAAGAAAGCCCGTAGGCATCATCAGAACAGCGTCACGAATAAGAAACCGATGCTGACTTCTTACGTAGAGTCCTCGAAAAGAAGGACAAAGAAGCCGCAGAGCAAGCGGCTAACATAAAACAAATAGCGCTTCTCTTCCAAGATATGGTAGGGATGATGTTACAGCCGGACCCTCCAGCCGAAGATCCTCCGATTGTCCTTGAAGATGACAAAGTAGAGACATCGAATCCTCCACCGGCTCTGTCAACAGCCAAAGAGGAAACCATTTCCAAAGCTGCACTAGACGACTATATAGCTCAGCAGATACGAGTTCATCAGGCGAATGAAGCGGCTGGGCAAATCGTTAGAACTGGACGACCCTATCCGGGCTGGTATGACCAAATCAGTTACCCGCTGGGATATACGATCCCTATGTTTCATGTATATAAAGGGACGGGGAATCCACATCAGCATGTTGCTCAATTCAGAGCCTTATACGGCAACACTGGAGGCGACGACAAACTGTTGCTTCGCCAATTCGTCGGCAGCTTAGCAGAAACGGCCTTTGAATGGTATTCGGAGCTACCTAATGACTCTGTCAAAATATTTGTGGAGATGGAGCTATTGTTTGCACAAAGATTCATGAGTGCTAGTGAACGCACCCCGATAACAGCACTGATTAATGCCAGGGTGAAGCCAGGCGAGACGTGGGTCCAATACGCAATACGGTGGCGAAACTTATGGTCGAAGTGCGAACAACGCATCGAAGAAGAACCTGCGGTAGGCATGTTCGTGAGCACTCTTGATCCACAAGCGACCATCTCACAGTTCATGATGTTCTTTAAACCGATCATGTTCCAGGCTTTAATTGATAAGCTAGCCCATATGGATCACATGGGTCACAGACCGTCTCCTCCGAAGCCGGAACCCCGAAACGACAAGGGTAAAGGGAAGGCGACCTTCGTTGCGAACACCCAACAGCAGCCCGGTGCCCCAAAGCTAGCGGATCTACTGGAAGAGAGACGGCGGTATTATAATGAGAAAATGAAGCGCCCTTACTCATTCCTGCGGGATAAAACGAAGAGGCTGTTCGAGCTGGCGATGCACAATAGGCTTATCTATTTCCCGAATCCAAGGAGACCACCGCAACCCAGCGAGGTGAATAAGCCCAATTATTGCCCTTACCACCAAACGGTAAGTCACCCGATCGAGGATTGCTTCGTCTTTAAGGGATGGATCGAGGATCAGTACCTACAAGGCAAGTTTGTGCTGTTTGAAAAGTGGAAAGTAAACCCACCACAGCCGCACACTCCAAAGAAGACGGACGCGCCGGGGGCAACTTATTCTTTTGTTGAAGAAGCTCCATGGGAGGTCGTGCTTTCCGCCAAAACCAAAAAGATGCTGAATGATCTCCAGACATGCCCGGCGATCAGATGGAAGAACCCGTTGGAACCTGAGATCATCAAGGGGATGATGAAGCCGCGCCCGACTCCAAAGATTGGTGATAGCCAAAATGCTCACATTCATCCGTCAAAATCTTCGAAAAAGAAGAAGAAGTCTAAAAAGGCCGTGAAGCCTGGTGACAAGCGCACGAGCCTGCAAAAGCAGATTGACGCGCTGGAAGAATATAATCAGAAGGCGCGGACTCCCATCATGCTCCAAGAGTTCCTCAGCCATGTTTTTCAGGAGGAAGATGATGGAGAAAGCTCGTCGGATGAATCTGAGGGTTACGTAGCAAGTTGTCATGTGATCTCTCACTCGTTTACAGACGATGAAAAGGATTCTTGCACAGAGAAACTAGGGGCAGGTCCCGAATCAGAACTTCTAGGAACATCAGACGAAATGATTGATGCATTCCTAAATGAAGCCCGTCAGGAAAGCAAAACCAATCGAGAGTGTGAACTGGCTATATTCGAAAAGGCCAAACGCCAACGACTGGAGGAAAAGGTCGAGACGCCCCGACTGGAGCAAAGTGTCCCTATCGCCAGCAAAAGCAAGCTCAAAGTAAGGAATCAATTCGCTAGGGCCCTGGTGTAACACCCGAGCCCAATGCTACTATTTTCAGTTACTGTTTGAGTATAATGTGGTACTCATTTCATTTAACTTGCTTGTTTGTTGCTTACTGTAAAATTTACCCGGCAAAGTCATTTCTACATATAACAAATTTTGGCATCTAAAATAAAATTGAAAATATTCATCTTGGTCTACTTGACACCCCTAGCCTCGTGGTAGCGTCCGTGCATTGTGTTCTCGTCCCTTTCAGTGAAACGGGCGAGTTTGGATGGCTACGTGCACGTACGTGTGTCCGTTTTGGGGGTATACTTTTTAATCATAAAACACTTAATTTTAAAATTTGGATCCCGCTTAAAATCCTATTATTTCAATTTCAAATTTTTGGACTCGACCCGGGCGCGTTTTGGAAATGTTTTATTTGGCGCCAAAATCCCAAATTTTAATATTATTAAAAACCATCGCATATATTTTTCTAACTAACCTGATATCTTACTGTTCATTACCTATCTTTTAAATTTTTAAGTTAACCATATAATATTTTTACAATCTTTTATATCCTTCTCAATTTATTCTCTCAGCCAATCGCAACCTCCCCTTTAACCCCGTGGGCCCCGCTTTCTCTCTCTCCACTTTTTTTCTCTCTCTCCCTCATATATTCTCTCGTACTTCTCTTTATCATTCTTTCTCTTCTTGCTTCATGTCTCGTTTCTCATTTTTTTAACTGTTTTTTTGTTGCCGGAATTCCGTCGTGCCGGTGACGCTTCTCGACGTTCCAGCGAGGTACCCCGACCCGTGTGGTTCCTTTGTTCGTCGTTTGGGTTCATTCCGTGAACCGTGCGCCGTCGCGAGTTTTCCCCGCCGACGGTTAACGTTCCGTTTTCCCGATTCGCGGCCCATCGAGGCAAGTTAATCTTGCTACATGCTATATAATTCATTTTATACCTATTTAAATAAATACCATACCTATAGTTTAAATCTAGTGCCCCATGTTTAATTTTATAACGTTTCGATGTTCCGTTTGCATCCGTTTATATCATATTAAATCTAGATCATGAAAACTTATCTTGTGACATACTAGATTATATTATACTGCATCCATATCAATTAAAATATACATCGTCGTAATATTTCTTATTATTATCTTTAATTAGTTTATAATCTGCATTTTATGATATTATATATTTAAAATATTATAGTTTACACATGAAACGTCGTTGAAAAAGCGGATACGACAAATCTGAAATTTACTGTACACCTTACCGTATAAAATTCATTATAAATCATAGAAAAATCATTAGTATACGTTCTTTAGTTCGTTACGAAGCTAACTCAGAATAATATAACTCTATGAAATATTTACTTGCAAAATAAATTATTTAAATAACGTAAAATGCAAATGAAAATGTCTCCAAACTGCTGTCCAGGGAAATTCCAGCAGCAAACTTTTAATTTCGAATGTTCATAACTTTTTGTAGGGACAACCTGAGATGCTTATACTTATAAAACTGAAAACCTTATTGAATTATATTTGTTGTGGTATAAAACACGTCCCTTTTGGAGAACGTTTGTTATTTTTAAGTTTTTTTACAAATTAGGGTGACGCTGAATTTCTGAACGGAACTTTCTTGTGCATGGTTAATCAATACCACTTTTATAGTTATTAATCGCTTTGAATATGCTATCCATACTAATATTATTATATCAATATTTATATCACATATTGCTTAGTTGTACATTCCACATTACCATTTTATAGTTTTATAACTTTTCGGATACCCGTTTGCATCCATCGCATTTAAGATACATATAATTGCATCCATAGATCACATTACCACATAATAATGTGATATTAACACTCCATGTTTAATAAATTGTATCCTAATTAATATTGGAACTATACATGTAACCCTAATTGATAACTGTGCATCCATATCCTTGAAATTATATCTATTTGCATATCATATTACATGTTCCAGTTTATTGTTCTGATAGTACTCATGCTTATTTATTTATACACATGCTTATGTTAGTTTGATTATGAGCACCCACATGACATCTTGTGTTTCCTGACATGACCTGTTACACTTCCTACTTGACATGACATGGTACCGTACACTCTTGACATGACACGACACCTTTATACATTACCTGGCTTGACCTGATGTACCATGGCTTTACCTGTTACCTGATCTTGTGTCTAATGCCAACAAACATAACATGTAGTCCTTATGGACCGTTCCTGTTGTCTATCCAGACAAACCTGCTTTTACCTGATCCTGTGTTGGCATTAGTTCTTGACTACTGAATACCTGACTTGACATACATAACTTGGGGGTATGGGGAAATCAAAGGTGAAACCTGACTTGTAACTCAACAGTTCGATACCTGTTCTGATCAGTCTTACGGGCTAGGCCAGCCCCGGAGTGATGATGCTGACATCACTCACCCATCCTGCTACCTGTTACTGCCTAGCGGCACGTCTCGGATTCAGCCCCGAGGGTCTTGACCGTGGTCCCGGGCATGCACGGGATACTATTGAGTTACATCGATGATTCATCAATTGATTTCAAAGACTTTAGAATAGAAAACCTGATAGAACAGTTTAGTTTACCCACCGCACGCTACCCTGTACTGGTATGATTCATATTATTGTTATTCTTGCTGTATTCATGTTTATATTACATTGCCTGCTACACTGTTCATATTATATTACTTGATGACATGACGCGCTGACGTCTGGGTTTTGCATGGCCTAGATTCCGTACCGCTGTTGCAGTCCGAGCAGGAGTACTTCAGCCAGCAGGCTGAGCTGTGAGTTCAGTAGTAGTTAGTTTTATTTCCTGCATTTATTTCCTGATGTGAGCCCGCATTATGGGACACACTTTTCAGTTATTTGTATTGGATTATTTGCTTCCGTATTTATTTATTATTGACTCCTGTTATTCTGGATTATGGACATGTTTTAGATAGTTTTATCTTATTCTTGATATCTCTACAGCCGTAATGTGACTGTGGATGGATACTTCCTACCCACAGGTAGCATGGTTGGCTATGTCACGTGCCCAATCTAGCGTACTCTGGGAAGCAGGGCGTGACACCTGGCAATAGGAATGAAATTGCCCTCTCTCAAAGGAAATTCCCCTGGCAATATACGTCTTGATGAAGCGGATATACATCCTAAGTTCTGTTTATACCATCAGAGGATTGCACACCCCACCGAGGAGTGCATGGCCTTTAAAAACTGGTGGCAGGGATATGTTGCCCATCGACGACACGTTCAACGAGTGAAGCGTAAGGATCGTCGGGAACGGAAAAGCACGACAGATGAGCGCGAAGGAATGCTGGTAACTGTCACATAGCCGACACCAAGGGATCGCAAGTTATCACCTTTGGAAGCGACTCTGACGAAGAAGTCGCCCTCAGCCCTCTCTTCAAGGAATCTACCTCCGGCACAAAACATGTGAAGATTTACGGCAAAATCTAGCTGCGTAATCATACGTTGACCTATGACCGAAACGTCTTTAAACTACTGCCGCAGCATCCTCAGGCTGACGTTAAAAAAAATAATAATAAAAATAAAAACGGTATGTCCATAAGCAAAATGGGCACGGATGAAAACCCGAAAGGGCTCCGTGAGTAAAAACAGCAGGGCTACCGGCGAATCTTGTGAAAACCCGAAAGGGCGCGACCTCGTTAGAAAAAAGAAAAAGAAAAAAAAATAATATAAAAAAAATATAAAGACGGTATGTCCATAAGCAAAATGGGCACGGATGAAAACCCGAAAGGGCTCCGTGAGTAAAAACAGCAGGGCTACCGGCGAGTGTTTGTGAAAACCCGAAAGGGCGCAATCTCGTTGAAAGACACTTACAGGGTACTCTCGACCTTGTAAGGAGAAACCACCCGCGTGAGATCCTTACGACTCACAAGGGAGCAACACACTTAGGAATCCTCACGATTCCTAAGGAGAAATTACACTTGCGAGATCCTCACGACTCGTAAGGAGAACTCTCTTATGGGACCCTCACGGCTCATAAGATTTGAAAGTCTTAAGTTACAGAGATCTAAACCTGTTCTTAAGCAACCCCCACAACCTTCAATATTGCCCTACAAGTGGCTCAATACTGACCCTTGTATACAATCCACGGGCGCGAATAAACATTTCCCTAACAAAGTCCCATCCGTGACTGGGGATATGTCCATATGGTGAACAACCATTGTAAGTCCTCTCGACTTATAAGGAGAAAATCCTTTTGTAAGATCCTTACGACTTACAGAGGAACACGTACTTAGAAATCCCCACGATTCCTAAGGAGAAAATACACCTACGAGATCCTCACGACTTGTAGGGAGAAATACCTTTGTGAGACCCTTACGGCTCATGAAGTCAAAAGCCTTAGTCGACAGGACCCTAACCCTGTTCGCTAAGCCACCTTTGTTCAACATCGACAGAGGCAAATGATGATTCGCTCCTGGCAATATCCCAGTTGTAGCGATGCTGATGCCTAAATCGGTATCAAATTCCAAGTCCTTTCATGGCAAATGATGATTTGCTCCTGGCAATATCCCAGTTGTAGCGATGCTGATGCCTAAACCGGTAGCAAATTCCAAGTCCTTTCATGGTAAATGATGATTCGCTCCTGGCAATATTCCGGTTGTAGCAATGCTGATGCTGAGATTGGCACCAGATTCCAAATTCCACACTCGCGATAAAAAAATCAGCGAGCTAAAAATGCATATGAAATAGCCGAAATGATGGGGCAACTTGCAACGAAATCAGCAAGTAAAAATGTATGCATACAAAAACAGCCGAAATGATTGGGCAACTCGCAATAAAAAGCAGCGAGTAAAAAAAAATAGCCGAAATGATTGGGCACCACGAAAAATAGTCAAAATGATTGGGCAATCGCGACCTTCGCGATATAAAAGCTGAAATGATAGAGCATCGCGGAAAGAAATAAAATAAAAAATATATATATAATGAAACTTTTTGCCCTACAGGTGAGATCACGCCGATCTCTGTATACAATCCAGGGGCACAAACAAAGAAGGAACCATACCTTCCCAACAGGCTCCATCAGAAAACGAAGCCAAATCTCGACGGTTCATAGACAGCCTAGAGTCAATCTCGACATTTGTCGCAATATTGCAGACACAATGTCAACAGACGAAGCGAAGGAAGATCCCTAGCTTCAGGGTCTCGACATCGATATCGATAACTTAGAGATCACCAACGGCGTTTCTCCTCACTCCAACCAGATGCAGACATGACATCAATAACCGACCTCAGAGTCGCAACGAAACGGAGCCACGGCATAGTCCTTAGTTCCAAATCTTAACGGCAATATCTACAGCCTAAGAATCAACAACGGCGTTCCTTCGCAATCCAGCAGGATGCAGACGCAACGTCGAAACAATGCGGAGTGATGGCAAAATCCTAGCTCCAGCTCAGCATTCGTCTCGCTACAGCAGACGCAATGTCAACAACGGCGTTCCTTCGCGGTCTAGCAGGATGCAGATACAACGCCGACAAAAGACCCTACGGTCGAAACAAAACGAAGCGACGGCAAAATCCCAGCTTCACCGCAACATTCGTCTCGATACAGCAGACGAGATGTCAACAACGGCGTTCCTTCCCAGTCCCGTAGGATGCAGATGCAACGTCAACGAAAGACCTTACGGTCCAAACAAAACGAAGCGACGGCAAAATCCCAGCTTCATCTCCACATTCGTCTCGATATAGCAGACGAGATGTCAACAACAGCGTTCCTTCGCAGTCCAGCAGGATGCAGATACAACGCCGACAAAATACCTAACGGTCGAAACAAAGCGAAGCGACGACAAAATCCCAGCTTCACCTCAGCATTCGTCTCGATACAGCAGACGCAATGTCAACAACGGCGTTCCTTCTCAGTCCAGCAGAATGCAGATATAACATCAACAACCCAAGGTTAAAACAACGGAGCCACGGCAAAGTCTCTAGTTCCAGGTCCTAATGGTTCACAGGCAACCTAGGAACCACCTTGACGTTTGTCTCGATACAGTAGATGTGATGTCACCCCAGCGTTCTTCCCCCAGCAGGATTCGGACGCACCAAAGCAAATGAAGCAAATGCCAAATTTCTAGCTTCAGGCTCTTGATGGTAACTCAAATAAAACCTGAAAGACCATCGGAGATCATCTCACACCAGCATGGAGTGGTCACCATCACGACGTTCGTCTCGATACAGCAGACGCAATGTCAACAACAGCGTTCTTCCCCCAGCAGGATTCGGACGCGCCAAAGTAAATGAAGCAAAGGCCAAATTCCTAGCTTCAGGGTCTTGACGGTAACTCATATAAAACCTGAAAGACCATCGGAGATCATCCCACACCAGCGCGGAGTGATCATCACCTTGACATTCGTCTCGATACAGTAGACGTGATGTCACCCCAGCGTTCTTCCCCCAGCAGGATTCGGACGCGCCAAAGCAAATGAAGCAAAGGCTAAATTCCTAACTTTAGGGTCTTGACGGTAACTCATATAAAACCTGAAAGGCCATCGGAGATCATCTCACACCAGCATGGAGTGGCCACCACCTCGACGTTCGTCTCGATACAACAGACGCAACATCACCAAAAGGAGCCATGGCAAAATCCCTAGTTCCAAACCTCAACGGTTCACCAGCAACCTAGAGACAACCACGACATTCGTCTCGATACAGCAGACGCGATGCCAGCAAACGAAGCAAAGGAAAAATTCCTAGCTTCAGGGTCTTAACGGCAAGTCATATAAAGCCCGAAAGACAATCGGAGATTATCTTGCACCAGTGCGGAGTAGTCACCACCTCGACGTTCGTCTCGATACAGCAGACGCAACATCACCAAAAGGAGCCACGGCAAAATCCTTAGTTCCAAACCTCAACGGTTCATCAACAACCTAGAGACAACCGCGACATTCGTCTCGATACAACAGACGCAATGCCAGCAAATGAAGCAAATGCCAAATTCCTAGCTTCAGGGTCTTAACGGCAAGTCATATAAAGCCTGAAAGACTATCGGAGATCATCCCACACCAGCGCGGAGTGGTTATGACTCATCGGGGTTCTTCAAAATGAGCCTAACCTCAAGTAAAAAGCGGCATGGCAAAATTCCTAACGCTTGCTCTTCCGACAGTCAAACTGCCTAGGAGGATTGCTTGAAGACGTCTTGTCCATCCCCCGAAGGGATCAGAGACACGACAGTCGTAAGGCTACTCGAACAGCAAGATTGCCTATCGAGGAATACATCAGCCAACGCGACGGCACGACGGACAAAACCCTAAGTACCACAAACCCTAACGGACCTCTGTCGTAAAGAGCAGAGGTAAACTGTGACGTTAGGATATTCTTGCGAGAAATGCTCGATTCGTCTCGACTCGTGAGGAAATTAGTGTCTTTGAGAGAAATGCTCGATTCGTCTCGACTCGTGAGGAAAAGCCTTAGACGGCAGGGATTAAAAAACCTGTTTCCTAAGCACTGGGACCCTGCAAGTCGGTCCAAAATGGACTCTTGCATATTATTCACGGGTTACACTCTTCGAAGTCGAATCTCGACTCGTAAGAGGGAAAATTCTCTTATAAGCTCCTTACGACTTATAAGAGAAAACTCACTTAGGAATCCTCACGATTCCTAAAGAGAAAATACACTTACGAGATCCTCTCGACTCGTAGGGAGAAAAGTCTTTATGAGACCCTCACGGTTCATAAAGTTGAAAAGTCTTAGCTACAAGGACCCTAAACTTGTTTCCTAAGCCCTCAATTCGGTGACCACGCATAACTTTGCACTACTTCACCCACGTACATACTTACGTGGGCAAAGTAGTGGGGGGCATTTGTTCCCGCCAAAATTTTGGCTCAAAACCCGCTCCGTACAAAATAATAACCAAAAAAAAATAAAAAATAATAATAATAATAAAGGAGAAAATCTCCCTTTCAGAGCAAAACTCTGTTCAAATTCCAAGGCGGGAAATGAAGTAACGCTTCTATTTCCCCCAATCAGAGCAAAACTCTGTGTTAAAAATTCAAATAATAATAAAGGAAGCAACGCTTCAGATGACTTGCGCTCTGCGCTGCGCGACACGTGTCATGCGCATGTGCGCTTACGCCCACTGTGCCAGAATTTAAACAATAAAATTTTGGAAAGATCTTTCTAATCTTGTTAAAACAAGAAGATTATTTTCTGTAAAACAGAAACCCTAGGATCAAAGATCCAGCGGTGGGGAAACATCCCTAAATCAATCAGAGAAAGATCTCTTTAACTGATTTAACAAATCAATTGGCACTATATAAATGCCCCTAAACTCCAAGTCTAAAACACACAGAGATAAAGATACAGAGAGCTCTTCTAAAAACTTTGAGAAGAATTCAAAGAGAAAGAAAAAAAGGTAAACCTTTGAATAAAAAAAGAATTTCTTCTAAAAAGATCAATGATCTAAGAACAAGATCAAGATCTTTAATAAAAAAGAAAAAAAGATCATAAAGATCCCATCATAAAAGTTAAAGAAGTAATTTACTTCATTGATTAGATCTTTTGATCTATATAAAGGCATTGCCTTTTGATGAACCACTGGTTCTTGAAATTTGAGGTAGAACCTCTGTGGAACAAGAAAAACTTGTTTCCTTGATCTAAATTTGATCAAGATGGACTCTGCGCTACTGTACAGTGCCCTGCACTCCTAATTTGCGCTGTTGCGCTCTTAGATTGGCGCAAGTCACCAGAGCACGCCACGTGTCAGCAGCGCACTAGCGCAGCGCACTGGCGCAGCGCACTGGCGCAGCGCACTGCGCTAACAGACTTGCGCTCAGCAGAGTGCGACACGTGTCAGCAGCGCACTTGCGCAGCGCACTGGCGCAGCGCACTGCACTAACAGACTTGCGCTCTCCAGAGCGTGACACGTGTTACCTCCACATGAGCTAGCGCCTTGCGCTCTTTAATTGACGCAGAGTGCCTGACAGGCCACGCGGCGCGCTGTCAGACCATTAAATGCTCTGCATTATTAAAGAAAAGGGACAGAGCCCAATTAAAAAGGCCTAACAGGCCAAAATAAATGCTATGCATTTAATTAAAAAGCCCAATGCTGTGCATTATTTTAAAAAAAAAAAGAAAAGGGGCAGAGCCCAATCAAAGGCTTAAACAGGCCAAATGTGAATAAAATGTTAGACATTTTCTAACTGGACTTAACCCAATTCTGGCCATAAGTCCTCAAATTAAATTGAACCGAGCACACCTGCTCTCTCAAATCAATTTACACTCGGTTCAAGGGTATATCTCTGAACTCCTCTGATATTTGTCGTTGTAATCCTTCAACGTCGTCAGAGAGGTGACGGGTCCTGACAACCATATATTGCTACGGACTATGGGGTTCTTAAAGTCATGGACTAACGTGTCCTTAAACCAATATTCGTCCCCAAAATGGGAATGTTGGACCACCATGTCCTTAAACTGGCAATGGACCACTATGTCCTTAAACTGGTAATATGGACTGTGGGGTCCTTAAACTCATGGACTAATGCTTTCTTAAACCCATATTCGTCCCCAAAATGGGAATGTTGGACCACCATGTCCCTAAACTGGTAATATGGACTGTAGGGTCCTTAAACTCATGGACTAATGCGTTCTTAAACCCATATTCGTCCCCAAAATGAGAATGTTGGACCACCATGTCCCTAAACTGGTAATATGGACTGTGGGGTCCTTAAACTCATGGACTAATGCGTCCTTAAACCCATATTCGTCCCCAAAATGGGAATGTTGGACCACCATGTCCTTAAACTGGCAATGGAGCACCATGTCCCTAAACTGGAAATGGACCACCATGTCCCTAAACTGGAATAATAGAGTCCAAATGCTCTTTTGTCGGTTCCAAACGATCCCGTTAAGTTGATCTTAGTCTAAAATTAGACTAACGTATCCTTAAAAAATGTTTAAGTTGATCTTAGCCTCAAATATGGCTAACGCATCCTTAAACCAAAACCCCAAACCCAAATCTAAGAAAATACGGATTTGGACTAATCCACGTCCTACGGGCGACAACATAAATTAGTCTCCGTATACAATCCACGGGCAACCACAAACAAAACAAACACCCACGACACGAAGTGACCATCTGGAGAAAGAGAAAGTTGTTACCGCGATGCGGTAGCGTAATTAACTGCAGGGGCTTGCGCCTGCAGGGAAGAGCGTCCCCACAATCAAAACCCCCTCAGACGAGGGGGAATCTGACGAAGTCTGCTACATCGGCCGCATCCGTCTGAACCTTCGATACATGGTGCCATAAATCAACTTGGCATCTTCGGAGAGGTGGACGGATAAAACCTATTAGCATCTGCCCCGAATCTCAGGCAAGACGTCTCTACGTCGCGCCGCCATTCGGAGGGGAACACTTGGTCAACTGTCTTGGCTTCTATGGCTGCTAAGGTGTTACAAAGTGTTAGAGGTATTTGATAGTGAATGAAAAATGTGTGAAGGAATGAAAGGATGCGAAGGTTTCGGTAAGATTGTAAAAGAGGTGAGGGAATTTTGGATTAGGACGGATTCAAAATATATAGAATGATAGGATTCATGGAACATGAATTGTAAAGATTGTTTTAGTTGCTGGTTCTTGTGTTATATTGTTTAGGTTGTTCACGCAGAACAGAACTGCATAGTATGGTTCTATACAGCTCAGACCTGCATGGGCCACCAACAAAACCTGTCATGCCCCGCTTCCCGGTATACGGCGAAGGGGACGCGACTGGTCCGCTACATATTTACTCTGTAGTAAATACGCTAAGCGTATCTAAGCAATATAAAGTAAATATACAAGGGACAACAGATATGAACTGAACAGCAACTTTATTTATTAACATTCTTTTGTACAATGCATGGAAAAGTAAATACATGGAATAAAGCGATGCCTAAATAATGGCATAACAGAAATAAAAAGTACTGAAATGGAAAGTGTACAATAACTAGAGCTCGGGGTCTTCACTGAACTGGTCCAAGTTTTTAGCAGTGGGCTCGATTTCTGAAGTATCCAGATCACCTGACGACATTCAAAGAAGAATGAAAGAGAATGTCGTCAGCGAACAGGTCGCTCGGTAAGTCCCAAAGATAAGAGAGAAATAGAATAGACAGAGAGTAAGAGAGAGAGGATAGCTTTTACATTTTTATTATATTGTTATATTGTTGTATTTAGTGTTAACGCTGTTGTTTGTAGCCTGGTACAGAAAGATGCCAGTGTATACGAGAGGAGTCTCACTTGCCCCAGGGACTAAGGTATCAGGTACTCAAAGAACCGTTGTACCACGGTATAATAACAACGGAATATAGGTTAGGTGTCTTATGGTTGCAGTCTCGTGCCACTTCTAACACCTTCCGTACCAATCTACCCCTTAAACCCCGCGATATCTTGATTGTATTGTTTGTGTTGTATTGCAACTTGTATTATCTTGTATTATAGATTGTATAGTTGGATGACTGACCAAAACCATGATATCAGTAAACGGATGTAACTGTATAATCATGTAAATGGAATATCTGGAGAATCATGTAAATGGATGTATATCCATGGTTCGGTTCAGTCAAGTTGATTGAATGTATTGAATAGATTGAATATAGAGATTCATATTGAATCAGAATATTATAGATTGTAAATTATAGATTATAGATTGTACATTGTACTTGAATCATATTCAAGTCAAATTATAATGAAACTCAAAATAAATTGAAGTCCTGATTGTTTTGATGTTATCGGTAACCGCACATGGGCGGCAGGATTTGTGTCTTTTTCAAAGACGATTACCATTTTGGTAACACCATTGTTAAGTTATCTACCTTAGATAGGCAAGCACCTACTTCTACGGCTCCCCGAGGCTCAAGAGATTGTTCCAGCTTAAACCTATGTTTACTAGGGTCCTTATTGTAATTTATAGAACTTGAGGGTGTTTTATGTAAAAATACTTTTATATACTTTTCAAAATACACCCCAAGTATTTATTAATCGTCTTTAGAGTTGTAATGAATGTAGATTTTATATTGTGATATTTCTAGTGAAAATATCCCATTTTCATAATAAGTGGTATTTATTTGTAATATTGGTTTTGTATGGAATTTATGGTATTTTAGTGTAAAATTGATTCTTGTAAATTTTAGAAAAAAGTGGAATATTTATATCATAACAAAATAGGTATTTTAATGATAAATATACATATATTTATACAAAAATAATTTTAATATATATTTTATATTCTAAAAATCTCATTTTCTCAAGATGTCGTATTTTAAATTTTTCGAGACCGAATGCTTCTTGCGGAGGTCTGAATCTCGCACTACTAAGCCCGAGGATGTGCGATAATCCGCACCATCCCGAACGGGTTCCCCAAAATGGGTTGTAGCGGCGTTTTGCAAAGATTGTATAAATACTAAATCCTTTAGAAAATGGTTTTATTAAGTAAATGGTATTTATTTGTAAAGATGTTAATTTCCCGTATTCTATGTTCTAGAGCCTCCTAAGTCAACTAGACCGCTCTTAACTGGTCCAAAGCGACAAGTTGTGAGATATCTCTCAAATCGCCTCTTCACCGCCGATTGTGGCCAGGTAAGTACAAGTGAAGAAAGGAAGGATCCGCTCACGAATCACCGTGAGACAGGCCTTTTAGAGTTACTTTTCTCACTTGTCTAGCCTAGGCACCACAAAGTCAGGTTTAGATAAACGACTGAATGCCCACAACCTTCCTCTGTCCTAATGAGTGCGACAGTCCTTAATTGGCTGAGTCTAAATATTTTTATTATTAGCTCAAAGGTTATTTATTTGTAAAGATGTATCAATACTAAACCTTTTAGAAATGGTTTTATTAAGTAAAGGGTATTTAAATGAAAATGTTTTTTTCCCCGTATCTAAGTTCTCGAGGGTATCATGTTATGTTGCATATGAGTGTGTGAGGAGGTATGTCATTACCTCATGGTCTACTTAAAGGTGTAGCAAGCTTAATGAAGTTAAATGTATAATTGAAACAATGTGGTATTTAAATGAAAAATACGATAAAGTGAAATAAAACTTGATCAATTTGGTTGATTAGTGTTTAATAGTCAACATGATGGAGTTTAAGCATAATTGTATTAACGAGAAGTGAAGTTTTATAAGAAAACCGAATCGGAAATCGGATTTGTTCCGATTCCGTCGGTTTTGTAATTCCGTATTTTTTTAGAATAGAAAAGAGAGATAGGAAATGGGACTTACGGGTTTTGGACAATAACGAGAGTGAGATGAAAGAAGAGGAATCGCCGGGGCGTCGATTCGTCGCCGAGAGTTCCTAGAACGATCGCCGGAAGTTCGCCGGGAATTTCGCCCTAACTTCGCTTCGTGCTCGTTTTCAAAGTACACAAGATTTCTTGAGAATTTTAGAGAGTTGGCTCAACATTTTGGGTGAGAGGGTAGAGGGTAGGGGTGGTATTTATAGGGTTAGGCTAGGGTTAGTGTAGATGTCGGGTTTTAAATAAAAAATAATGTAAAAATGTATGAAAATTCATTAAAAATGGAGTAAAAGAGGTATTAAAGGCTTTCTGGAAATGATCTCAGAAATTGAAGTATGCAGTGAAGGTGGGAAGGGGAAAAAGCAACTTTTTGCCGTTGACGACTCGGCCGACCGGCCGAGTCCGGCCGGCGGCGCCTGCCCGAGTCGGCCGGTCGACCGAGTCAGGCCGAGTCGGGGGCTCGGAATGTGGGGGGTCGTCTGGTTAAGCCTCTGGTGCATTTAGTTTAGTGGGTGTAGTGGGAATTTCTGGAGTTATCACGTGTTGACTGTTGGGCTTCTATAAAATTTAAAACAAAATAAATATTAAAAATAATGTGGGGCATGGGATTTGAACTTTTGTGACTTGGTTCAGCAGTGTAAGGTATTACCAATGAGACACAAGCTCTTTCTTATAATTATGGAGTTATTTAATTACTTAAAATAGTTACAGAAAATATAAATACCCCAAGTATACATTAATTTTCAAGCAAATTTTTATACACTAAAAATGGAGTTGTTACATTTTTTTAACTTGTAATTAAAATGCAAAATAATTACTTATAACTTGTGCTCAGGCTAAAATACCCCTTTATGGATTTTTGAATTTTTTTTGTAAAAACTTGTATAGGAAATTTAGGGTTGTTACATTCTACCCTCCTTAAAAAAAAATTCGTTCTCGAAATTTGTAAAAGGAAAGTGTAACAAATTCAAGGAAAGTTTGGTGACTGTAGTATGGATAGTGTATAAAAAGGTGGTGTAAGGGTTTAAAAATATGAAAAAGGCTTATTAGTGTTACCTTGGTCAACTGTTTTGGCTTCTATGGCTGCTAAGGTGTTACAAGGTGTTAGAGGTACTTGATAGTGTATGAAAAATATGTGAAGGAATGAAAGGATGCGAAGGTTTCGGTAAGATTGTAAAAAAGGTGAGGAAATGTTGGATTAGGACGGATTCAAAGTATATAGAATGATAAGATTCAAGGAACATGAATTATAAAGAATGTTTTAGTTGCTGGTTCTTGTGTTATATTGCTTAGGTTGTTCACGTAGAACAGAACTGCATAGTATGGTTCTATACAGCTCAGACCTGCATGGGCCACCAATAAAACCTGTCATGCCCCGCTTCCCGGTATACGGCGAAGGGGACGCGACTGGTCCGCTACGTATTTACTCTGAAGTAAATACGCTAAGCGTATCTAAGCAATATAAAGTAAATACACAAGGGACAAAAGATATGAACTGAACATCAACTTTATTTATAAACAATATTTTGTACAATGCATGGAAAAGTAAATGCATGGAATAAAGCGATGCCTAAACAATAGCATAACAGAAATGAAAAAGTATTGAAATGGAAAGTGTACACTGACTAGAGCTCGGGGTTTTCACTGAACTGGTTCAAGTCTTCAGCAGTGGGCTCGATCTCTGAAGTATCCAGATCACCTGACGACATTCGAAGAAGAAAGAAAGAGAATGTCGTCAACGAACAGGTCGCTCGATAAGTCCTAAAGATAAGCGAGAAATAGAATAGATAGAGAGTAAGAGAGAGAGAGAGTAGCTTTTACAGTTGTATTATATTGTTATATTGTTGTATTTAGTGTTAACGCTGTTGTTTGTAGCTTGGTACAGAAGGATGCCAGTGTATACGAGAGGAGTCTCACTTGCCCCGGAGACTAAGGTATCAGGAACTCAAGGAACCGTTATGCCACGGTATAACAGCAACGGAATATAGGTTAGGTGTCTTATGGTTGCAGTCTCGTGCCACTTCTAACACCTTCTGTACCAATCTACCCCTTAAACCCCGTGATGTCTTGATTGTATTGTTTGTGTTATATTGCAACTTGTATTGTCTTGTATTATAGATTGTATAGTTGGATGACTGACCAAAATCATGATATCAGTAAACGGATGTAATTATATAATCATGTAAATGGAATATCTGGAGAATAATGTAAATGGATGTATATCCATGGTTCGGTTCAGTCAAGTTGATTGAATGTATTGAATAGATTGAATATAGAGATTCTTGTTGAATTAAAATATTGTAGATTGTAAATTGTAGATTATAGATTGTAGATTGTACTTGAATCATATTCAAGTCAGATTATAATGAAACTCAAAGTAAATTGAAGTTCTGATTGTTTTGATGTTATCAGTAACCGTTGCACACGGGCGGCGGGATTTGTGTCTTTTTCAAAGACGATTACCTTTTTGATAACACCGTTGTTAAGTTATTTACCTTAGATAGGCAAGCATCCATTTCTCCGGCTCCTCGAGGCTCAAGAGATTGGTCCCGCTTAAACCTATGTTTATTAGGGTCCTTATTGTAATTTATAGAACTTGAGGGTTTTTTATGTAGAAATACTTTTATATACTTTTCAAAATACACCCCAAGTATTTATTAATCGTCTTTAGAGTTGTAATGAATGTAGATTTTATATTGTGATATTTCTAGTGAAAATATCCTATTTTCATAATAAGTGGTATTTATTTGTAATATTGGTTTTGTATGGAATTCATGGTATTTTAGTGTAAAATTGATTCTTGTAAATTTTAGAAAAAGGTGGAATATTTATATCATAACAAAATAGGTATTTTAATGATAAATATACATATATTTATTCAAAAATAATTTTAATATATATTTTATATTCTAAAAATCTCATTTTCTCAAGATGTCGTATTTTAAATCTTTCGAGACCGAATGCTCCTTGCGGAGGTCTGAATCTCGCACTACTAAGTCCGAGAATGTGCGATAATCCGCACCATCCCGAACGGGTTCCCCAAAATGGGTTGTAGCGGCACTTTGCAAAGATTGTATAAATACTAAATTCTTTATAAAACGGTTTTATTAAGTAAATGGTATTTATTTCTAAAGATGTCAATTTCCCGTATTCTATGTTCTAGGGCCTCCTAAGTCAACTAAACTACTCCTAACTGGTCCAAAGCGACAAATTGTGAGATATCCCTCAAATCGCCTCTTCACCGCCAATTGTGGCCAGGTAAGTACAAGTGAAGAAAGGAGGGATCCGCTCACGAAATACCGTGAGACGGGCCTTTTAAAATTACCTTTCTCACTTGTCCAGCCTAGGCACCACAAAATCAGGTTTAGATAAATGACTGAATGCCCACAACCTTCCTCTGTCCTAATGAGTGCGACAATCCTTAATTGGCTGAGTCTCGATATTTTTATTATTAGCTCAAATGTTATTTATTTATAAAGATGTATCAATACTAAACCTTTTAGAAATGGTTTTATTAAGTAAAGGGTATTTAAATGAAAATGTTTGTTTTCCCGTATTCTAAGTTCTCGAGGGTATCGTATTATGTTGCATATGAGTGTGTGAGGAGATAGGTCATTACCTCGTGGTCTACTTAAAGGTATAGCAAGTTTAATGAAATTAAATGTATAATTGAAACAATATGGTATTTAAATGAAAAATACGATAAAGTAAAATGAAACTTGATCAATTTGGTTGATTAGTGTTTAATAGTTAACATGAGAGAGTTTAAGCATAATTGTATTAACGAGAAGTGAACTTTTATAAGAAAACCGAATAAGAAATCGGATTTGTTCCGATTCCGTCGGGTTTTGTAAATCCGTATTTTTTTAGAATAGAAAAGAGAGATAGAAAATAGGACTTACGGGTTTTGGACAATAACGAGAGTGAGATGGAAGAAGAGGAATCGCAGGCGCGTCGATTCGTCGCCGAGAGTTCCTAGAACAATCGCCGGAAGTTCGCCGGGAATTTCGCCCTAGCTTCGCTTCGTGCTCGTTTTCAAAATACGCAAGATTTCTTGAGAATTTTAGAGAGTTGGCTCAGGGTTTTGGGTGAGAGGGTAGAGGGTAGGGATGGTATTTATAGGGTTAGGCTAGGGTTAGGGTAGATGTAGGGTTTTAAATAAAAAATAATGTAAAAATGTATGAAAATTCATTAAAAATGGAGTAAAAGAGGTATTAAAGGCTCTCTGGAAATGATCTCAGAAATTGAAGTATGCAGTGAAGGTGGGAAGGGGAAAATGCAACTTTTTGCCGTTGACGACTCGGCCGACCGGCCGAGTCCGGCCGGCGGCGCCGGCCCGAGTCGGCCGGTCGGCCGAGTCAGGCCGAGTCGGGGGCTCGGAATGTGGGGGGTCGCCTGGTTAAGCCTCTGGTGCAGTTAGTTTAGTGGGTGTAGTGGGAATTTCTGGAGTTATCATGTGTTGACTGTTGGGCTTCTATAAAATTTTAAACAAAATAAATATTAAAAATAATGTGGGGCATAGGATTTGAACTGTAGTAGCTTGGTTCAGCAGTGCAACGTATTATCAATGAGCCACAAGCTCTTTCTTGTAATTATGGAGTTATTTCATTACTTACAGTAGTTACAGAAAATGTAAATACCCTAAGTATACATTAATTTTCAAGCAAATTTTTGTACACTGAAAATGGAGTTGTTACATTCTTTTAACTTGTAATTAAAAAACAAAATAATTATTTATAACTTGTGCTCAGGCTAAAATACCTCTTTATGGATTTTTAATTTTTTTTTGTAAAAACTTGTATAGGAAATTTAGGGTTGTTACATTCTACCCTCCTTAAAAAAAATTTCCTCCTCGAAATTTGTAAAAGAAAAGTGTAACAAATTCAAGGAAAGTTTGATGACTGGAGTATAGATAGTGTATAACAAGGTGGTGTAAGGGTTTAAAAATATGAAAAAAGGCTTATTAGTGTTACCTTGGTCAACTGTCTTGGCTTCTATGGCTGCTAAGGTGTTACAAGGTGTTAGAGGTACTTGATAATGTATGAAAAATGTGTGAACGAATGAAAGGATGCGAAGGTTTCGGTAAGATTGTAAAAGAGGTGAGGGAATTTTGGATTAGGACGGATTCAAAGTATATAGAATGATAGGATTTAAGGAACATGAATTGTAAAGAATGTTTTAGTTGCTGGTTCTTGTGTTATATTGTTTAGGTTGTTCACGCAGAACAGAACTGTATAGTATGGTTCTATACAGCTCAGACCTACATGGGCCACCAACAAAACCTGTCACGCCCCCGCTTCCCGGTATACGGCGAAGGGGACGCGACTGGTCCGCTACGTATTTACTCTGAAATAAATACGCTAAGCGTATCTAAGCAATATAAAGTAAATACATAAGGGACAAAAGATATGAACTGAACAGCAACTTTATTTATTAATATTCTTTTGTACAATGCATGGAAAAGTAAATATATGGAATAAAGCGATGCCAAAACAATGGCATAACAGAAATGAAAAAGTATTGAAATGGAAAGCGTACAATGACTAGAGCTCGGGATCTTCACTGAACTGGTTCAAGTCTTCAGCAGTTGGCTCGATCTCTGAAGTATCCAGATCACCTGACGACATTCAAAGAAGAAAGAAAGAGAATGTCGTCAACGAACAAGTCGCTCGATAAGTCCCAAAGATAAGCGAGAAATAGAATAGATAGAGAGTAAGTGAGAGAGAGAGAGTAGCTTTTACAGTTGTATTATATTGTTATATTGTTGTATTTAGTGTTAACGCTGTTGTTTGTAGCTTGGTACAGAAGGATGCCAGTGTATACGAGAGGAGTCTCACTTGCCCCGGAGACTAAGGTATCAGGAACACAAGGAACCGTTATGCCACGGTACAACAGCAACGGAATATAGGTTAGGTGTCTTATGGTTGCAGTCTCGTGCCACTTCTAACACCTTCCGTACCAATCTACCCCTTAAACCCCGTGATGTCTTGATTGTATTGTTTGTGTTGTATTGCAACTTGTATTGTCTTGTATTATAGATTGTATAGTTGGATGACTGACCAAAATCAAGATATCAGTAAACGGATGTAACTGTATAATCATGTAAATGGAATATCTGAAGAATCATGTAAATGGATGTATATCCATGGTTCGGTTCAGTCAAGTTGATTGAATGTATTGAATAGATTGAATATAGAGATTCATGTTGAATCAGAATATTGTAGATTGTAAATTGTAGATTATAGAGTGTAGATTGTACTTGAATCATATTCAAGTCAGATTATAATGAAACTCAAAGTAAATTGAAGTCCTGGTTGTTTTGATGTTATCGGTAACCGCTGCACATGGGCGGCAGGATTTGTGTCTTTTTCAAAGACGATTACCTTTATGATAACACCATTATTAAATTGTCTACTTTAGATAGGCAAGCACCCACTTCTCCGGCTCCCCGAGGCTCAAGAGATTGGTCCCGCTTAAACCTATGTTTACTAGGGTCCTTATTGCCATTTATAGAACTTGGGGTTTTTTTTTATGTAGAAATACTTTTGTATACTTTTCAAAATACACCCCAAGTATTTATTAATCGTCTTTAGAGTTGTAATGAATGTAGATTTTATGTTGTGATATTTCTAGTGAAAATATCCTATTTTCATAATAAGTGGTATTTATTTATAATATTGGTTTTGTATAGAATTCATGGTATTTTAGTGTAAAATCGATTCTTGTAATTTTTAGAAAAAGGTGGAATATTTATATCATAACAAAATAGGTATTTTAATGATAAATATACATATATTTATACAAAAATAATTTTAATATATATTTTATATTCTAAAAATCTCATTTTCTCAAGATGTCGTATTTTAAATCTTTCGAGACCGAATGCTTCTTGCGGAGGTCTGAATCTCGCACTATTATGCCCGAGGATGTGCGATAATCCGCCCCATCCCGAACGGGTTCCCCAAAATAGGTTGTAGGCGTTTTGCAAAGATTGTATAAATACTAAATCCTTTAAAAAACGGTTTTATTAAGTAAATGGTATTTATTTGTAAAGATGTCAATTTCCCGTATTCTATGTTCTAGGGTCTCCTAAGTCAACTAGACTGCTCCTAACTGGTCCAAAGCGACAAGTTGTGAGATATCTCTCAAATCGCCTCTTCACCGCCGATTGTGGCCAGGTAAGTACAAGTGAAGAAAGGAGAGATCCGCTCACGAATCACCGTGAGACAGGCCTTTTAGAGTTACTTTTCTCACTTGTCTAGCCTAGGCACCACAAAGTCAGGTTTAGATAAACGACTGAATGCCCACAACCTTCCTCTGTCCTAATGAGTGCGACAGTCCTTAATTGGCTGAGTCTAAATATTTTTATTATTAGCTCAAAGGTTATTTATTTGTAAAGATGTATCAATACTAAACCTTTTAGAAATGGTTTTATTAAGTAAAGGGTATTTAAATGAAAATGTTTTTTTTCCCCGTATCTAAGTTCTCGAGGGTATCGTGTTATGTTGCATATGAGTGTGTGAGGAGGTATGTCATTACCTCGTGGTCTACTTAAAGGTGTAGCAAGCTTAATGAAGTTAAATGTATAATTAAAACAATGTGGTATTTAAATGAAAAATACGATAAAGTGAAATAAAACTTGATCAATTTGGTTGATTAGTGTTTAATAGTCATCATGAGAGAGTTTAAGCATAATTGTATTAACGAGAAGTGAAGTTTTATAAGAAAACCGAATCGGAAATCGGATTTGTTCCGATTCCGTCGATTTTGTAATTCCGTATTTTTTTAGAATAGAAAAGAGAGATAGAAAATGGGACTTATGGGTTTTGGACAATAACGAGAGTGAGATGAAAGAAGAGGAATCGCCGGGGCGTCGATTCGTCGCCGAGAGTTCCTAGAACGATCGCCGGAAGTTCGCTGTGGCTTCGCTTCTTGCTCGTTTTGAAAGTACACAAGATTTCTTGAGAATTTTAGAGAGTTGGCTCAGGGTTTTGGGTGAGAGGGTAGAGGGTAGGGGTGGTATTTATAGGGTTAGGCTAGGTTTAGGGTAGATGAAGGGTTTTAAATAAAAAAATGTAAAAATATATGAGAATTCATTAAAATGGAGTAAAAGAGGTATTAAAGGCTCTCTTGAAATGATCTCAGAAATTGAAGTATGCAGTGAAGGTGGGAAGGGGAAAATGCAACTTTTTGCCGTTGACGACTCGGCCGACCGGCCGAGTCCGGCCGGCGGCGCCGGCCCGAGTCGTCCGGTCGACCGAGTCAGGCCGAGTCAGGGGCTCGGAATGTGGGGGGTCGCCCTGTTAAGCCTCTGGTGCATTTAGTTTAGTGGGGTGTAGTGGGAATTTCTGGAGTTATCACGTGTTGACTGTTGGGCTTCTATAAAATTTAAAACAAAATAATGTGGGGCATGGGATTTGAACTCTGGTGGCTTAGTTTAGCAGTGCAAAGTATTACCAATGAGCCACATGCTCATTCTTGTAATTATGGAGTTATTTAATTACTAAAGTAGTTACAGAAAATGTAAATACCCCAAGTATACATTAATTTTCAAGCAAATTTTTGTACACTAAAAATGGAGTTGTTACATTCTTTTAACTTGTAATTAAAAAGCAAAATAATTTCTTATAACTTATGCTCAGGCTAAAATACCCCTTTATGGATTTTTGAAATTTTTTTGTAAAAACTTGTATAGGAAATTTAGGGTTGTTACAACGCCGAGCTTATCTTCCTAGGTCTCATCGACCGACCCACAGCACCGATCATAGGCGTCTCCGCCACGGCTGCACGAATCTCGCCAGATGCGAGATATCCGCCGCCCATGATCCCGCGTTCCACGCCATCGCATTTCCCCATTAACGAGCATATCTCGTCATTAATGGGGAATCTCGTCTGTCACGCGCGCGTAACGCCAGGGGCGTAACGGCTGGCGTGAATCTCACACTGGGGACTTCCTTGCAGGTAGCTCGGCCTCAAACACCTCAAGCTTATTGAGATCCACACGTTCCTGGAGGCAACCTCCAACTCAATCTCAACCATCCATCAGCGCTCGCTGCAGATCAACAGAAGGTAACATCTGAAGGAGATCGAGATATCCATCAGTTGGCGCCGTCTGTTGGAATCTAGTTCCACTCAACGAAAGTTCACCTTCCGATCTCAACTTCATGGCGAGCGATCACTGCGACGATCCAAGCTCTAGCCACGACCTTCCCCATAATGGAGGCGCGGATGGATCCCCTCCTCCCTCCAACGCCATTCACGCCCTATCTGCTCGGATAGATCGACTCGCATCCGTCGTGGAAGCGCTCGTCCGTGTCCAAACGGCTGGGCAAGCTCCCCAGGTCGCCGCTCCTTCACCCCGGGACTGGGACCCCTATAGAGGGAGTGAAGGCTCTTCTCACTTCGGCACGACCGAACGCCGCCTCGCTGTCTCCGGCGGCCGCAGATCCCCTGGGCTAACCAATTCAATGACCCGCTGGGCACCGTACAGCTCAACACCGAGATCTCTGTCACGCCCTGCTTACCAGAGTGCGCTAAGATCGGCACGTGACAGAGCCAACCATGCTACCTGTGGCTAGGAAACATCCTTGCCCATTCACATTACGGCTGTCTATAAGATATCAAGAATAGTAGAAATAAAATAAACTATCTAGTACATGTCTATATGCCAGAATAAACGAGTCAAGAAATAATATATACTGAAGCAATAAATCCAATAAGCAATAACATCTGGAAAGTACGTCCCAAATACGGGCTCACATCAGGAAATGAAAATGCTGAAAGAAAACTAAACTAAACTAAATACCAAATTGCTCCTCACTGTTTGGCCTGTCGACTGAAGTACTCTTGGTCGGCCTGCGAAAGAGATAAAGGATCTGAGCCATGCAAAACCCAGACGTCAGTGCGTCATAATATCAAACGATAAAATATAATCAGGAGGTAACAAGATATGCAGGCATGAGTATGAACAGTAATGAGTGTATAAGAGCAACACGAATATAGAACAGTGAAGTGTATGTACATGCGGTGAGTAATCTGTACTACTGGGTTAATTACTCTCAAGTCTTTGAAATCAATTTGTTGAATCGTCGATGTAACTCAATAGTATCCCATGCATGCCCGGGACCACGGTCAAGACTCTCGGGCTGAATCTGAGACGTGCCGCTAGGCAGTAAACAGGTAACATGTACAGACGAATGATGTCAGCATCATCATCCTGGGGTTGGCCTAGCCCGTAAAACTGATCAGTATAAGCGTCGAACTGTTGAGTTACAAGTCAGCTTTCATCATTGATTTCCCCATACCCCCAAGTTTATGTGTTCAAGTCAGATATTGATAAATTTAGAGCTAATGCCAACATAGGATCAAGCAGGTATAGATTTTGTCTGAAATAGATAACAGGATACGTCCATCGGGACGTCAAGTCAGGATTGTCGGCATTAATAAGAAGATCAAGTAACAGGTCAAGCAGTGGTGTATCAGGTCATACCAGCTGGTGCATATATATCGAACGGATGCCCGTAAAATAAACTGTAGTAAGTACGGATGCACGATAAAAGTACGGATGCACAGTAAAACACGGATGCACAAATATTTATCAGGGATTACATCTACAACTCCATGACTACGCATGATGCACATTATCAAGCATGGGGTGCTAATATACCGGTAACATGATATAATTTGACATGGCATGCAACTAGATATATAATCAATAACACGGATACGAACGGATATCGGAGAAACGGTAAAACTGTAACATGGATGTGAAATGCAATGAACATATAATAATTCTATACTTATGGATGTAAAATACGTTGCATAACCTGTAACGAGATAAAATTGCATGCGACTAGATATGTAATAAGCTGTACGGATGTGAACGGATATTGTAAAACTGTAAAACTGTAACATAGGATGCACAATGCAGTAAACATGTGATATTTTTATTCATATGGATGCAAATATAATAACATAGCATGTAGCAAGAAAAACTTGCCTGAACGGATCCCATGACGGGGTGCATACGCTGCGTCCGACGTCGGGTAAACGTCACAATGCACACATGGCGCACAGAACTGAACCAAGCAAAGCAAGAATGTGACCACGCTGGCTGGGGATGTCCACTGGGTTGCTCGGATCGTCAGCGATGAGCACGGCTCCGGCGATCACCGGAAAACGGAATCCAAGAAGAGATAAAGAAAAGAGAAGAAGGAGAAGAAGAAGAAGGGGGAGAAAGAGAGGGTTGTTTTCTAGGCTTGGGTGCTCTGGGGTCAGAGGTGAGGCGAGGGAGTCGTCGACGACGATGGGCCGTCGACGGCGAGGTGCATGCGATGGTTCTCAGGCAAGGGCAGTGGGTGTTCTTGGTTCTTTGGGTTGGTTGCAGCGGGGATAGCAGGAGGGAGAAGAGAGGTGAGGAGGTTGGCGATGAGATGATGGAGGCGAGGTCGAGGGTGAGGCGAAAAGGTCGGGAAGATGGACGGCAACGGCAAGGCAGGGCAGGGTGAGCGCTAGCATGTGTTTTGAGTCGGAGGCAGGAGAAAAGAAAGAAGAAGAGAGAGAGATGCGAACGTGGGTAGAATAAAGAATAGGGTTGAAAAATATTAAATATTTATTAAGAGAGAGAGAGGAGAGAGTCACGAGAGAGAGAGAGCTGTGAAATTTACTAAAAGATTTTAGATTAAAAAAAATCTTTAACAGATCATATATTTTGTTAATAAAATATAAATTTTTTAGAAATTGCATATGAAACAGTTTTAAAAAAATAGAGAATAAAATATTAAGAAAATTTGAGATTTTTGCTAACACAAAAATAGTCCAAAATCCGTCCAGGTCGGGTCTAAAATTATAGTTTGAAAATACGGTTAATATACCTGTCAGTCAAAACCAAAATAGGATATCCGGTTAAAGAAAATGCATGCCCCCAAGAACGGATACACGTAGCGTGCACGTAGCCATCCAAACAAGTCCGTTTCACTGAACGGGACGAGAACATGATATACGGATGCTACCACAGGATTTGGGGTATGGTGCAGGTCATGCAAGATATTTTTAAAATATTTTATTTGATTTTACTTGTTATATTGAAAAATGCAGATGTCGGATATAATGCAGTTATACGAATGAAAGTGCACGGATTCTCATAACTAGCCAGGTTAAATCATAAACAGGAATCATGACGAGTTTCCAGTATGCGGGTCGGGTCGGATGTAAACACGGATACCAATACACTATTCGCACCCAAAACACGATAAATCAAGAAATAGCCATAGATAAAAATTACCCAAAATAGAACTGGTATAAATGAACTAGGGTGTTATATATAACCAACTATAGAAAGAATTTCGTCCTCGAAATTTCCGGAACAAGTAAAGATAAACAAACATGAAACTACAAGAAGAGGCGTGGAAACTTTTGTCGAATCTCGTCTTCTCATTCCCAAGTCGATTCTCCATGCGAGCGATTCTCCCATGAAGCAAGTACGAGAGGGATAATCTTGTTCTTGAGGACTTTATCTCTTCGATCAACAATCGACGTCAGTCGTTCCTCATATGTAAGTCCTCCCTTACAGTCAGCTCCGAATGATCTAGCACGTGTGTTTCATCTCGAACATATTTACGGAGTTGAGATACATGAAACACGTCATGAACATTCGCCAAAGATGGTGGTAATGCCAATCGATAAGCTACTTCTCCAATACGCTCAATGATATCGAAAGGCCCCACAAATTAAGAACTAAGCTTGCCTCGACTCCCAAAACGAATCACTTCTCTAGTCGGTGATATCTTTAAGAATACACGATCACCAACAGCGAACTCTAGAGATTTTCTCGATGTATCAGCCCAACTCTTCTGCTGATCCTGTGCTGCCTTTATGTGATTCTGGATAGTATTAACCTTCTCTACTGTTTGCACGATAAGATCTGGTCCAAACAATCTTCGTTCTCCAATATCTTCCCAACAGACGGGTGAGTGACACTTGCGACCATGTAATGTTTCGAATGGAGCCATCTGAATAGTCGCCTGAAAGTTGTTATTGTACGAAAACTCCACCAAGTGTAGATGATCCTCCCATGAACCCTTAAAGTCCAACATACAAGCTCTCAACATATCTTCAAGAGTTTGGATCGTTCTTTCTGACTGGCCATCTGTCTGGGGATGATAAGCAGTGCTAAACTTCAATCACGTCCCCAAACTTTCCTGTAAACTCCTCTAGAAGTGCGATAAGAATCGGGTATCACGATCAGAAACGATGCCTACAGGTACTCCATGCAATCTCTCAACCTCCTGCATGTACCGTTCTGCTAACACTTCCGTCGACTGACCAACTCGAAACGGTATGAAATGGGCTACCTTGGTCAATCGATCAACAATCACCCAAACTGCATTGTTGCCCTTTGGACTCTGCGGTAAACCTGTCACGAAATCCATGGTTATATGTTCCCACTTCCACTGAGAAATCGGAAGTGGTTGCAATAAACCAGCTACCCTTTGATGTTCAGCCTTAACTTGCTGACACACCAAGCACTTCGCTACAAAGCGGGCAATCTCCCTTTTCATGCCCTCCCACCAGAAATGCTGTTGTAGATCACGGTACATCTTCGTGGCTCTTGGATGTACAGAATATGCGGAACTGTGCGCCTCCCTCATCACTTCTTCACGAATGTCTCCTTTCGGCACACACAAACGGATACCATAACGCAACGAACCATCTTCATGAATTAACAAGTCCGTTTGAAGTCCCGCTTTAACTTGTTCTCGAAACTTCTACAATCTTGGATCGTGCGACTGCGCTGCTTTAATATTATCGATCAACGATGACTGTACTTTCAACTGTATCAACTGTCCCGAAGAATGCGGTAGCACGATCTCCAATTCGAATCTTCGAAAATCATCGATAAGCTCTTTTTGCGTAAATACGTACTTTAGGCTTTTGTGATCGGTGAATACTTCGACCCTTTCGCCCAATAAGTATTGTCTCCAAATTTTCAAGGCAAAAATCACTGCTGCAGGCTTCAAATCATGAGTTGGATAATTCTTCTCATGGGTCTTCAACTGCCGCGATGCGTAGGCTATAACCTTCCCATGCTGCATCAGAACACATCCTAAACCTTTCCCAGATGCGTCGCGGTGAATCACCAATCCTCTGGAACCGTCTGGTACGGTCAAAATAGGAGCGGTTATCAACTTTTGCTTCAACGCCTCAAAAGCTGACGCACAACTATCCGTCCATACGAACGGTACCTCCTTCCGTGTAAGCTTGGTCAAAGGCCCAGCCAGTCGAGAAAAATTCTCCACGAATTTTCTGTAGTATCCGACAAGTCCCAGAAAACTTCTGATCTCCGCTATATTCTTCGGAATCAGCCAATCTTGAACTGCTGCAATCTTCTCGGGATCAACGAGAATTCCATCTCCGGATACGACGTGCCCCAAAAACTTCACTTCTTCAATCCAAAACTCGCACTTACTCATCTTTGCATATAATCTTTCTTGCCTCAACGTCTGCAGTGTGATCTTCAAGTGTTCAGCATGCTCTTCTAGGCTCTTCGAGTAGACCAGAATATCATCGATGAACACCACTATAAACTGGTCCAAGAACGGTGAAAAGATTTGGTTCATCAAGTCTATAAATATCGCCGGTGCATTCGTGATTCCGAATGGCATCACTAAATACTCGTAATGTCCATATCGAGTTCGGAACACATTCTTGCAAATATCCTCTGATTTAACTCGAACTTGATGATATCCGGATCGCAAATCCAGCTTCGAGAATACCCTCGTGCCGCTGAGTTGCTCAAATAATTCACCGATGCGAGGGATCAGGTACTTGTTCTTAATAGTCACTCAGTTTAATTCTCGATAGTCGATGCACATCCTCCTTGTGCCATCTTTCTTCTTGACTAGAAGAACTGGAACTCCTCAGGATGAATTACTGCTGTGAATCCAACCCTTCTCTAGCAATTCGGTAATCTGCTTCTTTACTTCTTCTAACTACACTGGTGCCATCGGATAATACGCCTTTGAGATTGGCGCTGCACCAGAAACAAGATCGACCGCGAACTCCACATCTCGCTTTGGCGGTAAACCCGAGATGTTCTCGAATATGTCCATAAACTCTCGAACTACTGCTAGCGCTTACTCCTTATCAACTTCCATCGACGTAAGAACGGCACTTGTCGGCCTAGCCCTGAACTCGACTTGCCCGATAGAACTGCTACCTCCAGCAAATACGAACTCCGGATGCCCGGGAATCTGGAAAATCACTTTCTTTGCCCTACAATCAATGTAAGCGTGGAAAGTGCCGAGAAAATCCATTCCCAAGACAACAACATAACTGCCGGTATCGATCACCAAGAAATCTGCAAATAACTCTCGTCCACAGATAACAATTGAACAATCCTTGCACCCACTAGTAGATATGATCTTCCCGTTCCCAGTGTGTATGTCCCAACAACAAGACAGGGTCGTGCAAGAAATCGAATGTGCAGCAATAAACTTGGAAGACATAAAACAATGGGATGCACCAGAATTGAATAATGCTAATGCAGGAAAATCATGAACAAGTAGAATACTCGAAATGACTTCCCCTGACGCCTTGGCCTCTTCGGCCGTCAGAGTAAAGGCTCGAGCTTGATTGGGCCCTTGAGTTATCTGCTTCTGCCCCTGAATCTGCTTCTGCGGTGGCTTCTGAGCATCATCCTTCAAACGGAGCTTCGAAGGACAAGCATTAATAGTATGATCCGCTGATCCACAAACCAAATAGAGTCCAAACCTCCTTTGACACTCCCTCTGCAAGTGTCCAGGTAGACGGCAGAAGTCATAAAACAACCTTCCTTTCTGCTCGGGCACGATAGGCTTCTTCATCGGTACGATGCCACGTCGGTTCAATGGAATACCTCTGTGTATAGGCGCTCGGTTCGGCGTAAACGCCGTCTTCCGTACCACAACTGCCTGCTGCGTACCCCTTGTCTTTACTGATAAGCTCTGTTGCTCTCTGGCTGCTTTAAGAACTTGCGAGAAAGTGGTCAATCCCATAGATATAATGTGCCTCTGGATTTCCACGTCCAAACTGCGCATAAACCTTCGTGCCCTATCAGCTTCTTTGGCTACCAAAGGTCCCGCGAATCGGCTGAGCCGTGTCTACTCAGCCGCATGTGTGTCCACGGATCCGCCATTCTGCTTTAGACTAATAAATCTTTCTTCCATTTCTTCCCGTGTAGTCTGCGGAAAAAACTTCTCCAAGAAACTCTGCGAGAAAGTTGTCCAACTGATCGGCTTGGGCAAACAGGTCTTTTCCACGATCCACCACTCACGGGCATAATCCACAAATTGGATACGTACAACATCCACTCTCTGTTCGCATCCGTATCATTTATTGCATCTCTAATTGCATGCCACATCATACTATTTCATGTTGTTATTATATTTCGGAAAGAACTTCTCCAAGAAACTCTGCGAGAAAGTTGCCCAACTGATCGGCTTAGGCAAACGGGTCTCATTCATGAGCCACCACTCACGGGCATAATCCACCAATTGGATACGTACAACATCCACTCTCTGGTCCTCCGGAATCTGTGTTGCAACAAGCAGATTCTCTGTATTGACTAACCACTGCTCCGCTGGCAACGGCTCCTCCAAACCAGTGAAAGTGGACGGACCAAGTCTCCTGAAATCCGCCACGGTACCCACATGCTATACTGGTTTGGCTGCAACAGTATTTACGGACTGCTGGACGGTCCGCAAACCTTCCTGAAAAGCTTCGGCTTGCCGCTGGTTTATCTCGGTTTGCCGCTTCTGGTTCTCCAGCATCCCACGAATTACTCCAAGCAATGCGGCTTCATCAACACGCCTCTGGTACGACCGCAGGTTTCTGTCTGCCATGATCCTGCAACCAAGACACCGAAGAGCATCAGTATGGTAAACAAGATTCAAAACTTGCGATAAAACATAAAATGGTAAGCAATGATACCGAGAGAAGTAAGGTAATATCACGACCATAAATCAAGGAAATGAATCAAGAATAGGACTCCAAGTTACTTAAATAGAGTACTGCATTCTAACCATACTGCAGTTCATAATTACAATCACATAACTCCGTTCAAGTCACCCAAATCCTAGTATCAGAAAAGAGAAACAGTAGGTAACCAGAAGGATTCAAGTCGAGATGCAAAGTTGTTTGCATATCATTAAGACAAGGGTCAAGAGAAAGATATGATTCAAGAATCACGATAACAATATGGCAGGACATGTTCCTAATTACGGGTATTCTAATTCGTGTATTGGGTCCAATACCCAACTACAAAAGAATAAAACCCGATTAACCTAAATCCCATGTCTCTGATACCAAACAAACCCTATCACGCCCCGCTTACCAGAGTGCGCTAAGATCGGCACGTGACAGAGCCAACCATGCTACCGTGACTAGGAAACATCCCTTCACAGTCACATTATGGCTGTCTATAAGATATCAAGAACAGTAGAAATAAAATAAACTATCTAGTACATGTCCATATGCCAGAATAAACGAGTCAAGAAATAATTTATACGGAAGCAATAAATCCAATAAGAAATAACATCTGGAAAGTACGTCCCAAATACGGGCTCACATCAGGAAATGAAAATACTGAAAGAAAACTAAACTAAACTAAACTAAATACCAAATTGCTCCTCACTGTTCGGCTTGTCGACTGAAGTACTCCTGGTCGGCCTGCGAAAGAGATAAAGGATCTGGGCCATGCAAAACCCAGACGTCAGTGCGTCATAATATCAAATGATAAAATATAATCAGGAGGTAACAAGATATGCAGGCATGAGTATGAACAGTAATGAGTGTATAAGAGTAACACGAATATAGAACAGTGAAGTGTATGTACATGCGGTGAGTAATCTGTGCTACTGGGTTAATTACTCTCAAGTCTTTGAAATCAATTTGATGAATCGTTGATGTAACTCAATAGTATCCCGTGCATGCTCGGGACCACGGTCAAGACTCTCGGGCTGAATCCGAGAGGTGCCGCTAGGCAGTAAAAAGGTAACATGTACAAACGAATGATGTCAGCAGCAGCATCCCGGGGATGGCCTAGCCCTTAAAACTGATCAGTATAAACGTCGAACTGTTGAGTTACAAGTCAGGTTTCATCATTGATTTCCCCTTACCCCCAAGTTAATGTGTTCAAGTCAGGTATTGATAAATCTAGAGCTAATGCCAACATAGGATCAAGCAGGTACAGATTTTGTCTGAAATAGACAACAGGATACGTCCATCGGGACGTCAAGTCAGGATTTTCGGCATTAGTAAGAAGATCAAGTAACAGGTCAAGCAGTGGTGTATCAGGTCATGCCAGCTGGTGCATATATATCAAATGGATTCCCGTAAAATAAACTGTAGCAAGTACGGATGCACGATAAAAGTACGGATGCACAGTAAAACACGGATGCCCAAATATTTATCAGGGATTACATCTACAACTCCATGACTACGCATGATGCACATTATCAAGCATGGGGTGCTAATATACCGGTAACATTATATAATATGACATGGCATGCAACTAGATATATAATCAATAACACGGATACGAACGGATATCGGAGAAACGGTAAAACTGTAACATGGATGTGAAATGCAATGAACATGTAATAATTCTATATTTATGGATGTAAAATACGTTGCATAACCTGTAACGAGATAAAATTGCATGCGACTAGATATGTAATAAGCCGTACGGATGTGAACGGATATTGTAAAACTGTAACATAGGATGCACAATGCAGTAAACATGTGATATTTTTATTCATATAGATGCAAATATAATAACATAGCATGTAGCAAGATAAACTTGCCTGAATGGATCACACGACGGGGTGCATACGCTGCGTCCGACGTCGGGTAAACGTCGCAATGCACACACGGTGCACAGAACTGAACCAAGCAAAGCAAGAATATGACCACGCTGGCTGGGGATGTCTACTGGGTTGCTCGGATCGTCAGCGATGAGCATGGCTCCAGCGATCACCGGAAAACGGAATCCAAGAAGAGATAAAGAAAAGAGAAGGAGAAGAAGAAGAAGGGGGAGAAAGAGAGGGTTGTTTTCTGGGCTTGGGTGCTCTGGGGTTAGAGGTGAGACGAGGGAGTCGTCGACGACGATGGGCCGTCGACGGCGAGGTGCATGCGATGGTTTTCACGCAAGGGCAGTGGGTGTTCTTGGTTCTTTGGGTTGGTTGCAGCGAGCTTAGCAGGAGGGAGAAGAGAGGTGAGGAGGTTGGCGATGAGATGATGGAGGCGAGGTCGAGGGTTAGGCGAAAAGGTCTTGAAGATGAGCGGCAACGGCGAGGCAGGGCAGGGTGAGCGCGAGCGTGAGCTTTGAGTCGGAGGCGGGAGAAAAGAAAGAAGAAGAAGAGAGAGAGATGTGAACATGGGTAGAATAAAGAATAGGGTTAAAAAATATTAAATATTTATTAAGAGAGAGAGAGAGAGAGGAGAAATTCATGAGAGAGAGAGAGAACTGTGAAATTTACCAAAAGATTTTAGATTAAAAAAAATCTTTAACAAATCATATATTTTGTTAATAAAATATAAATTCTTTAGAAATTTCATATGAAATAGTTTTAAAAAAATAGAGAATAAAATATTAAGAAAATTTGAGTTTTTGGTTAACACAAAAATAGTCCAAAATCCGTCCGGGTCGGGTCTAAAATTATGGTTTAAAAATACGGTTAATATACATGTCAACCAAAACCAAAATAGGATATCCGGTTAAAGAAAATGCATGCCCCTAAGAATGGATACACGTAGCGTGCACGTAGCCATCCAAACGAGTCTGTTTCACTGAACGGGACGAGAACACGATGTACGGATGCTACCACAGGGTTCAGGATATGGTGCAGGCCATGCAAGATATTTTTAAAATAATTTATTTGACTTTACTTGTTATATTGAAAAATGCAGATGTCGGATATAATGCAGTTATACAACATGAGAGTGCACGGATTCTCATAACTAGTCAGGATAAATCATAAACAGGAATCATGACGAGTTTCCAGTATGCTGGTCGGGTCGGATGCAAATACAGATACCAATTACACTATTCGCACCCAAAACACGATAAATCGAGAAAAGCCATAGATAAAAATTACCTAAAATAGAACTGGTATAAATGAACTAGGGTATTATAGTCTCTCGCTAGAGCACCTCGCCCCGAGGCCCGTCACACCCCTGTCCCTCCCGAAGAGGTGTCGGTCAGATCGCCTGCACCCAGGCATGACCGGCACCCCCTCCCTCGACGGGGTCGCGCGGACGGGACTCACCTCGGTAGCTCGAAGACGACCTCGCCGGGGGACCTAAGTAACTTCATCGAATGGAATCGGGGTCGTGGCCAGGCGCAGGTCTCCGGCAGCAGAGACCAAAAATCAGAGTATGACGAATCATCGGGATACCCCGATCAACTCGCCGCCCTTGAAAAGAAGATCGAAGGCATGCATCGAGAAAATCGTCCTTCGAGTGACGTGGCTAAATATGCCGCCGACTCACTCACGCAGCCTTTCACCAAAGAGCTACTCACCGTCCACGTCTCCTCCCGGAACAAGCCCCCGAAGGTCCCCCACTTTGATAGGAAGTCCGACCCGAAAGACCATTTGGATACGTTCACAGCCGGGATGAGTTTCCAGGACTATTTCAATGCCGCACAATGCTGCGCTTTCCATGCCACTCTCATCCGCTCTGGATGAGACTGGTTCCGAGGAATCGCGCCACGCTCAATCTCTACCTTCGATGAGCTGGCCACCCAATTCCTCGGCCATTTCGTCGGGAACAGACGGCAGAAGTGGACCGTTGATCATCTCTTCACCATAAAGAATGAGGACAAAGAATCCTTCAAAAGATATGTCACCCGCTTCTACAACGCCATCCTAGAGGTCCCAGAGCACCGGAACGAGACGGTCATTACGGCTCTTAGGTTAGGTCTTAGGCACAAGGAGTGGCTACGCTCTTTTGCATTAGCGCAACCTAAGACCATGGCTGAGGTAAAGGCCTGGACCGAACGTGAGATCCAGCTTGAGTCCGAGATGAACGCCAACCTGCCCCGGACAGAATAAGCTGATCAGAAGAAAAGGGCCAGGAAGGAGAAAAAGAAGATTGAGCGGCCAAAGCCCTTCTCCCTAAAGTTTCAGGAGTACACCCCGCTCAACGTCTCCCAGACGGTACTGTTGGAGGAGACTAAAGGCGAGAGGTTCTTCAAACTCCCCCCAGTCTCGAATAGGGCGGCAAAGCGCACCTGGGACCTCTACTGCGCTTTCTACAGGTCACAGAGCTAGTCCACCGAGAACTGCAAGTAGCTTTGAGACTACATCGAGGAGTTAATCCGCTCGGGGCACCAGGCAACGTACTTGCGAGACAAGCGGCAATTCGACCGTAAGCAAGAGCACCATCCCCCTCACGGCGAATTTACAATCGGCCAAATCATGGTCATATCAGTGGGGGGTACGACGAAGAACGACGTGACACGGCATCCCTCACTGATCGAGGGGACTGGCGGCCACCCGTGGATGAATGCTAAATTAGTCGTGCCGATCATTTTTACCGACGAGGACCTCCACGATATATCCCTGCCTCACAACGACCCACTGGTTGTCACATCTCGGGTCCATCACTACGAAGTGCAGAGGATATTGGTCGACTCGGAAAGCTCGACGGACATTCTCTTTTATGATTGCTTTCTGCGTGTGGGACTCCCCGTCGGACCTAAGGCCGACCGCCCACGTCTTGTCAGGGTTCACTAACCACTCTATCCCTGTGGAAGGGGTAATCATCCTCCAATATAACATTAGGAAGGCGGGCCGTACGCGCACCGTGCCTGTGGAGTTTATCGTCGCGAGAATTCCATCGGCCTACAACGTCATCCTCGGTCGCCCGACATTGATATCCCTCCAGGTCCAGATATCGACCTACCACCTAGCGATGAAATTCCTACTCGACCAAGGCGGGATAGGTCGGGCCTACGGGGACCAACGAACCGCAATGGTTTGCTTCACTGCAACATTTACGTCTGAGCGGCCAAACAATGACATTGAGGGCGAGGATGACACTTGAGATGAGCAAAAAGAGATCCGGGGGACCCCGGTGGAGCCACTAACACAGGCCCCCCTCATAGAAGGGGACGATGAACGAACTGTTCAGATCGGGTCGCTCTTAACGGGGACTCAACGAGACGATCTATTCCACTTTCTCAGAAGTAACTCTGATGTGTTCACCTGGGCGCTGCCGACATGCCTGGGATCGACTCCAAAATCATATCGCACAAGCTCGGGGTAGACCCTACGGTCCGACCCGTCAGGCAGAAAAAACGAAACTTCGTCCCGATCAAACAAAAAGCGATCGAGGACGAAGTAGACAGGCTCCTCGCCGCCAACTTCATTCGGAACGTGCCTTACTCGGAATGGTTGGTGAACATAGTCAAGCGGGAAGTGGCGCATGTGCGTCGACTTCACCGACCTCAACAAGGCCTACCCGAAAGACAACTATCCCCTCTCTCGGATAGATCAGCTCGTCGATAGTTCGGCAGGCCACGAGCTACTTAGCTTCATGGATGCTTTCTCTGGCTACAACCAGATCTATATGAATCCGGTGGACAAGGATCTCACCACATTCACAACGTACCGAGGGGTATACGCTATAAGGTGATGCCTTTCGGCCTCAAAAATGCCAGGGCTATGTACCAACGCTTGGTCAATCGCATGTTCAAGCCACAGATCGGCAAGAACATGGAAGTTTACGTCAACGACATGCTCATCAAATCAGTCTCGTCGGACGAACACGCTAAGGATCTGGGCGAGGCCTTCGATGTCCTCCGCAAATTCAAGATGAAACTGAACCCCGCCAAGTGAGCATTCGGGGTCAGTAGTGGAAAGTTCCTCGGCTTCATAGTCACCCACCGTGGAATTGAGGCTAACCCGGAGAAAATCAGCGCCATACTTAACATGGCCGCGCTCAAGACTAATGTCGAAATCATGCGGCTGACAGGGCGGGTAGCCACTCTGAGTCGTTTCATGTCAAGGTCTGGGGAGAAGTGCCTCCCGTTCTTCAAAGCTCTAAGGAAGATACCAGGGTTCGAATGGTCGGAGGAGTGTCAGACCGCCTTTGAGCAATTAAAGAGGCACCTTGCGACTCCCCCGCTGCTCACCCGGCCAGTTGAAGGGGACAAGCTATCGCTATATCTAGCAGTGTCCGACCAAGCTGCAGGTTCGGTGCTCATCCGAGAGGTCGAGGGAGTCCAGAAGCCGGTATACTATGTGATCCACGTCTTCAAGGACACGGAAACGAGGTACCCATCCATTGAGAAGATCGTCTTGGCACTCATCGTAGCCTCAAGGAAACTACGGCTCTATTTTCAGGCGCACACCATCCTCGTTCTTACCGAGCGGCCTTTGGGGGTTATCCTCGCCTCCCCCGAATCCTCGGGCCGTTTGGAGAAATAGAGATGGGAGTTTTCCTAGTTAGACATAAAATACCGCCGAAGGCAGGCTATCAAGGCACAAACCCTGGTCGATTTTATCGTCGAGTGCACCATCCCCAGCAAAGAGTCAGAATCCACGCCGGCCTCCGTAGCTCAACCCTCAGTCGATGGAAAGTCCGACTCCGTCCCTGATTGGATCCTTTACGTCGACGGGTCCTCGACCGAGGAAGGCTGTGGTGCCGGCCTCATCATTCGGGGCCCGAACGAGGAAGAAATGGAGTATTATCTGAAGCTCGGGTTCAAAGCCTCAAATAACGTAGCAAAATATGAGGCATTACTGGCCGGACTGCGCATGGCCTCCAGACTAGGGTTGAGAACGATCCGAATCCGTAGTGACTCTGCCCTAGTTGTTGGTCAAGTGACAGGCCGATTCAAGGCACAGGAGCCTCTGATGGTGAATTATCTGGCCGAGGTGAGAAGATTGCGAAAAGACTTTGATGAGGTCAAAGTGGAGAAGATCCTCAGACAGCTAAACGCCCAGGACGACGCCTTGAGTAAGCTGGCTTCGTCCTATACGGCCAACAACAAGAGGAACATCCTCTTCGAGGTCTTACCACGGCCAAGCGTGGAAGACGGGGCGACGCCGGTTCAAGTATACACAGCCCGGGAAGAAGACCGAGATTGGAGGAATCCCCTCGTGGAATTCCTGAGGAGAGGTACACTCCCAGATGATCAAGGGGGGTTCGCCGTCTCCGAGCCAAAGCTCGCCATTTCGTCTGGAGCAATGGGAACCTCTACAATAAATTCTTCACTCAACCCATGCTCCGGTGCGTCGACCCCCACGAGGCCGACTACGTCCTTCGTGAAATCCACGAAAGGGTCGGCGACGCGCACCAAGGGGCCCGCACCCTAATCCAGAAGGCATTGCTCCAAGGGTACTACTGGCCGACGATTCATCAGGACGCCCAGAAGCTCGTCAGGAGATGCAAAAGCTGCCAACTCCATGGAAGCATACCTCACCTTCCGGCTACCAAGATAACAGCCCTAACCTCCCCGTGGCCGTTTGCCCAGTGTGGAATGGACATGATAGGCCAGTTCCCTACCGGTGCGGGCGGGCACAAGTACATCCTCATCACAATGGACTACTTCACGAAGTGGATCGAGGCCATCCCCATCAGGAAACCGGACGTCACTACGACTATCAAGTTCCTGCAGAATAATGTGATATTCCGATTCAGCATCCCGAGGTGTATCATCACCAACCATGGGACAAATTTCGAAAACGAAAAAGTTAAGGAATTCTGCAGCGAATATCGTATTATTATGAAGTTTGCCGAGGTCGCGCATCCCCAGTGCAACGGGCAGGCCGAGATCACTAACCGAGACGTCATCCGAGGTCTCCGGACACGCCTAGAAGGGCGCCAAGGCAGTGTTCCCCTCCGAATGGCGGCCGCGACATGACGTCTTGCCTGAGATTCAGGGCAGATGCTAATTGGTGCTATCCGTCCACCTCTCCGAAGATGCCAAGTTGATTTATGCCACCGTATATCGAAGGTTTAGACGGATGCGTCCGATGTAGCCGACTTCGTCAGATTCCTCCTCGTTTGAGGGGTTTTTGATTGTGGGGACGCTCTTCCCTACAGGCGCAAGCCCCTGCAGTTAATTACGCTACCGCATTGCAGTAACAACTTTCTCCTTCTCCAGATGGTCACTTCGTGTCGTGGGTGTTTGTTTTGTTTTGTTACCCGTGGATTGTTTACGGAGACCGAGTTATGTCGTCGCCCGTAGGGCGTGGACTAGTCCAAATCCGTATTATCTTAGATTTGGGTTTGGGGGTTTGGTTTTTAGGATACGTTAGCCATACTTGAGGCTAAGATCAACTCAAACGTTTGTTAAGGATACGTTAGTCTAACTTTGAGACTAAGATCAACTTAACGGGATCGTTTAGATCCGACAAAAGAGCATTTGGGCTCCATTGTTCCAGTTTAGGGACCTAGTGGTCCATTAAATGTATGGTCGTCAGGACCCGTCACCTCTCCGACGACGTTGAAGGATTACAACGACGGATGTCAGAGGAGTTCAGAGATGTACCCTCGAGCCAGAGTTAATTGGGGGGATTCATAGTCCAGTCTGTTTGAAGGTTTAAGGATACGTTAGCCATCTTTGAGGCTAAGATCAACTTAAACGGGACCGTTTAGATCCGACAAAAGAGCATACGGGGCTCTATTGTTCTAGTTTAAGGACATTGCGGTCCATGGGTAGTTTAAGGACGTTGCGGTCCATGGGTAGTTTAAGGACATTGCGGTCCATTGTTAGTTTTAAGACATCTCGGTTAAGGTTAAGGACGTCGTAGTCCATGAGTTTAAGGACCCCACAGTCCGGCATGTGCTCTGGATGCTTTACACGGGTTCACTGCCGTGCTCTGCGAGGACCAGGCTCCGCTCTGGACGTTTTCCACGGGGTCAAAGAGTGACTTATCCGCGTTCCACGTAACCAGGAATTTTGCATTAAACACGGGTTTAAGGACCCCACAGTCCGTATCAATGTGTGGTCGTCGGGACCCGTCACCTCTTTGAAGACATTGAGGGATTACAATGCCAAGTATCAAAGGAGTGAAGAGATGTACCCTAGAACCGGAGTGGATTAAATAGTCCTTGGCCCAATTTGGGATCAAGACGAATTAATTATGTTATGAGTCCATTGGCCCAGTTACTCACAAATTGAGGACTTATGGCCATCTTGGGCTAAGTCCAATTAGGAGAGGCTTTGCCTCCATCCATTTAGCCAATTGGGCCAAAGCCTAGTGTTAAACACTACAGAGCAATCAGTGTTGAACACTGGGAATGAGGTTGACAAGTTAAGGTTTAACACTAAAAGATAATCGGTGTTAAACACCAGCAACAAGGCTTTTCAGATTAGTGTTAAACACTAAAACAGATCAGTGTTGAACACTGCAAATAAAGCTTTTTAATTAGTGTTGAACACTAAGGCCCAACAGTGTTTTAACACTGGGTTCGAGAGTTTCAATTTAGTGTTAAACACTAAGGCAAGAGGGGTCACGTGGCAGCACGTGAGAGCGCCCTCCTTTCATTTATTCTGCTGAGATTATCGCGTCTTTCAGAGCATCACGTGCCATCACGTGATGGGCATTCAAATGCCTGTGTATTAAAGCTTCTGTCAAGGGTCACGTGGGTCACGTGGGGTGCTGCCTCAAAGGGGCTTTCTGTAGATCTCTTGGGGGGGTCACGTGGTGACACGTGACCCTGCCTCTATGTATGTTGTTTTAGAGGATCTGTTAATCTTTTCCAGGAATCAAGTTCCTCGTAGGGTTAAACCCTGACAGTAATTTCAGAGGAATTAAATTCCTACTTTTTTTCGAAGGTTTATATTCTGAATAGAGTTGGACTCTGAATTTTCTGTAGGAATTAAATTCTTCATATATGTGAAGAACTGAATAGGGTTAAACCCTAATAAAAGCTTTTAAGGAATTAAATTCCCACTTTCTTTTAAGTTATGATCAAGGGAATTAAATCCCCGCTGTTCCAACAGAACTAGGTTCTTAATTAGGGTTAAACCCTGTCTCTTTTTGTTCTGAAGGAATTAAATTCCCATGATACAGGGTCAAGCCCTAATTTTATTTTAAAGGAATTAAATTCCTATAGTTCTGTGAGAATTAAATTCTCATGCTTGCATTCCCTCTCTATGTTTTGGATCTGCATGGCAGGATCTCAACCCATTGAGAATTAAATTCTCAACCTCAAGGGGAGATGTGCACTTTGCAGATCCTCTATCAAAGAGAGAAGAAATATGTTCTTCTGTTTTATGTATCAGAGTTAAACTCTGTTGAGAATTAAATTCTCTTTCTTTCAAAAAGCCTTCCCTTTCTTACCTAGGGTTTTCTTTTGCAGAAGATCCAAGTTCCTCGAAGTATCAAGGCTCTCTCTCTTTTTCTTCCCTCTGCGTATATATATCCCTTTTTGGTGTCTCTTGGCTCCTATTTATAGGAGAAGCAGCCGAGTCAATTAGTTTTTTGACGAATCTTCATTGAGAGATTTGATTTGCATCCATCATTCGTTTTGGACCTTTGGATTATTAGGTGAATTTTATTCACCATTGGATTTCAAGTCCTGGGATTCTCCTTTGTTGCTTCGGTTAGATTTAAAGGGGAAATCTTTCCAAACTCGAGATTTTTCCATAGATAGATGATATTTCATCACCTCTGAATCTTTAATTCGATTGGTTCCAGATAGTCGCTTTCCTTTGGAGAGATTTGAATCTCTTTCAGAATTTAATTCTGTTGACAAAATGGACTTTGAAAGCCGGTCACGTATGACCACGTGACCCATGGTCACGTGTGGGCACGTGACCCCCTTTGGAATGAGCCTTCTTCTTTCTTTTTTGCGCTGTCTTCTGGTTGTTGCTTAACCGTCACGTGCCATCACGTGACCCCTGGTCACGTGTGAGCATGTGACCTTGGTCTGGGCTCTTTTTCCTTGACTTGATCAGGGAACCGATGTGCCTTTGAATCCGCTTTAAAATGTCACGTGCCAACACGTGACCCTGGTCACGTGGGAGCACGTGACCCTTTCTTAAGCCCTTTTTTCTTTGATGTAGTCAGGAAGCTGAACTTGCTTGGCCGGAACTTTTGGGTGTCACGTGCCAACACGTGACTGCTGGTCACGTGTAAGCACGTGACCCTTTTCTCAAGCTTTTTCCTTAAGCTTTCCTGATTTTAAATCAGAAAACAAATGCCCCCACAGCGTTGTTCTCACGTGTCAGCACGTGAGTGCAACGCTGTCACCTCTTGCGACCGTTGGATTCCTTTTGGGATCTGGGGAGATGAAACGTTTCCATTGCCTTCTATAAATACCTCTGTCTCTTCATAGGAGCCTTCACTTTGCTCATCTTCTTCTTCTGAGAACTTTTTCTGAGAATTTAATTCTCTTCTTCCAGAGCTTAGTTCTCTGCCTTGAAACAATTTTCAGAGGTTAACTCTGTTCGAAAAGATTTCTTTTCTTCAGGTAATGTTCTTGGATAAACGATGGACCTTCACATTCCTCTGGATTTTAAATCCAAAACAAGGGTTTTTACCCTTTTCTCTTCATGTTTTCCCATAAGAACCGCTTAACCTTCAAGCTGTAGATCTTTTAGGGTTTAGATGATCTTTGGGGAGATGATGATGGCGTTTCAACTCCATGGAATTTAATTTCCATCCAAAATGTTTCTGGGAATTTAATTCCCTTTTCTTAATAAGGAATTTTAATTCCAATGAAGAACTCGCTTTCTTCACACAGAGGCTTCCTGAGGTCTCTTGGCCTGAGGTTGTTCTTCCGCAATTAGTGAAATGGTGGTTTTGTAATGAATCTCACGACCTTTATTTCAGGTATCATGGATGCCCATCTGTATGGTCTTGACGAGATCATTTCCTATGGGAATATTCGTGCACTGGGCCGCAGTCAGAACCGGGAGTTCACCGATGCTCAATGTGCCGAGATTATGAGCCGCTTTGATGAGTACAATCATCGGCTACTCCCCCGTCGCTCTTCTCTTCTGAGGCTGATCGTGCTGGCGATCAGGGAGGCTCTCCCTCTATTCTGTGCTGGTGTGCCGCTTGGGGCATTGGACGCCGCCGAGGATAAAGTACACTCGGTGTATCTGCTGCACTTGATCTCAAAGAGAAGGCGAGATAATCTTATTGATCTCCTGCATCAGATGTTCCAGCAGTCGGCCATACTTGCCGCCTATCGGAGGGTGGAGGACATTCGTGAGGACCCCGATGCTTGTGATCGTGAGAGGAAGCATACTCGGGAGGTTCGAAACGCTTGGAAAATCTTAAATACAGTTAATTTTGAGTTTCTCAACCCATGTCCCGCATCTGAAGTTTTACCATTGTAAATGTGTCCTCTGTATTTTGTATGAACCCCTTGAAGTATGAGTGACAATTGTTATTATGTCTTTCTATGTTTGCATGTCTTTTCTCTGGGATTTTATCATTTTGCTACTGTTGTTGTTGGTGCTTTCAATATGCGGGGTGCTACTCCATTTTTTTAGTGTACATCACGTTTAGGCCTCACGTGGTCTGCACATGGGGTCCCTTGATGTGGCTGTTCACAAAATCTTCTCATGCTCTATTTTCAGCGCACAATATTAGACGCAGAAAAAAAAGGCCTTGGAAATAGTTCCATCTCCTTGATTTTTGATGCCTTTCCTTTTTTGGGCCTTGGAAATAGTTTCACCATGCAAGATTTTCCGCGCACAGCACTTGATGCATTTCCTTATATATGAGGCTATAGCTTCCCTTTTCCTCTCACAAAGAGATTTATATTATTATTATATTTTTTTTTATCTTGGAGTAACTTGTCTTGAGAGACAAACGAGCGCCATGGCCTGCAATCGCCCTCATGCTCGTCGACAGCCATGGGAAGTTCCTATTGAGGAAATGGTCCCCCGCTTTGCTGCTCGGTTGGTGGATCCCCTCCTTACTGACAACGAATGCGACTCAGCCATGCATGAACTCTCGATCCGTAGGGGGTCCCCCCTCCCGATGGGTTCTCTCTGGCTCCGGATGATTCTCAAGGCCGTGCTTGCCGACGTCCCTCCTCACCCGGCGGAGATGACTCTGGCGATGCTCGACGCGGCAGAAGAAAAGCTCGAGGGTTTTCATGAAGCGTGCCTGATTACTCAGGCTTTGAAGGATTGCTCAATTTATCTGCTGAGCCAGATCAAGGCCCGGCGAGCTATTATGTCTGCTTTCGCGGACGAACACGGCGCCAATCGATGGGGAGCGACTCCTCGTGAGAACCGTCGCTTTGACGTGTTGGAGAAAGCAGAGAGAGAGATGGAGAATTTTGTCCTCTGTTTCATTAACCCTTGTGCCGTTGATCCCATGTTTGGTGACCTTTTCCGTTAGCGTAGAATACTTTTAAATTAGTCCCTCTTTTTTTTTTACGCTTTATGCCGAGATTCCATGTAGGCTTGGTGCTAGTATGTATGTTTCCGCTTGCATAAATAAACTTTGTATTCTTCTCATGAGAACTTTCTTTAACTGCAAATGCTACCATCACTTTCCTGCGCATCAGACCTTTTCGGGTATTATGAACGTTCATGCGATTGCAAATGCTATTATTATTATTATTCCCTTTTTGAATACTCATATGATTGCAAACGCATGCTTGAAATATGTCGGAAACTTTTCTTGTTGCCTTTCACATCAGGCGATGTGAGCGCGTTTTAGATCGATTATTCCCGTCAACTGGAAGCCCATTTATATGGTCTTGTCAATGTCTTGTTTCCAAGGCTGTGGTTACGAAAGCGAGCTTACGTGGCCTGATAGAGCGATACATAGCGAACATAAGGTTGTGGCTCTCGATAAAGCTGCCACGTTCACTCGTGAGAGGGTCGAGGCTCATAAGGCCACTGAGAAAGAGCTTGAAGCCCGGCTCGCTTCGTATCAGGCTCAACAAGCTCAAGCGGAGGCTCGTCTTTTGGAGATCTTGCGTCATGAAGCCGTAGTCCAACAAAAGCAGGATGAGCTGACCAAGTTGCTGAATCGCCCGCCGGCCTGAAACATTTGTATCTTTTCCTTCCTTTTTGTACATACTCATGGATGAGGGTATTTTCTTTTTGTTTCTTTCATGAATTGTACTTTGTACCCATTTTGGTTTATGAATAGAAGATACATTTTTCTTCTAAATGGTGTGTCCCCCTTTTTATTGAATGTATTCTGCGGATATTCTACCTCGATCTTCTTGCAGGACAGCGATGGCTTAGGATTCAGGGTTAAGATCTGCTTTCTAAGACTTTTGCATTTTACGAGCCACGAGGGTCTCATAAAGAGTTTTTCTCCCTACAGGTCGAGAGGATCCCATAGGTGTAAGTTCTTCTTAGAGATCGTGAGGATCCTTAAGCGAGTTTTCCCTTGAGAGTCGTAAGGATCTCACAAGAGAGTTTTTCTTCCTTACAGGTCGTGAGGGCCTGCAAGTGCCGGATGTGATCACCCTTATCCGTGTTTCACGGAGTCAGGGGTCTATTAAGGTATCGTAGTTTAAAGACGTCACGGTCAAGGTTAAGGACCTCATAGTCCGTGGATTTAAGGACTCCACAGTCCGCTGTTAGTTTTAAGACATCACGGTCAAGGTTAAGGACCTCATAGTCCGTGGATTTAGGGACTCCACAGTCCGGTGTTTGGTTGCAGGGACCCGTCACCTCTTTGAAGACGTTGAGGAATTACAACGCCGGGCATCAAAGGAGTGAAGAGATGTACCCTTAAACCAAGGCAAAATCTGTAGGGAATCGGGGTGGTTGATCGTTAGTTTTAAGACATCACGGTCGAGGTTAAGGACGTCATAGTCCGTGGATTTTAAGGACTCCACAGTCCGGTATTTGCTCTGGATGCTTCACACGGGTTCACTGCCGTGCTTGGCGAGGACCAGGCTCCGCTCTGGACGTTTTTCACGGGGTCAAAGAGTGACATTATCCGCGTTCCACGTAACCAGGAATTTTGCACTAGATGCTTCACATGGGTTCACTGCCGTGCTCGGCGAGGACTAGGCTCCGCTCTGGATGCTTTGCACGGGTTCACTGCCATGCTCTGCGAGGACCAGGATCCGCTCTGGATGTTTTACACGGGGTCAAAGAGTGACATTATCCGCGTTCCACGTGACCAGGAATTTTGCACTAGATGCTTCACACGGGTTCACTACCGTGCTCGGTGAGGACTAGGCTCCGCTCTGGATGCTTCACACGAGTTCACTGCCATGCTCTACGAGGACCAGGATCCGCTCTGGACGTTTTCCACGGGGTCAAAGAGTGACATTATCCGCGTTCCACGTGACCAGGAATTTTGCACTAGATGCTTCACACGGGTTCACTGCCGTGCTCGGCGAGGACTAGGCTCCGCTCTGGATGCTTCACACGAGTTCACTGCCATGCTCTGCGAGGACCAGGATCCGCTCTGGACGTTTTCCACGGGGTCAAAGAGTGACATTATCCGCGTTCCACGTGACCAGGAATTTTGCACTAGATGCTTCACACGTGTTCACTGCCGCGCTCGGCGAGGACTAGGCTCCGCTCTGGATGCTTCACACGGGTTCACTGTCGTGCTCTGCGAGGACCAGGATCCGCTCTGGACGTTCTCCACGGGGTCAAAGAGTGACATTATCCGCGTTCCATGTGACCATGAATTTTGCACTAGATGCTTCACACGGGTTCACTGCCGTGCTCGGCGAGGACTAGGCTCCGCTCTGGATGCTTCACACGAGTTCACTGCCATGCTCTGCGAGGACCAGGATCTGCTCTGGACGTTTTCCACGGGGTCAAAGAGTGACATTATCCGCGTTCCACGTGACCAGGAATTTTGCACTAGATGCTTCACACGGGTTCACTGCCGTGCTCGGCGAGGACTAGGCTCCGCTCTGGATGCTTCGCACGGGTTCACTGCCATGCTCTGCGAGGACCAGGATCCGCTCTGGACGTTTTCCACGGGGTCAAAGAGTGACATTATCCGCGTTCCACGTGACCAGGAATTTTGCATTAGATGCTTCACACGGGTTCACTGCCGTGCTCGGCGAGGACTAGGCTCCGCTCTGGATGCTTCGCACGGGTTCACTGCCATGCTCTGCGAGGACCAGGATCCGCTCTGGACGTTTTCCACGGGGTCAAAGAGTGATATTATCCGCGTTCCACGTGACCAGGAATTTTGCACTAGATGCTTCACACGGGTTCACTGCCGTGCTCGGCGAGGACTAGGCTCCGCTCTGGATGCTTCACACGAGTTCACTGTCGTGCTCTGCGAGGACCAGGATCTGCTCTGGACGTTTTCCACGGGGTCAAAGAGTGACATTATCCGCGTTCCACGTGACCAGGAATTTTGCACTAGATGCTTCACACGGGTTCACTGCCGTGCTCGGCGAGGACTAGGCTCCGCTCTGGATGCTTCACACGAGTTCACTGCCATGCTCTGCGAGGACCAGGATCCGCTCTGGACGTTTTCCACGGGGTCAAAGAGTGACATTATCCGCGTTCCACGTGACCAGGAATTTTGCACTAGATACTTCACACGGGTTCACTGCCGTGCTCGGCGAGGACTAGGCTCCGCTCTGGATGCTTCACACGGGTTCACTGCCATGCTCTGCGAGGACCAGGATCCGCTCTGGACATTTTCCACGGGGTCAAAGAGTGACATTATCCGCATTCCACGTGACCAGGAATTTTGCACTAGATGCTTCACACGGGTTCACTGCCGTGCTCGGCGAGGACTAGGCTCCGCTCTGGATGCTTCACACGGGTTCACTGTCGTGCTCTGCAAGGACCAGGATCCGCTCTGGACGTTCTCCACGGGGTCAAAGAGTGACATTATCCGCGTTCCACGTGACCAGGAATTTTGCACTAGATGCTTCACACGGGTTCACTGCCGTGCTCGGCGAGGACTAGGCTCCGCTCTGGATGCTTCACACGGGTTCACTGCCATGCTCTGCGAGGACCAGGATCCGCTCTGGACGTTTTCCACGGGGTCAAAGAGTGACATTATCCGCGTTCCACGTGACCAGGAATTTTGCACTAGATGCTTCACACGGGTTCACTGCCGTGCTCGGCGAGGACTAGGCTCCGCTCTGGATGCTTCACACGAGTTCACTGCCATGCTCTGCGAGGACCAGGATCCGCTCTGGACGTTTTCCACGGGATCAAAGAGTGACATTATCCGTGTTCCACGTAACCAGGAATTTTGCTGATTGTATCCGCATTTCACGAGATGGAGGTTTGACTGTTGGCGATATGTATACCACCGAGCCGTGGAACTGGGAGTTGCCGCTGTTCCGCTTAGCTTGAAGTCGTGTCCGTCGTTACGAGACGAGTGTTGGGATGATCTCTAGTTCGCTTGTGGCCCGTCGAGATTTAGCTTCTTTCTGGGGGAGGGAGGTATGTTCCCTTTTTGTTTATGCCATTGGATTGTATACAGGGTGTGATGGAACATCACCTGTAAGGCATACATTTTATTTTTATTTTATTTCTTTTTCCGTGATGCTCTATCGTTTCGGCTTTTATATCGCGAAGGTCGCGATTGCCCCATCATTTCGGCTATTTTTCGCGGTGCCCAATCATTTCGGCTATTTATTTATTTTCTACTCGCTGCTTTTTATTGCGAGTTGCCCCATCATTTCGGCTATTTTTTATGCCTTCATTCTTACTTGCTGCTTTTTATTGCGAGTTGCCCCATCATTTCGGCTATTTTGTAGGCATGTGTGGCTTGTTAGCTTTTTCGCCGCGAGCTCGGATTTTGGACACCGATTTCGGCATCAGCATCGCTGCAACTGGGATGTTGCCAGGAGCGAATCATCATTTGCCATGAAAGAATTTGGGATTTGATACCGGTTTAGGCATCAGCATCGCTGCAACCGGAATATTGCCAGGAGCGAATCATCATTTGCCTCTGTTGATGTTGAACAAAGGTGGCTTAGCAAACAGGGTTAAGGTCCTGTCGACTAAGGCTTTTGACTTCATGAGCCGTAAGGGTCTCACAAAGGTATTTCTCCCTACAAGTCATGAGGATCTTGCAGGTGTATTTTCTCCTTAGGGATCGTGAGGATTCCTAATTGTATGTTCCTCTGTAAGTCGTAAGGATCCTACAAGAGGGTTTTCTCCTTATGGGTCGAGAGGACCTACAAGGGTTGGACTTTGCTGGGGAAATGTTTATTTGCGCCCGTGGATTGTATACAAGGGTCAGTATTGAGCCTCTTGTAGGGCAATATCGAAGGTTGCGGAGGATTTGCTTAAGAACAGGTTCAGGTTTCTGTAACTTAAGACTTTCAAATCTCATGAGCCGTGAGGGTCCCATAAGAGAATTCTCCTTACGAGTCGTGAGGATCTCGTAAGTGTATTTTCTCCTTAGGAATCGTGAGGATCCCTAAGTGTGCTGCTCCTTTGTGAGTCGTAAGGATCTCACGCCGGTGGTTTCTCCCTACAAGGTCGAGAGGACCCTACAAGTGTCTTTTAACGAGGTTGCGCCTTTTCGGGTTTTCACAAACACTCGCCGGTAGTCCTGCTGTTTTTACTCACGGAGCCCTTTTGGGTTTTCATCCGTGCCCATTTTGCTTATGGACATACCGTTTTTTTTTCTTTTTCACTTTTTTTTACAAGGTCGCGCCCTTTCGGGTTTTCACGAACACTTGCCGGCAGCCCTGCTGTTTTTACTCACGGAGCCCTTTCGGGTTTTCATCCGTGCCCATTTTGCTTATGGACATACCGTTTTTTTTTTATCATTTTTTTTATCTTCTTCTTTTTTTTTATCCATCTCGTCAACCTAAAGATGTTGCGGTAGTAGTTTAGGGACGTTTCGGTCCGTCGTTAGTTTAAGGACGTTTCGGTCCGTCGATAGTTTAAGGATGTTTCGGTCCGCCGTTAGTTTAAGGACGTTTCGGTCCGTCGTTATGGGAAGGCCGGCTGCTGCTTGTAAAGTCTGAGCCTAGGAAGATAGTGAGCGGACATAGTCATCGTCATCTATCATTGACCCAGGCTGTGGCTTATTAAGCGTAGTATTTCTTTAAGAAGCGGCCGTTTATTGGCCTGAAAGGCCTTTCACCGTGCATGTCCATGAGTAGGTAGGCTCCACCCTGGTAGACCTTGTCTATGATGTACGTGCCTTCATAGTTTGGCTCAAATTTTCCCCGCTTGGCACGATTGGGGATCATAGGTCTTTTGACCACTAGTACGAGTTCGCCTTGGCGGAATGTCCTCGGCCTGGTCAATCTTTCGTACGAGCGCGTCATCTTTGCTTTGTAGGCCTCTAGATGTTGTTGCGCTATGAGCCGGGTTTCGTCGAGGGCATCAAGCTCCTCAAGCCGAAGGTGAGCATTTTCTTCGTTCGTCAGCTCGTGATGGACTGCTATTCGTAGAGAGGGGAACTCTATTTCGAGGGGGAGCACTGCTTCCGTCCCAAATACCAACGCGTACGGCGTTGTGTTTGTGGCCGTCTTGAATGTAGTTCGATAAGCCGAAAGGGCTTCTTGCAGCCTTTCGTGCCAGTCTCTCTTATTCCTGGAAACGGTCTTTTTTATGATCTTCGTCAAGGTCTTATTGAAGGCCTCGGCCAGACCGTTAGCTCGTGGATTGTAAACCGAAGAATATCTCCAGTCTATATTGTGCTGCTGTGCGAAGCGGTTAATCTTATGGCTTCGGTAGGCCGGCCCATTATCGGAGATAATCCGCCGTGGAGTTCCGAACCGATAGATGACGTGCGTCTTGAAGAAATGGAGGATATTCTCCGTCTTCACTTCCTTCAGTGGTACTGCTTCTGCCCATTTGGAGAAGTAATCAGTCGTTGCCAGGATAAAACGGTGTCCCCGGGATGATGCTGGCTCAATGGGGCCGACTATGTCAGTCCCCCATATTTCGAATGGCCAACTAGCCACCGTTGGGTGCAGTGGATTCGGATGTTGGTGGATGAAGTCTCCATGAATCTGGCATGAGTGGCATTGCTTCGCATACTTGAGGCAGTCCTGGATCATCGTGGGCCAGTAGTAACCCATCCGTTTAATTTTTAACTTCATCTTTGGGCCTGCTTGGTGAGAACCGCAAAGTCCGTCATGCACTTCCTGAATGACTCTTTCTGCTTCGTCAGGTCCTAAGCATCTCAGCCATAGAGAATCAAATGATCTTTTGTATAGAATATCGTTGACGAGAGCGAAAGATAGAGCTCGTTTCATGAACTGATGTCTTGAGGACGCTTCTTTGGGCGTTCGGTGGGACTTAAAGTAGTCTATGAAGACTTCCCTCCAGTCTTCGGCCTTCTCATGGTCTTTTATTTGTAGGGTCGTCTGCTCAGTCGCTCCCTTTTCTTCGCATAATTCCGGAGACATTTCTGCCGGGGCGAGCACTCGACGGCTTTGTACCACGATTCTGACGTCATCGAGGTTCTCGTCAGCCAGTTCTTTAGCAAGTTTAGCCAACGCGTCTGCTTTGCTGTTTTCCGCGCGCGGTATGTTCTCCAAAGTATAGGAGGGAATTTGGGTCAATAGTTGTTGCACCCTTTCGCCGTACTTCACCAACTCCGGTTTGCACGTTTGGTAGTCACCATTTACCTGACTAACGACCAGCTGAGAATCCCCGTATATAAGGAGGTCTTCAATTCCCATGTCGATGGCGATCTCGAGGCCTGCTATCAGAGCTTCGTATTCAGCTTCATTGTTTGTCCTCGGCTCTGTTAAGGAGAAGGCGAAGCGCATTATCCCTCCTTGTGGAGTTGCAAAGATGAGGCCTATCCCTGATTTGATCATTGGGATACCTTGTTTCTGTTTCTTTATAGAGGACGCTCCATCGAAATAGAGTTCCCATCGGGTGCTTCCGCCGCTAATCGCATCAAATGCATGCTCGTCCGGCAAATCACAGTTCAGAGGAGAATCGGCCGGTATCGGGTGCTCAGCGAGGAAGTCGGCAATGGCCTGGCCTTTCACTGCCTTGAGAGGTTGATACGTTATCGAGAACTCCATCAAGAGCAGGGCCCACTTAGCGAGTCGTCCCGTCAATATGGCTTTCGACATCAAGTACTTAAGAGGGTCCACCTTCGAAATAAGACGGACTTCATGTGCTAATGCGTAATGTCTAAGCTTTGTTATTGCGAAGATCAACGCCAGGCAGTGCTTTTCAATGGGGGAATAGTTGCTTTCTGCCCCCAGCAGCACTCGACTTAAGTAGTAAAGTGCTCTTTCTTTCCCCTGATCGTTCTCTTGCGCCCATAATGCGCCTAAGGAACCTTCGAGGGCGGTTGTATAAAGAATGAGGGGTTCCCCCTTGACCGGCGCAGCCAACACCGGAGGGTTCTGCAGATACTGCTTGATCTCGTCTAGTGCACCTTGGCATTTGTGATCCCAAACGAATGGAGTTCCCTTCTTCATCAGGTGGCTGTAAGGACGGCATTTGCCTGAAAGATTGGCGATAAATCGCCGGATGTATGCGAGCTTCCCTTGGAGAGACCGCAACTGCTTGAGGGTTCTTCGCGGAGGCATTTCCATGATCGCCTTAATCTTTGACGGATCTATTTCAATACCTCGGTGTCGAACGATGAATCCCAGAAATTTGCCCGAGGAGACTCCAAACGCGCATTTGAGGGGATTCATTTTTCAAATTATATTGCCGAAGGCGTCGAAATACAGTCTCTAGATGCTTTAAATGATCTTCGTATGACATGCTCTTTACTACGAGGTCATCGATATAGCACTCGACGATGTCGTGTATGAGGTCGTCAAAGATCTTTGTCATGGCCCTTTGATAGGTAGCGCCAGCGTTCTTTAGACCAAAAGGCATAACCCTGTAGCAAAATATACCCAAAGGGGTGCGGAAAGCGGTGTGCTTCTGGTCTTCGGGATGCATCTTTATCTGATTGTATCCTGACGAACCATCCATAAAGGAGAAAATCTCGTGAGTGGACGTGTTATCTATCATTAGCTCGGTTACCGGCACCGGGAAATCATCCTTTGGACAGGCTTTATTGAGATCCCTGAAATCCACGCATATGCATACCGTCCCATTCTTCTTCATTACCGGGACGATATTGGCGATCCAGTCGGGATATTGGACTTCTTGGATAAATCCAGAATCGATCAACTTCTTGACTTCGGCGTTGATGCTCATCTCAAGCTCGAGTCGCATCCTTCTCGGCGCCTGCTTGACTGGTTTGATATTCGGGGATATCGCTAATTTATGTACAGCAATCTCCGGATCTAATCCTGGCATCTCGGAATAGTTCCACGCGAAGCAGTCTTTATGCTGTAGGAGCACGTTCTTTAACGCAGCCACCCTTTCTTCAGATAGCAGCTCGCTGACAAATGTCGGTCGCGGATCATCTGCCGATCCCAACTCAATCTTCTTGAGGTTATCTGCAGTAGTATGTATGCCATCTTCCAGTTCTTTCGGAGCTGGCGGAAATTCTGAGATCACCTCATCATTGCTGTTCTCAAAGCACCGGGGAAGGTCATCTACGCTCTCGGGCTCTTCTCCTAATATCGTAATCGTATAGCAAGTGCGAACCCGCTCCCTGGACTGAGGTGGACCCGGTTCTGCTCTTGCGGCCTTGGGCTCATGCTTTTGCGGCGGCGTTACCTTCCAGCCGTCGGATAAAGCGAATCTGCCCCGTCGGTACTGGTCCTCGACCCAGTTCTTGAAGGTGAAGCAGTCTTCGGTAGGATGTCCTATGGCTTGGTGATAAGAGCAATAACTCAGATGAGAAGCCTTGCTAGCTTGCTCAGGATGTCTAGACTCTGGAAGCGTGATCATTTGATGTTTTATAGCGAGGTTGAGTAACCTCTCCGTATTGTCTCGGGGGAAGGAGTACGCTCGACTCATCTTCTTCATGAGGGACAAACCCGAGCCGCTTCTTGATTTATTTCCGTCTCTGCGTCGGGCCTTTCGTACAACGGGTTGACGAGGATAAGCGTCTTTGTCTTTTGCAGCACGTTGAAATAGACGTTGCGTCCTGGCCTTCTCGTAGATGGCCATTTCGCGGTTGTGGTCTTCCCGAGCTTTCTGACCCATTTTCCTGATAGGCTTGCCCATTCGTTCTTCAAATGACGGACTCGGCGCTTCAATCGCGGGGTCTAGTTTTGATGGGGGGTTGGCATCTCCTGACAGGGCATCCTCCTTTTCATCAAAGGTATATATAGCGTAGCTGCTGTGAGCCCGTTCCCGTTTTCCGGCTCTTGCGTATCCAAGCCTGAGTGTTTCCATCTTTCCGTTGGGCAATTTGCGTTGAGTCCCGGGGACATCCCAAATCCTGTTGTAGAACTGCGCCTGCCGAACGGTCTGTTCTAAGGGTACTCCTTGGCGCTTCAATAGCTTCTTTAATCCATTTGTATAGTATCTGGGCAGACGGATGGGTTGGAGCCTGTCAAGTGTAGCATCCGCGCCATGCCAGATTTCTTTCTCTATTTTCGACTCTGAGGATCGGTAGAATAGGATCACCTTCTCACCCCTTCGCCTGGGAGGGACGTAAAATGTTTGCAGGTCCTGCACATTGTGAGCCTGAAGCGTGTCGAGATTCTTGTAGTGTTCTCGCGGTACCATAGTGATTTGCAAACTATGGTCATCGCCAGGGGGTGCTTGTATTGACAGCCGATTGGAGAACAAAACATTAACTCCATCTTCTGAATCACTTCCAAAGACCAACACGGGGGCGGGCGTCCCCAGGTTGTTGCGTTGAGATGGCCCTGCATAAACTATCTCTTCCTCTTCTTCGGTGTCGCTTCCGAAAACGGGGATGGTGGCGACGGTTTTGTTCTCCGGGTTGCGACACCTTTCTGTATCCTCGAAATCTGGCAAAAAGCACTTCGCATCTTCGTATTTGCGGACTTCGTTCATGGAAAATAGGTTTAACTCACCTGTTACGGTATACTCGAAACCATCCTTGAAGTACTTCATACACTGATGTTGTGTAGAAGGGATGATATTGTACTCGTGCAGCCAAGGACGGCCGAGCAAGGCGTTGTAGCAGGTCTTGGCGTCAATGACATGGAATTTGATGTCTGTGACGAGAAGTCCAAAGCGTAATGTTAGTATCACAGATCCGAGAGTCCGTGACGATTGTGAATCGAAACCGGAGATAGTAATTTTGTCACGAGCGAGGTGTTGCACGCTCATGCAGATTTCCTTCAACACCCGAACATTAAGGAGGTTGACGGAGGATCCATTATCCACCAGGATCTTGCCTATCTTGATATCATGGCAGTATCCGGAGACATATAGGGGACGGTTGTGGTCGCACGTCCCGAGAAGGAGGTCTTCGTCACCGAAAGTGATGTCGGCTGTATGCACTTCCTCCAGTTCATCCTTCATCTTTTCAGTGGCGAGGAAGGCTTGGAATTGCTCAGGTTCTTGTAACGCCTTAATTAGTGAGTCTCGCGCTTCTTTTGATAATAGGAGGGCATCGAGAATGCTAAGCTGAGAAGGTAGCTTCCTTAGGTGCGCGAGGATGTTGTAGTCCACTTTACCCTTCCTAGGCGGGTCTTTGGCAGCCATCTCTCTCATGACTTGGTCATCTAAAGTGACATCTTCAGTGACCTTTTCCTTTCCCTTATCCTTTCTATTCCCGGGCTCAAGATTCTTTTCTGGGAGTGTGCGATTGCGCAGCTGAATGTTCTCGCAGATCTCCGATTCCTCCTCTTTCCCCAACACGGATTCTTTGAAGAGAGGGCCCAGAGCGATTTCTTCATCAGAGTCGCTCCCAAAGGTGAGAACTTGTGACCCCCTGGCGTTTACCATGTAACAGTTGCCAGTAGCTCTGTCGTGCCCATCGATAGTACTTCTTCGCTCCCGACGGCTCTTGCGTTTCATGCGCTTAACATGTTGCCGACGAGTGACATATCCTTGCCACCGTATCTTAAAGGCATCGCACTCCTCCGTGGGGTGTGAGATTTTCCGGTGATATGCGCAATAGTCAGGGTGCCTCTCCACCCCATCGTGTGTGTTTCCTTCCGAGGGTGGTAGCTTCATTCCCATTGACATGGCTTTGGCAAACCTTTTCCTCGTCTTGAATATCTTCTTGTCTACTTCGGATGCCTTTCGCTCTGGTAGTTCAACTCTTTCGTTCAGCCGCCCGCATTTGGCTCCTTCCGATGTGGCCATCTCACGCTTCTGGTCCGCTTTACATTTTAGACGAATCTCGTCTAGAAAAGCGTCGATCATTTCGTCTGTTGGCCATGCACGCTCTGGTACAGGCTCTGCCTCCAGCTTTTTAGTGCCAGGAGTTTTCCCATCATCGGTAAACGAGTGGGAGATTACATTACAACTCGCCACATATCCTTCGGATTCATCCGACGAGCTTTCTCCATCATCTTCCTCTTGAAAGATGTGGTTGAGGAACTCTTGCAGTGTGACAGGAGTTCGCGCCTTTTGATTGTATTCTTCCAACACGTCGATTTGCTTCTGCAAGTTCGTGTGTTCGTTTCCAAGCTTCACGGGCTTCTTGGATTTATTCTTCTTTTTTTTCGAAGATTTTGACGGTTGGGCGTGAGTATTTGGGCCCTTATCGCGAATCTTCGTAATTGGGCGGGGTTTCAACATTCCTTCGATAATTTGAGGTTCAAGAGGGTCCTTCCATTCGATCGCAGGGCACGCATGAAGGTCTCTCAGCATTCTTTTGGTTTTAGTTGATAGCACGACCTTCCATGGAGCTTCTTCAATAAAAGAACATGTTGCCCCCGGTGTATCCGCTTTCCTAGGAGCATGCGGCTGTGGTGGGTTCACCTTCCACTTTTCGGACAGTACAAACTTCCCCTGGAGGTACTGGTCTTCAATCCATCCTTTGAAGACGAAGCAATCTTCAATCGGATGGCCTACCGTTTGATGGTAAGGACAATAGTTAGGGTTATTCACCTCGGTGGGTTGCGGCGGTCGCCTTGGATTTGGCAGGTTTATAAGTCTGTTGTGTATTGCCAGCTCGAATAGCCGTTTCGTCTTGTCCCGTGGGAACGAGTAGGGACGCTTCATCTTCTCATTATAATACCGACGCATTTCCTCCAGTTGATCTGCCGGTTTCAGGGCGTTAGGTTGCTGTTGGGCATTCGCAACAAAGGTTGCCCTTCCTTTACCCTTGTCATTCCGAGGTTCCGACTTCGGGAGAGGTGGTCTATGACCCATCTGGTCCATCTGAGCCAACTTGTCGATCAAAGCCCGGAATGTGGTTGGCTTAAAGAACATCATAAACTGGGAGATAGTTGCGTGGGGGTCTAGGGTTCCCACAAACATGCCCACTGCGGGCGCTTCCTCAATGCGTTGTTCACATCTCGACCACAAATTCCGCCAGCGTATAGCATACTGGACCCAGGTTTCGCCTGGTTTTACCCTGGCGTTAATCAATGCAGTTATTAGAGTGCGTTCGCTGGCACTTGCGAATCGCTGAGTGAACAACAACTCCATTGCAGCGAACGTTTTGATAGAATCGTTCGGGAGTTCCGAATACCATTCGAACGCAGTTTCCGATAGGCTGCCCACGAACTGGCGGAGCAACAGTTTATCATCACCGCCGGTGTTACCGCAGAGGGCCCGGAACTGGGCGACATGTTGATGGGGGTTGCCGGTCCCCTTATACACGTGGAATTTTGGTATCGTATAGCCTTGCGGGTATTTGATTTGGTCGTACCAGCTCGGATACGGCCGCCCCGTTTTCACGACTTGACCAGCTGCCTCAGTCGCGTGATGAACCCGGATTTGCTGGGCTATGTAGTCAGCCAAGTCAGCCTTAGAGATTGCCTCATCCTTGGCCGTTGAGAGGGCTGGTGGTGGATTTGACGTTTCTCCTCGGTCGTCTTCAAGAACGATTGGGGGATCCTCGGCGGGTAAGTCCTGCTGGATCATCATTCCTATCATATCTTGGAAGAGAAGGCCCATCCGTTGTATGTTGGCCGCTTGTTCAGCAGCCTCTTTGTCCTTTTTCTCCAGTGTCCGGCGAAGGAATTCAGCGTCGGTTTCTTCCTCCCGGCATGCGTCTAAGGACGTTTCTTGGTTTTCTTTTGGCCCGGTGAGCGCGGCTATAGCATTCATCATTTCTTGAAGCTTTTGTTGCTGCTCCTGGGCCTTCGTCACGGATCGGGTTAGCGGTCGGTGGCCCGTAGAAGTGCGGCTTTCCTCTTTTCCAGAGGCCATGTAAACAGTGTGCACCACCATGCCCCCAGACTTAGGGCATCTGGGCTCAGTGCTTTTAGCCGTCGTTGCATGCTGTGGGGTCTTCTCTGGCCTCCTCCTTTTATGAGTCAGTTGATCAACAGCCTTTTGGGGTTTAGCCTGGTGACCAGCTTCCGGTTGGATTTTCAGCTTCTTGTGCTGGCGAGAGAAGTTTGGATCGATGATCGAGTCTCAGGCCTGCCGCCAAACCTTATAGATTTTGGAAGACAGCCGTTGAGGAGATCGGGGCTGTTCGGGTTTTATTTCCACAACCTTTTTTAATGGGGGAGGAGACCTCTTCAGCACTGCAGTAGCAGAATTCCTTCGCACCTTATTTAGCATTTCGAAGCTGTTCCCAGTTGGAACAGCAGCATTCACTTCTGCCACCGGGGCCGATGGAATCAACCCAGAGGGGGAGTTGCCCCCAGCCTTCCTTACTCGGCGCCAATGGCGACGTCGAGCGTGTCGAGTGGACGGCGTAGGGTCAGCGGTAAGAATGGTTTCGTCTTGCCCCCTGTGTAGGTGGGGGGTCGCTGTTGGTGTTAGCCTGTCAAAGACCGACGTCCTTTGGGCAGCAGGAGCGGGAGCTGGAGCCGTCAATCTTGTAAAGACCGACCTTTTGGCCGGAGAAGCCGCTTTGACGATTTCGGGAGCAGGAGCAGCCACTTTCTTAGAAGCAGCCTTCTCTGAGATTGTAGGCCCCATGATGGGTTTGCAGGATTTCTGGCCCAATCTAGAGAAGACCGAGGCGTTGACGTTGGGCGACCGTTGAGAGGAGCCGCGACAGGGGTGAGACGATCAAAGACCGACTTCTTGAGAGCTTCCGTTGTCAGCACCGGAGCGGTGAAGTTTGTCGGCGGGAGCATGGTCCCGAAGAATAATCCTGTGGTGGCGCGAGTGACCTATTCCACGAGCATTGTAAATAGCGAAGCAGCTTGGGGTCCGTAGGCTATACCTCCTGGCGAGGCAGAGCGTTGGTTGCAATTGCAGTCTGAGCAGTTGGAGAATTTCACGGGAGTAGAAGCCATCGATCCTTAGCTTTCTGCAATAAGCAAGACGCCAATTCTTAGTATCTTGAAACCCAAGGGCAACCATTAGCGAACCGCGATTGGTTCGCGAGTCACGACACACGAAGCGTGGAGTGGAAAGAGGAAAAGGTCCCACCGGGCGTGCCAGAATCTGTTCCCCTCCGAATGGCGGCCGCTACATGACGTCTTGCCTGAGATTCGGGGCAGATGCTAATTGGTGCTATCCGTCCACCTCTCCGAAGATGCCAAGTTGATTTATGGCACCGTATATCGAAGGTTTAGACGGATGCGTCCGATGTAGCCGACTTCGTCAGATTCCCCCTCGTTTGAGGGGTTTTTGATTGTGGGGACGCTCTTCCCTGCAGGCGCAAGCCCCTGCAGTTAATTACGCTACCGCATTGCAGTAACAACTTTCTCCTTCTCCAGATGGTCACTTCGTGTCGTGGGTGTTTGTTTTGTTTTGTTACCCGTGGATTGTTTACGGAGACCGAGTTATGTCGTCGCCCGTAGGGCGTGGACTAGTCCAAATCCGTATTATCTTAGATTTGGGTTTAGGGGTTTGGTTTTGAGGATACGTTATCCATACTTGAGGCTAAGATCAACTCAAACGTTTGTTAAGGATACGTTAGTCTAACTTTGAGACTAAGATCAACTTAACGGGATCGTTTAGATCCGACAAAAGAGCATTTGGGCTCCATTGTTCCAGTTTAGGGACCTAGTGGTCCATTAAATGTATGGCCGTCAGGACCCGTCACCTCTCCGACGACGTTGAAGGATTACAACGACGGATGTCAGAGGAGTTCAGAGATGTACCCTCGAGCCAGAGTTAATTGGGGGGATTCATAGTCCAGTCTGTTTGAAGGTTTAAGGATACGTTAGCCATCTTTGAGGCTAAGATCAACTTAAACGGGACCGTTTAGATCCGACAAAAGAGCATACGGGGCTCTATTGTTCTAGTTTAAGGACATTGCGGTCCATGGGTAGTTTAAGGACGTTGCGGTCCATGGGTAGTTTAAGGACATTGCGGTCCATTGTTAGTTTTAAGACATCTCGGTCAAGGTTAAGGACGTCGTAGTCCATGGGTTTAAGGACCCTACAGTCCGGTATGTGCTCTGGATGCTTCACACGGGTTCACTGCCGTGCTCTGCGAGGACCAGGCTCCGCTCTGGACGTTTTCTACGGGGTCAAAGAGTGACATTATCCGCGTTCCACGTAACCAGGAATTTTGCATTAAACACGGGTTTAAGGACCCCACAGTCCGTATCAATGTGTGGTCATCGGGACCCGTCACCTCTTTGAAGACATTGAGGGATTACAATGCCAAGTATCAAAGGAGTGAAGAGATGTACCCTAGAACCGGAGTGGATTAAATAGTCCTTGGCCCAATTTGGGATCAAGACGAATTAATTATGTTATGAGTCCATTGGCCCAGTTACTCACAAATTGAGGACTTATGGCCATCTTGGGCTAAGTCCAATTAGGAGAGGCTTTGCCTCCATCCATTTAGCCAATTGGGCCAAAGCCTAGTGTTAAACACTACAGAGCAATCAGTGTTGAACACTGGGAATGAGGTTGACAAGTTAGTGTTTAACACTAAAAGATAATCGGTGTTAAACACCAGCAACAAGGCTTTTCAGATTAGTGTTAAACACTAAAACAGATCAGTGTTGAACACTGCAAATAAAGCTTTTTAATTAGTGTTGAACACTAAGGCCCAACAGTGTTTTAACACTGGGTTCGAGAGTTTCAATTTAGTGTTAAACACTAAGGCAAGAGGGGTCACGTGGCAGCACGTGAGAGCGCCCTCCCTTCATTTATTCTGCTGAGATTATCGCGTCTTTCAGAGCATCACGTGCCATCACGTGATGGGCATTCAAATGCCTGTATATTAAAGCTTCTGTCAAGGGTCACGTGGGTCACGTGGGGTGCTGCCTCAAAGGGGCTTTCTGTAGATCTCTTGGGGGGGTCACGTGGTGACACGTGACCCTGCCTCTATGTATGTTGTTTTAGAGGATCTGTTAATCTTTTTCAGGAATCAAGTTCCTCGTAGGGTTAAACCCTGACAGTAATTTCAGAGGAATTAAATTCCTACTTCCTTTCGAAGGTTTATATTCTGAATAGAGTTGGACTCTGAATTTTCTGTAGGAATTAAATTCTTCATATATGTGAAGAACTGAATAGGGTTAAACCCTAATAAAAGCTTTTAAGGAATTAAATTCCCACTTTCTTTTAAGTTATGATCAAGGGAATTAAATCCCCGCTGTTCCAACAGAACTAGGTTCTTAATTAGGGTTAAACCCTGTCTCTTTTTGTTCTGAAGGAATTAAATTCCCATGATACAGGGTCAAGCCCTAATTTTATTTTAAAGGAATTAAATTCCTATAGTTCTGTGAGAATTAAATTCTCGTGCTTGCATTCCCTCTCTATGTTTTGGATCTGCATGGCAGGATCTCAACCCATTGAGAATTAAATTCTCAACCTCAAGAGGAGATGTGCACTTTGCAGATCCTCTATCAAAGAGAGAAGAAATATGTTCTTCTGTTTTATGTATCAGAGTTAAACTCTGTTGAGAATTAAATTCTCTTTCTTTCAAAAAGCCTTCCCTTTCTTACCTAGGGTTTTCTTTTGCAGAAGATCCAAGTTCCTCGAAGTATCAAGGCTCTCTCTCTTTTTCTTCCCTCTGCGTATATATATCCCTTTTTGGTGTCTCTTGGCTCCTATTTATAGGAGAAGCAGCCGAGTCAATTAGTTTTTTGACGAATCTTCATTGAGAGATTTGATTTGCATACATCATTCGTTTTGGACCTTTGGATTATTAGGTGAATTTTATTCACCATTGGATTTCAAGTCCTGGGATTCTCCTTTGTTGCTTCGGTTAGATTTAAAGGGGAAATCTTTCCAAACTCGAGATTTTTCCATAGATAGATGATATTTCATCACCTCTAAATCTTTAATTCGATTGGTTCCAGATAGTCGCTTTCCTTTGGAAAGATTTGAATCTCTTTCAGAATTTAATTCTGTTGACAAAATGGGCTTTGAAAGCCGGTCACGTGTGACCACGTGACCCATGGTCACGTGTGGGCACGTGACCCCCTTTGGAATGAGCCTTCTTCTTTCTTTTTTGCGCTGTCTTCTGGTTGTTGCTTAACCGTCACGTGCCATCACGTGACCCCTGGTCACGTGTGAGCACGTGACCCTGGTCTGGGCTCTTTTTCCTTGACTTGATCAGGGAACCGATGTGCCTTTGAATCCGCTTTAAAATGTCACGTGCCAACACGTGACCCTGGTCACGTGGGAGCACGTGACCCTTTCTTAAGCCCTTTTTTCTTTGATGTAGTCAGGAAGCTGAACTTGCTTGGCCGGAACTTTTGGGTGTCACGTGCCAACACGTGACTGCTGGTCACGTGTAAGCACGTGACCCTTTTCTCAAGCTTTTTCCTTAAGCTTTCCTGATTTTAAATCAGGAAACAGGCAGTTGGGTCGAAAAACTACCCCGGATCTTATGGGCCTTGCGCACATCGAAGAAGACCCCTACCGGAGAGACCCCTTTCAGCCTTTGCTACGGTACCGAGGCAATGGTCCCGGCGGAGATCAGGCTACCCAGCTACAGGGTAGAGCACTTCAACGATGAAGAAAACTCCTCGGCCCTCCGAACTAACCTGGACATCTTGTTAGAGAAACGGGACCGGGCTCAGATCAGGACTGCCGCCTATCAACAGCAAACCGTCCGCTACTACAACACGCGAGTCAAGCGTCGCTTCTTCAAAACCGGAGATTTAGTCATAAGGCGGAACGAGTTCGTCGATCAAGGCAAGCTGCATAAGTTTTCCCCGAAATGGGACGGTCCCTTCCTCGTCTCCGAGGTCCTGCTCGGCGGAGCCTGTTTCCCCCAATCAGAGCAAGGCTCTATTTCAAAATTCAAAATTTAAAGTTGAAGCAACGCTTCAGATTCAGCGCGCTGCGCGCCACGTGTCAAACGCAAATGCGCTGCGCCCTAGGCAGCGCACACCCAATTAGAGCAAAACTCTGTTTTAAAATTCAAAATTTAAAAGTTGAAGCAACGCTTTAGATCCAGCGCTCTGCGCTGTGCGGCACGTGTCAAACACAGGTGCGCTAGCGAAGTTGCGCTGCGCGCCACGTGTCAAACACATATGCGCTAGTGCAGTTGCGCTGCGCTCCGCTCTGCGTGCCACGTGTTGAACGCAGGTGCGCTAGCGCAAGATGCGCCAGCGCAAGGTGCGCCAGCGCTGGAATTAAAAATCCCCCACCGTTAGATCAAAAGATCTACTAATAATAAATTATTAATTAATCAGAACTAAAATTGTGTTATGGAAAGATCTTTCTAATCTTATTAAAACAAGAAAATTCTCTTCTGTAAAACAGAAGCCTTAGGATTAAAGATCCAACGGTGGGAAATATTCCCAAATCAATCAGAGAAAAATCTCTTAAAACTGATTCAACAAATCATTTGGCCCTATATAAAGGCCCCTAGACTTCAAGTCTGGGATATACAGAAAGAAAATAGAGAAAACTCTCTGCAAATTTTGAGAAAAAGAAGAGCAAGCACTTAGAAAAAAGAAGATCATTTCTTCATCTTTAAGGTAAAGAACTAGTTCTTAAACAACAGAGATGAAACCATCTTGTAAAAAGAAGAACCATCTTCTAAAAAGATCATAGATCTAGATATTTGATAAAAAGAAAAGATCAAAAAGATCTAATCATAAAAAAAAAACTAAAAGAAGTATTTTAATTCATTCACAGATCTTTTGATCTATAAAAGCAGAGCCCTTTTTATAAAAACAAGAACTTTTGTTCTTGAATCTTGAGGCAAAGCCTCCTTTAAGTAGGACAAAAATTTGTTCTTTGATCTTGAAAGTGCCTTGCACTCATGAATTGCGCTTTTGCGCTTCTTGGACCGGCGCTCAGCGCCAAAACCTGCCACGTGTCAACCAAAGACACAATCAGCGCTTTGCGCTTCAGAAACAGCGCACTGTGCTCATGGGCTGGCGCTTAGCGCTAAGCGCACCACGTGTCACTCATTGGCGCGCCAACAGACTAGCGCAACGCGCTCATAAATTAAAAGCGCAATGCGCTAATGAACTAGCGCTTAGCGCTAAGCGCGACACGTGTCCTCTTCGTGTGTGCTACCTGACAGAAGCGCAATGCGCTCTTTAACTGGCGCAAAGCGCCTGGCGCGCCACGTGGCGCATTGTCAGAACACACTTTGTTCTGATAAAGACAAAAGATGTCAGAACCCAATGCTTAGCATTATTAAAAGGGCTGAGCCCAAATAAAGGCTTAATAGCCAGAGCAAGAATAAAAATGTTAAACATTTTTAATTGGACTTAGCCCAACTCTGGCCATAAGTCCTCAACCTATATTGAACTGAGCACATCTGCTAAAAAATATTCAACAGATCTTAGTCCCAAACTGGGCTACAGATCTTTCAAAACAATTCACACTGGTTCGAGATACATCTCGTTACTCCTCTGATATTTATCGTTGTAATCCTTCAACGTTTTCAGAGAGGTGACGGGTCCCGACGACCACACATTTTTATGGACTGTGGGTCCTTAAACTCATGGACTATAATATCCTTAACCTCGACCGTGATGTCTTTAAACTAACATTGGACTGTGGAGTCCTTAAACCCACGGACTATGATGTCCTTAACTTGACCGTGATGTCTTAAAACTAACATTGGACCATGGGGTCCTTAATCCCACGGACCATGATCTCCTTAACCTTGACCGTGATGTCTTAAAACTAATATTGGACTGTGGGGTCCTTCAACCCACGGACTATGATGTCCTTAACCTCGACCGCGATAACTTTAAATTAACATTGGACCGAGATGTCCTTAAACTACCAATGGGCCGTAATGTTCTTAAACTAATTACCGACCGCAATGTCACAAAACTGAACAATAGAGCCTAATTGCTCTCTTGTTGGATCTAAACGATCCTGTTAAGTTGATCTTAGTCTAAATAAGAATAACGTATCCTTAACAAACGTTTAAGTTGATCTTAGTCTAAAATTAGACTAACGTATCCTTAAACCCAAACCCCAAACCCAAATCTAAGAAAATACGGACTTGGACTAATCCACGCCCTATGGGCGACAATATAAATTAGTCTCCATATACAATCCACGGGCAACCACAAACATAAAACAAACATACACGACACGAAGTGACCATACGGAGAAGGAGAAAGTTGTTACCGCGATGCGGTAGCGTAATTAACTGCAGGGGCTTGCGCCTGCAGGGAAGAGCGTCCCCACAATCAAAAACCCCTCAAATAAGAGAGAATCTGACGAAGTCTGCTACATCGGTCGCATCCGTTTAAACCTTTGATACACGGTGCTGTTTACCCCAATCAGAGCAAAGCTCTGTTCAAATTCCAAGGCGGAAGATGAAGCAACGCTTCATCTTCCCCCAATCAGAGCAAAGCTCTACTTTGAAAATTCAAACTTTAATTAAAGAAGCAACGCTTCAGCTGGCCTGCGCTGTGCGCTGCACGCCACGTGTCAGCACAGTTGCGCTAGCGGAGTTGCGCTACGCTGTACGCTGCGCGACACGTGTCAGCGCAGTTGCGCTGCGCTGTGCGCTGCGCGACACATGTCACGCTCTGGAGCATTTGTACCAAAAAGAATTAAAATTCTAAGAAATCTTTCTGTTTTTGTTAAAACAAGAAGATTTTCTTCTGTAAAACAGAAGCCCTTGGATCAAAGATCCAACGGTGGGGAAAATTCCCCAAATCATTCAGAGAAAGATCTCTTTAACAAATTTAACTAATTTATGGGCACTATAAAAAGGACCCTAGACCTCAATTCAAAGGGCGGAACATTTTTTGTGAGAAATTAAACAGAGAGAGCTCTGAAGAATTGGAGAGAAATCCTCAAGAACAAAAAAGGTAAAAAGCTTTCAGAGAAGAGAAAATTCTCTTATGAACAGATCATGGATCTAAAAACAAGATCAATGACCTTAAATAAAAAACAAATAAAAATAGTGCTTTGCACTTTTTATGAACCTTTGGTTCTCTGAGATAAGAAAAACAAGAGAAACTTGTTTTCTTTGATCTAAATTAGATCAAGAAAGCAAACAGTGCTTTGCACTTCTGATTATGAACCATTGGTTCTAGAATCTAAAAGATTCTCAAATTAATAGTGCCTTGCACTTGGAGATCTGCACTGTTGCGCTCCTGGGTTGGCGCAAGCCACCTGAGAGCGCCACGTGTCAACATCTGAACCATTTGCGCTATGCGCTTTGAGATAGAGCTTTGCTCTCTATAATTGGCGCAACTCACCAGAGTGCGCCACGTGTCAGCAGCACACTAGCGCAGCGCACTGCGCTTGCGCGACACGTGTCAACACTACAAGCGTTTGCGCTATCTGATTGGCGCAAAGTGCCTGATAAATGCAAGGCATTTCCTAAAGGGCCAGGCCCAAATTAAAAGACCAAGCAGGCTTAATTAAATAGATGCTCTGCATCATTTATAAAAGGGCAGAGCCCAACCAAAACATAGAAAGATAATGCAGTGAAGGGGCAAGGCCCTAGCACAGGTCCAATAGGCCAAAGATAAAAGAATATTGAAACTGGACTTAGCCCAGTCGTGGCCATAAGTCCTCAAATTAAATTGACTGAGCACGGCTGCTCCCTAAATCAATTTACATCCGGTTCGAGGGTACATCTCTAAACTCCTCTGACAGTTCTCGTTGTAATCCTTCAACGACGTCAGAGAGGTGACGGGTCCCAACGACCACACATGAATATGGACTGCGGGGTCCTTAAACTCGTGGACCGAAACTTCCTTAAACTAATGATGGACCACTACGTCCTTAAACTGGCGATGGACCGAAACGTCCTTAAACTAATAATGGACCACCACGTCCCTAAACTGGAATATGGACCACTACGTCCTTAAACTGGCGATGGACCGAAACGTTCTTAAATTAATGATGGACCACTACGTCCTTAAACTGGCGATGGACCACCACGTCCCTAAACTGGAACATGGACCATTATGTCCCTAAACTAGAACAATAGAGCCTCCAAATGCTCTTTTGCCGAATCTAAACGGTCCCGTTTAAGTTGATCTTAGCCCCAAACACGGCTAACGTATCCTAAAACATTCAAATGGACTATAAAACTCCAAATCAACTTTGGTTTAAGGGTACATCTCCGAACTCCTCTGACATCTGTCGTTGTAATCCTTCAACGTCGTCAGAGAGGTGACGAGTCCCGACGGCCATATATTAAATGGATCACTACGTTAAGTCGATCTTAGTCTGAAACAGGACTAACGTATCCTTAATGGACGTTTAAGTTGATCTTAGCCTCAATACGGCTAACGTATCCTTAAACTAAAAACACTAAACCCAAATCTAAGTAAATATGGATTTGGAATCCACGTTCTACGGGCGACGGCATTACTCAGTCTCCATATACAATCCACGGGCAACCACAAACAAAACAAACATCCACGACACGAAGTGAAATTCTGGAGAAGGAGAAAGTGGTTACCGCGATGCGCTAGCGTAATTAACTGCAGGGGTTTGCGCCTGCAGGGAAGAGCGTCCCCACAATCAAAAACCCCTCAAGTGAGGGGGAATCTGACGAAGTCTGCTACATCGGCCGTATCCGTCCAAACCTCCGATAGACGGTGCCATAAATCAACTTGGCATTTTTGGAGAGGTGGACGGATAAAACCAAATAGCATCTGCCCCGAATTTCAGGCAAGACGTTCAGTCATCTCGGCCGCCATTCGGAGAGGAACAGATTCTGGCACGTCCAGTGGGACCTTTTCCTCTTTCCACTCCACACTTCGTGTGTCGTGTTCGCGAACGAATCGCGGTTTACTGTGGTTGCCTGTGGATTCGAGGTACTAAGATTTGGTGTCTTGCTCCATGCAGAAAACAGAAGATCAATGGCTTCAAACTGCACTGCCTGCAACTGCAACTCTCGCTCGGTCCTTGCTGGAGGAGTGATTTATGGGCCCCAAGCGGCCTCCCTTTTCAAGATGCCAGTGGAGCAGGTAACTTAAGCCACCACTGGATTATTCTTCGGGACCATGCTCCCACCGCCGAGCTTCAATGCCACAATGACGTTGCAAGAAGCCCCAAAGAAGTCGTTCTTTGATCGGCTTACCACTGCCGCGACCCCTCTCAATGGGTCGCCCAACTTCAATACCTCAGTTTTCAACAGACTGGGCCAAAACGTCTACAAGCCCACGATACCCGAAGTTGCCATCCCAAAGCGGATAGCCATCCCGGCTCAAGCGGACAAAATCATTGGAAAGGCTCCTCCTTCCAAGAAGTCAGTCTTTACAAGCTGACCATTCCGGTTGCTGCTCGAGGCGAAGTCCTCAAAGATGTTTCCCCTGCCCAGAGATCTGTCTTTAACGGATTAGACATCGCTTCTCAACGGGTGTCAGTCTTCGACAGGCTAGCACCAATAACAGTCTCTTCTCAAAGCAGGGGGCATGACGAAGTCACCCGTGTAGCTGAAACAACTCCATCCACAAGACACGCTCGACGTCGCCACTGACGCCGAGTGAGGAAGGCTCGGGGCAATTCCACCTCTGGGATAACTCTGCCAGCTCCAACGGTGGGGATCGATGCTGCTGTTCCAATCGGGAACAGCTTTGAATTGCTGAACACGGTGCGCAGAAACTCTCCTATTACGGTGCTGAAGCGAACTCCTTCACCTGTGGAGAATACTCCAGAGAAGAAACTAGAGCAGCCCCCTCACCGTCTGTCCTTTAAAATTTACAAGGTCTGGCGACAGGTCCAAGAGTCGGTGATTGATGAAAACTATCTCCGCCGACAGGAAAAGACGAAGGTTCGGCAGGAAGAAGACTACTCTGTCAGGTCGAAAGAAGCAACGGTTACTCGGGTGTCCACTGCAACGACACCCTCAACGTCAATCACTCAAAAGAAAAGGAGGCCGTAAAAAGTCCCTGTGAACAAGGCGAACCGTAAAAGCGATGGGCACAAACGCCCCAAGTCTGGGGGCATGGTGGTGCACACTGTTTATATGGCTTCTGGAAAAGAGGAAAGCCGTGCTTCGACGGGTCACCGACCACTCACCCAATCCGTGACCAAAGCTCAGGAGCAGCAGCAAAAGCTTCAGGATATGATGACTGTAATGGCCGCACTTACAGAGCCAAAAGAAAGCTCAGAGGCATCATCGGAGCAGCGTCAAGAACAAGAAACCGACGCTGATTACCCACGCAGAGTCCTCGAAAAGAAGGACAAAGAAGCCGCAGAGCAAGCGGCTAATATAAAACAAATGGCGCTTCTCTTCCAAGATATGGTAGGGATGATGATTCAGCAGAACTTTCCTGCTGAAGATCCTCCGGTCGTCCTTGAAGACGACAGGGGAGAAACGTCAAATCCTCCACTGGCTTTGTCAATAGCCAAGGAGGAAGAAATCTCCAAAGCTGACCTGGACGAATATATAGCCCAACAAATACGGGTTCATCATGCGACCGAGGCAGCCGGTCAGATCGTCAAAACAGGACGACCATATCCGGGCTGATATGATCAGATACAGTACCCGCCGGGCTATACAATACCTAAGTTCCACATATATAAAGGGACAGGGAATCCGCATCAGCATGTCGCTCAATTCAGGGCCTTATGCGGCAATACTGGAGGCGATGACAAATTGATGCTTCGCCAATTCGTCGGCAGCTTGTCAGAAACGGCGTTCGAATGGTATTCCGAACTCCCGAACGATTTTGTCAAGACGTTCGCTGAAATAGAGTTGCTATTCACTCAGCGATTCGCGAGCGCCAGCGAACGGGCCCCGATAACAGCGTTGATTAATGCCAGGGTAAGGCTGGACGAGACGTGGGTCCAGTACGCTATACGCTGGCGAAACTTGTGGTCGAAATGCGAACAATGCATTGAAAAAGCGCCTGCGGTGGGCATGTTCGTTGGTACCCTAGACCCTCATGCCACTATCTCACAGTTCATGATGTTCTTTAAGCCGACCACATTCTAGGCTTTGATCGATAAGCTGGCCCAGATGGATCAAATGGGTCACAGACCTCCTCCCCCAAAGCCAGAACCGCGGAACGACAAGGGTAAAGGGAAGACAACCTTCGTTGCGAATGCTCATCAACAACCCAGCACCCCAAAGCTAGCAGATCAATCGGGAGAGAGACGGCGGTTCTATATTGAGAAAATGAGGCGCCCCTACTCATTCCCGCGGGATAAGACAAAGAAGCTGTTCGAGCTGGCTGTGCGCAACAGGCTTATCAACTTGCCGAATCCAAGGCAACCGCCACAACCCAACGAGGCGAATAACCCCAATTATTGCCCTTATCATCAAACGGCAAGCCATCCGATTGAGGATTGCTTCGTCTTCAAGGGATGGATTGAAGATCAATACCTACAAGGCAAGTTTGCCCTATCTGAAAAGTGGAAGGTAAATCCACCCAAGCCGCACACTCCAAAGAAGACGGACACGACGGGGGCAGCTTGTTCTTTTGTCAAGGACGAAAACGATGGGGAAAACTCATCAGACGAATCCGAAGACTACGTAGCGACTTGTCATGTGATCTCTCATTCACTGGTGGATGATGAAGAGGCTCCTTGCGCCGAGAAACCAAGGGCGAACCCAGAGCCGGAAATTCTACGGCCGTCAGACGAGTTGATCGATATCTTCCTGAATGAAATTCGTCTGAAAGTGAAAGCCAATCAAGAGCGTGAGATGGCCATACTGGAAAGAGCCAAGACACTCCCGTCAAATCAAAAGCCATCCACTGCAGATAAAAACAAATTCAAGACGAGAAAAAGGTTCGCCAAAGCCCTATCAGCGGGAATGAAGCTACAGCCCTCTGAAGAAAATACTTTCGGTGGAGTAGAGAGGCATCCTAACTTCTGCTTATATCATCAGAAGATCATACATTCTACTGAAGATTGCGAATCCTTTAACTGTTGGTGGCAAGGGTATGTCGCTCAAAAGCAACACTTCGACAGGACAAAATTTGAAGTTCGTAGACGTCGAAAAAGTGCGATAGATGAGCGCAAAAGAGCCGCCGCCGACTATCATATAGCCGATTCCAAGGGATCGCAAATTATCACCTTTGGAAGCGACTCTGAGAAAGAAGCTGCCCTCAACCCTCTCCTCAAGGAATCTATTTCGAAAATGAAAGAATTGAGGAGTTGCGAGAACGTTGAGCCGTGCAATCGCACGCTGCTCGGAAAAAATCTCGGCCCCGCAAATAAAGGATCGAGCACAAAAGATAAAGGAAAGGAAAAAACAGCCCTCAAGGCCAACATTCAACAGTAATCGAGTGGCCCTAGATCGGTTGTTCGCCAAAACAATCTGCGACCACGCCCGTCCCTCGAAGAAAAGTTGAAATGTCCTTACTCGTTTCCGCAAGATAAAACAAGGGGACTGTTCGAGCTGGCGTTGCGCGACCGACTCATAAATCTGCCGGAGCCAAAACGTCCGTCGCAACCAAATGACGTCAATGAGCCCAACTACTGTCCCTATCACCGAGTACTGGGTCACCTGATCGAGGATTGCTACGTCTTCAAAAACTGGGTTGAAGATCAATACCAACATGGCGAGTTCACGCTGTCTGAAAACTGGAAGGTAAGCCCGCCACAACCGCACGCATCAGGAAAGATGGAGACGCCGGAGGCATCATGCTCATTAATAGGGAAGGCTCCAGAGACCGAAAAGTCAATAAACTAGATGTTCGCCTCAAATACGGCGACGGCGGACCGAAACGTCCTTAAACTAACGACGGACCGAAATGTCCTTAAACTAACAGCGGACCGAAACGTCCTTAAACTACTACCGCAGCATCCTTAGGCTGATGAGATGAATAAATAAAAAAATAGAAAAAAAATGATGATAAAAACGGTATGTCCATAAGCAAAAAGGGCACGGATGAAAACCCGAAAGGGCTCCGTGAGTAAAAACAGCAGGGCTACCGGCGAGTGTTCGTGAAAACCCGAAAGGGCGCGACCTCGTAAAAAAAAAATAAAAATATAAAAAGAAAGGTTAGGTCCATAAGCAAAAAGGGCATGGATGAAAACCCGAAAGGGCTCCGTGAGTAAAAACAGCAGGGCTACCGGCGAGTGTTTGTGAAAACCCGAAAGGGCGCAACCTCGTAAAAATATATATATATATATATATATATATATATATATAAAAAGGGGTAGGTACATAAGAAAAAAGGGCACGGATGAAAACCCGAAAAGGCTCCATGAGTAAAAACAGCAGGATTACCGGCGAGTGTTTGTGAAAACACGAAAGGGCGCAATCTCGTTAAAGGACACTTACAAGATCCTCTCGACCTTGTAAGGAGAAACCACCCGCGTGAGATCCTTACGACTCACATGGGAGCAGCACACTTAGGGATCCCCACGATTTCTAAGGAGAAAATACACTTACGGGATCCTCACGACTCGTAAGGAGAACTCTCTTACGGGACCCTCACGGCTCATAAGAGTTGAAAGTCTTAAGTTACAGAGACCTAAACCTGTGCTTAAGCAAACCCCCATAACCTTCGATATTACCCTACAAGTGGCTCAATACTGAGCCTTGTATACAATCCACGGGCGCGAATAAACATTTCCCTAATCAAGTCCCATCCGAGATTGGGGATATGTTCGCATGGTGAACAACCCTTTTAAATCCTCTCGATTTATGAGGAGAAAACCCTCCTGTAGAATCCTTACGACTTACAGAGGAACAAACACTTAGGAATCCTCACGATTCCTAAGAAGAAAATACACCTACAAGATCCTCACGACTTGTAGGGAGAAATACCTTTGTGAGACCCTTACGACTTATGAAGTCAAAAGCCTTAGTCGACAGGACCCTAACCCTGGTCGCTAAGCCACCTTTGTTCGATATTGACAGAGGCAGATGATGATTCGCTCCTGGCAATATCCCAGTTGTAGCGGTGCTGATGCCGAAATCGGTGTCCAATTTCAGGTTTACGGCGAAAAGCCAGTAGGCTGCACATGCATATGAAATAGCCGAAATGATTGGGCAACTCGCAATAAAAAGCAGCGAGTAGAAAATAAAATAAAATAAAATAAATAGCCGAAATGATTGGGCAACTCGCAATAAAAAGCAGCGAGTAAAAAATAAAATAAAATAAAATAAAATAAATAGCCGAAATGATTGGGCACCGCGAAAAATAGCCGAAATGATAAGGCAATCGCGACCTTCGCGATATAAAAGCTGAAATGATAGAGCATCGCAGAAAAAGAAACAAAATGAAAAATGAAATTTATGCCCTACAGGTGATGTTACATCAATCCCTGTATACAATCCAGGGGCGTAAACAAAGAAGGGATCATACTCCTCCCCCAGGTTTCATCATAAGAATAAGCCAAATCTCGACGGGTCGCAAATGACCTAGAGGTCATCTCAACACTCGTAACAACGGATACAACTTCAAGCGAAGCGGAACAGCGGCAACTCCCAGTTCCATGGCTCGGCGATATACAAATCACCCAGTGTCAAACCCTCATTCCATTAAATACGGATACAATAAAAAAATTCCTGGCTACGTGGAACACGGCTTATGTCAATCCTGACCCCGTGTGAAACATCCAGAGCAAAAATTCCTGGCTATGTGGAACGCGGTTTATGTCAATCCTGACCCCGTGGAAAACGTCCAGAGCGGATCCTGGTCCTCGCAGAGCATGGCAGTGAACCCGTGCGAAGCATCCAGAGCGGAACCTAGTCCTCGCCGAACACGGCAGTGAACCCGTGGGAAGCATCTAGAGCAAAAATTCCTGGCTACGTGGAACGCGGCTTATGTCAATCTTGACCCCGTGTGAAACATCCAGAGCAAAAATTCCTGGCTACGTGGAACGCGGCTTATGTCAATCCTGACCCCGTGGAAAACGTCCAGAGCGGATCCTGGTCCTCGCAGAGCACGGCAGTGAACCCGTGCGAAGCATCCAGAGCGGAACCTAGTCCTCGCCGAACACGGCAGTGAACCCGTGGGAAGCATCTAGAGCAAAAATTCCTGGTTACGTGGAACGTGGCTTATGTCAATCCTGACCCCGTGTGAAACATCCAGAGCAAAAATTCCTGGCTACGTGGAACGCGGCTTATGTCAATCCTGACCCCGTGTGAAACATCCAGAGCAAAAATTCCTGGCTACGTGGAACGCGGCTTATGTCAATCCTGACCCCGTGTGAAACATCCAGAGCAAAAATTCCTGGTTACGTGGAATACGGCTTATGTCAATCCTGACCCCGTGTGAAACATCCAGAGCAAAAATTCCTGGCTACGTGGAACGCGGCTTATGTCAATCCTGACCCCGTGTGAAACATCCAGAGCAAAAATTTCTGGCTACGTGGAATGCGGCTTATGTCAATCCTGACCCCGTGTGAAACATCCAGAGCAAAAATTCTTGGCTACGTGGAAAGCGGTTTATGTCAATCCTGACCCCGTGGAAAACGTCCAGAGCGGATCCTGGTCCTCGCAGAGCATGGCAGTGAACCCGTGCGAAGCATCCAGAGCGGATCCTGGTCCTCGCAGAACACTGCAGTGAACCCGTGCGAAGCATCCAGAGCGGAACCTAGTCCTCGCCGAACACGGCAGTGAACCCGTGGGAAGCATCTAGAGCAAAAAATTCCTGACTACGTGGAACGCGGCTTATGTCAATCCTGACCCCGTGGAAAACGTCCAGAGTGGATTCTGGTCCTCGCAGAGCACGGCAGTGAACCCGTGCGAAGCATCCAAAGCGGAACCTAGTCCTCGCCGAACACGGCAGTGAACCCGTGGGAAGCATCTAGAGCAAAAATTCCTGGCTACGTGGAACGCGGCTTATGTCAATCCTAACCCCGTATGAAACATCCAGAGCAAAAATTCCTGGCTACGTGGAACGCGGCTTATGTCAATCCTGACCCCGTGGAAAACGTCTAGAGCGGATCCTGGTCCTCGCAGAACACGGCAGTGAACCCGTGCGAAGCATCCAGAGCGGAACCTAGTCCTCGCCGAACACGGCAGTGAACCCGTGGGAAGAATCTAGAGCAAAAATTCCTGGTTACGTGGAACGCGGCTTATGTCAATCCTGACCCCGTGTGAAACATCCAGAGCAAAAATTTCTGGCTACGTGGAACGCGGCTTATGTCAATCCTGACCCCGTGTGAAACATCCAGAGCAAAAATTCCTGGCTACGTGGAACGCGGCTTATGTCAATCCTGACCCCGTGTGAAACATCCAGAGCAAAAATTCCTGGCTACGTGGAAAGCGGCTTACGTCAATCCCGACCCCGTGGAAAACGTCCAGAACGGATCCTGGTCCTCGCAGAGCACGACAGTGAACCCGTGCGAAGCATCCAGAGCGGAACCTAGTCCTCGCTGAACACGGCAGTTAACCCGTGGGAAGCATCTAGAGCAAAAAATTCCTGGCTACGTGGAACGCGGCTTATGTCAATCCTGACCCCGTGGAAAACGTCAAGAGCGGATCCTGGTCGTCGCAGAGCACGGCAGTGAACCCGTGCGAAGCATCCAGAGCGGAACCTAGTCCTCGCCGAACACGGCAGTGAACCCGTGGGAAGCATCTAGAGCAAAAAATTCCTGGCTACGTAGAACGCGGCTTATGTCAATCCTGACCCCGTGTGAAACATCCAGAGCAAAAATTCCTGGCTACGTGGAAAGCGGCTTATGTCAATCCTGACCCTGTGGAAAACGTCCAGAGCGGATCCTGGTCCTCGCAGAGCACGGCAGTGAACCCGTGCGAAGCATCCAGAGCGGATCCTGGTCCTCCCAGAACACGGCAGTGAACCCGTGCGAAGCATCCAGAGCGGAACCTAATCCTCGCCGAACATGGCAGTGAACCCGTGGGAAGCATCTAGAGCAAAAAAATTCCTGGCTAGGTGGAACGCGGCTTATGTCAATCCTGACCCCGTGGAAAACGTTCAGAGCGGATCCTGGTCCTCGCAGTGCACGGCAGTGAACCCGTGCGAAGCATCCAGAGCGGAACCTAGTCCTCGCCGAACACGGCAGTGAACCCGTTGGAAGCATCTAGAGCAAAAAATTCCTGGCTACGTGGAACGCGGCTTATGTCAATCCTGACCCCGTGTGAAACATCCAGAGCAAAAATTCCTGGTTACGTGGAAAGCGGCTTATGTCAATCCTGACCCCGTGGAAAATGTCTAGAGCGGATCCTGGTCCTCGCAGAGCACGGCAGTGAACCCGTGCGAAGCATCCACAGCGGAACCTAGTCCTCGCCGAACACGGCAGTGAACCCGTGGGAAGCATCTAGAGCAAAAATTCCTGGCTACGTGGAACGCGGCTTATGTCAATCCTGACTCCATGTGAAACATCCAGAGCAAAAACTCTTGACTCCGTGAAATGCGGATAAGGACAACTTCACCTATCACTTGCGGGTCCTCACGACTCGCAAGGAAAAAAATTCTCTTATAGGATCCTTACGAGTTACAAGAGAAAACACACTTAGGAATCCTCACGATTCCTAAGGAGAAAACCTACCTACGAGATCCTCTCGATCCGTAGGGAGAAAAATCTCTGTGAGACCCTCACGGCTCATAGAGTTGAAAAGTCTTGGGCGGCAGATCTGAACCTGCGGCCTAAGTCATCGCTATCTCGTGAAGAAATCAAGGTGCTTGCCCTATTATCTGCTAATTGTGACAACATGCTGATAATAAGAGAAAGAAGAAAGTGACAAAAGGAGCATCCGATTTACACTTGATCAAGCGTTCAAGACACACTCATCCATGCATATACAAAAGATTCAGAATGAGGAATAAGACAAGCTGAAATGGAAATTTTCTATTCATATCATAAAAAGGGGTTCTTACAATCACGGAGAAATGGATAATAACATTATTAAAATGTTTACAAAGGTATAACCTCTAACCCAGGACATGGATTGAGGAACTCGAAAGCGACCCTATCTATGACTTTCCAAGCCTCGCGGACCATCCTGGTGTGCTTTCTTTCGCGAGCACAAGCGTCAGGATCCCCCCTGATGTCTTCCACCCTCCGATAAGCAACGAGGATGGCAGACTGTTGAAAGACCTCGTGCAAGAGATCGACGAGACTTTCTCGCCGTCTCTTCGAGATAAAGTTCATCAGATACACCGAGTGCACCTTATTCTCGGCGGCATCCAACGCCCTAAGCGGCACACCGGAACAGAATAGGGGAAGCGCTTCCCAGATGGCTCCCACGATAAGCTTAAGGAGAGAGGAACGTCGGGGAAGCAGCGGACCGTTGTATGCGTCGAAGCGGCTCATGATTTCAGCACACTCCACGTTTGTGAACTCTCGATTTTGAGAACGACCAAGTCGGCGGATGTTCCCGTAAGAAATGATCTCGTTAAGAGCATACATATGGGCGTCCATTGTTTCTGTGAAAGAAAATCAACAAAATGATCAGAAAGACTGATTAAGCAAAACGATATAATGCACTGAGGAATAAAATTCCATCTTTAAACTCCAAGATCAATGAAAAACTCCTAAGAGTTCTGTTGTATGATTTGGAAGGAGCAAAGCTCCATTAATGAATTAAGAAAATCCAAGGAAAATCTTTCAGAGAGCAGGGCTCTATGGAACCCTAATAGGGTCCCCTTTAGTTCTCTTTAGATCCCTTTAAGACCTGTAGAGCAAAACTCTGCTAAGTGAAACCCTAAATGGGTTTCCTTTAGATCAGGGACCTATTGAGAGCGAGGCTCTATCAATGAAAATTAATTTAATTTAATTTAATCCAAATTAAAATTTTCACCTAAAAGTTTTAAGAGTTTAACTCTTGAAGATCCTTGAAAATGAACAGCAGGGCTCTGAGTTCTGAAAGTAAAATTTTAGAGATGAAAATCATCTAAGGGACCAAAGGTCCTATTTATATGCATCAAATGCCCTTTCAACTTTCAAAAGTTGCCGCGACGGTTGGAATTCGGCCACCGCTGCGCTCACGTTTAAGACCACGTAAGCGCAACGGTGGGGGGGGCATTTGTTTACCCCAATCAGAGCAAAACTCTGTTCAAATTCCAAGGCAGAAGATGAAGCAACGTTTCATCTTCCCCCAATCAGAGCAAAGCTCTACTTTGAAAATTCAAACTTTAATTAAAGAAGCAACGCTTCAGCTGGCCTGCGCTGTGCGCTGCACGCCACGTGTCAGCGCAGTTGCGCTAGCGGAGTTGCGCTGCGCGGTACGCTGCGCGACACGTGTCAGCGCAGTTGCGCTGCGCTGTGCGCTGCGTGACACGTGTTACGCTCTGGAGCATTTGCGCCAAACAGAATTAAAATTCTAAGAAATCTTTCTGTTCTTGTTAAAACAAGAAGATTTTCTTCTATAAAACAGAAGCCCTTAGATCAAAGATCCAACGGTGGGGAAAATTCCCCAAATCACTCAGAGAAAGATCTCTTTAACAAATTTAACTAATTTATGGGCACTATAAAAAGGACCCTAGACCTCAATTCAAAGGGAGGAACGTTTTTTGTGAGAAATTAAATAGAGAGAGAGCTCTGAAGAATTGGAGAGAAATCCTCAAGAACAAAAAAGGTAAAAAGCCTTTAGAAAAAGAGAAAATTCTCTTATGAATAGATCATGGATCTAAAATCAAGATCAATGACCTTAAATAAAAAACAAATAAAAACAGTGCTTTGCACTTTTTATGAACCTTTGGTTCTCTGAGATAAGAAAAGCAAGAGAAACTTGTTTTCTTTGATCTAAATTAGATCAAGAAAGCAAACAGTGCTTTGCACTTCTGATTATGAACCATTGGTTCTAGAATCTAAAAGATTCTCAAATTAATAGTGCCTTGCACTTGGAGATCTGCACTGTTGCACACCTGGGTTGGCGCAAGCCACCTGAGAGCGCCACGTGTCAACATCTGAACCATTTGCGCTATGCGCTTTGAGATAGAGCTTTGCTCTCTGTAATTGGCGCAACTCACCAGAGTGCGCCACGTGTCAGCAGCGCACTAGCGCAGCGCACTGCGCTTGCGCGATATGTGTCAACACTACAAGCGCTTGCGTTCTCTGATTGGCGCAAAGTACCTGATAAATGCAAGGCATTTCCTAAAGGGCCAGGCCCAAATTAAAAGGCCAAGCAGGTCTAATTAAATAGATGCTCTGCATCATTTATAAAAGGGCAGAGCCCAACCAAAACAAAGAAAGATAATGCAGTGAAGGGGCAAGGCCCTAGCACAAGTCCAATAGGCCAAAGACAAAAGAATATTGAAATTGGACTTAGCCCAGTCGTGGCCATAAGTCCTCAAATTAAATTGACTGAGCACGGCTGCTCCCTAAATCAATTTACATCCGGTTCGAGGGTATATCTCCGAACTCCTCTGACAGTTCTCGTTGTAATCCTTCAACGACGTCAGAGAGGTGACGGGTCCCAACGACCACACATGAATATGGACTGCGGGGTCCTTAAACTCGTGGACCGAAACGTCCTTAAACTAATAATGGACCGAAACGTCCTTAAACTAATGATGGACCACTACGTCCTTAAACTGGCGATGGACCGAAACGTCCTTAAACTAATAATGGACTACCACGACCCTAAACTGGAATATGGACCACTACGTCCTTAAACTGGTGATGGACCGAAATTTCCTTAAATTAATGATGGACCATCACGTCCTTAAACTGGCGATGGACCACCACGTCCCTAAACTGGAATATGGACCATCATGTCCCTAAACTAGAACAATAGAGCCTCCAAATGCTCTTTTGCCAAATCTAAACGGTCCCGTTTAAGTTGATCTTAGCCCCAAACACGGCTAACGTATCCTGAAACATTCAAATGGACTATAAAACTCCAAATCAACTTTGGTTCAAGGGTACATCTCCGAACTCCTCTGACATCTGTCATTGTAATCCTTCAACGTCGTCAGAGAGGTGACGAGTCCCGACAGCCATATATTAAATGGATCACCATGTTAAGTCGATCTTAGTCTGAAACAGGACTAACGTATCCTTAACGGACGTTTAAGTTGATCTTAGCCTCAATACGGCTAACGTATCTTTAAACTAAAAACACCAAACCCAAATCTAAGTAAATACGGATTTGGAATCCACGTCCTACGGGCGACGGTATTACTCAGTCTCCGTATACAATCCACGGGCAACCACAAACAAAACAAACATCCACGACACGAAGTGAAATTCTGGAGAAGGAGAAAGTTGTTACCGCGATGCGGTAGCGTAATTATCTGCAGGGGTTTGCGCCTGCAGGGAAGAGCGTCCCCACAATCAAAAACCCCTCAAGTGAGGGGGAATCTGACGAAGTCTGCTACATCGGCCGCATCCGTCCAAACCTCCGATAGACGGTGCCATAAATCAACTAGGAATTTTCGGAGAGGTGGACGGATAAAACCAAATAGCATCTGCCCCGAATTTCAGGCAAGATGTTCAGTCGTCTCGGCCGCCATTCGGAGGGGAACAAGTGCCATAAATCAACTTGGCATCTTCGGAGAGGTGGACGGATAGCACCAATTTGCATTGTTCCCCTCTGAACGGCGGCCAAGACATGGACTGTCTTGCCTGAGATTCGGGGCAGATGCTATTTTGTTTTATCCGTCCACCTCTCCGAAGATGCCAAGTTGATTTATGGCACCGTGTATCGGAGGTTTAGACGGATGCGACCGATGTAGCAGACTTCGTCAGATTCCCCCTCGCTTGAGGGGTTTTTGATTGTGGGGATGCTCTTCCCTGCAGGCGCAAGCCCCTGCAGTTAATTACGCTACCGCATCGCGGTAACAACTTTCTCCTTCTCCAGCTGGTCACTTCGTGTCGTGGGTGTTTGTTTTGTGTTTGGTTGCCCGTGGATTGTATACGGAGACTAAGTTATGTTGTCGCCCGTAGGGCGTGGACTAGTCCAAATCCGTATTTTCTTAGATTTGGGTTTGGGGTTTTAGTTTAAGGATACGTTAGCCGTATTTAAGGCTAAGATCAACTTAAACAGTTGTTAAGGATACGTTAGTCCAATTTGAGACTAAGATCAACTTAACGGGATCGTTTAGATCCGACAAAAGAGCATTTGGGGGCTCTATTGTTCCAGTTTAGGGACATAGTGGTCCATTGCATGTATGGCCATCGGGACCCATCACCTCTCTGACGACGTTGAAGGATTACAATGACAAGTGTCAGAGAAGTTCAGAGATGTACCCTTGAACCAAAGTTGATTGGGGAATCTATAGTCCAATTTGGGACTAAAGTCTGTTTGAAGGTTTAAGGATACGTTAGCCATATTTGAGGCTAAGATCAACTTAAACGGGATCGTTTAGATCCGACAAAAGAGCGTTTGGGCTCTATTGTTCCAGTTTAAGGACATAGTGGTCCATTGCCAGTTTAGGAACATGGTGGTCCAATATTCCAGTTTTGGGGACAAATGTTAGTTTAAGGACGCATTAGTCCATGAGTTTAAGGACCCCACAGTCCGTATTAATGTGTGGTTGTCGGGACCCGTCACCTCTCTGAAGACGTTGAAGGATTACAACGACAAATATCAGAGGAGTTCAGAGATGTACCCTTGAACCAATGAGTTGTTTGAAAGAGCAGATGTGCTCAGTTCAAGATGATTTGAAGACTTATGGCCAGTTTGGGCTAAGTCCAATTATGTTTGAAATATTGGCCCTTTGTTGGCTCATTGAAGGAGAGGCTTAGCCTCTAGAAACTTAGCCAATTGGGCTAAAGCTAGTGTTAAACACTAAAGACCAACAGTGTTGAACACTGGAATTAAGATTAGCAAGTTAGTGTTTAACACTAAAAGATAATCAGTGTTAAACACTAGCAACGGGGCTTTCAAATTAGTGTTAAACACTAAAACAAATCAGTGTTAAACCCTGGTAGTATAGATTTCAAATTAGTGTTAAACACTAAAGCAAATCAGTGTTAAACACCGGGAACAGAGTTTTCACATTAGTGTTAATCACTAAGAAAATCAGTGTTAAACACTGCAAATAGAGTTTTCCAAATTAGTGTTAAACACTAAGAAAATCAGTGTTAAACACTGCAGATAGAATTTTCCAATTAGTGTTAAACACTAAGGAGGGAGGGGTCATGTGCGGACACGTGAGAGCGCCCTGATTTCCCTTATTTTATTCTGCAGGTAAGTGTTTAACACTTTTAATTTCCTGGCCATCACGTGTGGGCACGTGATAGGCATCCATCCATTCGATATTAAAATGATTCGTTAGGGGTCACGTGGGGACACGTGAGTGCGCCCTAAATGTGGAGCCAGATCTCCTTTTGGTTTATCCTCAAATCTGCGAATAAGTGTTAAACACTTTTATTTTTATTTTAGAGCATCACGTGTTGGCACGTGATGGGGATCTGTGCGCCAATTGTTAAAGCATTTGCTGAGGGGTCACGTGATAACACGTGAGAGCGCCCAAAGCTTTCATTTCCTTTGCTTTTTCTTTCTGCGTTTTGGGAGTCACGTGGGAGCACGTGAGGTGATGCTTCAAAGTTCTTTGCAGGGGATCTTTTCAAGGGTTACGTGGGGGCACGTGACCCTAATTCTTTTCATGAACAGAGATCTTTTAAGAATTGAATTCTCTGTAGGGTTAAACCCTAATTATGATTTTGGAGGAATTAAATTCCTATCGTGAAAGAATTAAATTCTTATTTAGGATAAAACCCTGATTTCTTTTCAAAGGAATTAAATTCCCAGATATGTAAAAGAATTAAATTCTTGATTACGGTTAAACCCTAGTTTTGTTTTAGGAGAATTAAATTCTCAAAACTCAATTCCCCTTCTAAGTTTAGGATCTGCATGGCAGGATCTCGACCCGATGAGAATTAAATTCTCAACTTATGGTGAGATGTGCTCTGTGCAGATCTTCAACTAGAAGAAGAACTAAGTTCTTTTTGTATAAGAGTTAAACTCTTGGATTTTTGAGAATTAAATTCTCTGTTTGAAGTTTTGATTCCCTTTCTTTTCTCACTTAGGGTTTTCTTTTGTTGAGAATTAAATTCTCCTTTCTTTTCTTCCCTCTTGAGAATTAAATTCCCCTCTCTCTGTTTTTCTCTCCCAAAAAGGTCCCTTCTCTTCTTTTCTTGACTCCTATTTACAGGAGAAGGAAAAGAATCAATTTTCTTAGTAAATCTCTCATTGAGAGATTTGATTTGTATGTTGAGAGATTTGATTTCTATTTATCATTAATCTGGGCCTTTAGATCATTCAGTGAATTTTATTCACCGTTGGATTTTAAATCCAAAAGATTTCTTTTTTTTATTCTGGTGAGATTTTCAGGGAAATCTTTCCTTGTCTAAAATCTTTCCATAAATTGGTGATATTTAATCACCCTTGGATCTTTAATCCAACGGTCCCCATAATCCTTTTCCATTTAGAAAGATTTAGAGAAATTTAGAATTTTAATTCTATTAAACTGTAAGGCTTTCAAAGCCTGTCACGTGCTGGCACGTGACCCTTGGTCACGTGTGAGCACGTGACCCCCAAATTGGTTCCTTTAATAGCCGCTTGTTCATGTTGTTGTTTTAACCATCACGTGTCAACACGTGACCGTCACGTGTGAGCACGTGATACCTCGTTGAGATACTTCCTGATTTTTAATCAGGGAACAGATTTTAGAATTTAATTCTATTCATTATTTTAGAGGCCTTAAAAGCCCATCAAGTGTCTGCACGTGACCCATGATCACGTGTAAGCACGTGATGCCCCATTGGGGTCTTTTCTGAGTTTTTATTATATCTTTTAACTTCTCCAGCGGGTTCTTAAAGGTCCATCACGTGTGGACACGTGATACCTCATAACTTTTGATCCCGGATGAATTATGAGGCCCATAATATATCAAATCGAAGGGTTTTTTTGAGATGCTTCCAATACCATCAGAATTTAATAGTTCCTCCTTCGGGAACTTATCAAAATACAGGCCGGAAGATATTGGTTCGCATTTCGTTAAGCGTATCACTTCTATTTGATACCTTGGACTCTTCTGCGCAGAAATTTTCGGCGGGAACAAATGCTCCCCACTACTTTTCCCATGTAAGTATATACGTGGGTGAAGTAGTGCAAAGTAATGCATAGCGTATGACCAATTTCGGGTTGGTATATTACTTTCAGAATCTTGATCTGAGAAGATAACGAGCGGACACAAGCGTCGTCATTTATCATTGACTCAAATCTCGACTCTTAAGAGATATAGGTCCAAACCCTCATCCCCATGAGCCGCACCCTTCCATTTTTTATATCTTACTCTGGCGTGAAGTAGTTTATATGCTCATGAGTAGCTTCTCCATTTCAGTGGCATGTAGCTTTGGCAAGTGTGGCTCATAAATGGTCCATCTTGACCTCTTTGCAGGTCGGTGATGGCTTAGGAGACAGGGTTAGGATCTGCCACCTAAGACTTTTCAACTTTATGAGCCGTGAGGGTCTCATAAAGACTTTTCTCTCTACGAGTCGAGAGGATCCCGCAGGTGTATTTTCTCCTTAGGGGTCGTGAGGACTTCTAAGTGTGTTTTCTCTTGAAAGTCGTAAGGATCTCACAAGAGAATTTTCCCGCTTATAAGTCGAGAGGACTCGTAAGTGGTTGTTTCCCTCCTTGTCGAGATTCGAATTTAGAGAGTGTGACCCGTGGATAGTATGCAAGAGACCGTTTTGGGCCGACTTGCAGGGTCCCAGTGCTTAGGAAACAGGTTTTTTAATCCCTACTGCCTAAGGCTTTATCTCACGAGTCGAGACGAATCGAGAAGTTCTCGCAAAGACATCAATTTTCTCACGAGTCGAAACGAATCGAGCAGATCTCGCAAGAATATCCTAACGTCACAGTTAACCTCTGTTCTTTACGACAGAAGTCCGTTAGGGTCTGTGGTACTTAGGGTTTTGGCCGTCGTACCGTCGCATGAGCTGATATATTTCTCGACAGGCAATCGTGCTGTTCGAGTAGCCCTGCGACTGCTGTGTCTCTGATCCCTTCGGGGGCTGGACAAGACGTCTTCAAGCAATCCTCCTTGGTAGTTTGACCGTCGGAAGAGCAAGAGTTAGGAATTTGCCATGCCGCTTTTTACTTGAGGTTAGGCTCATTTTGGAGAGCCCCGATGAGTCATAACCACTCCGCGCTGGTGTGGGATGATCTCCGATAGTCTTTCAGGCTTTATATGACTTGCCGTTAAGACCCTGAAGCTAGGAATTTGGCCTTTGCTTCGTTTGCTGGCATCGCGTCCTCTGTATCGAGACGAATGTCATGGTTGTCTCTAGGTTGCTGGTGAACCGTCGAGGTTTGGAACTAGGGATTTTGTCGTGGCTCCTTTTGGTGATGTTGCGTTTGCTGTATCGAGACGAACGTCGAGGTGGTGACCACTTCGCACTGGTACGAGATAATCTCCGATTGTCTTTCAGGCTTTATATGACTTGCCGTTAAGACCCTGAAGCTAGGAATTTGGGCTTCGCTTCGTTTGCTGGCATTGCATCCGCTGAATCGAGATGAATGTTGTGGTGGTGACCACTCCATGTGGGATGGTCTCTGATTGTCTTTCCGGTTTTATATGAGTTACCGTCAAGACGTTGAAGCTAGGAATTTGGCCTTCGCTTCGTTTGCTTTGGTGTGTCCTAATCCTGTTGGAGGAAGAACGTTGTTGTTGACATCTCGTCTGCTGTATCGAGACGAATGTCGTGGTGGTGAGCACTCCATGTGGGATGATCTCTGATTGTCTTTTCGGTTTTATATGAGTTACCGTCAAGACGTTGAAGCTAGGAATTTGGCCTTCGCTTCGTTTGCTTTGGCGCGTCCGAATCCTGCTGGGGGAAGAACGCTGGGGTGACATTTCATCTGCTGTATCGAGACGATCGTCGAGGTGGTGACCACTCCGCACTGGTGCGAGATGATCTCCGATTGTCTTTCAGGCTTTATATGACTTGCCGTCAAGACCCTGAAGCTAGGAATTTGGCCTTCGCTTCGTCTGCTTTGGCGCGTCCGAATCCTGCTGGGGGAAGAACGCTGGGGTGACATTTCATCTGTTGTATCGAGACGATCGTCGAGGTGGTGACCACTCCGCACCGGTGCGAGATGATCTCCGATTGTCTTTCAGGCTTTATATGACTTGCCGGGACCCTGAAGCTAGGAATTTGGCCTTCGCTTCGTTTGCTTTGGCGTGTACGAATCCTGCTCGGGTGACATTTCATCTGTTGTATCGAGACAATCGTCGAGGTGGTGACCACTCCGCGCTGGTGTGAGATGATCTCCGATTGTCTTTCAGGCTTTATATGACTTGCCGTCAAGACGTATGAAGCTAGGAATTTGGCCTTCGCTTCGTTTGCTTTAGCGCATCCGAATCCTGCTGGGGGAAGAACGCTGGGGTGACATTTCATCTGCTGTATCGAGATGAACGTCAAGGTGGAGCTGGGATTTTGCCGCCGCTCTGCTTTGTTTTGATCGTGAGGTCTTTTGTCGGCGTTGTATCCGTATCCTGCTGGACTATGGAGGAACGCCGTCGTTGACATTGCGTCTGCTGTATCGAGACGAATGCTGAGGTGGAGTTGGGATTTTGCCATCATTCCGCTTTGTTTCGACCGTGAGGTCTTTTGTTGACGTTGCATCTGCATCCAGCTGGACTGCGGAGGAACGCTGTTGTTGACATTGCGTCTGTTGTAACGAGACGAATGCTGAGGTGGAGTTGGAATTTTGCCGTCACTCCGCATTGTTTCGACCATGAGGTCTTTTGTTGATGTTGCATCTGCATCCAGCTGGACTGCAGAGGAACGTTGTTGTTGACAGTACGTCTACTGTATCGAGACGAATGCTGAGGTGAAGCTGGGATTTTGCCATCGCTCCGCTTGATGGTGTAACATCTGTGTCCTGCTGGAATGAGGAGGCCCACCGTTGTTGGCCTCCAGGCTGCGGATGTGGCCATTGAGATTTGGAATTAGGGACTTTGCCATGGTTTTGTTTCGTTGCGACTCTGAGGTCGATTGTTGACGTCACGTCTACATCTGTTTGGAATGAGGAGAAATGCCGTTGGTGATCTCTAAGTTGTCGATATCGACGTCGAGACTTTGAAGCTAGGGATCTTCCTTTGCTTCGTTTGTTGACATTGTGTCTGCAATATTGCGATAAATGTCGAGGTTGTCTCTAGGTTGTCTATGAACCGTCGAGATTTGGCTTTGCTTTCCGTTGGAGCCTGTCGGGAAGGTATGGTTCCCTCCTTGTTCGTGCCCATGGACTGTATACAGGGGTCAATGTGACCTCACCTGCAGGGCAAAAAGTTTCATTCTTTCAGATTTTTTTTATTTCCGCGATGCTCTATCCTTTCAGCTTTTATATCGCGGAGGTCGCGATTGCCCAATCATTTCGGCTATTTTTCGCGGTGCCCAATCATTTCGGCTATTTTTCTTTTTACTCGCTGCTTTTTATTGCGAGTTGCCCAATCATTTTGGCTATTTTTGTATGCATACATTTTTACTTGCTGATTTTGTTGCAAGTTGCCCCATCATTTCGGCTATTTCATATGCATTTTTTTTGGCTCGCTGATTTTTTTCTCGCGGGTAGGGGATTTGGGATCTAATACCAATCTTGGCATCAGCATCGCTGCGACTGGAATATTGCCAGGAGCGAATCATCATTTGCCGTAACAGGACTTGGAATTTGATACTGGTTTAGGCATCAGTATCGCTACAACTGGAATATTGCCAGGAGCGAATTATCATTTGCCTCTGTCGATGTCGAACAAAGGTGGCTTAGTAAACAGGGTTAGGATCCCGTCGACTAAGGCTTTTGACTTCATGAGCCGTAAGGGTCTCATAAAGATGTTTCTTCCTATGAGTCGTGAGGATCTCACAAGTGCGTTTTCTCCTTAGGAATCGTGAGGACTCCTAAGTGTATGTTCTCTTATAAGTCGTAAGGATCTTAAAAGAGTGTTATCTCTTTATGAGTCGAGAGGACTCACAAGGGTTGTTCACCGTGCGAACATATCCCTAGCCACGGATGGGACTTGGTTAGGGAAATGTTTATTCGCGCCCGTGGATTGTATACAAGGGTCAATATTGAGCCGCTTGTAGGACCATATCGGAGGTTGTGGGGGTTGCTTAAGAACAGGTTCAGGTCTTTGTAACTTAAGACTTTCAAATCTTATGAGCCGTGAGGGTCCCATAAGAGAGTTCTCCTTACGAGTCGTGAGGATCTCGCAAGTGTAATTTCTCCTTAGGAATCGTGAGGATCCCTAAGTGTGTTGCTCCCTTGTGAGTCGTAAGGATCTTACGCAGGTGGTTTCTCCTTACAAGGTCGAGAGGATCCTGTAAGTGTCTTTTAACGAGGTTGCGCCCTTTCGGGTTTTCACAAACACTCGCCGGTAGCCCTGCTGTTTTTACTCACGGAGCCCTTTCGGGTTTTCATCCGTGCCCATTTTGCTTGTAGACATACCGTTTTTTTTTATTCTTTTTTTTATTCCTTTTTTTTCTTTTTCCTTTTTTATAAACGAGGTCGCGCCCTTTCGGGTTTTCACGAACACTCGCCGGTAGCCCTGCTGTTTTTACTCACGGAGCCATTTCGGGTTTTCATCCGTGCCCATTTTGCTTGTGGACGTACCGTTTTTTTTGGCACGTCAGCCTGAAGATGCTGCGGGTTGGGAGTAATTTAACGACGTTTCGGTCATTTGCAAGTTTTAGGACATTGCGGTCCGCCGTTAGTTTAAGGACGTTTCGGTCCCCCGTCGCCGTATTTGAGACGCGTCTCTAGTTTACTGACTTTTCGGTCTATGGGGCTTTCCCTATGAATGAGCATGATGCCCCCGGCATATCCACCTTTTTCGGAGCATGTTGTTGTGGCGGGTTTACTTTCCACTTTTCGGGCAGCGTGAACTTGCCCTGTTGGTATTGGTCTTCAACCCAGTTTTTTAAGACGTAGCAATTTTCGAGTGGGTGACCCATTACTCTGTGGTAGGGACAATAGTTAGGATTGTCAACGTCACCTGGCTGCAACGGACGTTTTGGATCTGGCAGAGTGATGAGCTCGCTGCGCACTGCTAGCTCGAACAATCTCTTTGTTTTATCTTTGGGAAACGAGTAAGGACGTTTCAACTTCTCATTGAGGTACCGCGGCTTGTTGTTTTGACGACAAAACGGTCTCGGGTTACTCGGCTGTTGTTGAGTGTTGGCAACAAAGGCCGTTTTTTCCTTTTCCTTTCTCATTTCGTTTGCTCCGTCGTTTGCGGGTCCGAGATTCTTTCCGGGTAGCGTGAGATTGTACGGCTGAACGTTCTCGCAACTCTCCAATTCTTTTGTTTTAGAAATGAATTCCTTGAAGAGAGGGTTGAGGGCGGCTTCTTCGTCAGAATCGCTTCCAAAGGTGAGAACTCGTGATCCCCCAGGCTCGTCCCTATGACAATTGCCGGCAACTCTTTTATGCTCATCTGTCGTATTTTTTCGCTGTCTACGAGCTTCCCACTTTATTCTATTGACGTGTTGTCTATGAGCGACATATCCTTGCCACCAACACTTAAAGGAGTTGCAGTCTTCAGTAGGATGTGCGATCCTCTGATGATATAAGCAGAAGTTAGGGTGTACGTCCGTTTCATCAAAATGTATACCACCAGGAGAATTTTCTCTGAAAGAGGGCGGCCTCATCCCCATTGATATGGCTTTGGCGAATCGTTTCCTTGTCTTGATCCTGCTTTCATTTGCGGCGGATGTATTTTGATCTGGTGGGAGTGTTTCGACCCTTTTGTCCAGTCGCCGGCGTTTGGCCTTTTCAAATATGGCCATCTCACGCTCCCGGTCGGCTTTACTTTTCAGACGAATCTCATTCAGGAAGGCATCGATCATCTCGTCTGACGGCCACAGAAGTTCTGGTTCAGGATCCGCCCCCGGTTTTTCGGTATAAGGAGCCTCTTTATCATCTATCAAGGAGTGAGAGATCACATGACAACTTGCTACGTAGTCCTCAGATTCATCTGATGAGTCTTCTCCATCGTTTTCGTCCTCGAGGACGTGGCTGAGAAACTCTTGGAGCGTGATTGGAATCCGCGCCTTCTGGTTATACTCTTCCAGCGTGTCAATCTGTTTCTGCAAATCCGTGCGCTTGTCGCCAGGCTTCACGGGCTTCTTGGATTTCTCTTTCTTTTTCGAAGATTTCGACGGCTGGGTGTGAATGCTTTGGCTATCACCACCAATATTTGGAAGTGGGCGCGGCTTCAGCATCCCCTTGATGATCTCAGGTTCCAACGAGTTCTTCCATTTAATCGCCGGGCACGTCTGGAGATCATTTAGCATCCTTTTGGTCTTGGCCGAAAGAGCCACCTCCCATGGAGCTTCCTCAACAAAAGAGCATGTTGCCCCCAGTGTGTTTGCCTTCTTAGGAGTGTGAGGCTGTGGCGGGTTCACCTTCCAGTTTTCGGATAATGCGAATTTACCTTGTTGGTACTGATCTTCGATCCATCCCTTAAAGACGAAGCAATCTTCGATTGGATGGCTTACCGCTTGGTGGTAAGGACAGTAATTAAGATCGTTGACATCGCCTGGCTGCAACAGACGTTTTGGATTCGGCAGATGGATGAGTCTGTTGCGCACTGCCAGCTCGAACAGTCTCCTTGTTTTATCCTGAGGAAACGAATAAGGACGTCCCAGTCTCTCCTTGAGGGATGGGCGTGGACGTACGTTGCTTTGGCGGACAACCGGTTTTAAGTTGCTCGGCTGTTGTTGAGTATTGGCGATAAAAGTTGCTTTTCCTTTGCCCTTTTCATTCCAAGGCTCCGTCTTTGAAGAGGAAGGCCTATGGCCCATCTGGTCTATTTGGGCCAACTTGTCATCAAGGCCTGGAAAGTAGTTGGCTTGAAGAACATCATGAATTGTGAGATGGTCGCTTCCGGATCAAGAGTGCCCACGAACATGCCCACCGCCGGCGCTTCTTCGATCCGCTGTTCGCATTTCGACCATAGATTCCGCCATCGTGCTGCGTATTGAACCCACGTTTCGCCTGGCTTCACCCTGCCATTAATCAGTGCTGTTATCGGGGTGCGCTCGCTAGCGCTGGCAAATCTTTGTGTAAACAACAACTCCATCTCTGCAAATATTTTGACAGAGTCGTTAGGTAGCTCCGAATACCATTCGAATGCCGTTTCCGCTAAGCTGCCGACAAATTGTCGAAGTAACAGTTTGTCATCGCCTCCAGTATTGCCGCATAAGGCACTGAATTGAGCGACATGTTGATGTGGGTTCCCTGTCCCTTTATATACGTGGAACTTAAGGATCGTATATCCCGGCGGGTAACTGATTTGGTCATACCAGTCCGGATAGGGTTGTCCAGTTCTAACAATTTGCGCAGCCGCTTCATTCACTTGATGAGCCCGTATTTGATGAGCTATATAGTCATCCAGCGCGGCCTTGGAAATGGTTTCATCTTTGGCTGTTGAAAGAGTCGGAGGAGGATTAGATGTCTCTCCTCTATCGTCTTCAGTAATGATCGGAGGGTCTTCAACTGGAGGGTCCGGCTGTAGCATCATCCCTACCATATCTTGGAAGAGGAGCGCCATTTGCTTTATGTTAGTCGCTTGCTCTGCGGCTTCTCTGTCCTTCTTTTCGAGGACTTTGCGTAAGAATTCAGCATCAGTTTCTTGTTCGTGACGCTGCTCTGATGATGCCTCCGGGCTTTCTTTTGGCCCGGTGAGTGTGGCCATTGCAATCATCATCTCCTGAAGCTTCTGTTGCTGCTCCTGGGTTTTCGTCACGGATCTGGTGAGGGGTTGGTGACCCGTCGAAGCACGGCTTTCCTCCTTTCCAGAAGCCATGTATACGGTGTGCACCACCATGCCTCCAGACTTGGGGCGTTTGTGCTTAGCACGTTTACGGTTCGCCATGTTCATAGGGGCTTTTTGCGGCCTCCTTTTCTTTTGAGTGGTTGAAGTCGAGGGGGGCGTTGTAGTGGGCACCCAAGTAGCCGTTGCTTTTTGTGGCCTAACAGGACGGTTTTCTTCCTGCCGGACCTTCAGCTTCTTCTGCTGTCGGGAGAAATTTCGATCAATTATCGAGTCTTGGACTTGGCGCCAGATCTTGTAGATTTTAGAGGACAGCCGCTGAGAGGACTGTTCTGGCTTGGCTTCCGCAACATTTCCCACCGGAGGAGGGGATCTTTTTAGTACGGCGGTAGGAGAGTTTCTGCGCACCATGTTCAGTAATTCAAAGCTGTTCCCAGTTGGAATAGCAGCATCGATCCCCACCGTTAGAGGTGGCGGAGTTATCTCAGAAGGGGAGTTGCCTTCGGCCTTCCTTACTCGGCGCCAGTGGCAACGTCGAGCATGTCGTGCTGATGGAGTTGTTTCAGCTATAGGGGTGACCTCCTCATGCCCCCTGTGTTGGTCAGAATCTGCTGGTACCAGCCTTTTAAAGACCGACGTCCGTTGAACAGGGACGGCCAACCTGTCAAAAGCGGACTTCCGAGCAGGGGAAGCAACCTTGGTGATTTCACCTGAAACTGGAGTAGGGAAAGCTATCCGCTTCGGGATAACGCCTTCTGGTATTGCAGGCTTCTTCATGGACCCGTTAGAGCTCTGGCCTAGTCCGTTAAAAACTGAAGCAGTGGAGTTGGGTGACCCGTTGAGAGGGGTCGCGGCAGTGGTAAGTCGATTGAAGACCGACTTTTTTGGAGCTTCTTATGATGTCATTGGGGCGTTGAAGCTCATTGGTGGGAGTATGGTCCAAAAAAATAGTCCAGTGGTGGCTTGAGCTGCCTGCTCCACCGGCATTTTGAAAAGGGAGGTCGCTTGGGGTCTGTAAGTCACTCCTCCAGCCGGGACGGAGCGAGAGTTGCAGTTGCAGGTAGTGCAGTTTGAAGCCATTGATCTTCTGTTTTCTGCACGGAGCAAGACACCAAATCTAAGTACCTTGAATCTAAAGGCAACCACAGCAAACCGCGATTTGTTCGTGAACACGACACACGAAGTGTGGAGTGGAAAGAGGAAGAGGTCCCACCGGGCGTGCCAGAATCTGTTCCCCTCCGAACGGCAGCCAAAACATGGACTGTCTTGCCTGAGATTCTGGGCAGATGCTATTTGGTTTTATCCGTCCACCTCTCCGAAGATGCCAAGTTGATTTATGGCACCGTGTATCGGAGGTTTAGACGGATGCGACCGATGTAGCAGACTTCGTCAGATTCCCCCTCGCTTGAGGGGTTTTTGATTGTGGGGACGCTCTTCCCTGCAGGCGCAAGCCCCTGCAGTTAATTACGCTACCGCATCGCGGTAACAACTTTCTCCTTCTCCAGCTGGTCACTTCGTGTCGTGGGTGTTTGTTTTGTGTTTGGTTGCCCGTGGATTGTATACGGAGACTAAGTTATGTTGTCGCCCGTAGGGCGTGGACTAGTCCAAATCCGTATTTTCTTAGATTTGGGTTTGGGGTTTTGGTTTAAGGATACGGTAGCCGTATTTGAGGCTAAGATCAACTTAAACAGTTGTTAAGGATATGTTAGTCCAATTTGAGACTAAGATCAACTTAACGGGATCGTTTAGATCCGACAAAAGAGCATTTGGGGGCTCTATTGTTCCAGTTTAGGGACATAGTGGTCCATTGCATGTATGGTCATCGGGACCCATCACCTCTCTGACGACGTTGAAGGATTACAACGACAGGTGTCAGAGAAGTTCAGAGATGTACCCTTGAACCAAAGTTGATTGGGGAATCTATAGTCCAATTTGGGACTAAAGTCTGTTTGAAGGTTTAAGCATACGTTAGCCATATTTGAGGCTAAGATCAACTTAAACGGGATCGTTTAGATCCGACAAAAGAGCGTTTGGGCTCTATTGTTCCAGTTTAAGGACATAGTGGTCCATTGCCAGTTTATGGACATGGTGGTCCAATATTCCCGTTTTGGGGACAAATGTTAGTTTAAGGACGCATTAGTCCATGAGTTTAAGGACCCCACAGTCCGTATTAATGTGTGGTTGTCGGGACCCGTCACCTCTCTGAAGACGTTGAAGGATTACAACGACAAATATCAGAGGAGTTCAGAGATATACCCTTGAACCAATGAGTTGGTTGAAATAGCAGATGTGCTCTGTTCAAGATGATTTGAGGACTTATGGCCAGTTTGGGCTAAGTCCAATTATGTTTGAAATATTGGCCCTTTGTTGGCTCATTGAAGGAGAGGCTTTGCCTCTAGAAACTTAGCCAATTGGGCTAAAGCTAGTGTTAAACACTAAAGACCAACAGTGTTGAACACTGGAATTAAGATTAGCAAGTTAGTGTTTAACACTAAAAGATAATCAGTGTTAAACACTAGCAACGGGGCTTTCAAATTAGTGTTAAACACTAAAGCAAATCAGTGTTAAACACTGGTAGTATAAATTTCAAATTAGTGTTAAACACTAAAGCAAATCAGTGTTATACACCGGGAACAGAGTTTTCACATTAGTGTCAATCACTAAGAAAATCAGTGTTAAACACTGCAAATAGAGTTTTCCAAATTAGTGTTAAACACTAAGAAAATCAGTGTTAAACACTGCAGATAGAGTTTTCCAATTAGTGTTAAACACTAAGGAGGGAGGGGTCACGTGCGGACACTTGAGAGCGCCCTGATTTCCCTTATTTTATTTTGCAGGTAAGTGTTTAACACTTTTAATTTCCTGGCCATCACGTGTGGGCACGTGATAGGCATCCATCCATTCGATATTAAAAGGATTCGTTAGGGGTCACGTGGGGACACGTGAGGGCGCCCTAAATGTGGAGCCAGATCTCCTTTTGGTTTATCCTCAAATCTGCGAATAAGTGTTAAACACTTTTATTTTTATTTTAGAGCATCACGTGTTGGCACGTGATGGGGATCTGTGCGCCAATTGTTAAAGCATTTGCTGAGGGGTCACATGATAACACGTGAGAGCGCCCAAAGCTTTCATTTCCTTTGCTTTTTCTTTCTGCGTTTTGGGAGTCACGTGGGAGCACGTGAGGTGATGCTTCAAAGTTCTTTGCAGGGGATCTTTTCAAGGGTCACGTAGGGGCACGTGACCCTAGTTCTTTTCATGAACAGAGATCTTTTAAGAATTGAATTCTCTGTAGGGTTAAACCTTAATTATGATTTTGGAGGAATTAAATTCCTATCGTGAAAGAATTAAATTCTTATTTAGGATAAAACCCTGATTTCTTTTCAAAGGAATTAAATTCCCAGATATGTAAAAGAATTAAATTCTTGATTACGGTTAAACCCTAGTTTTGTTTTAGGAGAATTAAATTCTTAAAACTCAATTCCCCTTCTAAGTTTAGGATCTGCATGGCAGGATCTTGACCCGATGAGAATTAAATTCTCAACTTATGGGGAGATGTGCTCTGTGCAGATCTTCAACCAGAAGAAGAACTAAGTTCTTTTTTGTATAAGAGTTAAACTCTTGGATTTTTGAGAATTAAATTCTCTGTTTGAAGTTTTGATTCCCTTTCTTTTCTCACCTAGGGTTTTCTTTTATTGAGAATTAAATTCTCCTTTCTTTTCTTCCCTCTTGAGAATTAAATTCTCCTCTCTCTGTTTTTCTCTCCCAAAAAGGTCCCTTCTCTTCTTTTCTTGACTCCTATTTACAGGAGAAGGAAGAGAATCAATTTTCTTAGTAAATCTCTCATTGAGAGATTTGATTTGTATGTTGAGAGATTTGATTTCTATTTATCATTAATCTGGGCCTTTAGATCATTCAGTGAATTTTATTCACTGTTGGATTTTAAATCCAAAAGATATTCTATTTGTTATTCTGGTGAGATTTTCAGGGAAATCTTTCCTTGTCTAAAATCTTTCCATAAATTGGTGATATTTAATCACCCTTGGATCTTTAATCCAACGGTCCCCATAATCCTTTTCCATTTGGAAAGATTTAGAGAAATTTAGAATTTTAATTCTATTAAACTGTAAAGCTTTCAAAGCCTGTCACGTGCTGGCACGTGACCCTTGGTCACGTGTGAACACGTGACCCCCAAATTGGTTCCTTTAACAGCCACTTGTTCATGTTGTTGTTTTAACCATCACGTGTCAACACGTGACCATTGGTCACGTGTGAGCACGTGATACCTCGTTGAGGTACTTCCTGATTTTTAATCAGGGAACAGATTTTAGAATTTAATTCTATTCATTATTTTAGAGGCCTTAAAAGCCCATCACGTGTCTGCACGTGACCCATGGTCACGTGTGAGCACGTGATGCCCCATTGGGGTCTTTTCTGAGTTTTTATTATATCTTTTAACTTCTCCAGCGGGTTCTTAAAGGTCCATCACGTGTGGAAACGTGATACCTCATAACTTTTGATCCCGGATGAATTATGAGGCCCATAATATATCAAATCGAAGGGTTTTTTTGAGATGCTTCCAATACCATCAGAATTTAATAGTTCCTCCTTCGGGAACTTATCAAAATACAGGTCGGAAGATATTGGTTCGCATTTCGTTAAGCGTATCGCTTCCATTTGATACCTTGGACTCTTCTGCGCAGAAATTTTCGGCGGGAACAAGCATCTACCCTGAAATTATGGCTAGACGTTCATCGCGTCTCTGCCGTGTCTTTCGAAGGGGAACAGATTCTGGCACGCCCGGTGGGACCTTTTCCTCTTTCCACTCCACACTTCGTGTGTCGTGTTCGCGAACTAATCGTGGTTTGCTAATGGTTGCCCTTGGGTTTCGAGATAATAAGATTTGGCGTTTTGCTTGGTGCAGAAAGCAAAGGATCAATGGCGTTCACCTGCTCGAAGTGTTCCAACTGCAACTGCAACCCACGTTCTGCCTCATCTGGAGGCATAGCTTACGGGCCCCAAGTGGCTTCCCTGTTCACGATACCGGTGGACCAGGTGACTCAGGCCACCACTGGTTTATTCTTTGGGACCATGCTCCCACCGATGAGTTTCAGCACCCCTGTGCCAACACCGGAAGCTCCCAAGAAGTCGGTCTTTGACCGGCTTACAACTACTGCGGCCCCTCTCAACGGGTCGTCCAGCTCTAGCGCCTCGGTCTTCGCCAGATTGGGCCAAAGTTCCTGTGAGCCCAAGATGAAGCCTACAATTCAAGAAAAGGTTATTCCGAAAAGAGTAACCAACCCTGCTCTTGAAGTCATCAAGGCGGCTTCTCCTGCCAAAGGGTCGGTCTTCACAAGACTGACTGTTCCGGCTCCTGCTCCGGCTCCCACTTCAGCTCCCATTCCCACTCAAAGGTCTGTCTTTGACAGATTGGATACCGCTACTCAAAAGACGTTCGTCTTCAAGAGGCTGGCACCGGCGACACCTTACTTGAACAGGGGGCAAGACAAAGCTATCCCCATCGCCGAACCAACCCCAACAGCTCGACACGCTCGACGTCGGTACTGGCGCCGAGTAAGGAAGGCTGGGGGAAACTCCCCCTCTGGGCTAACTCCACCAGCTCCAACGGTGGAAGTTAATGCTGTTGTTCCAACCGGGAATAGTTTTGAGCTGCTGAACAAGGTGCGCAGGAACTCGCCTACCGCCGTATTGAAAAGATCTCTGCCACCGGTGGAGACTGTCACAGAAATAAAGCCGGAGCAGCCCCCTCAGTGGCTGTCATCCAAAGTTTACAAAGTATGGCGACGGGTCCAGGAGTCAGTGATCGATCAAGACTATCCTCGCCGACAGAAGAAGATGAAGGTCTTACAGGATGAAAACCGTCCTGTTAAGCTACAGAAGGCGACGGCTACTTGGGTGCCCACTGCAACGGCCCCCTCAACTTCGACCGCCCATAAGAGGAGAAGGCCGGAGAAAATCCCCATGTCTGCGACAAATGTCAAGGGCATTGAGCCTAAACACCCCAAGTCTGGGGGCATGGTGGTGCATACCGTCTATATGGCATCCGGAAAAGAGAATAGCCGTATCTCCACAGGTCATCGACTGCTTACGCGATCCGTGACAAAAGCCCAAGAGCAGCAGCAGAAGTTTCAGGAGATGATGACTGCAATGACCGGGCTAAAAGAAAGCCCGGAAACATCCGCGGAGCAGTGCCGTGAGCAGGAAACTGATGCTGAATTTCTTTGGAGAATGCTTGAGAAGAAGGACAAAGAGGCCGCGGAACAAGCGGCCAATATAAAGCAAATGGCCCTTCTATTCCAGGATATGGTGGGCATGATGATCCAGCCGGACCTTCCAGCTGAAGATCCTCCGGTAATAATTGAAGATGATAGAGGAGAAACATCAAACCCTCTGCCGGCTCTGTCAACAGCCAAGGGGGAAACTATTTCCAAGTCCGCCCTGGATGATTACATCGCTCAGCAGATACGAGTTCACCAGGCGAATGAAGTGGCTGGGCAAATTGTTAGAACTGGGCGACCGTATCCAGGCTGGTATGATCAGATAAAGTACCCGCCGGGCTACACGATCCCCAAATTCCATGTGTACAAGGGGACATGCAATCCCCATCAACATGTCGCTCAGTTCAGGGCTCTTTGTGGCAACACCGGTGGCGATGATAAACTTTTGCTCCACCAATTCGTCGACAGCTTATCGGAGATGGCGTTTGAGTGGTATTTTGAACTTTCAAACGACTCCGTCAAAACTTTCGCAGAAATGGAGTTGTTGTTCACCCAGCGATTCTCAAGTGCTAGTGAACGCACCCCAATAACAGCATTGATCAATGCCAGGGTGAAGCCGGGCGAGACGTGGGTTCAGTATGCGATCCGATGGCGGAATCTGTGTTCGAAATGCGAACAGCGCATTGAAGAAGCACCAGAAGTGGGCATGTTCGTGGGCAGACTAGACCCTCATGCAACTATTTCACAGTTCATGATGTTCTTCAAACCGACCACATTCCAGGCTTTAATCGACAAACTAGCCCAGATGGATCAGATGGGTCATAGACCGTCTCCTCCGAAGCCGGAACCGCGGAACGAAAAGGGTAAAGGGAAGGCGACCTTCGTTGCGAACACCCAACAGCATCCCAGTGCTCCAAGATTGACGGATCAAGTGGAAAAAAGACGGCGCTATTATAATGAGAAAATGAAGCATCCTTACTCGTTCCTACGGGACAAAACGAAGAGACTATTCGAGCTGGCGATGCGCAACAGGCTTATCAATCTGCCGAATCCAAAACGACCATTGCAACCCGGCAAAGCGAATATTCCCAATTATTGCCCTTACCACCAAACGATAAGCCATCCAATCGAAGATTGCTTCGTCTTTAAGGGATGGATCGAGGATCAGTACCTGCAAGGAAAGTTTGCGCTGTCTGAGAAGTGGAAAGTAAACCCACCACAACCGCACATTCTTAAGAAGACGGATACATCGGGGGCAACGTGCTCTTTTGTTGAAGAAGCTCCATTGGAGGTGGCCCTTTCGGCCAAAACCAAAAGGATGCTGAATGATCTTCAGACATGCTCGGCGATCAGGTGGAAGAATCCGCTGGAACCCTAGATCATCGAAGGGATGCTGAAGCCACGCTCAACTCCAAAGATTGGCGGTGATAGCCAAAGTGCTCGCACCCAGCCGTCGAAATCTTCAAAAAAGAAGAAGAAATCCAAAAAGCCCGTGAAGCCTGGCGACAAGCGCACAGACCTGCAGAAACAGATCGACGTGCTGTAAGAGTATAACCAGAAGACGCGGACTCCAATCACGCTCCAGGAATTTCTCGGCTACGTCCTTGAAGACGGAGATGATGGAGAAGACTCGTCGGATGGATCTGAGGATTACGTAGCAAGTTGCCATATGATCTCTCATTCGTCGACAGACGATGAAGAAGCTTCTTTCACCGACAGACTGGGGGTAGGGCCTGAACCGGAACTTCCAGGGCCATCAAACGAGATGATCGACACATTCCTAAACGAAGCTCTTCTGAAAAGTAAAGCTGATCGGGAGCGTGAGATGGCCATATTTGAAAAGGCCAAACGCCGACGACTGGACGAAAGAGTCGAGACACTCCCGCTGAATCAAGGACATCCGTCGTGAATAAAAACAAGTTCAAGATGAGGAAAAGGTTTGCTAAAGCCATATTAATGGGAATGAAGCTACCACCCTCCGAAGGAAACACTGTCGGTGAAGCAGAGATGCATCCTAGCTACTGCCTATATCATCAAAAGATCGCACACCCCACCGAAGAGTGCAATGCTTTTAAAAGATGGTGGTAGGGATATGTTGCTTACCGACAACATTTTAAGCGGATGAAACGCATAACTTGTCGAGAGCAGAGAAATACGACAGAGGAACATAAAAGAGCTACCGGTAACTGTCGCACGGTCAACGCCAGGGGATCGCAGATTCTCACTTTCGGGAGCGACTCCGACGAAGAGATGACTGTTAGCCTTCTCTTCAAAGAATCCACCTCGGGGAAAGAAGAAGAGTCGAAGACCTGTGAAAATATCCAGCTGCGCAATCGTACGCTGCCCGAAAAGAATCTCGGACCCACGAACAGAAAAGATAAGGGAAAAGAGAAGGTCCCTGAGGATATCATCCTTGATGATCAAGTCGTCAAAGAGCTGACCGCCAAGGACCCGCCGAAGAAAAGTAAAGTGGATTACAACGTTCTGGCGCACTTGAGGAAGTTGCCCTTGCAGCTCAGCATTCTCGACGCCTTTTTACTATCAAAAGAAGTAAGAGATTCTTTAGTTAAGGCGCTACAAGAACCCGAGCAATTCCAAGCTTTCCTCACCGAAGAAAAGATGAAGGACGAGCTGGAAGAAGTATACACAGCCAATATCACCTTCAGCGATGAAGATCTCCTCCTTGGGACGTGTGAACACAACCGTCCCCTATATATCTCCGGATACTGTCATGATGCAAGATAGGCAAGATCCTGGTCGATAATGGGTCCTCTATCAATCTCCTCAACGTGCGAGTGTTGAAAGAAATCTGCATGAGCGTTCAGCACCTCGCTCGTGATAAAATCACCATCTCCGGTTTTGACTCCCAGTCATCACGGACTCTCGGGTCCGTGATACTGACGTTGCGTTTTAGGATGCTCGTCACGGACATCAAGTTCCACGTCATTGACGCCAAGACATGCTACAATGCTTTGCTCGGTCGGCCCTGGTTGCACGAATACAACATCATCCCTTCTACACAACACCAGTACATGAAGTATTTTAAGAATGGTCTCGAGTATACTGTGACAGGAGAGCTAAACCCATTCTCCGTGAATGAAGTCCGGAAATATGAAGATGCAAAATATTTCTTGCCAGATTTCGAGGACACGGAGAGATGTCACAAACCGGAGAACAAAGCTATCCCTACCATTCTGGTCTTCGGGAGTGATACCGAGGAGGAAGAAGAGATAGTTTACTTAGGTCCGCCCCAGTGCAACAAACCAGGATTGTCCGCTCCTATGTTGATCTTTGGCAGCGACTTGGAAGATGAGGTCCATGCTATATTCTCTGCTCGGCCTTCAATACAAACATTCGCTGATAAAGAGAAAAGTTTGCACGTTGCCATGGTTCCGCCCAAGCATCATAAAGAACTAGACACGCTTGATATCTACAGTGTGGAAGAGCTGCAGACATTCTATGTCCTTCCCAGACGAGAAGGTGAAAAGGCGATCCTATTCTACCGATCTGGGAAAACCAAAGTGGAGAAAGAAATCTGGCATGGCGCGGATTCTACACTTGACAGGCTCCAACCCATCCGTTTGCCCAGATATTACACGAACGGACTAAAAAGGCTGTTAAGGCGCCAAGGCGTACCTTTCAAACAGACCGCTCGAAAAGCTAAATTCTATGACAGAATCTGGAACGTCCCTGGAACTCGGCGGAAATTGCCCAACGGGAAAATGGAAACTACCGGGCTTGGGTATGTTCAATCCAAGAAACGGGAGCTACTCCGTGACTGCTACGTCGTACATGACTTTGATGAAGAAGGGGATGCTCTATGGGAAGATGCTAACCCTGAACCAGAAAGAGCTCCCGACGTGAAAATGCCAAGTCCGTCGTTCGAAGAACAAATGGACAAGCTTATAAAGGAAGCGGGTTAAAAGGTTCGAGACGACCATAATCGCGAAATGGCCATTTATGAGAAAACCAGGACGCAACGCTTTCTTCAACAGGCTGCGAAAGATGAAAATGCTCCTCCCTATCAACCCGTTGTACAAAAGGCATGACGCAGAAGCAGAAACAAACCAAAGAACGGGAAAGGCGTTCGACAGCGACAAAGCGGGATCAAGAAGCCACGCGATCAAGAACCGAGCAACCAGGACTCATCTCTTATAAAGAAGATGGGTCGAGCGTACTCTTTTTCCCAAGACAAGACAAAGAAAATACTTGATCTTGCCATAAAATATCAATTGATTATCCTATCGGAATCCAAACACCCCGAGCAAGCTAGCGAAGTCTCTCATCCAGGCTATTGCTCCTATCATAGGGCAATAGAACATCCTATTGAAGACTGGTTCACCTTCAAAAACTGGGTCGAAGATCAATATCAGTAAGGCAGGTTCGCTTTATCCAACAGCTGGAAGGTAACCTCGCCACGGAAGCATGAACCCAAATCCACGAGGGTAGAACCAGATCAACATCGGTCTTGGAAGCGAGCTCGTACCTGTCATATGATAACGCTATCAAAAGAAGAGCCCGAGAATATGGATGACCTCCCCTGGTACTTTGAAAACAACGATGATGAGGTGATCTCAGAGTTTCCACCGGCACCAAAAGAGCTGGAAGATAGAATACATACTACTGCAGATGATCTCAAGAAAATTAATTTGGGGACGACAAGTGACCCGCGGCCGACATTCGTCAGTGAGTTGCTGTCTTAAGAACGGGTGGCTACATTAAAAGACGTGCTTATGCAACATAAATATTGTTTCGCCTGGAACTATTCCGAGATGCCAGGACTAGATCCAGAGGTTGCTGTGCACAAATTGGCGATATCGTCGGACGTCAAGCCGATCAAACAAGCGCCGAGAAGAATGCGGCTCGAGCTTGAGATGAGCATCAACGCCGAGGTCAAGAAACTAATCGACTCTGGTTTCATCCAAGAGGTTCAGTACCCTGATTGGATCGCCAACATCGTCTCGGTGATGAAGAAGAATGGGACGGTGCGCATATGTGTGGATTTTCGGGATCTCAATAAAGCCTGCCCGAAGGATGACTTCCCGGTACCGGTCACCGAGCTGATGATAGACAATACATTCACCCACGAAGTCTTCTCCTTCATGGACGGATCGTCAGGATATAATCAGATAAAGATGCATCCCGAGGACCAGAAGCATACCGCTTTCCGGACCCCTTTGGGTATATTCTGCTGCAAAGTGATGCCCTTCGGTCTAAAGAACCCCGGCGCCACCTACCAGAGGGCCATGACGAAGATCTTCGATGGCCTCATACATGAAATCGTCGAATGCTATATCGACGATCTCATGGTGAAAAGCAAATCATACGAGGAACATCTAGAGCATCTGAGAATCGTGTTTAAACGCCTTCGGCAATACAACTTGAAGATGAACCCGCTCAAATGCGCGTTCGGAGTTTTCTCGGGAAAGTTCCTGGGATTCATCGTCCGACACCGAGGCATTGAGATAGATCCGTCAAAAATCAAAGCAATTATGGAGATGCCCCCGCCAAAGACTCTCAAGCAATTGCGGTCTCTCCAAGGGAAGCTCGCGTATATCCGGCGATTTATAGCCAATCTCTCAGGAAAGTGCTGTCCTTACAGTCACCTGATGAAGAAGGGAACCCCTTTCGTCTGGGATTGCAAATGCCAAAATGCACTGGACGAAATCAAGCAGTACCTACAGAATCCGCCCGTACTGGCCGCTCCAGTCAAGGGAAAACCTCTCATTCTTTATACAACAGCCCTCGAAAGTTCTTTAGGTGCGCTATGGGTACAAGAAAACGACCAAGGGAAAGAGAGAGAGCTCTACTATTTGAGTCGAGTTCTCCTGGGGGCAGAAAGCAATTACTCTCCCATTGAAAAATACTGCTTGGCATTGATCTTCACAATAACGAAGCTCAGACAATACGCGTTGACGCATGAGGTCCATCTCATATCAAAAGTGGATCCCCTCAAATATTTGATGTCAAAGGCCATATTAACAGGACGACTCGCTAAATGGGCCCTGCTCTTGATGGAGTTCTCGATAACTTATTGGCCTCTTAAGGCAGTGAAAGGCCAGGCCATCGCCGACTTCCTCGTTGAGCATCCGATATCCGCCGATTCTCCTTTGAATTGCGAACTGCCAGACGAACATGCATTTGATACGAGCGACGGTGGTGATACCCGATGGGAACTTTATTTTGATGGAGCGTCTTCCATGAAGAAGCGCAAACAAAGCACCCCTATAATCAAATCCGGGGTAGGCTTCATCTTCGTGGCTCCACAAGGAGAGATAATGCGCTTTGCCTTCTCCTTAATAGAGCCGAGGACGAACAACGAAGCCGGGTATGAAGCTTTGATAGCAGGTCTCGAGATCGCCATCGACATGGGAATTGAAAACCTCCTCATATACGGAGACTCCCAGCTGGTCGTTAGTCAAATAAACGGCGACTACTAAACGTGCAAGCCAGAGTTGGTGAAGTACGGCGAGAGGGTACAACAACTGCTGACCCAAATACCTTCCTACACCTTGGAAAGCATATCGCGTGCGGAAAATAGCAAAGTGGATGCATTAGCCAAGCTCGCTAAAGAACTGGTCTACGAGAACCTCAATGACGTGAGGATCATTGTGCAAAGCCGTCGGGTTCTCGCACCGGTAGAAATATCTTCGGAGTCGTCCGAGGAAAAGGGAGCGACCGAGCAAACGGCCCTGCAAATAAAAGACCAGGAAAAGGCTGAGGATTGGAGAGAAGTCTTTATAGACTACTTCAAATCCCGTCGGACGCCTGAAGATGCGTCCTCAAAACATCAGCTCATGAAGCAAGCCTTATCTTTCGCCTTCGTCAACGACACTCTATACAAGAGGTCATTTGATTCTTTATGGCTAAGATGCATGGGACCTGAAGAAGCAAAAAGAGTCGTCCAAGAAACTCACGACGGACTCTGCGGTTCTCACCAAGCCGGGCCGAAGATGAAGCTGAAGATCAAACGGATGGGTTATTATTGGCCTACGATGATCCAAGACTGTCTCGAATGCGCGAAGCAATGCCACTCGTGCCAGATCCACGGGGACTTCATTCATCAGCATCCAAATCCACTACATCCGACAGTGGCTAGCTGGCCGTTTGAAATGTGGGGAACTGACATAATCGGCCTCATCGAACCAGCATCGTCCAGAAGACATCGATTCATTTTGGCGACAATCGATTACTTCTCCAAATGGGCAGAAGCAGTACCACTAAGGGAGGTAAAGACGGGGAATATTCTCCACTTCTTCAAGACGTATGTCATTTATCGGTTCGGTACTCCGCGACGGATCATCTCCGATAATGGGCCAGCTTACAAAAGCCACAAGATCAGCCGCTTCGCACAACAACACAACATAGACTGGAGATACTCCTCAGTTTATAATCCTTGAGCTAACGGTCTAGCTGAGGCTTTTAACAAGACCCTGACGAAGATCGTGAAAAAGACAGTGTCCTGAAATAACAAGGACTGGCACGAGAGACTGCATGAAGCTCTCTGGGCGTACCTGACTACGTTCAAGACGGCCACAAACACAACGCCATACGCATTGGTATTCGGTACAGAAGCGGTACTCCCCCTCGAGATAGATTTACCCTCTCTACGAGTGGCAGTTCATTATGAGCTAACGGACGAAGAGAATGCTCACCCTTGGCTTGAGGAGCTCGACGCCCTAGATGAAACCCGACTCATGGCGCAACAAAATCTGGAGGCTTATAAAGCAAAGATGACGCGCTCATACGAAAGGCTGACTAGGCCGAGAACATTCCGCCAAGGCGAACTCGTGCTAGTGGTCAAAAGACCTATGATCCCCAACCGTGCCAAGCGGGGAAAATTCGAGCCAAACTATGAAGGCCCGTATATCATAGACAAAGTCTACCAGGGTGGAGCCTACCTACTTATGGACATGCATGGTGAAAGACCTTTCAGGCCAATAAACGGTCGCTTCCTGAAGAAGTACTACGCTTGACGAGTCACGGCCTAGGTCAATGATAGATGACGGTGACTATGTCCACTCGCTATCTTCCTAAGTCCAAACTCTATAAGTAGTAACCGGCTTTCTTTAACAACGGACCGAAACCTCCTTAAACTAACAACGGACCGGAACGTCTTTAAACTAACAACGGACCGAAACGTCCTTAAACTAACAGCGGATCGAAACATCCCTAAACTAATAGCGGACCGAAACGTCCCTAAACTAACCACGGACCGAAACGTCCTTAAACTAACAATGAACCACTATGTCCTAAAACTAACTGTTGACCGAGACGTCGATAAACTACTGTGGATTGCAGCATCCTGAGGCTGATTCAAAAAAAAGAAAAGAAGAATAAAAAAAAGAAGAAAAAGAAAACGGTATGTCCATAAGCAAAATGGACACGGATGAAAACCCGAAAGAGCTCCTTGAGTAAAAACAGAAGGGCTACCGGCGAGTTTTGTGAAAACCCGAAAGGGCGCAATCTCATTAAAAGATGCTTGCAAGGCCCTCTCGACTTTGCAAGGAGAAACCACCTGTGTGAGATCCTTACGACTTACAAGGGAGCAACACACTTAGGGATCCCCATGATTCCTAAGGAGAAATTACACTTGCGAGATCCTCACGACTCGTAAAGAGAATCCTCTTATGAGTCCCTCATGGCACAAAAGATTCAAAAGTCTTAAGCCACAGGGATCTGAACCTGTTCTTAAGCGTCCACCACAACCTCCAATACTGCCCTACAAGCGGCTCAATGCTGACCCTTGTATACAATCCACGGGCGCGAATAAACATTTCCCTAACAAAGTCCCATCCATGACTAGGGATATGTCTACATGGTGAACAACCCTTGTAAGTCCTCTCGACTTATAAGGAGAAAACCTTCTTGTAAGATCCTTACGACTTACCAAAAGCTATACACTTAGGAATTCTCACGATTCTTAAGGAGAAATTACACCTACGGGATCCTCTCGACCTGTAGGGAGAAAATTCTTTATGAGACCCTTACGGCTCGTAAAGTCAAAAAGCCTTAGTCGACAGGATCTTAACCCTGTTTGCTAAGCCACATTTGTTCGACATCGACAGAGGCAAATGATGATTCGCTCCTGGCAATATCCCAGTTGTAGCGGTGCTGATGCCGAAATCGTTGTCTAATTCCAAGCTTACAGCAAAGAAGCTAGCGAGCCACACATGTATACGAAATAGCTGAAATGATGGGGCAACTTGCAACAAAATCAGCAAGTAAAAAATATATGCATGCAAAATAGCCGAAATGATTGGGCAACTTGCAATAAAAAGCAGCGAGTAGAAAAAACAAAATAAATAGCCGAAATGATTGGGCACCGCGAAAAAGCCGAAATGATTGGGCAATCGCGACCTTCGCGATATAAAAGATGAAATGATAGAGCATCGCGGAAAGAAATAAAGAAAAATGAAATTTATGTCCTACAGTTGATATCATATCAATCACTGTACATAATCCAGGGGCAAAAACAAAGAGGGAATCACCCCTTTCCTCCCAGGCTTCATCAGAAGAAGAAGCCAAATCTCAACGGTTCACAGATAGCCTGGAGATCATCTCAACATTCGTTTCATTACAACAGACACAACATCAAGCAAAGTGAAACAACGGCAACTCCCAGTTCCATGACTTGGCGGTGCACAGATGACCGAGAATCAAACCCCGACTCCGTGAAATGCGGATAAAGTCAACCCTTCGTGGTCACGTGGAATGCGGCTTATGTCAATCATGACCCCGTGGGATACGTCCAGAGCGGATCCTGGTCCTCGCAGAGCACGGCAATGACCCTGTGTGAAGCGTCCAGAGCGGAGCCTGGTCCTCGCAGAATACGGCAATGACCCAGTGGGAAGCATCCAGAGCAAAATTCCTGGTTACATGGAACGCGGCTTACTTCAATCCTGACCCCGTGGGAAACGTCCAGAGCGGATCCTGGTCCTCGCAGAGCACGGCAATGACCCTGTGTGAAGCATCCAGAGCGGAGCCTGGTCCTCGCCGAACACAGCAGTGAACCCATTGGAAGCATCCAGAGCAAAATTCCTGGTTACATGGAACGCGGCTTACGTCAATCCTGACCCCATAGGAAACGTCCAGAGCGGATCCTGGTCCTCGCAGAGTACGGCAGTGAACCCGTGTGAAGCATCCAGAGCGGAGCCTGGTCCTCGCCGAACACGGCAATGACCCCGTGGGAAGCATCCAGAGCAAAATTCCTGGCTACGTGGAACGCGTCTTACGTCAATCCTGACCCCGTGGGAAACGTCCAGAGCAGATCTTGGTCCTCGCAGAGCATAGCAATGACCCCGTGTGAAGCATCCAGAGCGGAGCCTGGTCCTCGCCGAACACGGCAGTGAACCCGTGGGAAGCATCCAGAGCAAAATTCCTGGTTACGTGGAACGCGGCTTACGTCAATCCTGACCCCGTGGGAAACGTCCAGAGCGGATCCTGGTCCTCGCAGAGCACGGCAGTGAACCCGTGTGAAGCATCCAGAGCGGAGCCTGGTCCTCACCGAACACGGCAGTGAACCCGTGGGAAGCATCCAGAGCAAAATTCCTGGTTACGTAGAACGCGGCTTATGTCAATCCTGACCCCATAGGAAACTTCAGAGCGGATCCTGGTCCTCGTAGAGCACGGCAGTGAACCCGTGTGAAGAATCCAGAGCAGAGCCTGGTCCTCGCCGAACATGGCAGTGAACCCGTGGGAAGCATCCAGAGCAAAATTCCTGGCTACGTGGAACGCGGCTTATGTCAATCCTGACCCCGTGGGAAACGTCCAGAGCGGATCCTGGTCCTCGCAGAGCACGGCAGTGAACCCGTGTGAAGCATCCAGAGCGGAGCCTAATCTTCGCCGAACACGGCAGTGAACCCGTGGGAAACATCCAGAGCAAAATTCCTGGTTACGTGGAACACGGCTTATGTCAATCCTGACCCCGTGGGAAACGTCCAGAGTGGATCCTGGTTCTCGCAGAGCACGGCAGTGAACCCGTGTGAAGTATCCAGAGCGGAGCCTGGTCCTCGCCGAACACGGCAATGAACCCGTGGGAAGCATCCAGAGCAAAATTCCTGGCTACGTGGAACGCGGATAATGTCAACCCTGACCCCATGGAAAACGTCCAGAGCGGATCCTGGTCCTCGCAGAGCACGGCAATGACCCCGTGTGAAGCATCCAGAACGGAGCCTGGTCCTCGCAGAACACGGCAGTGAACCCGTGGGAAGCATCCAGAGCAAAATTCCTGGCTACGTGGAACGCGGATAATGTCAACCCTGACCCCGTGGGAAACGTCCAGAGCGGAGCCTGGTCCTCGCAGAACACGGCAATGAACCCGTGGGAAGCATCCAGAGCAACTCCTGACTCCGTGAAATGCAGATAAGGACAACTTCACCCATCACTTGCGGGTCCTCACGACTCGTAAGGGAGTAAATTCTCTTGTTAGATCCTTACGACTTTCAAGAGAAAACACATTTAGGAATCCTCATGATTTTTAAGGAGAAATTATACCTACGGGATCCTCTCGATCGGTAGAGAGAAAACTCTTTATGAGACCCTCACGGCTCATAAAGTTGAAAAGTCTTAGGTGACAGATCCTAACCCTGTTTTCTAAGCCATCACCACCCTACAAAGAGCCTAAGACTAACAGCTATATACTATCTACAGACCGCACTTGCTAAAATCACATGGCAACAACACAGCAAGGAGAAGAAAGCAACAGTATAATAAAAAAAATGTGTATCTTTTATTCATGAATTCAATTGAGTACAAGGCAAATCGTATAAATGAATAAAAAATGGATATATGTTGTTCAAAAATTACAAGTGTTCAATCTATACAAAAGCAACTATTGGGAGGGAGGCGCCTTCAATATACCAGCTAGCTGCTCGCGCACTCTTCTCAACTCTTCCTCATGGTCAGCCGCCGCGGCCAGCTCTGCTTCAACTTGGGCCCGTTGCTTGAAACATGATGAGAGTTTCTGATCAACTTCCTGCTGGGCAGCCTCCTGACTCTGCGCGACCTACTCATTAAGATCAAGCTTCTTCCTCAACACCAGCCCGTCAGAGATACACCGTTGAAGGTTTTCAAAAATGGTGTTCAGCTGGGCAGCATTAGCTGCAACCTCAGCGCACAGTTGGGCAGATTCAGCAGCAGTCGCCTCACGTTCCTTACGCTTAAGGGTTGCCTCTCGTTCGAAATGGCGAAGGAACGGAACACTCTGCTCAACCCATGCAGCCCGCTGGGAGTTCAAAGCCTGAGTTTTAGGGGCAGGACGCATAAGCTCAAGCTCATGCAGACAGGCCTCAATCTTCCTGCAATGATTAACCCAAGACTCGACGACACCTTCATTATGGAAGTTCACGAGCGTCGCTAGCATTGGGTTGACCTCGGCAGCAAAATCTGCGGCAGATGTAGGAGCCTCCACGTCAAGCTCCTCGACGTATTCGCTCAGCATACGCAGACTGGTCACAACACCTTTTAAGGATGGACGTCTGGTAAAGGACCCTGCCGGCATCATAATGCGAGATTCGAAAGAGGCCGGAGTCGAAGCGACCGCTGCAAAACAAATCGCAATCAGATGACGGTTTAAGAAGTATAAGAGGTTCATGAACAATGGGATTTACTATACCAGCTGCAGCAAGTGGCAAAGCCGAGAGGACCAGTGATGCAACCGTTCTCTCATCTCCTCCTTCAATCTGTAGTACTGCAATCAAGGCAAAGGAGAATCAGAAATGATTTCACTGTTGGTAAAAGAAAGGACATTAACTGAAGGCTGTATTCACCAGCGCCACTGGATGAAGCAATCTCCGACGGGAAGGAGAAGTGGGGGTGCAGCACCTGGTACAGGTGGTCAAAAAGGACTCCTACAAAGACGCAATAATGCAACGTCAGTACATAAATTATACAGCCTAGAGATAAGACTGATGGGTCACAAATCCATACCTTCCAGCATCTGAGACGGTGCGAGAGAAGGTAGAGAGGTGGTCATCGTCAGGGCGGTAACTGACGGCGCTGCGCAGCACTAGCCACACCTGCATTAGAAACAAGGTAAACCCTGTCAGAAAAGATTGAAAAAGATTGCAGAATAAAAAGAAGGGCGGTGACCTAAAATCTACCTGATGAGTCGCCAGCCGGAATCGTGACGAGGGCGTCACTTGATACAACAACGGCGTCCCCTTCCTCTATCGGGGTGGTCTCACCTCCCGTCGCCTCATCCCCTGACTCCACGAGAGCCGTCGTTAGGCTTGCGACGCCAGGAGACGGCAAAGAACCATAGGCGGGAAGAGCGATGATCGGGGTGGTGCCCGACTCTTGAGAGATAGCGGCCACCTCGGGCCCAGCAATTGTACCCATTTCGCTCACCACCACCTTAGGCTCGGTCGTGGTAGCCGTCTCACCCGCCTCCATCTCGAGCTCGGCAATGGTTGCTATCTTGGGCATAGCAATCGTGACTGTCTCATCAGCCACTATCTCGAGCCCGGCAATTACGGCCACATCGCCTACCGCCGTCCCAGGTTCGGCAATAGTAGCTACCTCCTCCACCGCTACCTCTGGCTCGGCGTTCGCCGCCACTTCTTCGGTAAGGCTCGGCCCTGCAAGACAAGGTATATGAGAACTGATAATTCAAAAATTTGACAACGGAACCTCAAGGCACATTACCTGGAGTTGATTTACCGTTTGCTTCCCGAGCCGCACGTGCCGCCCGTCTGTAAGCAGTAGACAAGGCAACCGGAGACTCCTCTGAAGGAGTAGCAGCAGGGGTAGTGGCACTTGAACCCGCTCCCGCAGCTAAAGCAGCGCTACGCTCCCTTGCTGCGCGCCTCCGGCGCTTCCTTTCCTCCCAAGCCGTCAAAACAGACCTTCTAGAAGCCTCCTTCAACAGGACGTCATCGTCCTCATCCAGGGTTACCTCTGGAGCCGTCAAGGCTACCGTCATCGGTCGTTTAAGTAAGGCCTCTTTCGGCAGTGCCGAAGAGGCCGGGACTTCGGTAGCTGGCCCGGGAAGAATTTCCGCATCAGCATGTGGGATCGACATTGTGGTCCCTGCGATAAGACAAAGAAAGGGTCAGATTACTCATAAGAAACGGGAGCAGGAACATGGTGAATCGAAATGTACCGATGCCTAAGGATACTCGAAGTCGTTCCTCTTTCTCAAAAGTCTTAAGAGAAGCAGCGAGAGCTTATTCGGTAGAAATGCCTATTAAAGAAGAAAAAACGTCAGTCATAACACAATAATAGAAATATGATGCAATGGCGGAAAATACAGCTAATGAGTACCTGATCGTGCAAGGATAGCCAACCCCTCTTCGTGGCTGGCCAATTGTTTAGAAGCTGCAATGACAGCCGCCAGATCAGTATCGTCTGGCGGCATGAATAAGCCCTCATTTGTCCCATACTCGCTCAGGCCCTCGCCGTAAGGAGCATGAGGCTCCTGGCCAAGTACAACGTCAAGAGAAAAGATCGACTTCTTTCTCTTCTGTGAGCGAGCTTCGGTTGCAGCCAGAACCAGCTTGCGTTTCGTGGGCACTTTGGGATGGCGAGTCCCGATATCCGAGCCCACGCCAGATTCGGGTGAAGCTATGTTTACCGTCTCCACGGGAGCATGGGGTATCGATGGCACATCCACCGTCTCTACAGGAGCTTGGGGCAATCCACGCGTGGGGCTTAGCATACGTGGAGGCTCAACTGCAGCAACCTCTCTTAGCGGAGGGGGGACAGCGATCCGTCGCTTTAGAGGGACGTTGCGATCGCTGGTAGGGGGCGCACTCTTGCGATCGAGCAGCAGCCGCCTCTCTTCCCTGATAACAGCGCCCATCACGTGTTGATACCAGGCCCCGTGTACGTTAAGGGCCCTCGGAATGCAACTCGGCACGCTAATGAAGAAGTGAGAGCCCGTATTCAAGCGCATAAAGTGATGCAGCACACCCCATATTCCTTCTTTGGTGGCAGCAAGTTCTTCCGAGAACGCCTCCAGTGGAACCCCCTGGTTATAACTCAGCTGCTGGGTAAAATGATGGGGGTTGTATCTCATAAAAAGCTCCGCATCATTTTGCCTGAATACGAGAAAGCCCGGCCTAATGGAGTATAGATGTAGAATCTCCCGGGCTTTCAACACGGAGGCCCCGTCCTTAAAAACGTCGCGCAATGCCAGCACCGTCTTGGAAGTTTCCTGGCCGATCGTCAGGACTTTGTCCATAAAAGACATACCAGCTCCGACCGTGTGCGAACGAAGAAGCAAGCCTCTGGCTTCCCGCTGAGACGGATTCACGATAGAAGCGTCAACTGGCTGCATAATTCTCAGGAATTTGCATTTCTCGAAAAACGAAGGTCTTCTATGAATACCAAATACCCCGAGCACGTGCATTTCCATCCACGAAGTAAAGTAGTGCATCGGGAAGTTGGCGGCATGCACCCCCGGTTCAGTTGTATCCGCCGCCACGCTAAGACCATGGTACAGATGGGCTAACCCAGCAATCCTAACGGCCACTTGTATCCTGGCAACCATTCGATGCGCTGGGTAGAAGACGGACGGCCTCATATAGTGAGGGTGCATAGGTAGCGCGAACCAGCACAACCACAGCCCAAGACACCCAAGAAAGAAAGCCTCCTCGTCAATGTCCAGAGCGGCGATTTCTGATAGAGGAATGATTGCGGCATCAGAAAGAAAAAAGCCCTTCTGATCGTCTTCCAGTACTGGTCGACGGTCCAAGCCGAAGCCGAAGGGGTCGTCGAGCTTGGCAAATTTTTCGCATCGTTGCGATAGAATCTCCGGGCGAAGAAACCGGACAATGAAGTCTGCGAAACTGACCCCCCAGCCTCCGGATTCCAAGAAGAGGCTCTCGTACATGTTCAGCACCTTTATCAGACTAGGAAACTGGTGCTGAATGGCGTTCTCCGGCGTTAAGCCCATCACCACCGGCTTGGTGGTAAAAACGTATTCATCTGGAGGAAGCAGCTCCTCATAGTGCTCCCCCCTAACCGGCAGACCGGAAATCTCAGCAAATTCTTCTAAGGAGATGGAGACTTCTCTGTCCAGTAAAAGAAAGGTATGGGTTGGGATGTTCCATTGCTCCAAGAATGCTTTAACCCACCGTGTCGGAGGAGCAGAATATTGGAACAACGAAGCATAAACCGCAGGATATAGGCCGAGCTTCAGCAGTTGCATTTTCTTCGCCGACAAAATGTACCTGGCCCACTGGAAATACCCGGCCCACTGCAAATACCCTGCCGAATGTCAGAGAGTCAACCCGATGTTGTAGGGTTGTCCCTATGGGCGCGACTCGCCCTGGCATATGCGCCGCCCTAAAGTATCCAAAGCTGCCGGCAGCTGCATAGGTATGGCGGCAATCGAAGGCTGAAGAAGACCCTCCGAAGTCCAATTGACAACCTCCACGGCATAGTTCACCGGAGGTGCATCTGCATACGAAATCAACGAGATCGGCTCCGACGGCGTCGCACAAGAGAAGTTTCGACGACCTCTGATTATCTGGTCGTACCACTTACTCCACAAGTGAAGGTTTTTTTGTTCCGGGTCATAGTCTCTGATGAGCGCGAGAACCTCCCGGTCCACAGGTGCCTCAGGGAATCCTCCCTCTGAACGAAAAAATGGGAAAGAGAGATCGGAAGACATGTCGCCTGTGAGAAAGAACAGAATTCAGTTGTCAGTACTATAATTTAATTTTAAGATTCTGACAGTCGGCACTTTAAAATTTGTACCACACTGCAATGCAGTGGAAAGGAGACCAAAGAGGGACCCACAAAATCCAGATGACAATGCATCAATTAATAAAACAGCCTCATCATTGGATGAGACTGCTAATTAATGAGGAAATCCTCAAGGAAATTCTCATTGAATGAGAAATCTCTCGGGAAAAGGAGAAAATCTCCCTTTGAGAGCAAAGCTCTGTAACAGAGTGACACTTGTCAAACTCTGGTCATGAGGGAATAAAATTCCTTAAAGAGCCTGGCTCTGTAATGATGATGGAAAATCCATCAAAGATTAATTAAAAATAATTTTTGAGAATTAAAAATTCTGGGATCTTCAAGATCCATGAAAAAACTTTTAAGAATTCTTCATCAAAGATCAAAAGATCCACATATTATCAAAGAGCAAAACTCTGATTCATGGGACAAGAGACCCCAAGAAAAGATCTCTTTAGATCTATGGGTTCATGAGAGCAAGGCTCTATTAATGAAACCCTAAAAGGGTTTCTTTAGATCAAAGATCTATGAAGGGCAAGGCTCTGTTAATGGGTAAAAACCCTAATTTATTAAAAAAAATTAATTTTAATTTTACCAAAGTTTGAAAAGAGGATTGACTCTTGAAAGTTCTTAAACAGAAAGAGCAAGGCTCTGAGTGAAAATTCTCAAGAAGAAGATGATAATCATCTAAAGGACTAAAGGTCCTATTTATAGGCACTGAACCGCCTCTTCAACTTCTGAGTTGATCTAAGGGCTCAGATGCTACCACCGCTGCACTCACATGTGCGCCATGTGAGCGCAATGGTGGAGGGGGCATTTGTTTCCCCCAATCAGAGCAAGGCTCTATTTCAAAATTCAAAATTTAAACTTGAAGCAACGCTTCAGATTTTGCGCGCTGCACGCCACGTGTCAAACGCAGACGCGCTAGCGCCAGGTACGCTGCGCCGTAGGCAGCGCACCCCCAATCAGAGCAAAGCTCTGTTTTAAAATTCAAAATTTAAAAGTTGAAGCAACGCTTCAGATCCAGCGCTCTGCGCTGCGCGGCACGTGTCAAACACAGGTGCGCTAGCGCAGTTGCGCTGCGCGCTGCGCGGCATGTGTCAAACACAGGTGCGCTAGCGCAGTTGCGCTGCGCACTATGCGCTGCGCGCCACGTGTCAAATACAGGTGCGCTCCGCACTGCGCGCCTCGTGTCGAACGCAGGTGCGCTAGCGCAAGGTGCGCCAGCACTGAAATTAAAAATCCCCCGCCGTTAGATAAAAAAATCTACTAATAATAAATTATTAATTAATCAGAACTAAAATTCTGTTATGGAAAGATCTTTCCAATCTTATTAAAACAAGAAAATTATCTTCTGTAAAACAGAAGCCTTAGGATTAAAGATCCAACGGTGGGAAATATTCCCAAATCAATTAGAGAAAGATCTCTTAAATTGATTCAACAAATCATTTGGCCCTATATAAAGGCCCCTAGACTTCAAGTCTGGGATATACAGAAAGAAAATAGAGAAAACCCTTTGCAAATTTTGAGAAAAAGAAGAGCAAGCTCTTAGAAAAAAAAAGATCATTTCTTCATCTTTAAGGTAAAGAACTAGTTCTTAAACAACAGAGATGAAACCATCTCGTAAAAAGAAGAACCATCTTCTAAAAAGATCATAGATCTAGATCTTTGATAAAAAGAAAAGATCAAAAAGATCTAATCATAAAAAAAAAACTAAAAGAAGTATTTTACTTCATTCACAGATCTTTTGATTTATAAAGGCAGAGCCCTTTTTTTTATAAAAACAAGAACTTTTGTTCTTGAATCTTGAGGCAAAGCCTCCTTTAAGAAGAACAAAAATTTGTTCTTTGATCTTGAAAGTGCCTTGCACTCATGAATTGCGCTTTTGCGCTTCTTGGCCCGGCGCTCAGCGCCAAAACCTGTCACGTATCAACCAAAGACACAATCTGCGCTTTGCGCTTCTGAAACAGCGCACTGTGCTCATGGGCTGGCGCTTAGCGCCAAGCGCGCCACGTGTCACTCACTGGCGCGCCAACAGACTAGCGCAACACGCTCATAAATTAAAAGCGCAATGCGCTAATGAACTAGCGCTTAGCGCTAAGCGCGACACGTGTCCTATTCGTGTGCGCTACCTGACAGAAGCGCAATGCGCTCTTTAACTGGAACAAAGCGCCTGGCGCGCCACGTGGCGCATTGTTAGAACACACTTTGTTCTAATAAAGACAAAAGATGTCAGAACCCAATGCTTAGCATTATTACAAAGGCTGAGCCTAAATAAAGGCTTAATAGCCAGAGCAAGAATAAAAATGTTAAACATTTTAAATTGGACTTAGCCCAACTCTGGCCATAAGTCCTCAACCTATATTGAACTAAGCACATCTGCTCACAAATATTCAACAGATCTTAGTCCCAAACTGGGCTACAGATCTTTCAAACAATTCACACTGGTTCGAGGGTACATCTCGTTACTCCTCTGATATTTATCGTTGTAATCCTTCAATGTTTTCAGAGAGGTGATGGCTCCCGGCGACCCACATTTCTATGGACTGTGGGGTCCTTAAACTCATAGACTATGATGTCCTTAACCTCGACCGTGATGTCTTTAAACTAACATTGGACTGTGGAGTACTTAAACCCACGGACTATGACGTCCTTAACCTTGACCGTGATGTCTTAAAACTAACATTGGACTGTGGGGTCCTTAAACCCACGGACTATGATGTCCTTAACCTTGACCGTGATGTCTTAAAACTGTCCTTAACCTTGACCGTAATGTTTTAAAACTAACATTGGACTGTGGGGTCCTTAAACCCACGGACTATGATGTCCTTAACCTTGACCGCGATGTCTTTAAACTAACATTGGACCGAGATGTCCTTAAACTACCAATGGACCGTAATGCCCTTAAACTAATTACCGACCGCAATGTCACAAAACTGAACAATAGAGCCCAATTGCTCTCTTGTTGGATCTAAACGATCCTGTTAAGTTGATCTTAGTCTAAATATGACTAGCGTATTCTTAACAAACGTTTAAGTTGATCTTAGTCTAAAATTAGACTAACATATCCTTAAACCCAAACCCCAAACCCAAATCTAAGAAGATACGGATTTGGACTAATCCACGCCCTACGGGAGACAATATAAATTAGTTTCCGTATACAATCCACGGGCAACCACAAACACAAAACAAACATACACGATACGAAGTGACCATATGGAGAAGGAGAAAGTTTTTACCGCAATGCGGTAGCGTAATTAACTGTAGGGGCTTACGCCTGCAGGGAAGAGCATCCCCACAATCAAAAACCCCTCAAACGAGGGGGAATCTGACAAAGTCTGCTACATCAGTCGTATCCGTTTAAACCTTCGATACACGGTGCCATAAATCAACTTGACATCTTCGGAGAGGTGGACGGTTAGCACCAATTAGCATCTACCTCGAAATTCTGGCTAGACGTTCATCGCGTCTCCGCCGCGTCTTTCGGAGGGGAATAGAGCCTATCCCCTACAACATGCGAATGGTCGCAAATTTCCACGGCCTTACAACGCCGAGAAACTCAAGCTGTACCTCTGAAAAGAATGTTTATGAATGTATATTTCTTCTTTCACAAAAGCGATGTAAATTCTTCTAAGTTCTTTTTATTTAAATAATAAGACGGAAACAATAGAGTATCGCAAAAAGGAGAATTTTATTCATTCAAAAGGTATTGTGGGCTCCTCAGCCTTACATCAAAAAGAAAAAGAAAAACTCTTACAACAGCGGCGGAAGGGGGTGCAAGAAACATTGCTCGTGGTACTCCAAAGAAATTTGTAACAACCTTAAACTTTCTGTACAATTTTTCAAAAAATGTAGAAAGGGATACTTTTGCCTGAGCACAAGTTATAACTTTGTTTTGCTTTTTAATAGTAAGAAGGAGCTTGTAGCTCATTGGTAATATCTTGCACTGCTGAACCAAAGCACCAGAGTTCAAATCCCATCCCCCACATTATTTTAATATTGATTTCTTTTTAAATTTTTAGAATCCCAAAAGTCTACACCTGCTAAACCCGTAAAACCAAAGGTCACACTAAAAATAAACTACCCCACTGTGCTAACCAGACGACGATAGACCTTCGACGGCGAGCCCCGGCCCGACTCGGACGACTCGGGCCGGCGACTCGGCCGACTCGGCCGGCGACGCTGGGTTGACTCGGCTGAATCCGAGTTGACCCTTCATGAAACTTATGCCTCTTTGTCTTCTGGAAACTCCTGTACACTTTAAAAATCCTGCATTATTACAGAGAATTAAAAATCAAATTAAAACTCTTTTTAATGCAAAAATTTAATACATTTTCTTTCACACCCTTGCACCTACCCTAACCCTAGTTTTACCCTATAAATACCATCCCTAAATACACACCCCTCACTCATAATTCTGTCCAAACTCTCAAGAAAACTCTCTAGAATTTTGTGTACAAGTGGAGTTAGCAAAGGGCGAAACTCCGGTGAACTTCCGACAACAACCCTATGAGCTCCCGGTGACGAAACGACGCACCGGCACCTTCTACGTCTTCCTCTCTCTCTCTTCTTGACTCTAAGCCAGTAAGTCCCACCTCCCTCTTCTCTAATCTAACCTTAAAACTTCTTTTACTAAGACGGAAGCGGAGTTAAATTTGACTTCCGATTTGGTTTTCTTTGTAAAGTTCAATTTTTCTTAACACAACCATACTAAACTCCTACATCTTGACTATTAATCATTAACAAAATATGTTGAATAAGTTTCATAGCAAAATATTTCATATTGCAATTGTTATCGTACTTTTTCAGTAAAATACCATGTAGTCTAGTTTTGACTTTAAAACATCATAAATCTTGCTATATCTTTAGATAGATCACGAAATAACGACCCACCTCTTCACAACACTCATATACAACATAGCACAATACTTTTTGGGAAATATAGATTCGGGAAATACCGTTTTACACAAAACTACCTTTTAACTTATAAAAACCGTTTTCTACAAGATTACGTAATTTTACAAATCTCTGCAAACTGCCGCTACAACCCATTTTTGGGGAACCCGATTGAGATAGTGCGGATTATCGCACATCTCTGGGCTTAGTAGTGCGAGACTCAGACCTCCGCAAGGAGCATTCGGTCTCGAGTGATTTAAAATACAAATATCTTAAGAAAATGAGATTTCTAGAAAATAATAAATTAAAAATTATTTTTATAAATATATATAAATATATATGTATTATCAAAATATCTATTTTTGTTGTAATATCAATATTCCAACTTTTCTAAATCAAAAGAATCACTTTACTTGAAAATACCATGAAATTCCAACACTTTACAATTAAATTCCGTATATTATGAAAAATAGGTTTATTCACTAGAAATATCAAAAATATAAAATCCACAACTATGAAAACTCTAAAGACGATAATTAAATAGTTGAGGTGTATTTTGAAAATTATACAAAATTATTTTTACATAAAACCCCCTCAAGTTTTATAAATTACAAAATATAGGTTTAAGCGGGACCAATCTCTTGAGTCTCAGGGAGCCGGAGATATGGGTGCTTGCCTATTTAAAGTAGACAATCTAACAAACGGTGTTATCAACACGGTAATCGTCTTTGAAAAAGACATAAATCCTGCCGCCCATGTGTAGCGGTTACCGATAACATCAAAACAATCTGGATTCAATTTCTTTTATAATTGTCTGACTTAGACTGAGTCTTACTATAATCAACCTGACTTGAATGAGATCCAAGTATCAAACTACAATTCAACATAAATCCATGAATACATATATTCAATCTGTTCAATCTATATTGAGTGAACCGAACCATGGATATACTTCCATTTACATGATTCTCCAGTTATATTCATGATTCTCCAGTTACATCCATTTACTGATATCATGGTTTCGGAAAGTCATCCAATTATACAATCTATATTACAAGACAATACAATTTGCAATACAATACAAACAATACAAATAAGACATCGCGAGGTTTAAGGGGTAGATTGGTACGGAAGGTGTTAGAAGTGGCACGGGACTGCAAGATTTAAGACACCTAACCTGAATACAACGCCGTTGTTCCGGGCTTTCTAACGGAGCCTTGTACTTCCAGTTGCCCTTAGTCTCTGATATATAGAGACTCCTCTCGTATACACTGGCATCCTTCCGTACCAAGCTACAAACAACAGCGTTAATAAATATAACATTATAACAATATAATACAACTTTAAAAGTTACAATCTCTCTCTTACTCTCTGTCTATTCTACTTCTCCCTTATCTTCAGGACTTACCGAGCGATTTGTTCGCTGACGACATTATCTTTCTTCTTCTTTGAATGTCGTTAGGTGTTTTGGATCTTCCAGAGATCGAGCCTAGCACTGAAGACATGGACCAGTTTACTGAAGATCCCGAGCTGTAGTTACACTTGTACATTTCCTTTACATTCTGTATTTTCCATATCTGTTATGCCAGTGTTTAGGCATTACTTTCATTCAGATGTATTTACTTTCCATGCATTGTACAAAAGAATATTAATAAATAAAGTTGTTGTTTCATTACATTTGTCTCTTGTGTATATTTCTTTTATATTGCTTAGTTGCGCTTAGCGTATTTACTTATGAGTAAATACGTAGCGGCCTCGTCGTATCCTCTGCCCGTATACTGGGAAGCGGGGCGTGACAAAATTTCCGCTAGCCGAGCCCTTGTCGCCTCGGACCTCTGCCTCTGATGCTGTCCGCGAACCCTCGAGGCCACGGATGGGCCAGAAGGCCCTACGGGCGGGCACCCATCGGCGAGATGCCTCAGTCGGTAACACTCGAGGACGAGTGACACCGATCAATCCGCCGACTTTTCGAGATCAGGCGAAGGCGATATAACGATCTCAGCTTGCCAACCGCCTTATCTTTCAGTTGTTCAGACAAGGGGTTGTGCAGCCCCGGCAATGCCCTCTAAATCGAGTACATCAGCAGCTGGAGTAGGGGTGATCGCCGGGGAAGAAGGCGGCCGACATGATCCTCAACGCGCCGAACCACCGCCTGCAACGTATCTTCGGAGATCCGCTGATCATACAGATACACGTCTTCGAAGGAAATGATCTCGGGAATGGAGAAAAGGAATCCGTCCATTATTGTGCTTCGGGGTGCAAGCCTATGTATTGGCAACACACCCTTCTCTATTTATAACCACAAACAGAATCCTTAAGGACCCAAATTCACGCGCACATGGGCGCGAATCCTGGGATTCACCCAAATTACGCCAATACCGCATCGCCACATGGCGGATCTGATGCGGCTCTTCAAAACGCTTCTCCTCCCTCCATGCGTTCCTGATACGTGTCGCCCGCGACAGTCACTCTTCCCGATGTTCGCACGCCTAGGAAGGTTAGACCAAACCTCGCAAAGCCGAGCAGCAACCCTGTTCGGTCTATCCTTGGCTGCTAATCTCTTACCCAACAACGCCAAGGATCAAAGCCCTCATCAAGAGGCCACCGAGCAGCTTCCCTGCTCAGTCCATCCAGCTTCCCTGCTCGGTCCATCCTTGGCTGGCAATCTCTTACCCAATGACGCCAAGGATCAAAGCCCTCATCAAGAGGCCACCGAGCAGCTTCCCTACTCGGTCCATCCTTGGCTGGTAATCTCTTACACAATGACGCCAAGGATCAAAGCTCTCATCAAGAGGCAACCGAGCACCAACCTTGCTCGGTCCATCCTTAGCAGGCAACTCCTTGCCCTCCCGCGCGAAGGATCAAAGCCCTCATCAAGAGGCCACCGAGCAGCTTCCCTGCTCGGTCCATCCTTGGCTGGTAATCTCTTACCCAACGACCCAAAGGATCAAAGCCCTCATCAAGAGGCCACTGAGCAGCTTCCCTGCTCGGTCCATCCTTGGCTGGTAATCTCTTACCCAACGACGCCAAGGGTCAAAGCCCTCATCAAGAGGCCACCGAGCAGCTTCCCTGATCGGTCCATCCTTGGCTGGTAATCTCTTACCCAACGACGCCAAGGATCAAAGCCGTCATCAAGAGGCCACCGAGCAGCTTCCCTGCTCGGTCCATCCTTGGCTGGTAATCTCTTACCCAACGATGCCAAGGATCAAAGCCCTCATCAAGAGGCAACCGAGCAACAATCCTGCTCGGTCCATCCTTAGCAGGCAACTCCTTGCCCTCCCGCGCTAAGGATCAAATCCCTCATCAAGAGGCAACCGAGCAGCAACCCTTCTCGGTCTATTCTTAGCAGGAAACTCCTTGCCCTCCCGCGCTAAGGGTCAAAGCCTTCATCAAGAGGCCACCGAGCAGCTTCCCTTCTCGTTCCATCCTTGGCTGGTAATCTTTTACCTAATGACGCCAGGGATCAAAGCTCTCATCAAGAGGCCACCGAGTAGCTTCCCTGCTCGGTCCATCATTGGCTGGTAATCTCTTACCCAACGACGCTAAGGATCAAAGCCCTCATCAAGAGGCCACTGAGCAGCTTCGCTGCTCGGTCCATCCTTGGCTGGTAATCTCTTACCCAACGACGCTAAGGATCAAAGCCCTCATCAAGAGGCCACCGAGCAGCTTCCCTGCTCGATCCATTCTTGGCTGGTAATCTCTTACCCAATGACGCCAAGGATCAAAGCCCTCATCAAGAGGCCACCGAGCAGCTTCCCTGCTCGGTCCATCCTTGTCTGGTAATCTCTCACCCAACGACGCCAAGGATCAAAGCCCTCATCAAGAGGCAGCCGGGCAACTTCCTGCACGTCTTTAATAAGTGATCCCCACCTCGACTTCGGGGCCATGGAGATACCGACCTTGCACCGGTCTTTGCACACTTGGCAAATGGTTGAATTCAACTCGACGTGCGATCGCTAGATGAAAAACCGATCTCCGACCTAACGCATCATTAAAGCAGTACCGCGCAAATAATTTTTTTTACCGCAAACAAAGGGAAAATGTACACGCAAACAACACTGCAAAAATATTTTATTCACAAAGCCGAAAGTCTTTACAGAGGTATTATGGGCTCCCCAGCCTTACAAAAATGCCCCGGGGCTTACAAAATTTTAGCGCAAAATAAAATAAGGAGGCGAGGAGATTCAGGCCTCGGGGCCGGGGAGAACCTTGATGAGCTCCGCACCCACCACCACAACCGGGGTGGCGTCTTGAAGGTCAGCGCCCATCGCAGGAGCCTCGGCGCTGGGAGCCGGGGGGACCGACTCCTCCACAATGCTCCCACCAGGGGCCTTTCCTCCGGCGGCGCTTCCGGGGGCATTCCCCTGTGCCTCATCCCCGAAAGGGTACTCACCCCGGAGCTCGCCGTCAGGAAACTCCGGCATCAAGGCCTTGACGGCGTCGAGGGCCTCATGCCAAACGAGGGCAGGGGCTTGAGCCAGGTCGGCGTAGAACTGGTCCGACTTCTAGTAGTTCTCCACCGCCTTCGACGCTCGGAGGTCGGTGCGTCTCACCCCTTCCTTCGCCGCCTCGCTCTCTCTCCGGACGGTGTTCACCATCTTTTTCAGGGTGGTGATAAGCATCCTGGAATCTTCCAACTTAGCCTCGGCGGCTCGGGCAGCCTCTTGGCAGCTGGCGATCTTCCGATCTCTGGCCGCCGCCCGGTCTTCGAGGGTGGTGACCCTCTCCATCGTCGCTTGCATCTCCAGCCCAGAGCTCTCCTCCCGCGAGGAGAGCTCGCCCGCGGCCTGCATCGCCGGGGCAATTTTCTCGTCCTCCATGTTGATGACAAGGGCGCAGTGCTAGAGGACCTGAAGAAAATAAAGGAGGGTCAAAAAGAGAATAGGGCACCTAATCTTGCGAACAAATATACTGAATGAAGACCCGAGTGAGGTGCGAACACTGACCTGCACGACCTCCTGGGCTATGGCCGCCATTTGGGCCCTGAGGGTCCCCAAGGGATTTTGCCCCGACCAACCTTTTCATCTCCGAGAGCAGGCAGTCGGCGAAGGAAAGCCTCGAGGACACCTCGAAGTGAATCTCCCCTTCATCCACGATGATCGGGGAAGCAGGGGAGCGGGGTGTCGTCCTATGGAACCTCTTGAGGAGTGACGCAGGGGAACCAGTCTCACCTTCCACCTCCAGAACCCGGGACCTCTGCTCTCGAGCGCGTTTTTGGTTCGGCGCATGGATGGACTCCGGGGCCCGGGGCACGCTTGAGCGCCTAGCTGGAGCGGCCGCCGGTAGAGCCGGAGCTGACGACGGGCGAGAGGGACCGGCACCTCCGGCCTTCTTCCCCTTCTTCTGTTCGACCAAGACTGCCCGAAATTTGCCTAGATCTATGGGTTCTGCAAAAGACGAAAATACAAAGAAGGAGTCAGCAATGCCGGAAAAAGTAGAAGAATACACAAGTCTAAACAGGTCGCCTAAAAACTCCTAACTTACCCGTGAACTGAGCGGGGATGAGCCCAGCCCAACTAAAGGCCTGCTCAGATAGCAGCACATCAGCCCGGGGGAAGGGCTCCCACTCTGACACCGCCACCACGTCGGGATCATTTGCCCGCCTCAGCCGTGGGCAGTCGGCCATGTGCCACTAGACGGGCATAGGCTAATCCTCGCCCTCGGGTGGCCCGACAAACAGAAACTTCTTCTTCCATTCATGGATGGAAGAAGGTACTACGATGACCCCCGACCCGGAAGCACCTCCCCGACGCTTTCTATAAGAAATGTATACCCAGCTCGGCTTGTCCTTGCGAGTGCAAGGGTGGTTCTTATAGCAGAGAGAGGAAAGGAGAAGGCTTGGGTTGAAGGGGATCGTCTGCAATTTCAACCGGACTAGGAACCCGAGGCGAATTCTCCAAGAGTTCGGCACTAACTGGTCCAGGGCTAACTCAAAACAATTCAACACCGCACGCACCTCGGGGGAGAAGGACAGGCGCATCCCGGCCCAAAAAGCTTCCAAGTACAAGGCAATCTCCTTGCCCCATACTTGGTCTACTCTCTCCCCCTCCCTAGCCAGACGAAGCGAGTGGCCGGGAGGGATATGGAAGCGAGCCCGAATGGTGGCAAGCTCATCCGCATAACTCAGTATGGAAGACGCGTCGTGGACGCCCCTGGCCTACGCTCTAGGGACCGCCCCCATCACACGACCCCGGGAAGCATGACTAACCCTAACCACCCGGGAGGACTCCGACTCAGGCGAAGAAGAGGAAGAAGCAGAAGAGGAAGCTGCTGAAGACTCCCTAGACTCTACCTGGACTATTTCTACAGACTCCTCGGTAGAAGACATCTAACCTGATCACAAGGATGAGTCTTCGGGAGAGAAAACGTAAGGATCCCGACCTAAGGAGAAGAGCGTCGAGCTAACACGCAAAGGGACGAGGAAATTATGGTGAGGTATGGACCCTGAAGAGGATCCCACCTCTATTTATAGCAGCCGGTGTACACATCCTACGGTGCCGATCGTCTCTTGCCAAAACAACACTTCGCATTCAACGGCCATCGGCGCTCCACCTGTCGCACACGCATCGGGCGCGTCCCAATCGGGCACGAGAACATCAGCGACCCGTCGCATCAGCCAACCAGCGCCAGACACGTGGGCTGGCGCTTCGATGAACGTACGCACGAATCGGCGCCTCCTCTTTAATGCAAGATCTCTCCCCCGATCCACTGACATCATCAAGAAAATACAACTAATTGCCCGGAAATACGCACTGACGATATCTTCAAATAAAAGTTTACCCCGGGTGACCGGTCAGACCGCTCTCGACCCGACCCATAAATGGGTCAAGACAAGAGTGGGGGGCTAATGATGAGGCTCGATACCGGTGATTCCCCAGATCATGACACGTGGCAGATGACGTGTCCCAGAGCTTACGAGAAAGGATCAAGATCGGTACGTTAGAAGCATACCCTGGGCCTTCGACCCGAGGATGTTCCCGACCTTTGGTGGCCTTCCAGACCACTCCTACGATCACCTTACAAACGACCATCGGTTCGCCTCGGAGCCTTCCCGCGCGCCGAGTTCCCTCAGCCTTCCAGCTCGCCTCGCGGGATATCACATATCCGAGAATCCTCGGCCTCCTGCTCTTTTCCCGAGCCTCCTGCCGAGCTTATCTTCCTCGGTGCCATCGACCGACCCACAACACCGATCACAGCGTCTCCGCCACGGCTCCGCGAGTCTCGCCAGACGAGAGATATTCGTCGCCCATGATCCCGCGTTCCACGCCATCGTGTTCCCCCATTAACGATCATATCTCGTCATTAATGGGGAATCCCGCCTATCACGCGGGCGTAACGCTAGGGGCGTAACGGCCGGCGTGAATCTCACGCCCGTCTGCCGATCGCTGCCACTATATAAACCCCTCTCTCACATAACTCAGGTAAGCCAATTTGACCCCAATAGGCCATTACTCTGCCAAAATACCCCGTCTAACTTGATCGTTAGAGGGTCCTCGGTGGCACAACCATCCCGGGACTTCCTTGCAGGTAGCTCGGCCTCAACCACCTTAAGCCCATTGAGATCCACACGCTCCAGGAGGCAACCTCCAACTCAATCCCAACCATCCATCAGCACTCGCTGCAGATCAACGGAAGGTAACATCTGAAGGAGATCCAGAGATTCATCAATGGGGGACGCGCCAGCGTGGGACGCGAAACGTGGGGTGGTGGAGATCTCGCTTTGGCGAGATACACGGAGCCGTTGCGGGGGCGTATGGTCTTCACGCTCTCGGTTGATCGGAGAAGCCGAGGAAGCTCGGCCTATCAGGAGGCTCGGAGACGAGCCGAGAGGTCGACAAAGCTCGGCCTGTTAGATGGATCGGAGGCGAGCCGGTGGCTGTTTTCTAGGTGTGTATGGAAGGTACTCAGGGAGGTCTCCAAAAGGTCAGATGCATCCTTGGAGATGAAGTCTCGAGGAATGTCCCCAATGCATCTTATTTATTCCACCTTCGTAACCTCCGGGACACGTCATCCGCCACGTGTCGTAATATGAGGAATTCCTACTTGTGAGCATCATCATTAGCCCCCCATTCTCGTTCCGGCCTATTTATGTATTGGGTCGAGAGTGGCCTGCTAGGTTTTCTCTGCTCAGCTTGGTGCCGAGAATTCTTCATGGTAGATTGTCCGGGAACGATATGGCGTTTAGCGGTTGCGTCGTTTCAATCTTTGAGTCTACGTGGCGTTTCACTGCGCGCCTAAGTTTTCGTGTGCGTCCCTAATGACGCCAGTGGATCGCTGAAATGATTGCGCTTTAAAGAGGGGGCGCCGTTTCACTCGATCGTCGGTTGGGCTACAGGCCAAGTGTCCGACGTCGGTTGGCGGGCACGACAGGCTGTCTCTGACTCCTATAACGAAGCGACGTCCCCAATAGTTGACCGCCACATGGAGCCTCGACAGCCGCTAGGCACGACGCTTCGTCTTGGCGGGAATAAATCTAGGCCATAGGATGCTCTCTTTGGGGTGTATAAATAGAAGGGGACCATCTTAGGGCCAACACTTTGCCTTAATTCTATTTCACTGTTTAAAGATTGCTCGGTGCACCCCGCTTAGATCAGATCTTCTGTTGAATTTTCCTCGGCGAGTCCCTTTCTTTGAATCAGGTTAGATGTCTTCCTCCGAGGTGTCTGTAGATGTAGTAGGGATATAGTTGGGGGATAAGGCTCCAGTTGCTGGAGCCGAGTCTGGTGGGTCTTCCTCCTCTTCGGCTTCAGATAGCCGAGAGGGTTCTTTTTCTTCTGTGTCTTCTGCGTCGGGCTCGCCCTCTAGAGTCAGAGCCGCCCTTGTCACCCGCTGTCCGATGGCAAGGGCTCCCAAGGTGCGCATCGGGAACACTCGCGATACGCCCTCCGTCTTGAATCGTCTGGATGAGCTTTCTGACATCCGAACTCAATTCCATATCCCCTCTAGTAATTCACTCCGTTTAGCCAGAGAGGGTGAGCGGGCAGATCAGATGCGGGGCAAGAAGATTGCTCTATATCTGGAAGCATTCCGAGCAGGAATGCGTATGCCCTTCTCACCCGAGATTTGTGCGGTGCTTCATTGCTTCCGTCTTGCCCTGGGCCAGCTAGCTCTGAACTCGTGGAGGATCCTCCTCGGGTTTCTAGTCCGGTTAAAATTTGATCAGATCCTCTTCAGTTTGACCCTCATCTTGTCTTTTCTTTATTATAAAAATCACCCTGGTACCAGTAAGAAAGAGTCGAGCTTGGTGTATTTTTTGTTTAGAAAACATAAGGGTGGGGCGGCCGGATCGGGGGTAGTGGTCGTCCCTTCTTCCATCCATGAATGGAAGGTGAAATACGTCTTCATCGGGCCACCGGAGGGCGAGGATTGGCCTGTGCCTACTGTTGGGGTCAAAAATTGCACCCCGGTTGACCAAGTCAAAGTCAAGGTCAACCCCAAGCCAGGTAGGCCCAAGCCCAGATCAAGTGGGCTCATGTCCGAGTCGAGCCGGACATGAAGCGGCCAGCCTCCCCCATGCTGAAATAAAAAATCATGTAATAAATAAATTTTGATGTAATTTTTATGCATGAATGGGCATAAAGCCAAATTTTTGTAAAGCCCATACTTATGTGCAAAAAGAAGTAGCACATGAGACATGGGATGAGCAAAATACTATTTTGTAAAGCCCAAGGGGCTATATATAAATGGGTAACCCTATATAAGGCAACATGATGATGAATAAAGATCCCTCCCCTTTCTCAAGGGTCTAAAACCCTCTTCCTCGTTTTGAATTAAATCAAGAGTTTAACTCTTTCTTTCTTAAAAATAAATAGGTTTTCACCACAAAACCCACGAAAGGGAGCTCGGATCTCCAATCAGATCTCGAAAAGGAGAGACTTTTAAGTCTCACCCCCTTTTCTCTAAGATCCCGCCGATCAAGAGAAGGAACAAAGAGACCCATCTTCAAAAATCTAATTTTGGACTGATCCAAGGTTCAAAAGAAGAGCCAAAGATCCCTAGGAGTTTAACTCCTTTCTAGATCTGTTGGAGTTTAACTCCATAAATTAGTTTCTATTAGGAATTCAACTCCAAAAAACCCCTTGGGAGTTCAACTCCACAACCTGGAGGCTAGGCCCCTTCCCGCGGGTGTTTCCTGCGGTCACGTGTGCGCCATGTGGCCCCGGGTGCTAAGGCGCCCATCGGTCACATGTGCGCCACCTGAGAGTTAAGGCGCCCAATGGTCACGTGCGCACCATGTGACCCTGGGCGCTAAGGGCCCATGTGTTCTTTTTTGCAGAGCCTATGGACCGATCAAAAATCATGGCTGCCAAGACCCAAGGAAGAAAGACCGATGGCACAAGCTCATCCCGACATGGTCCAAGCGCGGCCTCGAGGCAAACTCCTCCGGCTAAGCCTTCCGCAGCACCCCAGTCCCGAAGGAGCGCCGCGGGAGGGGGGGTCAGAAGCACATGCGGGACCTGGTGCCCCGGGCGAGAGAGGAAGAGTCTCCTTCCGCCGAGGAAGTACCCTTCAAGAGACAGAAGCGAGTGGTCTCTCGGTCACTCCCTACCGGGATCCAAGTGCAGGAGGCGGTTCAGCTCGGTATCTAGCTTTCTTCGAAAATTCCTTAAGTTTTATTTTCTTTGTTTTAGTTTTTTAACACGCTTGCTGTTTTCCTCAGGTTTTTCAGCACCGCGCTCTCCTCGTCGCCATGGATTCCGAGGAAATAGCCCCGGCGATGAAAAAGGCGGGCGAATCCTTCTCGCGGAAGGAAGAGCTTCGTCTTCAATTGCAGCAAGCGGAGGAGAAGGCGGCCCTTCTTGACTCGAGATTGGTCGCCGAGGGGCTGACGATCTCAAAGCTGAAGGAGTCTCATCGGCTTCTAAACGAGTCCAACCGGGCTATTCAAGCCAAGATGGATGAGACGAATGGCCTCTACAACGCTATGAAAAGGTTGAGGGACGCCATTAAGAGATGCTCGGGCGGCTTTAGACGCGGCGAAGCTTGCTGAGAACCGGGCGGTGAAGGCCGTGGAGGAATACAAGGCGTTTGATCAATTTTACCTTGATCTCGTCGAATCCGCGGCTGTCAGGTGGCATAAAGCCCTCGACGCCGTAAAGGAATCTATGCCGGAGTTCGTCGACGGCGAGTTCCGCGCTAAGTTCTCCCTCGCCGAGAAAGCGCTGCAGGAGGGAGGCGCCGAGCTGGTTGTGGGAGGCGAGGCTGTCGGCGGAAGCGCCGACCCTGAGGTCGCCGTTTTGGCCCCCGATGGTGGCGTCGAGCAGGGTGAGATCCCGGCCGATCGGGCGGTCTGAGTTATCCCCCCTTCACAATTTTTCTTGATGTATTTTTTTATAGAATTTTGTAAGGCTCCGGGCATTTTTGTAAGGCTGAGAAGCCCACGATATCTTGTATATAACTTTGATTATAAATAAAGTATACATTTTCTTTTGCTCAAATTTCTAATCATCCTGCAATTACTTTTAGCTCATAAGTCTTTTCATCTTGCAAGCATTTTAGCTTGTAAGTCTTTTCATCTTGCAAGCGCTTTAGCTCGTAAGTCTTTTCATCTTGCAAGTGTTAGGCCGGTGTCCGCCCTTTCTTGGTGACGATCGTATGAGTCGAACGATAGCCAAGTGTAGGAAGGTCGGTACCTTCTCTTTACCTAGAGTCGAGGGGCGATCGTGCATCAAGCATGAATCGAACGATAGCCAAGTGTAGAAAGGTCGGTATCCTCCTTTTTCCTGGAGTCGAAGGGCGATCGAGCATCGAGCATGAATCGAACGATAGCCAAGTTTGACTAGGTCGGTGTCACTCGATTCTACCCGGCCACCTCACGATGAGGGCTTTGGATCCACAGCGTTTGTTGGGCGGAAAGCTACCCGCTGCGGATGGACAGAGCAGGAATCTGCTTGGCGGCCTCATGAGGAAGGCTTTAGATCTACTTTTTTGTAGGGCAGGAATCTACCCTTTATGGATAAGCCGAGCAGGAAGCTACCCGGCCGCTTCGTGGTGAGGGTTTTGGATCCACAGCGTTTGTTGAGCAGAAAGCTACCCGCTGCGGTTGTACCGAGCAGGAATCAGCTCGGCGGCCTTGTGAGGAGGGTTTTGGATCTACAGCGTTGTTGGGAAGGAAACTACCCGCTGTGGATGGATCGAGCACGAATCTGCTCGGCGGCCTCGTGAGGAGGGTTTTGATCCACGCCAGCGGGGAACGGCGGATATCTCGTCTTGGCGAGATACGCGGAGCCGTTGCGGAGGCGTTTGGGCTCCGCACTCTCGGCTGATTGGAAAAGCCGAGGAAGCTCGGCCTGTCAGGAGGCTTGAAGACGAGCCAGGAGGCCGAGAAAGCTTGGCCTGTCAGATGGCTCGGAGGCGAGCCGGTGGCTGTTTGCTAGATGAGTATGGAAGGTACTCAGGGAGGTTTCCGAATGGTCGGATGCATCCTCGGAGACGAAATCCCGAGGAACGTCCCTAATGCATCTTATTTATTCCACCTCCATAGTCCCCGGAACACGTCATCCGCCACGTACCGTAATCTGAGTAATTCCTATTTATGATCATCATCAGTACTGAAATATTTTAATGTAAGAATTAGTGTCTCGGTTTGCTTAGAAATTAAATTCTACGGTAGTTTTTTCTTTGATTAAGGTGGAATGTGAAGAGCATGAAGAGCTGGCCGGCTAATAGTTTCGTCGGATGATGATTAGATAGTTACGCGGAATGATTATAAATAGATTGACAGAATATGAACTTGTATTAAAGCATGGGATGGAACAGACAGGCCGTAATTATAGGCAGCAAAACAAATTAATTACAAGAGGGGGAACAGGGCATTTCATTCAAGTGTTATTCATACATACACATACATGCATGCAACCTAAGCAGTTAACCTACCTAACTACGTGCTCCAAGCTACAAAGATATGCTTGCACACTTACACTACCACAACATATATAGCATACATAGCATTATATATACAACACAAGAAAAGAAAGCCACGCCCACTGCATATATATATATATATATATATATATATATATATATATATATATATATATATATATACTACTGCAGTAGCTAGATCAGAGACAAGGATCCATGCAATATTATTCATTCATTTCCTATACTTGGACTCATCGATATCGATCCCTTCATGAGCAGCCCGTTCCCCTCCAGACTCATCCATGGTGCTCAGCCCACCTTTACGTCCCACCTCCTGGTACCTGTCCATATATGAAATATCACGGTGAATGGTTGCGACTCTAATACCATGTTAAATGGTTGTGACTCTCTCTCTCTCTCTCTCTCTCTCACACACACACACACACACAAGCTGATTTCATTTTTTGTAGGCCGAGATCTAGGCTTTTGCGCTAGTTATTTTGGAAACATGCATATAGGATTTGAGCCTAGATTGATCTAATACACTGTTTATTCATGGATTAGTTATTTTGGAATAGGATTTGAACCTAGATTGATCTAACATCCTGTTTATATATGGGTTGTTCTAATACCCTGTTTAAATGTCCGATCTTGCAAATTTAACTTCAAAGTTATGATAAGGATATAGAGATATCCATACATATTCTCTAGCATCCTTTTATGGGTTAAGTTGCTGCATCAAAAAACTCGAAACTGGGAAGTTATGATGAAGGCTAGGAGATTGAGTAACGATGTTAATTATGTATGTACGTACCCTTCCGTCCCCAGCTTCTCCCTCCTCGTCTGGCCTCCTCGTCTGCGTCCTTCGGCGAGGTGCTCCTGATCTTCGAGGCTCTTCCCTCCGGTGCCACCGGGGACCACCGTCTCCCCCTGCCTGGCCCTAGCATCCAGCTCAGCACGATCCTGCTGTGATGTCATCTATATATATCTCTCTCTCTAGCTAGCTAGCTAGTCAAATATTGATTGAATTAACTAGATCGAGTGTATCCTTGTTGTGTTGAAAGATTACTAGCATGCATCTGTATGTGTATTTATAAGGGGGAAAGATTAAGGGAGGGAGTGACACGTAAGAGGCAAACGCGGCGGGTAGCGAGATGATCAGGTCATTCTGTGACGACACGTCACTGATATGTGTCGAGTTTAAAGGATACTTGTATTTTGCAAGTGCCATGCATGCAGGGTAAAACGGATGTTTATAATATTGGAGGTGTTGTAAATGATATATTTAATTTTACAAAAAATAAAATTAAATAGATTTGTTGTAGCATTAACTGTTAAGCACGCATAAAGAGTCACTCTTGAACCAAAAAGAATTGTATGTATGAATGAATTTATCATTGACCTCCGCATGATGCTTTGAGAATAATAACAAATTTTTGAAATCTGAGAATAATAATTAACAATTTGATTGTAAGTAAGGAATAGTTGATTTTCGAAAAGCTTACCAGGAGATCTATATAAAAGCATATTTTCTTTCTTTACTTTCAGCGTTTGATTTCATTTTTCCTACAAAATGATTCAATTACGAAAATAAAAGGATAAAAGATCATATATATGTTGGAGTTTAAGAGATAGATACATACATGCTTTTTCCTGCATCTTCTTTTTTGATTTCTTTTTTCCTCATTTTCTTACAAAACTCATTCAAGAAATAATATGCAAGAAGTTAAAACAAGTTAGGTGGTGGAAGCTGTGGCCCATAATATCATGTACACGGGATTTCTGCATTTTTCTATTCTTTTTTTAAAATAAACTTGAACCTTTTGTCTAAAAAACTATATTTGAAAATGATTTTTTGTTATTTTTTCATTTGATTTCTTTTTAAAAAGAGAAAACCACTTCAACAATCAAATTTGAAATCCATGACCCCTTTCCTTTTGTATTATAATAATAGAGATATAAAAAGAAAGTAACAAATCAACAACGATGAGCACGTATATATATTTCTACTTCTCGCTCACTTGGTCTTTTAGAGATTTCATTGAACACTTTGTTGTGCTATATGATATAATACTGTATGCTTTCATTCTAATCTTTTTATGCTATTTTGAATAAATATTAGAAGATGGTTTACACTATTATTATTCATCAAATAAAAATAAAAGACTAAAAAGAAGAAGTCATGAAATTAGAAGAACACATGTAAATAGATAGATGCATGCAGCTAAGGGAGAAACATATCTTTGAGTATCCTCCTCTTCTTGATCTTCTTGTGAGGGATTTCTATCTTTTTGTATAGCTTTTGAGGAAAAATCTTGCAATGGGCGCCAAAATTGAAATCCAACTGCCTAGAAATATCTCGAATTTTATTCAAATTTGAATGATTAGGACTTGGGGCATGGGCTGTGGCCATGTGGTAATGACCCTTGGGGCATGTTTGATTGCAGGATTATGGATTTGGATTTGGATTTTAGATCGTGGAATCCTGAGATTTCATAATTTTGTGTTTGGTTGATAAATTTGGATTTCTAGGATTCCTTTATTTTTTATGGGGGCCTACCATAAAACAAGGATTCTTGAATCCTAAAAAATTTCAGGGATTTTCAAGGATTTGGCATTATTCATTGTACTTTTAAATGAGACCCGTGTATTTTATTTATTTAATAATCCTCTCTCTATCTATCTCTCTCTAAAATTCTCAAATCCAAATCCCAATTTATTTTCACCAACCAAACAAAGATTACAAGGATCTACAAATTCAATACAAGGAATTCAAAACCAACCAAATAACAAATTACCAAGTCCAGAAATTTCAACCGTACTATTTTGGAATCCAAATTCCATAATCCACCAACCAAACAGGCCGCTTCTTCCTTTTTGTCTTTATCCAAAAGACTAAAGTGGGATGCTTTCCTGGTCAGCTTCAGCTCTAAGATTTTTGTGATTTTTTTCTGCATTTTCTTTTCTTAAAAAATAACAAAAAGTCATGTCACAAACCCAAGAGTTAGAGTTATAATAGTAAAATGCCTGGATTATAATAATAAAATAAAAAATTTATATGTGTATCTTGTTGGAACCTGGAGCCACAAATTAAAATGGGGTATATTCTATTGATATCTAGTGAGCATGCATGCATGTGCACATCCAAATCTTTATGCTATTTCTTCACAAAATTAAGTGAAAAACTCATAAATTCTCTTTGATTGCAAATGCCATACCATTTGCTGGCAATCCTTTTTCTTCCTCTTTTTCACTAGCAAATATTATATGACTGGTATACCGGATGGTTTCTTGTCAATCGTACTTTGTGAAGTTTCAATTGAAATCATATGATGGAGGTCGGAATCTCCCTCAAATGTTGTCCTCCGTCGATATTACTGCAAGCGGTTCTGAACGGTTGTGATCGAGAGTGAGAATTGAACGTGTGGATCTCAATGGGTTGTTGGATGCTGTTGACACCGAGCTACCTGCAAGAGAAGTCCCGGGATGGGAAACCACCGTAGGACCCTCCGATAATTAAGTAAATACTGAGGAATAATGGCAGCATAGCGGCATATTGAAATGAATTCGACTTATCTGACTCGTCTGGTGGAAGGGGTTTATATAGTGGTCGCATGAGGTGAACCGGAGCGAGATTCTCGCCGTCCATTACGTCTCTGCGTCACGTTCGCGTCGATGACGGGACACACCTATTAATGGCAGGATACGCTCATTAATGGCGAGATACGCTAGCGCGAGATGCGGGTTGTGGAGCGGCGGAGATCTTGTCGTGGCGAGATACACAGAGCCGTTACGGGGGCGCTTGGGCTTCGTGCTCTTGGCTGAACAGGGAAGCCGAGGAAGCTCAGCTCGGTAGATAGCTCGGAGGCCGAGAAAGCTCAGCTGTAGAATTTCTCGGGAGCGAGCGAGGAGGCCGAGAAAGCTGAGCTGTAGGATTGCTCGTAGGCGAGCTGTAGGCTGGTTGCTAGGTGAATAGGGAAGATACTCCGGAGAGATCTCCAAAAGGGCGGATGCAACCTCGGAGACGAGATGCCGAAGAATGTTCCCAATGCATCATATTTATTCTAGCTCTATAACGACTCTAAAATCTTGTACGGAAATTTTATTGTTAATATACAAGAAATTAGTTTTACAGCCTGAATTTGAGTTATAAATTACTTTTGTTAAATAATAATAAGAAATAACTTATAGCTCACTGGTAAACCCTTGCACTGCTGTGATGTAGCCCTTATGTTCGATTCCCATCAGACACATTATTTTTTTCTGAATTTTTTTTAACCTTTTGGAAGTCCAAAAGATTGCACGTGCAATACACATGGAAATGAAAAGTTCAGAAAAATCAAACATATGCAAAATAGTTTAAACAGAGAATTTATCAAGTGGCACAAATCTCGAGGAAATTGTCTCGAGATCGACTGGCCCAAATGGTCCCGTGCTCTGCACACTTGTCTCTTTACCTACCCCTAACTCCTCTGCACTATTTGATTTCTCTGCAATTAAACAGAGATTCTTCATTTCACAATTTATCGCCATTTTAATGCTTTTTAATCCACCATTTTAATTCCAAAATCCTAATTCTCCACTATAAATATCATCCCCTATTTTGGCTCAGCACCATTCTGAAAATTATTGCAAAATTCTCTCAAAAAGTTCCTTAGTACAAGTGGAGTAAAGAGAAGTTAGCGAGTAAGCAACTTCCGGCGAAAATCGAAACTAATTCCGGCGCTCCCGCGACGCTACGAAACTCATACCCTCTTCTACAACCTTTTTTAAAACCTTCTAAACCGTAAGTCTCTTCTAAATCTCTTCTTTTCTATTAAAATTCCTTTTCAAATTTTTATCGGTAAAAGTGGAGTTAATATCAATATCTTCTTTTCTAAAACACATAACTCTCTTTTCCTTTACAATTTAGTCAATCTAATTTTACTTCATCACTTGTAATCTTAAACCCTAATATTTAGAATCAAATTTTATCAAAATTCTCATATGAAATAACAATTGTAGCACTTTTTCATTAAAATAGCTTGAACTTATAAAAACCTCTTTTAGTATTTGTTAAAACAATACCGTTAGGAAAACTTCACGGGGTAACGATCTACCTCACACGCACAATTGGTTTCATAGAACGATAATATTATTTTCGTTGAATGTATTTTCGTTGCGAAGTATAATATTACGATAAAATACCACATAACTTTAGAAAAACCAGATTTCTTTAAAGCGGTGTTTTCTATCCTTTGCGATTACGCATCTACAACCTTCTTTAGGGGACCCGCTAATGGATGGTGCGGATTACCACACATTCTTAGGCTATTAGAATGAGATGCAGACTTTCTCACGGAGCATTCGATCTCGAAAGGATTTAAATACGGTTTTTAAGAAATACGAATTTTCTAAATAAAATAAAATTATTTTTAAAATTAAAATTATAAAAAATTATAAATACATATTTTCAAAATATAATAAAGCTATATTTTTCAAAAATGAAAAGATTAACAAATGTCAATAAAATACTATCAAGATACCAAAAATGCAAGTTTTACAGTATAATATCATGAACTTTCCAAACTAAGTAATTATCACTAAAAATACCCTAAATACTTAAAATTCATGCTCATGACAACCTAAAATAATACTAATCACCCTCGAGATTTTATTTTTAAACTATATTAAAATATTTTTCATAAAACTCTCTCGAGTTATATAAAAACAATATTTAAGCACTTTAGTAAATATAGGTTTAAACGGGATCAATTCTCTTGAGCCCCAGGGAGCCGGAGAATGTGAGTGCTTGCCTATTTAAGATAGAAAACTTAACGGAGTTATCAATAATAATTGTCTTGGAAAAAGACACAAATCCTGCCGTTCATGTGCAGCAGTTACCGATGACTCCCGAACCTAATTCGAGAGCTAAATCAGTTTACAAGTGTGACTCAGTCTGAGTCCAATTCAAACCCGAATCGAAAATCAAACTTGAATACTTGAACATGAACATAAATACTCGAATCCAAACATCAATATCAAACATGTATAACTTGACTTGATTTAACCGAACCATGCTTATAACTTGACTTGACTACTTAATTAAATCCTGAACATGAATACTTGAACATTTTGTATTCATGGTTTCGGCAAGTCTGATAATTATAATTTATACAATACAATACGCGGGGATAAATGGGTAGATTGGTATGGAACGTATATCGTGATACGAGAGGTCACTTAAAAGATACCTACATGAATTCTCGTGCCGTTGTCCCGTGGGTTATGACAGAGCCCTGTACTACATGTTACCATAGTTCAAAGGGTAAAATGGATTCCTCTTGCATACATGAATACCTTATGTATCAAACCACAAACAACCACGTTAGAATAACTATCATATACCAGTAATCAATCATACACAACTTACCCGTTCATTTCACATTACTTGTTATATTCTCTTTTTTCTTTTGGGACTTATCGAGCGCTAGTTCGCTGATGATATTTCTTTCTATTTCTTTCTTTGGAATGTTTGTCAGGAGGACAGGACTCCCAGGAGATCGAGCCTAACCAGGAGGACTTGGATCAGCTTGCGGCACAGCCTGACTTCTAGTTTCTTGTACTTACTTTCATTTTGTACGCCACTATTTAGGCATTGCTTTACTCATTGTATCTTTTCTTTTCAAACATTTGTATGTAAAGTTGAATGTAAATAAAGTTGCTTTTTTATTTTAATACTCTTGTCATTCTTGTTCATTTTATATATTACTTAATTACGCTTAACGTATTTATTTCTTAGTAAATACGTTGCGGCATGCTATGTCATCGTTTCCGTCTACTGGGAAGCGAGGCGTGACAGATTTTGTTGGCGGCCCATGCAGGTCAGTTCTGCATGAAGTCTTAAACAATATATCACAAGAATTATAAGAATCAACAACTATACATTCCTTACATTTCTAATTTTTTGAATCTATCATAACCATTCCTCTTTCTATCAAGGTCATGAATTCTCCCAACAACACCAGCACGAACGTCAATGGCAATACCCCACCGCCTACTCTACCACCACAATCTACCATTGCAACTCCCATCAATGAGCAAACGGTACTACTCGAGACGATCAAGAGCCTTCTGGAGGGTCAGCAGCAGACTGCTATCCTCATGCACCGCCCCGAAGCCGAGGCACCCAGAGTTAAAAAATTCCGGGAACTGCATCCAAAGCACTTTTCAGGAAAAGAGAGCCCACTGGAGGCAGAAAAATGGGCTCAATCGATTGAATGTGATCTGGCGGCAGCTCAAGTGCTAGATATTGCCTGAGTAAGAGTTGCGAAGCTGCAACTGACAGACAACGCCAGAGTTTGGAAGAAGGCTGGACAAAGTCGTCTCACCCAACCGATTGAGTGGAAAACGTGTCGCGATCTGTTCGATGTAAAGTACTTCCCTGAGACTGCCCGTTTCGACATGGAGCAGCAGTTCATTCATCTACAACAGGGCTCGATGTGGGTTAAGTCTATGGATGAATACGATACTGAATTTACCATGCTTAGAAGGTAAGATATTGTCTCAAATTAAAATTCCGGATTTCACTCATTACACTGCTAGCACAAGGTCATAACAGGTTCGCTGCATACCTGATTCATACTGCTGAGATCCGGGAACAACGATTTTAGCAAGGGTTGGACCCGGAAATCCAAGCTGCACTCGCTACAGGAGATTTCCTAACCCATGAACTTGATCTGAAGGCTGCCCGATGGTATGAGGCAGTTGTGAAGAAGAAGGGAAGACCGCAGACTGCCGGTGTGAAACGCCCTACCACATAGATGACAGGAGGAGCCTCTTCTAGACCAACATTTGCACCTAGGAGACCGGGAGGCTCATTTAACTGGCCCAATCCAGACTTTTGCTTCTACTGCAAGAGGACAGGATATCTGGCGAAAAACTGCAAGCGTGCAAATGGCCTGTGTTTGGTTTATGGCTTATCCACTCATGCCATAGGAGCATATCCATATCGCTTCAACACAGCTCCAGCCCCCAGACCAGCAATCACAGTTCCGCAGCGGCCAGCCATTCAGGCTCCTACACCTCGTTTAGCTCTCCCTGCACCAGCTCCACGTGGAACTCCTGCACAGCCTCAACGTCAGTTCCATCAGGCACAAAGAAATATGCCTCAAGGGCAGAGAAACATGCCCCAAGGACAGAGGAATGTGCCTCCAGCAAAAAGGAATGTACCCTGACGTCAGGCTTTTACAATGACAGTCGAGGAGGCCGAAGCCACAGAATAAGTCAACACTGGTAACTTCCCAATCCTTTCAAACATTTTCAATCATTGCATATCACTATACTTTTTCCTAAATCTAAATCTAACCTCACACAACTTAGGTACTATACTAGTAGCCTCTCTATCTGCTCTAGCACTCTTCGACACTGGAGCATCACGTTTCTTTATGTCGCAACGGTTCATCCGAAATCATGCGATTCTAGTTAAACCGCTCGTATCCAGCTGGAATGTCAGTTCAGGAAACGACGTTCTAAAAGCAACTTTGGGATACGATCTGTGTCCAGTGGTCGTTTGCAGTAGAGAATTTTATGTGGACTTCAAGATGCTGGACATACCGAACTTCGACGTGGTCTTGGGAATGGACTGGCTAGGAACTTTTTTCGCTACTATCGACTGTCGCCAAAGGAGAGTAGTGTTCGAAATACCAGATCATCCAGTGTTCTATTTCAAGAGTGGAGACCGTACCTTGGAACCCAGCGTCTACAAGACAAAACCAAAGAAGGAAGTGGTTGCAGCATTACAAGCGGAAGAATCGAAGCCAGAGGTAGTTCGAGAGTTCGAGGATGTATTCCCTGAAGATATATCAGGTTTGCCTCCTGATCGAGCTCTTGAATTCAGCAATGATTTACTACCTGGTGTGCTACCTGTAATCAAAGCTCCATACCGGCTAAGTCCAGAAGGATTGAAGGAGATCCGCATTCGGTTGGACGAACTCCTGAAGAATGACTGGATTCGTCCCAGTACTTCAAGTTGGGGATCTCCGGTATTACTTGTGAAGAAGAAAGAAGGTTCATACAGGATGTGTGTAGATTATCGAGCTCTGAACGAAGTGACGATTAAGAACAAGTATCCACTACCACGCATCGATGATCTTTTCGATCAACTAAGCGGGTCTTATGTATTTTCGAAACTAGATCTTCGTTCGGGTTATCATCAGGTGAAGGTCAAAGAGTCCGACATTCCGAAGACGGTGTTTAGGACTCGATATGGTCATTATGAGTATTTTGTAATGCCATTTGGAGTGACCAATGCACCTGCCATCTTTATGAATCTGATGAACCAAGTTTTCCGAGAGTACTTAAACAGGTTCGTTGTCATTTTCATCGACGATATCCTGGTGTATTCAAAGAATCGGAAAGAACACGCCGAGCACTTACGGATTGTCCGACAACATCAGCTCTACGCCAAGTACAACAAGTATGAATTTTGGCTAGACCAAGTCGGATTTCTCGGACATTGTTTTAGGCGAAGGAATCTCAGTAGATCCAGTTAAGGTGTCAACTGTCAGCGAGTGGCCGACACCAAAGACGGTGAAGGATATACGAAGTTTCTTGGGATTAACAGGATACTACCGATGATTCATTGAAAGCTTTTCAAAGTGTAACACCCTAGTTCATTTATACCAGTTATACCATGACTTGATCTGATTATTATATATATTGAATGGCTATTATTGATTTATTGTTGTTTTGGGTGCGGATAGTATAATTGGTATCTGTATTTGCATCCGACCCGACCCGCTGCTGGAAACCCGTTTTAATTCCTGCTTATAATTTATCCCGGCTAATTATGAGTATCCTTGCACTGTCATGTTTTATATCCTGCATATCTGCATTTTTTAATATAACATATAAAGTCAAATAAAATATTTTAAAAATATCTAGCATGGCCTGCATCATACCCCTAATCCTGTTGTAGCATCCGTTCATCTTGTTCTCGTTCCGTTCAGTGAAACGGACTCTTTTGGATAGCTACGTGCACGCTATGTGTATCCGTTCTTGGGGGTATGCATTTTCATTACCTGGATATCCTATTTTTGGTTTTGGTTGACACGTATATTACCCGTATTTTCAAACTGTAATTTTAGACCCAACCCGAACATATTTTGGACTATTTTTGTATTAGCCAAAATCTCAAATATAATATATTCTAATATATATTTTTAACTGTTATCTTATATATTATAATATATTTTTAACTTAAATTATCAAACTCACGGATATCTCTCCGTCTCTCTCCTCTCTAATATATATTATATATTATATAGTATTTTTTTTAAAACCACCACTATTTCTACAGCCTCCCTCGTTCTCTCTCTCTTTCTTCTTCCCTCAATTTTTCTCGACTCCAAGCCCCAGCCTCGCCATGAAACCCACGCCCCTTGCCCTCGTCGCTGTTTCTGCCTCACCCTGGAACTCTTCTCCACCTCCTCGACCACCACCCCAACGTCACTTCCTTTCCCGTGCAACCGCTGCAACCCAGACCCATGATGACGAACCCACTGCAACCCCACGCACCCAACTCCTCGTCTGCCCTCGCTTCGTCGTCGCCACCACCACTTACCCCTTCTCCTCCTCCTCAACCACCTCCTCACCTTCCTCTCCTCTCCTTCCGTGACCGAAACCCATCAACCCGACCCCTACAAGAACCCCGCCTACACTTCCTACCTCACCGAAACCGCGACCTCCTCGGCCCTCGTCCTCGTGACCACCTTCTCCTCGCTCTCCTCTCTCTGAAAACCATCACAATCTCCTCTAACTGGGCATGACCCTACACACCATTACCCCGACATCAAGAAACCCGCAAACCCCACTGCCTCGCCCGAAAAACCCCATCGCCGGTGACCCGCGACTCGTCGTCACCCTCTCTGTCCTCACCTTTATTCCAAACCCCAGAGCACCAGCCCCTTCCTCTCTTCTTCTCCTTCTTCTTCTTCTTCTTCTTCTTTTTCTTCTTCCTTCTCTTTTCTTGGTTGTGCGTTTTCTGGTCATCGTCGGAGCCGTGTCGTCGCCGACTATCCGGGCGACCCAGTGGACGTTCCCAGCCAGCGTGATTGTGTTCTTGCTTTGCCTGGTCCTGTTCTGTACGCGCGCGTGTGCTTTGTGACGTTTACCCGATGTCGGACGCTGCGTTTACACCTCGTCGTGAGATCCGTTCAGGCAAGTTTATCTTGCTACATGCTATGATACATATTTTGCACCCATATGAATAAAAATATCACATGTTGATTGCATTGTACATCCATATTATTGTTTTACTGTTTTTGGATATCTGTACGCATTCATATCATTAATTACATATCTGGTTGCATGCAAGTAGCTTGATACAGGTTATATTATTATACCCACATCTATATTAATAAGAATATTGCATGTTTATGGTATTGTGCATCCATGTTACAGTTTTTCCATTTTCCGATATCCGTACGCATCCGTATCATTTATTATATATCTAGTTGCATGCCAGATCACATTATTTCATGTTACTGTTATATTATCACCCCATGCTTGATAATGTGCATCATGAGTAGTCATGGAGTTGTAAATATAATCCCTGATAGATATTTGTGCATCCGTATTTTACTGTGCATCCGTACTTTTATCGTGCACCCGTACTTGCTATAGTTTTATTATGAGCATCCGTTTGATACCTGTGCACTACCTGTCATGACTTGATATACCTCTACTTGACATATTACCTGATCTTGTTTCTAATGTCGACAATCCTGACATGTTGTTCTGATGAACGTATCTTGTTGTCTGTATAGGCAAACCTTTACCTGCTTGATTCTGTGTTGGTATTAGCTCCAGATTTATCAATACCTGACTTGAACACATAATTTGGGGGTAAGGGGAAATCAAGAATGTAACCGAACGTAACTCAAAGGTCTATTATATTGTTTGCCGTATTTCCGGGCGTTACGGAAAAATCCTGTTATCGTGGTCCCGTGGGGAATGAACGGGGCATATACTGATTAATCATGTTACCGTGGTCCCGTGGGGAATGAACGGGGTATAGACCGATAGGTTACGATGAGGATTACATTAATTGATTTCGAAGACATTAAAATAGATAATCCATTAGTATAGTTTAGATTATTCACTGCACTTCACCTGCACGTATACACTTCACTGTTCTATATCTATGTTTACTGGTTATATTCATGTTATCGTTTATACTCATGCCTGCATATCTCGTGTATCCTGTTCATTTATTATTGTTTGATATTATGACGTACTGACGTCTGGGTTTTGCATGGCCCCGATCCTTTGTCTCTTTCGCAGGCTGATCAGGAGCATTTCCGCCGTCAGGCCGAGCAGTGAGGATCCTGTTAATATCTAGTTTAGTTTAGTTTTATTTCAGTATTTTCATTTCCTGTTGTGAGCCCGTATTTGGGACGTACTTTCCAGATGTTATTGCTTATTGGATTTATTGCTTCTGCACATATATTATTTCTTGACTCGTTTATTCTGGCATATGGAAATGTACTAGATAGTTCATTTTTATTTTACTGTTCTTGATATCATATAGAAAGCCATAATATGACTGTGGATGGATGTTTCCTAACTACAGGTAGCATGGTTAGCTCTGTCACGTGCCGATCTTAGCGCACTCTGGGAAGCGGGGTGTGACACAAAGATTGCAGCACCTCTGACCAAGGTCACACGTAAAGATGAAGTATTCGTGTGGTCAGAAGCATGTGAAAAAGATTTTGTAGAACTCAAGTCAACATTAACTTCTGTTCCTATTCTCGAAATACTGGATCAATCTGGAGGATTTGTTGTGCATTGTGATGCGTCCGATAAAGAATTAGGATGTATTCTACACCAGCATGGAAAGGTTGTGGTTTTTGCATCAAGACAGCTGAAAGTTCATGAGCGCAACTATCCAACACATGATTTGGAGTTGGTAGCCGTCATTTTTGCACTTAAGATTTGGCGCCACCATCTTTTGGGAGAACGAGTGGATATATACACTGACCATGTTCCTGCCAATTTTATTTGGATCAGAGCTTGCTGTTCCCTTATAAAAATAAAGGGAAAGCTCCACTTGTTAAATACATACACCCACATGCAAAGTATGTAACTATCACCTCAGGTAGCGCCGCACGTGAAGTTCACATGGACGCCAATGTGCAAAGCATAGGAACGCCTGTTCCACTAATATTTAAACATAATAAAACAGCTAAGCTCTATTAAAATTTTGTTGAGACAGCGCCTCACGTGCCCCTCACGAGGGCGTCAGCGCCAATCTTGTAGGATTAATCTTATAGTGGCGCCGCACGTGCTCCTCATATGGGAGCCAATGTGCAAAGTACAGAAGCGCCTATCATAAATAAAAATTAAATTCTTAAGTGGCGCTCACGTGCAAAACACGTGAGCGCCGGCGCCCAAATTAAAAGCAAGTAGAATTAAATTCTACATGGGGATACTTTCCTAGAAATTGGGATATTCTCTGTTAAACAGAGCCGTTGGATCAATAATCTAATGGTGATAATAAATCATCAAAATGATAGAATTAAATTATATTAGGTAAAAAATATCTCCCAGATCAAATATTATCTGCTAAACGGAGAGCGTGATTTAAAATCATCAAACGATAGAATTAAATTCTATTTAAGAAATATTTTCCTTAATCTTTCTAATATGGAAAGATTTTTCCCTAATAGAGAATCTTGGATTTAAAATCCAATGGTGATAAAATATCACCAATTAAATCATCTGATAGAATAAAATTCTATCTTAGGAAAATATTTTCCTAATCTTTTAAACTAACAAGATATTCATATAACAGAATTAAATTCTATGTTAGGAAAATATATTCCTAATCTTGTTAAACTAACAAGATATTCGTATGATAGAATAAAATTCTATCTTAGGAAAATATTTCCTAATCTTGTTAAACAAAAAAAAAATCTTCTCTGTTAAACAGAGAGCTTTTGGATTAAAAATCCAACGGTGAATAAAATTCACCGATTGATCTAAAAGATCATTTTGATTAATCATGAAATCAATCATGATCTCTCAATGAGAGATTTTCTCAACAAATTGATTTTTCTCTTCTCCTATAAATAGGAGCAAAGAGATTAATCAAAGGGGAGATAGAAGGACGTACAGAGAGGGAGAGACATACAGAGACAACAGAAAGCTTCAAAAACAACAGAGAATTCAATTCTTGAGAAAGAAGAAGACTTTCCTCTTCCTAAAAACCCTAGGTAAAGAAAAAAAAAAAGAGATAAAAAACATCTCATTTACCTAACATATCTACTTTCTCTGGATCTGAGATCCACAAGAAAAGTCTCCCATAAGTTGAGAATTTAATTCTCATCGGGAATATTTTGTTCTTGAGAATCAAAGATTCAGGGAAGAACAAAGTTGGACATGAAGAACATGGAGTCCATAATACTCCAGAAACTTAGTTTCTTTAAATCGAGAACTTAGTTCTTTAAAAACACAACCTAAAATTCTCAAATATAGTGATTTTAGCGAGCGTTAATGGTCAGAAGCACTATTGATAGAGGTTTAACCTTTCTGAAAATATTAACAGAGATTTAATCTCTAAAAAGGGAAAAAAAAAACTAGCGTCTCACGTGCTTCCCACGTGGGCGTCCCTTTTAACAGCGCCCAGCGCCTCACGTAAAAGACACGCGGGCATCTAAAACAGAAGGACATCGCCACACGTGCTCATCACGTGGGCACTAAAAAAAAGTGCATAGCACTCCGCAAACAGCCAAAAGGGCTGAGTGCTCAGCGCTCATTCGTCGGCGCCCATGTCTGAATGCTTCACATGTCATATATGTGAGCGTTAGAGGTCAAATAAGTGTTTAGCACTTTGACAAGGAAAGGGGCTGAACAAACATAGCCCAAATAAGTGTCTAGCACTTTTAAAATAAAATAAAAGACTAAGCAGACCAAGCCCCCAAATTGGCTAGGTCTCTGAAGTCTTTCCTCCAGCCGAGCCCAAATGCTCTGTTATTGGATCTGAAATAAAAATGATCCTCAAAATCTTGCTAAGTTGATCTTGGTCTCAAATTAGACTAACATATTCTTACTCAAAAACAAATTAAGCCTTAAATGCTCATATACATTTAAGTTGATCTTAATCTCAAACTAGATTAACGGTCCTTAAATAAAACCAAGCCTAAATATAAAAATATACGGATTTGGACGCCCTACGGACGACGACATAAATTAGTCTTCGTATACAATCCACGGGCAACCAAAACCAAAACAAAACATACACACGACACGAAATGAACTGCCGGAACAGGAGAAAGTGGTTATTGCAATGCGGTAACGTAATTAACTGCAGGGGCTAGCGCCTGCAGGGAAGAGCATCCCCACAATCAAAAACCTCTTACAAACGAGAGGGAATCTGACAAAGTCTGCTACAACGGCGGCATCCGTCCAAACCCCCGATATATGGTGCCATAAATTAACTTGGTATCTTCGGAGAGATGGACGGACATAATTAATTGCAGGAGCTTGCGCCCGTAGGGAAGAGCATCCCCACAATCAAAACCCTCTCATAAAACGAGGGGGAATCTGACGAAGTCCGCTACAACGGCCGCATCCATCCAAACCTCTGATATATGGTGCCATAAATCAACTTGGTATTTTCGGAGAGGTGGACGGATAAATCCAAATAGCATTTGCCCCCAAATTCAGGCAAGACGATCCATCCCGGTTCGTCTCTGTTTTCGGTGGTAAACAGATTCTGGCACGCTCGGTGGGACCTTTTCCTCTTTCCACTCCACACTTCGTGTGTCGTGTTTTGCGAACAAAATCGCGGTTCGCTATGGTTTTCCTTGGATTTGAGGTATTAAGATTTGGTGTCTTGCTTCTGTGCAGAAGAAGAAGAAAAATCGATGGCTTCCAACTGCACAACTTGCAACAGCAACTCCTGCTCCGTCCCAACTGGAGGAGTGACTTATGGGCCCAACGCGGCCTCCATCTTTTCAGTGCCGGTGGGGCAAGTTACGCAAGCCACTACTGGACTATTGTTTAGGACCATGTTCCCACCAGTGGGTGTCGGTGCCTCAGCACCGCAGGAAGAAGCTCCCAAGAAGTCGGTCTTCGATCGACTTGCAACCACAACGGCCCCTCTCAATGGTCCTTCTAAATCCGGCGTTTCAGTCTTCAACAGGCCGAGCCAAAACTCAAACGGGCCCGTAAAGAGGCTCGTGATATTTAAAGGGGCTGCCCCAAAACAGATAGCCCTCGCAACTCCTTTTGCAGGTAAAGTCGTCAAAGGTGCTTCCCCTACCAGAAATTCGATCTTTGAAAGATTGGTTGTTCCTCCTCAAGCTCTGCTAAGGACGCCAGTTTTTAACAAGCTGACACCAACAACAGCCCCTCAGCAAAGCCGGGGGCATGAAGAAACCGTTTCCGAAACTGAGGTGGCCCCGTCTGCAAGACACGATCAACGTCGCCACTGACTCCGAGTGAGAAAAGCTGAGGGCAACTCCCCCTCTGGACTTACCCCACCAACTTCAATGGTGGAAATTGACGCTGCTGTTCCAATCGGGAACAGGTTTGATCTGCTCAGGAAGGTACGCAAGAACTCTCCAACGGCGGTGCTAAAGAAACCTCCCCCGCCTGCAGAAGCCACAGTGCAGGCAAAGATGGAGCAACCCCATCAATGGCTCTCCTCCCAAATTCACAGGGTTTGGCGAAAAGTCCAGGACTCTGTGATCAGCAAAGATTACTCTCGTCGACCGAAGAAATCGAAGGCTCGGCAAGAGGAAAACCATCCCTCCACCATACAGCGAGGGACTTCTTCCACATGGGTGCCTGTTACAACAGATCTTTCAACTTTGACCTTCCACAAAAGGATGAGGTTGGAGAAAATCTCACCGCTGGCGGAAAATTCCAAAGGTGATGGACACAAACACCCCAAGTCTTGGGGCATGATCGTACATACGGTCTACATGGCTTCCGGGAAAGAAGAAAGCCGTGCTTCCGTAGGTCATCGGCCGCAAACTCAGTCGCTGAAAAAAGCTCAGGAGCAGCAACAAAAGCTCCAGGAGATGCTGACCAAAATGACAGCACTCCCTGGGCAGAAAGAAAGTCCGGACCCAACAGCCGAATAGCGCCAGGAGAAAGAGACCGATACAGAGTTCCTGCGAAGGGTGCTTGAAAGAAAGGACAAGGAAGCCGTAGAGCAGGCTGCTAACATAAAGCAGATGGCTCTCTTGTTCAAGGACTTGGTTGGAATGATGATTCAGCCAGAACCCCCAGCCGAAGATCCGTCGATAATCATCGAGGATGACAAAGGGGAAACATCAAACCCTCTTCCGTCCCTATCAGTAGCCAAGGAGGAAACAATCTCCAAAGCTGCTTTTGATGATTATATCGCTCAACAAATACGAGCTCATCAAGCAAATGAAGCAGCCAGCCAAACTGGCAGATCTGGGCGGCCGTATCCAGGCTGGTATGACCAAATCAAGTACCTGCCGGGATATACAATCCCCAAGTTCCATGTGTACAAGGGGACAGGCAACCCACATCAGCACGTCGCGCGGTTCAGAGCTCTGTGCGGAAACACTGGAGATGATGACAAACTGTTGCTTTGCTGGTTCGTTAGCAGCCTGTCGGAGACAGCCTTTGAATGGTACTCGGAGCTCCCAAATGACTCCGTAAAGATATTCAAAGAGATGTAGCTGCTGTTCACACAGCGGTTCGCCAGCGCAAACGAGCGCACCCCGATCACGGCTTTAATCAATGCCAGGGTAAGGCCGGGAGAAACGTGAGTCCAATATGCGATCCGGTGGCGGAACCTGTGGTCAAAGTGTGAACAACGCATCGAAGAATCCCCCGCCGTGGGCATGTTCATCGGAACCCTAGATTCGCAAACGAATGTGTCCCAGTTCATGACATTCTTCAAACCAACTACTTTCCAGGCTCTGATAGATAAAATGGCCCAAATGGACCAGATGGGCCACGGGCCTTTCTCCTCAAGTAAGGACCCTCGAAATGCCAAAGGTAACACGCCCCGCTTCCCAGAGTACGCTAAGATAGGCACGTGACAGAGCCAACCATGCTACCTGTGGATAGGAAATATCCCTCCACAGTCACATTACGGCTGTAGAGATATCAAGAACAATAATAAACTATCTAACACATGTCCATAAGCCAGAATAAACGAGTCAAGAATAAAATAATGCGGAAGCAAAAGATCCAATACAAGAATAAACTGGAATGTACGTCCCATAATGCGGGCTCACATCAGGAATGAAAATGCATAAATAAAACTAAAGATACTAACAAGTCCTCACTGCTCAGCCTGCTGACTGAAATACTCCGGCTCGGCCTGTAGCAAAGGTAAGGAATCTGGGCCATGCAAAACCCAGACGTCAGTGAGTCATAATATCAAGCAATAATATAAACAGGGGTAGCAAGACATGCGGTTATGAGTATAAACGGTAAAACAAATATAACAGTAATATAAATGAGGACAGTGAGGGTAATGTGTAGTGAGTAATCTAAACTGGTCTACTGGGTTAACTACTCTCAAGTCTTTTGAAATCAATTTGATGAATCATCGATGTAACTCAATAGTATCCCGTGCGTGCCCGGGATCACGGTCTAAGACTCTCGGGATGAATCCGAGACGTGCCGCAAGGTAGTAAAAGGTAGTAGGTAACGACGAATGATGTTAGCAGCATCATCCCGGGGCTGGCCTATCCCGTAAAACTGATCAGTAAAGGTATCGAACTATCGAGTTACAAGTCAGGTTTCATCATTGATTTCCCCATACCCCTAAGTTATGTGTTCAAGTCAGGTATTAATAAATCCGGAGCTAATGCCAACACAGGATCAAGCAGGTACAGGTTTTTCTGAATAGACAATAGGAAATGTTCGTAGGGACAACATGTCAAGGTTGTTGGCATTAGTAACAAGATCAGGTAACAGGTCAAGCTGTGGTACATCAGGTCATGTCAGGTAGTGTATATAGATCCAATTATGCACGGTATCAAGTTGTGTCAAGTAGAAGTGTATCAAGTCATGTCGGGGTGTGCACAAATGTCACGTGGGTGCTCAAAATCAAACTATAATAAACATAAGTACACAAAAACAAGTATGGGGTACCAATGTAACAATAAAATGGAATAATGTGATGCGGTATGCAAATAGGTATAGATTCAAACATATGGATGCACAGTTATCGATTAGGGTTACATTTGTGGTTCCAACACTAATTAGGATGCTCTCTATTTAACATGGAATGATACTATCCCATTATTATGTATTAATATGATCTATGGATGCAATTATATATATTCTAAATGAAATGAATGCAAACGGGTATTCGAAAGTTACAAACTATAAAATGGTACTATGGGTTGTACAAATAAGTACTATGTGATATAAATATTGGTATGGATGCAGTTTAATGTAATCTAATATGCAACAAGATATGTTTTCATGTTCTAGATCTAAAATGATATAAACGGGACATCGAAACGTTAAAATGAAATATGGGGCACTAGATTTAAACAACATGTATAATATGTATTTAAATAAGTATATAATAATTGAAATAGCATGTAGCAAGATTAACTTACCTAGACGGATCAAGAAACGGGTGTGTACGGAACGTCTCACGTCGGCGAAATGTCGCGACGCGCGCACGGTACACGGAACGGATCCAAACAACGCACAAAGGTGATCACCTAAGTCAGGTACGTTCGCTGGGTCGTCGGGATCGTCGACGTCACGTACGGTATCTGGCAAACTACAAAGACAGAGAATTTAAAGAAAAGAAACACAAAGAAAAGAAAGAAGAAAGAAAGGAAAGGAAAGAGGAAAAGGAGATTGGGAAGAAGAGAAATGCTCACTGGGTGCACCGGAGTCGGGAAACGAGGACGAGATCGCCGGCGGCGATCAACTCCGGCGGTGCAAGGTGTGCAGGAGGTTCGGGTTTAGGTTTCAGGTGTGTGTGTGCGAGAGTATTGGTGGCTGGGGTTGTGCTAGCAGAGGAGGAGAGGAAAGGGAGAGGGAGAAGAGGGTTGTGGAGACAACGACGAGGTCGTCGGAGCTCCGGCGGCGATGGTGCAGCGAGGGTGCAGAGGTTGAGTTTGGGTGCAGGGAAAGAGCTCGGGGTAGGCTAGAATAGTGGTGGTGGTGTTGGGAGTTGAGAGGGAGGTGAGTGGATAGAGGGGAACACGACGAATAGGTCGTTGGTGATGGGAGGCGACGAGGTCGGTGAGGTAAGGTGGTGAGGCGATGGGTCGGGTTCTTGGGAAAGGAGGTGGTCGAGGAAGGAGAGGGTGGCTGTGAGGGTTGAGGTGATGGTGGAGTTGAGAGGAGGGTCGGCGACGGATGAGCGAGAGGCTAGGGTTTCGGTGGTCTCGTGGGTGAAAAATTTCTGAAGAAAGGAAGAAGAAAGATATATATTATAGGGAGAGAGAGAGAGAAATAAGCGAGAGGAGAGAGAGAGAGATTCTGAGAGAGAGAGAGAAGATCGAGAGGTGAGAGAGAGAGGGAGGTGAACAGTAGGGAGAGAGAAATTTGGAGGTTAGTGGAAGAGAGAGAAGGAGAGAAAGAAAAAGAAAGAGAGAGAGAAAAGAGATAGCGTGTGAGAGAGAGAGGGAGAGAGAGAAAGAGAGAAAGAAAAGAAAGAAAGAGAGAGAGAGAGAGAGAAAGATGCGTGGGGCCCTCATGACAGCGAGAGAGAGCTGGAGGAGAGGTTGGGAAATTTTTTTAAAAGATTTTTAGTTTTTAAAATATTTAGTTAGCTGTAAAAATCTTAGGAACTGTTAAATAGATTTTTAAACAAATTTTAAAATTTAAATAATTAGAATTTTGGCGGGATACAAAAGTATTCCAAAACGCGCCCGGGTCGGGTCTAAAAATTCAGATTTAAAATATGAAAAATATATGCGACTTCCAAACTTCAAAATGAATGCTCAGTTAATTAAAATGCATACCCCCAAGAACGGATGCACGTACGTGCGCATAGCCATCCAAACACGTCCGTTTCACTGAACGGAACGAGAACAAGATGCGTGGATGCTACCACGGGGTTAGGGGTATCAATCAGGCTATGAAATGCAATTTTAATTTATTTTACATGACCTAAAATGTTATATGGTAAAATATGCGATGCTAGATGAAATGCCAGTATGCAGTTTACTTTAGATGCACGTGCCTATGTAACAAGCCAGGGTAATTCATAAATATGAATCAAACAAGTTCAAGCAAGCGGGTCGGGTCGAATGCAAAGTAAAAGTAAAAATACCATTCGCACCCAAATACGATAAATCAATAAAATACCACAGATAAATAAATATGGGAACTGAAATTGGTATAAATGAACTAGGTTGTTACAGCGGTCTTCGTCGCCAATACCTAACAACAACCGAGCAACCTAAAACCGGCGGTTCGCCAAAACAACGCACGTCCACGCCTATCCCTGGAAGAAAGGCTAGGACGCGCTTACTCGTTTCCTCACGATAAGATGAGAAGACTATTTGAGTTGGCAATGCATAAAAAACTCATCACATTGCCAGACCCACGGCGTCCACCGCAACCTGGCGACGTCAATAACCCCAACTACTGCTCCTATCATAGAATGGTGAGCCACCCGATTGAGAATTGCTACGTCTTCAAAAAGTGGGTCGAGGACCAGTATCAACAAACGAAGTTCGCGCTATCTGAGAACTGGAAGGTGAGCCCACCACAGAAGCACACTCCCAAAAAAGTGGATGCACCGGGGGCATCATGCTCGCTCGTGGAAGAAGCTCCATGGGAAGTCGTTGTTTCAGCTAAAACCAAAAGAATGCTGAAAGATCTACAGGCATTTTCGGCAGTCGAGTGGAAAAGCCTGCTTGAACCCGAAATCATCGAAGGGATGCTGAAACCGCATCCTGTACCGAAAGTTGTTGACAAAGGGCAAAATCCCCAAGTCAAGCCTTCAATGTCTTAAAAGAAAAAGAAGAAGACCAAGAAGCCTGTGCAGCCTGCAGAGTATGACCACAAACGCACAAACCTACAAAAGTACATCGACGTGTTGGAGGAGTAAAACCAGAAGAAGTGGACACCGGTCACTCTCGAAGAGTTCCTCAAGCATATTCTTGAGAACGAAGATAATGACAACGATGAGGAAAATGACTCATCAGAAGAAACCGAGGACTATGTAGCAAGTTGCCACTTGGTCTCTCATTCGTCGTTAAATGGCGAAGAAGCTCCCTCAGCGTCAGAAAACAGCGCAAAGGAACTGGGGGCAGGATCGGCGCTAAAATCCCCGGAACTACTAGAAGACCCGATTGATAGGCTGTTAAACGAAGCCTTTCGAAAAAGCAAAGCTGACCGAGAATGCGAAACAGCCATATACGAAAAGGCTAAGCGTCAGCATCAGGATGAAGAAGCTATGGCAAGGATGAGTCATAAATTACTCCAACCTAACCGAAGCACACCTGCCACAAATAAGAGCAAGATCAAGGCAGAGAAGCGGTTCGCCAAAGCCCTGTCAATGGGAATGAAGCTCCACCTCTCGTAGGAAACACTCCCGGGGTCATATGCCTTGATGGAGAGGATTCACATCCAAATTACTGCCTAGATCATCGGAGGGTCACCCACTCTATTGAAGAATGCAGTACCTTCAAGAAGTGGTGGTAAGGATATGTTGCCCACCAAAAACACTTCAAGAGGATGAAGCGCGGAGCTCGTCGACAGCAAAAGAGTGCGACAGATGCACGTGAAAATATGACTAGCAACTGTCATATAGTTGATACAAGTCCGGAAGGGGGAAAGACCCAAGTTCTTACTTCCGGGAGCGATTCCGAGGACGAAATACCCCTCAGCCCTCTCTTCAAAGACTCCACCTCTGAAAAAGAAGAGGAGGAGAAGAACTGCGAGAATATTCAGCTGCGGAGCCGCACGCTGCCTGAAAAGTATCTCAGACCTACAAATAAGGGTTCGAGCAAAAAAGACAAAGGGAAAGAAAAAATCTCTGAGGAAATTGCCCTTGATAGTGGAGTTGTCAAAGAACTCGCAGCCAGGGATCCGCCTAGGAAAAAAAGGTGGATTACAACGTCCTGGCACATCTAAGGAAAATGCCCTCACAACTAAATATATTGGATGCTCTCCTATTGTCCAAAGAGGCACGGGAGTCTCTGATCAAGGAATTACAAGAGCCCGATCAGTTCCAAGCTTTCGTCGCAGAAGAGAAGATGAAGGACGAGCTGGCTGAGGTTCACATATCTGACATTACATTCAGCGATGAAGATCTCCTCCTCGGGACGTGCGAGCATAATCGCCCATTATACATTACCGGGTACTGCCACGACATCAAGATAGGAAAAATTCTTATCGACAACAGATCCTCTGTCAACCTTCTCAACGTGAAAGTGCTGAAGGAGATTTGCATGAACGTCCAGCACTTGGCCCGAGACAAAATCACCATCTTTGGGTTTGACACACAGTCGTCGCGGACACTCGGGTCTGTAATATTGACGCTACGCTTTGGGTTGCTCGTCACTGACATCAAATTTCATATCATTGACGCCAAGACTTGCTATAACGCTCTGCTCGACAGGCCTTAGTTACATGAATACAACGTCATCCCTTCTACACAACATCGGTGTATGAAGTATTTCAAAGAAAGTTTGGAATACACCGTTACAGGGGAGATAAACTCGTTCTTGGTAAATGAAGACCGGAAATATGAAGACGCAAAGTACTTCCTACCAGACTTCGAAGATACGGAAATGTGTCATAAGCCGGAGGATAAACAGAAGTCTGTCGCCACTATCCTATTCTTTGGGAGAGATTCCGAGGGAGATGAAGAACAGTCTACTCGGGACAACCCAAAGACAACAAGCCCGGACCATCTACTCTCATTTTAGTCTTTGGCAGTGACTCTGAGGATGAGGCCAACGCAGTGTTCTCCATCCGTCCGCTAGTGCAAACCCTCAACAAAGCAGATCCGATTCTGCAAATCATAATGGTTCCGCCTCAGCATTACAAGAAACTTGATGCGCTCGATACACACAGCGTACAAGAACTACAGACCTTCTATGTGTCTCCCAGGCGAAGAGGTGAAAAGGCGATCTTTTTTCACCAATCTACCGAGACCAGAGTAGAGAAAGAAGTCTGGCACGGTGCCAATTTTACACTCGACAGGTTTCAACCAATCCGTCTGCCAAGATACTACGCGGAAGGATTGAAAAGGCTGTTAAGACGCCAAGGTGTATCTCTCAAACAAACTGTTCGGCAAGCCTAATTCAACAAAAAGATTTGGGATATCCCTGGGACCCAGCGAAAGATGCCCAACGGGAAGATGGAGACAACCGGGCTAGGATACATTCAGTCCAGGAAACGGGAGCAGTTCCACAGCTGTCGCATCATAAATAACTCCAGAGAAGAGGAAAATGCTCTTCCAAATGGCCGTGACGTTGAAACAGAGCGAAACTCCTCCCTAAGAACGTTAAGTCCGTCGCTCGAAGAACAAATAGACAAGCTAATAGAGGAGGCTTGTCAAAAGAGTCGAGACAACCACAGCCACGAAATGGCTATCTATGAAAAAACCAGGACGCAGTGCCTCAATCAGCAACCTGCGGAGAAAGAAGACTGCAATGCCCTTTATCCCCAGCTCGCTGTATGTCCTTGGAAAAAGGAAAAATCCCGAAATAGAGGCAAAAATAGAACAAAGAGCGCAAACAGCGTTCACAAACAACAAGGCAGATCTAAGAAGCTGCACTATCAAGAAAAACTTGGTTGGAACCCCTCCTTTATAAAGAAAATGGATCGAGAATACTCTTTTCCTCAAGACAAGACAAGGAAAATATTCAACCTTGTCATGAAGCACCAAATGATGACACTCCCGGAGTCACGGCACCCTGAACAAATAAACGAGGTCCATCACCCGGATTATTGCTCCTATCACCGAGCAATAGGTCATCCCCTTGAAGACCGCTTCACCTTCAAAGACTGGGTCGAAGACCAGTATCAACAAGGCAAGTTCGCTTTATCCGACAGCTGGAGGGTAACCCCACCGCAGAAGCATGAGCCAAAGAGGACCTATACCATGAGGATATGACCAGCTCAACATCAAGGATGGAAGCGAACCCGTCCCTGCCATGTGATAACACTCTTAAAGAAGGGAGAGCACGAAACTATAGATGACCCCTTCAAGTGCTTCGCAAATGAAGATGAGTACGAGGTGATCTCAGAGTTTCCACCAGCACCAAAAGAGCTGGAAGACGGGATACACACTACGGCGGACAACCTAAGAAAAATTGACTTAGGGACGAAAAACGATCTGAGGTCAACGTTCGTCAGTGAGCTGCTATCTAAAAAACAGGTAACCACGTTAAAAGACGTGCTCATGCAGTATAAAGACTGCTTCGCATGGAACTATTCCGAAATGCTGGGTCTAGATCTAAATGCAGCAGTACATAAACTAGCCATATCGCCGGATATAAAGCCAGTCAAACAGGCGCTAAGAAGAATGCGGCTCGAACTTGAGATGAGTATAAATGTTGATGTCCAGAAACTAATCGACTCCGGCTTCATCCAAGAAGTTCAATATCCCGACCGAATCGCTAACATCATTCCGGTGATGAAGAAAAATGGGACGGTACGCATCTGCGTGGACTTTCGGGACCTCAACAAAGCTTACCCGAAGGATGACTTCCCAGTACCTGTTACCGAGCTGATGATCGATAACATGTCTACCCATGAGGACTTCTCCTAAATGGATGGATATTCAGGATACAACCAAATAAAAATGCAACCTGAAGACCAAAAGCATACCGCCTTCCGGACTCCGCTGGGCATATTCTGCTACAAGGTGATGCTTTTCGGTTTAAAGAACGCTGGCGCTACCTACCAGAGGGCCATGACGAAGATCTTCGATAACCTCATCCATTAGATTGTCGAATGCTACATCGACGACCTGGTGGTGAAGAGCAAGTCTTACGAGGAACATTGGAAACATCTAAATATAGTTTTACAACGTTTTCGGAAGTACAATCTGAAGATAAATCCTCTAAAATGCGCGTTTGGAGTCTCCTCAGGAAAATCACTAGGATTCATCATACAGCACCGGGGTATCGAAATCGATCCCTCTAAAATCAAGGTGATTACAGAAATGCCCACGCTAAGGACCTTCAAACAGTTGCGATCTCTTCAAGGAAAGCTCGCATATATCCGGCGGTTCATAACCAACCTCTCCGGAAAATACCGTCCCTACAGTCTGTTGATGAAGAAGGGGACCCCATTTGTCTGGGATCAAAAGTGCAAAAATGCACTAGACGAAATCAAACAATACCTGCAAAATTCGCCGGTATTGACCGCTCCAGTTAAGGGAAAACCCCTTATCCTGTATACAACAGCTCTTGAGGGTTCTCTAGGTACGTTATGGGCATAAGAGAATGATCAGGGAAAGGAGAGAGCTTTGTACTATTTGAGTCGAGTTCTCCTAGGAGCAGAAAACAACTGCTCCCCCATCGAAAAGTATTGCCTGGCACCGATCTTCGTGATAACGAAGCTCAGACATTACGCCTTGGCACATGAAGTCCATCTTATATCAAAGGTGGATGTTCCCTGATTAAAAATCAGGAGTTAAATCAATGAGGTATCACGTGTTCACACGTGAACAAAGGTCACGTGTTGACACGTGACGTTTTTACAGAATTAAAATCTGTCAAGAAAAAGCAAAAAAAAACAGCTGAAGGAGGACCCAATTGGGGGTCACGTGCTCACACGTGACCAATGGTCACGTGTTGACACGTGATAGTTAAAACAGAAATAAAAACAAACGGTTGAAGGAGAACCCAATTGGGGGTCACGTGCTCACACGTGACCAATGGTCACGTGTTGACACGTGATAGTTAAAACAAAAATAAAAACAAACGGCTGAAGGAGAAACCAAGGGTCACGTGCCCACACGTGACCAAGGGCCACGTGCCAGCACGTAACAGGCTTTGAAAGCCTTACAGTTTAATAGAATTAAAATTCTAAATTTCTCTAAAATCTTTCCAAATGGAAAAGGATTATGGGGAACCGTTGGATTAAAAATTCAGGGGTGATTAAATATCACCAATTGATGGAAAAATCTTAAACAAGGAAAGATTTCCCTAAATCTCACCGAAAATAACAAACAGAATATCTCTGGATTGAAAATCCAACGGTGAATAAAATTCACTGAATAATCTAAAGGATCATATTAATCACGAAAAACAAACAAAATCTTTCAATGAAAGATTTATTAAATAAATTGATTCTTTTCCTTCTCCTATAAATAGGAGCCAAGAGGAGAAAAAGGGAGTTTTTTTTTCTTGGAGAGAATTTTTGGAGAGATAGAATTTTGGGATCTTAAAATTTCAGAGAGAAAAGAAAGGAGAATTTAATTCTCAACAAAGAAAACCGTAGGTGAGAAAAAAGAAAGGGGATCAAAACTTCAAAAAAAAGAGAATTTAATTCTCAAAAATCTAAGAGTTTAACTCTTTTGCAAAGAACTTAGTTCTTTCTTTAGTTGAAGATCTGCAGAAACAAATCTCCCCATAGGTTAAGAATTTAATTCTCATCGGGTTGAAATTTTTCCATGCAGATCCAAGACTTAGAGGGAGAATTGAGTTCAGAGAATTTAATTCTCACAATTACAGGAATTTAATTCCTTCATGACAAAATTAGGGTTTAACCCTATGTGAGAATTTAATTCTCCCACAATTATAGGAATTTAATTCCTTCAAGATGGATAAAAACCAGGGTCTGACCCTAATTGAGAATTTAATTCTCTAAAATTCATAGGAATTTAATTCCTCCAAGACAGAACTAGGGTTTCACCCTATACAAGAATTTAATTCTTTGACATACATGGGAATTTAATTCCTCTAAAGAAAATTAGGGTTTAACCTTACATAAGAATTTAATTCTTTCAAAATAGGAATTTAATTCCTACAGATTCATAATCAGGGTTTAACCCTACAGAGAATTTAATTCTTAAAGATAAAGAGAATTAAAGCATGCAAAGAACCAAGGTCACGTGTCCCCACGTGACCCCTGAAAAGATCCCCAGAAATGAGAAGGAGAAAGATTTGAGGCAATGCCTCACGTGCTCCCACGTGACCTCCAAAACACGGAAGAAAAAGCAAAGGAAATATAAGCTCTGGGCGCTCTCATGTGTCCCCACGTGACCCCTTAGAAAATGCTTTAACAATCAGTGCATAAATATCCATCATGTGCCAGCACATGATACTCAAAAAAAAATATAAAAAAAAGTGTTTAACACTTAATTGCAGAGTGAAGTAAAGAGGGATCTGGTCTCACCTTTGGGCGCCCTTACGTGTCCACACGTGACCCCTTTTTCTTTAGTGTTTAACACTAATTCGAGAGCTTTATTCCCAGTGTTTAACACTGATTATCTTTTAGTGTTTAACACTAATTCGAAGACCTTATTTCCAGTGTTTAACACTGTTATGTTCTAGTGTTTAACACTAATTTGGGCGTTTAACATTGATTGTCTTTTAGTGTTTAACACCAATTTGAGAGTTCTGTCTCCAGTGTTTAACACTGTTGCTCTTTAGTGTTTAACACTACTTTTAGCCAAATTGGCTAATTTTCCAGAGGCAAAAGTCCCTCCTCCAAATGAATCTCAAAATTGAGGAAATCAAAAATAAAAATGTTGCCAAAGCCCTCAAACTCTCATTTAGTATTGCTAAATAATATGGGCTCAAATCCAGACAAATGTCTAATGGTCCAACAGAGGGCCAACACTTCAAACTTAATTGGACTTAGTCCAAGTAGGCCATAAGTCCTCAATTCAGACTCAACTGAGCCAATGTGCTCATAATATAATTAATTGATCTTAGTTCTAAATTGGACTACAGATCACTTAATCCACCCTGGTTCAAGGGTACATCTCTTCACTCCTTTGATATTTGTCGTTATAATTCCTCAACGTCTTCAAAGAGGTGATGGGTCCCGGCGACCACACATTTCCATGGACTGTGGGGTCCTTAAACTCATGGACTATGATGTCCTTAATCTCGACCGTGATGTCTTAAAACTAACATTGGACTGTGAGGTCCTTAAACCCATGGACTATGATGTCCTTAACCTCGACCGTGATGTCTTAAAACTAACAATAGACTGTGGAGTCCTTAAACCCACGGACTATGATGTCCTTAACCTCGACCGTGATGTCTTTAAACTAATATCGGACTGTAGAGTCCTTAAATCCACGGACTATGATGTCCTTAACCTCGACCGTGATGTCTTTAAACTAATATCGGACTGTGGAGTCCTTAAATCCACGGACTATGATGTCCTTAATCTCGACCGTGACGTCTTAAAACTAACATTGGACTGTGGAGTCCTTAAACCCACGGACTATGATGTCCTTAATCTCGACCGCGATGTTTTAAAACTAACAATGGACCGAGATGTCCTTAAACTAACAATGGACCGTAATGTCCTTAAACTAATTATCGACCGCAATGTCACTAAACTAAACAATAGAGCCCAATTTCTCTCTTGCTGGATCTAAACGATCCCGTTAAGTTGATCTTAGTCTAAAATTAGGCTAACGTATCCTTAACAAACGTTTAAGTTGATCTTAGTCTCAAATGAGGCTAACGTATCCTTAAACCCAACCCCTCAAACCCAAATCTAAGTAGATACGGATTTGGACTAGTCTACGCCCTACGGACGACGACATAACTTAGTCTCCGTATACAATCCACGGGCAACCAAACACAAAACAAACACCCATGACACGAAGTGACCATCTGGAGAAGGAGAAAGTTGTTACCGCGATACGGTAGCGTAATTAACTGTAGGGGCTTGCACCTGCAGGGAAGAGCGTCCCCACAATCAAAAACCCCTTAAACGAGGGGGAATCTGATGAAGTCTGCTACATCGGCCGCATCCATCTGAACCTTCGATACATGGTGCCATAAATCAACTTGGCATTTTCGGAGAGGTGGATGGATAGCACCAATTAGCATCTGTCCCGAAATTCAGGCAAGATGGACCTGCGCGGTCGCATCTCTGTGTTCGGAGGGGAACAGATTCTGGCACGCCCGGTGGGACCTTTTCCTCTTTCCACTCCACATTTCGTGTGTTGTGTTCGCGAACGAATCGCGGTTTGCTGATGGTTGCCCTTGGGTTCGAGGTACTAAGATTTGGCGTTTTGCTTGGTGCAGAAAGCAAAGGATCAATGGCGTTCACTTATGCAAAATGTTCTGGCTGCAACTGCAACGTACGCTCCGCCTCATCCGGAGGCATAGCCTACAGGCCTCGGGCGGCGTCCCTGTTCATGATGCCGGTGGAACAGGTCACCCAAGCCACCATAGGATTGTTTTTCGGGACCATGCTCCCGCCAACGAGCTTTAGCGCTCCTATGCCAGCACCCGAAGCTCCCAAGAAGTCCGTCTTCGATCAGCTTGCTACTACCATGGCTCCTCTCAACGGGTCGTCCAGCTCCAACTCCTCGGTCTTCGCCAGACTGAGCCTGAACTCCGATGGGCCTGCCAAGAAGCCCATGATACCTGAAGTGGCCATCCCAAAGAAGATAGCCACCCCTGCTCCTGAAGTCGTCAAGGCGGCTTCTCCTGCCAAAGAGTCGGTCTTTACAAGACTGACTATTCCGGCTCCCGTTCCTACTCGAAGGTCTGTCTTTGACAGATTGGATACCGCCACTCAAAAGACGTCAGTTTTCAAGAGGCTGGCATCAGCGGCGCTTCATCTGGATAGGGGCAAGACAAAGCCATCCCCATCACTGAACCGACCCCAACAGCTCGACACGCTCGACATCGCCACTGGCGCCGAGTGAGGAAGGCTGGGGGCAACTCTCCCTCTGGGCTAACTCTACCAGCTCCAACGGTGGAAGTCAATGCTGCTGTTCCAACCGGGAACAGCTTTGAACTGCTGAACAAGGTGCGTAGGAACTCACCTACCGCCATACTGAAAAGATCTCCTCCACCGGTAGAGACTGTCGTAGAAGTGAAGCCGGAACAGTCCTCTCAACGACTGTCTTCTAAAGTTTACAAAATATGGCGACAAGTCCGAGAGTCAGTGATCGATCAAGACTACCTCCGCCGACAGAAGAAGCCGAAGGTTCAGCCGGAAGGGAACTGTCCCAATAAGCCGCAAAAGACAACAACCACTTGGGTGCCCGCTACAACGGCCCCCTCCACATCGACTACTCAAAAGAAAAGGAGGCCAGAGAAAGCCCTTGTAAATGTGGCAGACCACAAAAACACCGAGCCCAAACGCCCTACGTCTGGGGGCATGGTGGTACATTCTGTTTACATGGCTTCCGGAAAAGAGGAAAGCCGCACTTCGACGGGCCACCGACCGCTCACCCGATCAATAACAAGGGCTCAGGAACAACAACAGCAGAAGTTTCAAAAGATGCTGACTACAATGGCCGCACTTACCGGGCCAAAAGAAAGCCCGGAGGCGTCATCGGAACAACGTCACGAACACGAGACTGATGCTGAATTCCTTCGGAGAATGCTCGAAAAGAAGGACAAGGAGGCTGCGGAACAAGCGGCCAATATAAAGCAAATGGCCCTTCTATTCCAAGATATGGTGGGCATGATGATCCAGCCGGATCCCCCAGCCGATGATCCTCCAGTAATAATTGAAGATGATAGAGGAGAAACATCAAACCCTCTGCCGGCTCTATCAGCAGCTAAGGAAGAGACCATCTCCAAAGCTGCACTGGATGACTATATTGCTCAGCAAATAAGAGTTCACCAGGCAAATGAAGCGGCCGGCCAAGTTGTTAGAACTGGGCGACCGTATCCAGGATGGTATGATCAGATAAAGTACCCGCCGGGCTACACGATCCCCAAATTCCATGTATATAAGGGGACGGGCAATCCCCATCAACATGTTGCTCAGTTCAGGGCCCTCTATGGAAATACTAGTGGCGATGATAAGCTCTTGCTTCGCCAATTCATCGGTAGCTTATCCGAGACGACGTTCGAATGGTACTCCGAACTCCCGAATGACTCCGTCAAGACTTTTGCGGAAATGGAGTTGTTGTTCACCCAGCGATTCGCAAGCGCTAGTGAACGCACCCCAATAACGACATTAATCAATGCCAGGGTAAAGCCAGGCGAGACGTGGGTTCAGTACGCAATCCGATGGCGGAATCTGTGGTCGAAGTGCGAACAGCGCATCGAAGAAGCACCAGCGGTGGGCATGTTCGTGGGCACCCTAGACCCTCATGCAACTATTTCACAGTTCATGATGTTCTTCAAACCGACTACATTCCAGGCTTTAATCGACAAGCTAGCCCAGATGGATCAGATGGGTCATAGACCGTCTCCTCCGAAGCCAGAGCCGCGGAATGAAAAGGGTAAAGGGAAGGCGACCTTCGTAGCAAACACCCAACAGCAGCCTAGTGCTCCAAGATTAACGGATCAATTGGAAGAGAGACGGCTCTATTATAATGAGAAAATGAAGCGCCCTTACTCATTCCCGCGGGATAAAACGAAGAGGCTGTTCGAACTAGCAATGCGCAACAGGCTTATCAATTTGCCGAATCCAAAGCGACCGTTGCAACCCGGCGAAGTGAATAATCCCAATTATTGCCCTTACCACCAAACGGTAAGTCATCCAATCGAAGATTGCTTCGTTTTTAAGGGATGGATCGAGGATCAGTACCAACAAGGCAAGTTTGCGTTGTTTGAGAAATGAAAAGCAAGCCCACCACAACCGCACACTCCTAAGAAGACGGACACACCAGGGGCAACGTGCTCTTTTGTTGAGGAAGCTCCATGGGAGGTGGCTCTTTCGGCCAAAACCAAAAGGATGCTGAATGATCTCCAGACATGTCCGGCGGTCAGGTGGAAGAATTCGCTGGAACCCCAGATCATCGACGGAATACTAAAACCACGCCCGACTCCAAGAATCGGTGGTGATAGCCAAAGCTTGCACACCCAGCCGTCGAAATCTCCGAAGAAGAAAAAGAAATCCAAGAAGCCCGTGAAGCCTGATGACAAGCACACAGACCTGCAGAAACAGATCGACACGCTGGAAGAGTACAACCAGAAGGTGCGGACTCCGATCACGCTCTAAGAATTTCTCAGCCGCGTCCTTAAAGACGGAGATGATGGAGAAGACTCATCAGATAGATCTGAGGATTACGTAGCAAGTTGTCATGTGATCTCTCACTCATTTATAGACGATGAAGAGGCTCCTTGCACCAAGAAATTGGGGGCAGATCCTGAACCGGAACTTCCAGGGCCATCAGACGAAATGATCGACGCATTCTTAAACGAAGCTCTTCTGAAAAGTAAAGCTGATCGGGAGCGTGAGATGGCCATATTTGAAAAGGTCAAACGCCGGCGACTGGACGAAAGAGTTGAGACATTCCCGCCGAATCAAAGGACATCTGTCGCGGATAAAAACAAGTTTAAGACGAGGAAAAGGTTTGCTAAAGCCATATAAATGGGAATGAAGCTACCACCCTCCGAAGGAAACACTCTTGGTGAAGCAGAGATGCATCCTAGCTACTGCTTATATCATCGAAAGATTGTGCACCCCACTAAGGAGTGCAACGCTTTTAAAAAATGGTGGCAGGGATATGTTGCTCATCGGCAACATTTTAAGCAGATGAAATGCAAAACTCGTCGGGAGCGAAGAAGTACGGTAGATGATCATAAAAGAACTACCGGTAACTGTCGCACGGTCAACACCGAGGGATCGCAAGTGCTCACCTTCGGAAGTGACTCTGACGAGGAAATGACTCTTGACCCCTCTTTTTAAAGAATGCACCTCGGGGAAAGAGGAAGAGTCGAAGACTTGCAAAAATATCCAGCTTCGTAATCGTACACTTCCAAAAAATAATCTCAGACCCACAAACAGAAAAGATAAGGGAAAAGAAAAGGTCTCTGAGGATACCGCCTTAGATGACCAAGTCATAAAAGAGCTGACCGCCAAGGACCCGCCAAAGAAAAGTAAGGTGGACTATAACATTCTGGCGCACTTGAGAAAGTTACCCTCACAGCTCAGCATTCTCGACGCCCTTTTACAATCAAAAGAAGCAAGAGATTCGTTGATCAAGGCGCTACAAGAGCCAGAGCAATTCCAAGCTTTTCTCGCCGAAGAAAAGATGAAGGACGAACTGGAAGAAGTACACACGACCGATATTACCTTCGACAATGAAGATCTCCTCCTTGGGACATGCGAGCACAACCGTCCCCTATATGTCTCCGGATATTGTCACGATATCAAGATAGGCAAAATCCTGGTCGATAATGGGTCTTCCATCAATTTCCTCAACGTGCGAGTGTTGAAGGAAATCTGCATGAGCGTTCAGCACCTCGCTCATGATAAAATCACCATCTCCGGCTTCGATTCCCAGTCATCACGGACCCTCGGGTCTGTGATACTGACGTTGCGCTTCGGACTACTCGTCACAGATATTAAATTTCACGTCATCGATACCAAGACATGCTACAATGTTTTTCTCGGCAAGCCCTGGTTACACGAGTACAACATCATCCCTTCTACACAACATCAGTGTATGAAATACTTCAAGGATGGTCTCGAATACACTGTGATGGGAGAGCTGAACCCATTCTCCTTGAACGAAGTTCGGAAGTAGGAGGATGCAAAATACCTCTTACCAGATTTCAAGGACACAGAGAGATGTCATAAACTGGAGAACAAAGCTATCACCACCATCCCGATCTTCGGGAGTGATACCAAGGAAGAGGAAGAGATAGTTTATTCAGGGCCACCCCAGTACAACAATCCGGGACCGTCCGCTTCTATGCTTATCTTCGGCAGCGACTCGGAAGATGAGGTCCATGCCGTATTCTCCGCTCGACCTTCAATACAAACCTTCGCTGATGAAGAGCAGAGTTTGCAAATCACCATGGTTCCACAAGAGCATTACAAGGATCTCGATGCACTTGAAACTTGTAGTGTGCAAGAACTGCAGACATTCTACATCCCTCCCAGGCGAAAAGGTGAACAGGCGATCCTATTCTACCGATCCGAGGAGACCAAAGTAGAAAAGGAAATCTGGCACGGCGCTGATTCTACGCTCGACAGGTTCCAGCCCATCCGTCTATCTAGATATTACACAGACGGACTAAGGAGACTCTTGAGACGCCAAGGTATGCCCCTTAAGCAAACCGCTCGACAAGCACGGTTCTATAACAGGATCTGGAACGTTCCTGGAACCAAACGAAACTTGCCCAATGGGAGAATGGAAACGACCGGGCTTGGGTATGTTCAATCCAAGAAACGGGAGCTACTCCACGCTTGCTACATCATACATGACTTTGATGAAGAGGGAGATGCTCTGTGGGAAGATGCTAACCCTGAACCAGAAAGAGCTCCCGACGTGAAAATGCCCAGTCCGTCGTTTGAAGAACAAATGGACAAGCTTATAAGGGAAGCGAGTCAAAAGGTTCGAGACGACCATAATCGCGAAATAGCCATCTACGAGAAAGCCAAGACGCAACGCCTTCTTCAACAGGCTGTGAAAAATGAAAATGCTTCTCCTTACCAAACCGTTGTACAAAAAGCCCGACGCAGAGGCAGAAACAAACCAAAGAGCGGGAAAGGCGTTGGACAGCGACAAAGCGGATCCAAAAAGCCACGCGATCCGGAATCGAGCGTCCAGGATTCATCTCTTATGAAGAAGATGTGTCGAGCATACTCTTTTGCCAAAGACAAGACAAAGAAGATACTTGATCTTGCTATAAAACATCAAATGATTACACTCCCGGAGTCCAAGCATCCCGAACAAGCAGGAGAAGTCTCTCACCCGTACTATTGCTCCTATCATAGGGCATATCACGTCCCGCTTCCCAGAGTACGCTAAAATGGGCACGTGACATAGCCAACCATGCTACCTGTGGGTAGGAAGCATCCATCCACAGTCACATTACGGCTGTAGAGATATCAAGAACAAAATAAAACTATCTAAACATGTCCATAATCCAAGATAACAGGAGTCAATAATAAATAAATACGGAAGCAAATGATCCAATACAAATAACTGAAATGTATGTCCCATAATGCGGGCTCACATCAGGAATAAACTGCAGGAAATAAAAACTAACTAATACTAACACCTCACAACTTAGCCTGCTGGCTGAAGTACTCCTGCTCGGACTGCAACAGCGGTACAGAATCTGGGCCATGCAAAATCCAGACGTCAGCGCGTCATGTCATCAAGTAATATAATATGAACAGTGTAGCAGGCAATGCAATATAAATATGAATAAAACGAGAGTAACAATAATATGAATCAAAACAGTGCAGGGTAGTGTGCAGTGGGTAAACTAAACTGTTCTATCAGGTTTTCTATTCTAAAGTCTTTGAACCAAATTGATGAATCGTCGATGTAACTCAATAGTATCCCGTGCATGCCCGGGACCACGGTCTAAGACTCTCGGGCTGAAACCGAGACGTGCCGCTAGGCAGTAACAGGTAGCAGGTATAGGCGAGTGATGTCAGCATCATCACTCCGGGGCTGGCCTAGCCCGTAAGACTGATCAGAACAGGTAGTGAACTGTTGAGTTACAAATCAGGTTTCACCTTTGATTTTCCCATACCCCCAAGTTATATGTGTCAAGTCAGGTATCCAGTAATCAAGAACTAATGCCAACACAGGATCAGGTAAAAGCAGGTTTGTCTGGATAGACAACAGGAACGGTCCATGAGGACTACATGTCAGGTTTGTTGGCATTAGACACAAGATCAGGTAACGGGTCAGGTCATGGTACATCAGGTCAAGTCAACAGTATACGGTACCATGTCAGGTATATCAATATATATGTGTAGCAAGTCAGGTCAAGATGTAAACAATATCGTGGGTGTGCTCACAATCAGTTATATAATCAAGCATGGGTATCAACAACATGAGATAAGCAATGAATTAAGTAATAGGCAGTTTCATTCAATTAGCAATACCGTTATCAAGTGTGTCACAGATACGATTTCAACCATATAAGCATACAGTAAGACAATGATAGCCGTTTAGTCATGTTAACAAGTTTAAGAACCCTTAGAGGTGCAATGATTTATATAACGGTTCAGTATAGCTATTACAGGTTAAATGCATACGAGTGTCCGAATGGAACAAAACTATAAAGACAAACGCCATAAGCTATGATAATATAAAAAAATGTGATTCAACAGGTAAAATGGTTATTAGGTTCAATTTGCAACTGTAGGTTCCAAGTTTAACGGTAAAATGATATAATGCAATATTGTACACGAAAATGAGAAATGATCGTACCAAGTTAAATTTACAGGTTTAGGGTGTCATAATATATATGTAAATATTGTATAGCATGTAGCAAGGGGTATTTGCCTCGATGGGTCACGAACCGGGAAAAACGGAACGTAAACGTCGGCGGGGAAACTCGCGACGGGCGCACGGTTCACACATTAAACCCAAACAACGAACAATGGAACCACACGGGTCGGGGTACCTTGCTGGAATGTCGGGTCACGTCGTCGGCACGGCCGAATTCCGGCGAGAATGCGAACAGTGAACATGCAATCAAGAATAGAAGAGAAAACAAAGAAGCAAGGAAGAATGAGATGGAGACAAAGGCTTACGGTGGTCTGCAGAGGGTCGTGAGGATCGAAGATCGTCGAAGAAACTCCGGCGATGGCCTACGACGGCGGCGGAAGAGGTCTGCAGATCAAGAATCGTGTTAGAAGAGAAAGAAAGAAGAAGGAAGAGAGGAGGGGAGGTGGAACTCACCGAGGAGTGTGCGCGAGGGTCGGGGCTACGGGAAAGAGGTCACCGGCGGCGACTCCGGCGACGCAGATGCGTGCAGGGAATTTCAGGCGGCCGCGGCGCTGGTGCAGGGAATTTCAGGCGGCCGCGGCGCTGGTGCAGGGAGTACTGGCACGTCGGGAAATGAGGAGGAGGCTTGGTGAGGGGAGGATGAGGAGGCGAGGGTGTTGGTGATGGCGTCGGCGGCGGTGGGCTGCAGCGGCGAAGGCACGGTGGTTTGGGTTTGCGAGATGGTGGGTTCTCTGTGTTCTCGTGAGAAAATATATGGAGGAGGGAAAAGAAGTTTAAAATATAGGAGAGAGAGAAAGAGATTTGAGGGAGAGAGAGAGAGAAGGGTACGGGAGAGAGAGAGGAGAGAGGTAGAGAGAGAAATAGACGGGGCCCACAAGAATGAGGGATTCGATTGGCTGAAGGGGAAAAACGTTGGTTAGGAAAAAAATATAAAAAGATTTAAAGATCAGCGAAAATCTATATGGTTGAAATTGTATGATGGTTTAAATATATTTAAATTTGGGATTTTGGCGCAAAATGAAACATTTCCAAATCGCGTCCGGGTCGGATCCAAAAATTTGAAATTGAAATAATAGGATTTTAAGCGGGATCCAAATTTTAAAATGAAGTGTTTTACGATCAAAAAGCATACCCCCAAAATGGACACACGTACGTGCGCGTAGCCGTCCAAACTCGCCCGTTTCACTGAACGGGACGAGAATACGACGCACGGACGCTACAACGGGGTTAGGGGTGTCAAGTAGGCCAAGATGGATTTTTTTAATTTTATTTTAGATGCTTTAAAATGTTATATGCAAAAATTGAGTTGACGGGTAAAATTTTACAGTAAGTAACAATCAAGCAGGTTAAACGAAATGAGTACCACACTACGCTCAAACAGTAACTAAAAATAGTAGCATTGGGCTCGGGTGTTACAGGGCAATAGGACATCCTATTGAAGACTGCTTCACATTCAAGAATTGAGTCGAAGACCAATATCAACAAGGCAGGTTCGCTCTATCCAGCAGCTGGAAGGTAACCCCACCACAAAAACATGAACCCAAATCCATGAGGGTAGAACCAGATCCACATTAGTCTTGGAAGCGATCCCGTACCTGTCACGTGATAATGTCGTCAGGAGAAGAGCCCGAGAATATGGATGACCTCCCCTGGTACTTCGAAAACGATGACGAGGTGATCTCAGAGTTTCCACCGGCGCCGAAAGAGCTGGAAGATGGAATACATACTACTGTAGATAACCTCAAGAAAATTGATTTGAGGACGACAAGCGATCCGCGGCCGACATTCGTCAGTGAGTTGCTATCTGAAGAAAGGGTAGCTACACTAAAAGACATGCTTATGCAGCATAAAGATTGCTTTGCATGGAGCTATTCCGAGATGTCAGGACTAGATCCAGAGATTGCTGTCCACAAACTGGCCATATCCCTGGACGTTAAGCCAATCAAACAAGCACCGAGAAGAATGCGGCTCAAACTTGAGTTGAGCATCAATGCCGAGGTCGAGAAGTTGATCGACTCTGGCTTCATCCAAGAGGTGCAGTATCCTGACTGGATCGCCAACATCATCCCGGTGATGAAGAAAAATGGGACAGTGCGCATATGCGTGGACTTTCGGGATCTCAATAAAGCCTGCCCGAAAGACAATTTCCCAGTACCGGTCACCGAGCTGATGATAGACAATATGTCCACTCACGAAGTTTTCTCCTTCATGGACGGCTCGTCAGGATACAATCAGATAAAGATGCATCCTGAAGACCAGAAGCATACTGCTTTCCGGACCCCTTTGGGTATATTTTGCTACAAGGTGATGCCTTTCAGTCTAAAGAACGCCGGTGCCACCTATCAGAGGGCCATGACGAAAATCTTTGATGACCTCATACATGAAATCGTCGAATGTTATATCGACGACCTCGTGGTAAAAAGCAAATCATACGAGGAGCATTTAGAGCATCTGAAGACCATATTTCAACGCCTTCGTAAATACAACTTGAAGAACCCTCTTAAATGCGCGTTCGGAGTTTCCTTGGGCAAATTCCTGGGATTCTTCGTCAGACACCGAGGCATCGAGATAGACCCGTCAAAGATCAAGGCAATCATGGAAATGCCTCCGCCAAGGACTTTCAAGCAATTGCGGTCTCTCCAAGGAAAGCTCATGTACATCCAGCGATTTATAGCCAATCTCTCAGGCAAGCGTCGTCCTTACAGTCACCTGATAAAGAAGGGAACCCCGTTCGTCTGGGATCACAAATGCCAAAGCGCACTGGATGAAATCAAGCAATACCTGCAGAATCCGCCAGTGCTGGCTGCTCCGGTCAAGGGAAAACCCCTCATTCTGTATACAACCTCCCTTGAAGGTTCCGTAGGCGCATTATAGGCACAAGAGAATGACCAAGGGAAGGAGAGAGCCATCTACTATTTGAGTCGAGTTTTGCCGGAGGCAGAAAGCAATTATTCTCCCATCAAAAAACATTGTCTGGCATTGATCTTCGCGATAACAAAGCTTAGGCACTATGCGTTAGCACATGAAGTCCATCTCATATCGAGAGTGGATCCTCTCAAATATTTGATGTCAAAGGCCATATTGACAGGGCGGCTCGCTAAGTGGTCCCTGCTCTTGATGGAATTCTCGATAACCTATCGTCTCCTCAAGGCAGTGAAAGGCCAGGCCATCGCCGACTTCCTCGCCGAGCATCCGATACCTGCCGATTCTCCCTTGAATTGCGAACTGCCAGACGAACATGCATTTGACACGATCGACGGTAGTGGCACCCGATGGGAACTTTACTTTAATGGAGCGTCTTCCATGAAGAAGCGCAAACAAAGCACCCCCATAATCAAATCAGGGATAGGCCTCATCTTCGTAACTCCGTAAGGAGGGATAATGCGCTTTGCCTTCTCCTTAACAGAGCCGAGGACAAACAATGAAACCGAATATGAAGCTTTGATAGCAGGTTTCGAGATCGCCATCGACATGGGGATTGAGAACCTCCTCATATACGGAGACTCCCAGCTGGTCGTTAGTCAAGTAAATGGCGACTACCAAACGTGCAAATCAAAGTTGGTGAAGTACGGCGAGAAGGTACAACAACTGCTGATTCAGATTCCTTCCTACACCTTGGAAAGCATACCGCGTGCGGAAAATAGCAAAGCGGATGCATTAGCCAAGCTTGCTAAAGAATTGGCCGATGAGAACCTCGATGACATGAGGATCGTTGTGCAGAGCCGTCGGGTTCTTGCACCGGCAGAAATATCTCCGGAGCCGTCCGAGGAAAAGGGAGCGACCGAACAAATGGCTCTACAGGTAAAAGACCAAGAAAAAGTTGAAGATTGGAGATAGGTCTTTATAGACTACTTCAAATCCCGTCGAACGCCCGAAGATGCGTCCTCAAAACATCAGCTCATGAAGCGACCCCTATCCTTCGCCTTCGTCAATGATACTCTGTATAAGAGACCATTTGACTCTTTATGGTTAATATGCATGGGACCAAACGAGGCAAAGAGAGTCGTCCAAGAAACTCACGACGGACTCTGTGGTTCTCACCAAGTCGGCCCAAAGATGAAGCTGAAGATCAAAAGGATGAGCAACTATTGGCCCACGATGATCCAAGACTGCCTTGAGTATGCGAAGCAATGCCACTCGTGCCAGATCCACGGAGACTTTATCCACCAGCATCCAAATCCGTTACATCCGACAGTAGCTAGCTGGCCGTTCGAAATGTGGGGAACTGACATAATCGGCCCCATCGAACCAGCATCGTCCAGAGGACATCGGTTCATTTTGGCGATAACTGATTTCTTCTCCAAATGGGCAGAAGCAGTACCGCTGAGGGAAGTGATGATTGTCACGTTCTAACCGTGTCTTGTTTAAAAAGAGTTTTGAAATTACCGCAATCAAAACGGTGTCGCTTGTAGCGAGCCGCGATGAATACGGGTCGTCCGCAGGGAGATGGTAAGTTTTTATAGCTTGTTTTAACGAGTTAATACCGTGTTTTGATTTGTTGGTTAACTAATTGTCGTAACAAAGATATGAATAAAAAGGACTTGTTAAGGGTAGTAATAAGTTAGATTGTATGAAGGTGATGTTTGCCAATTCCTTATAGCCCCGACTTGGTATTGACACTAAAGCAATAGGTAACAACGCGGATTAGGGAACTTGAAATACGGTATTTGCGGTATTTCGCTAAATCCGTTTTCCTTGTCCTTTGTCCTTCCGTTGTTATCTCTTGATTTTAGCCTTCGGCATACCACGAGCAATCCGGTCATGATTAGGAATCATCACTATCGGGGTAGGATAGGATGCCTAGTGAGCGGAGTTGCGGGTGATTTGCACGAAGTTTCAATAGGCAAGTTTTAGGTTTTAAAGTTTGGACAAAGAAAATCTTCGAATACGATCTAATATATTACACCCTTAACAAGTGAAAAGATTACTCACACATATTTACAAATTAAAAAGAAAGAAAAAAGAAGATACATAAAAACATGCAATGAAATAAAGATGAAAAGAGAACCGATGAATTCAAGCGTGTTATCTCCAAGTGTTCGATCCCCGGCAACGTGTGAAATCCAAATACCAAGCTTTAAGGTTGCAAGCTCATTTAAGAGGTTGCAAGATCAAAGCAAAGCAAGAATTTCACAATTGAAATCATGTAAAATGGAACAAGACATGTAACAAAAATAAAAACTTTTATTGAAGAACAACTTGTTACAAGAGATCTTGAAGTTAAGGACCTAAGCCTTAAGCTTGCAAGTTCAAAATGAGAAGTGTCAAGACAGAGGGGCAAGAGCTCAAGAATGAAAAGAAAAATTACAAGAATTCTAAGATAAAACTAAAGAAAAAGCTACCCTTTCCTCTTGCCTCTGGTCTGTATTTATAGGCTCAGAAAGAAATCAAATAAACAACAAAATCGAAACCAACTGGAAGAGAGAGAGGGTGTGTGAGAAGATGGGCCCCACAGGAGCTAATGAGGCCGGCCAGGCCGGTTTTTGGTCGGTCCAAAGAAGGCGGTTTGGTGAGGAATTTGGTGCAGTGTTTTATCTTGTCCCCTGTATCTCTTTGGTCTAGTTTATTTCCTTTGTTTAGACCTGATTTGCACCCAGCTTTTGGAGGGAATTTTGAATATGTGATTCATCACATGATCTTCACCATTAAATGCTCATTACTTCATTCCCACATATGGCTTGATTCATGGTTGCCCCATTATGGCTCATGCTGATTTATTTGATTGCCTTTGATTTGAACACATGCTTTTTAGTCTTGAATGCATATAAAATCATATCCTTGAATGCATATAAAATCATATCCACATGTGCTTAAAAGTCTTATGTACACACTTATTGTGTTGGACCATTTAGATAAAAAAAATGTGTACACAACTTGTTGCGTAAAGGAACTCCTGAAGTATCGGTCGGTTAGCGTTTCTGGTCGCAGTGTCTTCCCTCAAGTGATATATCCGTGCTGTTGGATGCATTTCCAGTATTTTGTCATGGATACCTATAATCTGTAATACTGAGCAGACACTGGTCAATAATACCGATAAATACAACAATTAGATAATGAATGAGCGGTATTAGAATGCAATTTTCTGATATGAACAAATACCCCCAAACTTATCTATTGCTCGTCCCGAGCAAAACCAATTATTCACAAAAGAAAATCCTAACCGCACTTTCACAGGGATCGCGATTGCACCGAGCGTGTGCAACAAGCCGTTAAACCTCTAGGTGTCCCTAGTAGGAGGAGTGTTGTCTCCTGAGGGTTTTCGGCGGATACTACCCACAAAATCCCGTCAAGCTAGTTTTGCGAAATAACTATGATTCAAACCCTAAGGTTTTGTTTTAAAGATAACAATTCTATTATCCTAAATTTAGAACTATCGAACTTTTATTTTTCACACCTCGCTTCTCATTTAACTTGAGATTTTATATGTCTTTACGTGCAGTGCAAATAGTGTCGTTAAGTTTCAAAAGGATCGATTAAAGTCGTCATGTCACAAAATAAAGCCCAGATAAAAACTTAAAAAGGATCTCATAAGTTTTATAAAGAGTTAAGTATTTCTCAAGTTTCGTTTTCCAGTTAGATTTCAAATTCAGAATTTCTATCTTCCTTAACAGGAGACTAGGTCTTAATTTTCACTCCATCTCTTTCTTGTTTTCATTTCATACACACCTTTGTGAACGTGCAATAGTCTTTATCATAGAATAAAACCTTCATATCTCCGCTAGAAATACTTTTTTATAAAAAAACTTGCATTTTGTCAAGATTATTCTCACACAAAGAACCGTTAGGAATTTTAACTCGGAGAGAACACTTGCTTGACTTTGTTATAATTTAGACTTTCTAGGCTTCTTAGCGAGCCTTGGGCCAATGCTCCCAAACCAGTTGGTTTTAGGGCATTAGGTGTAGAGACACCCTAGTGGACTTAATTACTCAAGTTACCTAGGCCCAAAAACAAAAGACAATGATGATTTAATGCGAACGGAGATATAACCGGTAGTTCAATTATTAGTTTTTTGGATATAAGACGTGTTTAGTGGGTTAGGTGTGTAATCATTCCAATCAAGATTCAGATGTGTTATTCTTCAGAATTATTTCCAATTAAGGTGTCAATAATATCCCTTCATATCCACCTCTCTTTATAAACCAGTCTTGATATTACTTATTTCAAAACAAACCTATTTGATCCTCAGAAAATAGTTTATCCAAAAAAAATTTCAGACATAATAGACTTGTCATCTAATTCTCAAAACTCACGACACGTGTAGTGTGATATAAAGACATATATCAGCATTAGTTAACTTCAAAAGAGAGTTATTTTTCAGGTTTTCAAAATCTAAAAATAGGATTTAGTTGTTCCTATCTTATTAAACAAAACCGTCGAAATATTGAATCTAAGTTCTTTCACTGGCTAACTTGGCGACAAAGTTTTTATGTTTTTAGAAAATTTTCTGATTTTTATGGGTTTTTTTTTAAATAAGTATGAAAATGCAGAATATACAAATGAATGCGAAGTTTTAAATAAGTATGAAAATGCAGAATATACAAATGAATGCGAAAGTTAGAAATGCGTACCGAACGTACCCCCAAACTTAAACTTGACAGTGCCCTCACTGTCATTGTACATTAAAAGGGCAAAAATATTGAAGGGGGTAAAAAACGTCGATTAGATATAAAAAAAATTTATTTTTTTTATTTTATTTTTAACATATATATACAAAGGAAAATCGTATATACATACCCCCAAACTTATTTGAAACAGTGTCCACTGTTTTGGCTGGATAACCAAAGTTTGGTGGTAGACAGAGGAAGATCATGCAGGGTAAACCGGCTCCTGCAAGAGCAGGAGCTCCTCTGATGGTTCAACGCTAATGTGCGGTTTCAGCCTTTGTCCGTTTACTTTGAAAAGCGAACCGTCCTTTGGATTTTCCAAATCCACCGCGCCGTGCGGATATACAGTTCGCACAACAAATGGTCCCTTCCAGCGAGATCTGAGCTTACCGGGATGAAAATGTAGTCGGGTGTCGTAAAGAAGCACCTGCTGTCCAGGTGTGAAAGTTTTGCGCGTAAGGTGTTTATCATGAAACACCTTCGTTCGGTTCTTTACAATAACCGTGTTGTCGTAAGCTTCATCCTCAAGCTCGTTCAATTCATTCAGTTGCAGCTTTCGATAGCTGCTCGCATCTTTGAGAGATAGATTCAGCTCCTTAATCGCCCAAAATGCGCGATGCTCTATTTCGACTGGAAGGTGGCTAGCCTTTCCGTAAACAAACCGATAAGGAGACATGCCGAGATCGGTCTTATAAGCAGTTTGAAATGCCCAAAGGGCATCATTGAGTTTTACCGACCAATCCTTACGGTTCTTGGAAACCGTCTTCTCCAGTATCTGCTTGATTTGCCGATTTGAAACTTCGGCGTGCCCACAGGTTTGGGGGTGGTAGGGCGTAGATAGCTTATGATTAATGGAATATTTTCGCATCAAGGCCTCGAAAGTCTTATTGCAGAAATGAGTTCCATTGTTACTAATGATCGCTCGGGGGTGTCCAAACCGGGAGAAAATGTTTTCCTTAAGAAATCTAACGACAACCTTGTTGTCGTTAGTCCGGCTGGGCACAGCCTCGACCCACTTAGAGACATAATCAACAGCTAGAAGGATGTACAAGTTCCCAAAAGAGCTGGGAAACGGCCCCATGAAATCAATCCTCCAAACATCGAAAATCTCCACAACCAAGATTGGTTGGAGCGGCATCTCGTTTCTCCTGGATATCCGGCCCAAGTGTTGGCACCGGGAGCAAGTCTTGCAGTAATCATGAGCGTCTTTGAAGATTTGTGGCCAGTAGAAGCCACACTGCAAGATCTTCTCGGCTGTCTTTCTGGGGCCAAAATGCCCGCCACATGCTTGATCGTGGCAAAACGACAGCACACTCTTGACTTCATTATCAGGAACACAGCGACGAATAATCTGGTCGGGACAGTACTTAAACAGATAGGGTTCGTCCCAGTAAAAGTGTTTCACTTGGGATAAGAATCGAAGTCTGTCCTGACTTGACCATTCAGTCGGTAGTAGTCCTGTGGCCAAATAGTTCACAATATGTCACGCCCCGCTTCCCAGAGTACGCAAGATTGGGCACGTAACATAGCCAACCATGCTACCTGTGGGTAGGAAGTATCCATCCACAGTCACATTACGGCTGTAGAGATATCAAGAACAAGATAAATAAACTAATCTAACACATGTCCAAATCCATAATAAAAGAGTCAATGAACAATAAGTGCGGAAGCAAAAGATCCAATATAATAATAGAAAGGTACGTCCCATAATGCGGGATCACACCTGGAAATAGAATGCAATAAATGAACTAACCACTACAGAACTCACAAATCAACCTGCTGGCTGAAGTACTCCTGCTCGGTCGGCGACAGTGGTAAAGAATCTGGGCCATGCAAAACCCAGACGTCAGCGCGTCATGTCAACCAATAATATAATATGAACATGGGAATAAGCAATGCAGGTATGAACATGAATAAAGCAGTACTAAGCAATAACAGTGCAGGGTAATGTGTAGTGGTAACTAAACTGTCCTATCAGGTTTCTACTCTATAGTCTTTGAAACCAATTGATGAATCGTCGATGTAACTCAATAGTATCCCGTGCATGCCCGGGACCACGGTCAAGACCCTCGGGGCTGAATCCGAGACGTGCCGCTAAGCAGTAAAAGGTAGCAAGATGGACGAGTAGTGTCAGCATCACCACTCCGGAGCTGGCCAAGCCCGTAAGACTGATCAGAACAAGTATCGAACTGTTGAGTTACACGTCGGTTTCACCTTTGATTTCCCCATACCCCCAAGTTATGTATGTCAGGTCAGGTATTCAGTTGTCAAGGACTAATGCCAACACAAGATCCGGTAAAAGTAGGTCTGTCTGGATAGACAGCGGGAATGGTCAGGTTTGTCGGCATTAGGCATGAAATCAGGTAACAGGTCAGGTTACTTTCGACAGGTTGAATCGATATGTACAGGGTGTTATGTCCGGTGTATCAGTACATGTGTCAGGTGTATCAAGATCGGTCAATATGTAATGCAATCAGGTGAATGTTGATAACAGGTATAGTAACGAATAATGAACAGCAGCAGGAACAGTAACTAACAATATTAATCTATGTAAACACAGTGATGTTTGTATTCTCTTATTAACAGGTTCAAGCACCCTTGGGGTGCAATAAACACAAGGTAATGCAATATCAATAACAGAAAGTAATGAAGCTATATGTGTACGATTATCGTCCTTTAAATAGCAATGATTAACTGGTAATTTTGTTATTAGGGTTACAATGGCAAAATACGGTTTAGGTTACAGTATCATGATATATGTCATATGTCGCCTAAATGAGAAAAGTAAATATACTTGGTTAATATTTGCAAGTTTTATGAATCAACCATATCTAATTGGTATAGCATAGCATGTAGCAAGTAATACTTGCCTGGATGGAACGTGAAACGGATATGTGTCCGATGTCGGCAAAGTCGCGACGCACGTACAGCACACGGAGCGGGTCCAAGCAACGCACAAGGTAATCACACAGGTCAGGCACACTCGCTGGGCGTTGGGATCGTCGGCGTCATCACGGCTCCGGCGAACTACAGAAATCAAGAATTAAAGAAAGGAAAAGAAAAGAAGGAAAGAACAAAGAGAAGAAAGAAAGAGAAAGAAAAGAATGGGAAGAAGAGGGATTGATCACTGTGTTTGCAGAGAGGAGTCGTGGGGGTCGACGGCCATGAACGAGCTCCGGCGAACTAGGGTTTGGTGCTAGGGTTTCGGTTAGGGTTTGGGCTTGGTTTAGGCTCGGGTGCAAAGGGTGCAGGGTGAAGCAAAGGTGGTTGCAGCGTCGGAGGTTAACAAGGAGGCGAGGAGACGGAGATGGTGACGACTAGGGGTTGCCGGCGATCGGCAGAGAGGGCTGTGGCTCGGGCGTCGTGGGTTTCTTGAGTTGCCGAGAACGGGTGTGCAGGCATCGGGAAAGGAGAACAGGGAGAGAAGGAAGGTGGTCCAAGAAGACGAGGGATGGTTGGCGACGGTCAGGGATAGCGCAGGTGGTCGCCGGCGGTGCCTCAGGCGATGCAGGGAGCTTCGAGTTTGCTGCAGGGGTGTCGGGGAAGGAGGAGAGAGGAGGTGGAAGAGGGCCTGGTGAGGTGAGGCGGTCGCGAGGCCGGCGAGGATGCTGCGGCGGCGACGGCAACGGGGACGGCTAGGGTTCGGGGGTTCGAAGATCTCTCGTGGGGTTTTTGTGAGGACGATGAAGGAACGGTTGGGGAAAGAATATAATATAGAGAGAGAGAGAGATTGATGAGAGAGAGAGAGACGGAGAAGAGATTTGAGAGAGAGAGAGAGAGAGACGGAGAGAGAGAGGGTGGATTGGGGGGCCCACGAGGGAAAAGCAAGCCTCGCGATTGGTTGGGAATTTAAAAGGAAAATTTTAAAAGATTTGTAAAGGATTTGAACCGTTAATAGGAACAGTAATATATATTTTATATCGTTTTAGATTATTTAATTAAATGGGCTTTTCGGCGCTAAATGAAACATTTCCAAATCGCGCCCGGGTTGCGCCCAAATGTTTCAATTTCAAATTATAGGATTTTAAGCGGGTTCCAAATTTTGAAAAGAGGTGTTTAATGATTAAAATGCATGCCCCCAAGTCGGACACTTGCACGCGCGCGTAGTCGTCCAAACTTGCCCGTTTAGCCAAACGGAACGGAATCTCGACACGCGGACGCTACCACGCGACTAGTGGCGACGAGTAGGCCAACATGGATATTTTAAATTTCATTTTAGGAGTACAAATTTGTTATGTGCCAAAATGACTTAACCGGTTAAAATTTAGCAATAAACCCCAGAAAAACAGAATAATTGGAAAGGAGCAATATATAACCCTCAACTAGTAATATAAATAGTATTATTGGGCTCGGGTGTTACATCATACCCAACTACAAAAAGAATTTCGTTCTCGAAATTCCAAGAATACAAGATAGCTAACTACTGGTAAAGGTGAGGGAATTTCTGCCGGATCTCGTCTTCTCGCTCCCAAGTAGATTCTCCATGCGATCGATTACCCCAAGAAACTAGCACAAGAGGGATAACCTTGTTCTTAAGAACCTTTTCTCTTCGATCCTTGATTTCAACTGGTCGCTCCTCAAAAGTCAGGTCCTCTCGCACAGTCAACTCCGAATGATCCAAGACATGAGTCTCATCACGAACATACCTCCGTAGTTGAGACACATGAAACACATCGTGAACTCCTGCTAATGACGGTGGTAACGCCAACCGGTACGATACCTCTCCAACACGCTCCAATATCTCGAAGGGTCCAACGAATCGAGGACTAAGCCTTCCCCGACTTCCAAAGCGAATCACCCCTCTAGCCGGTGATATCTTCAAGAATACCAAATCACCCACGGCGAACTCGAGAGGTTTTCTTGACGTGTCAGCCCAACTTTTCTGTCTGTCTTGAGCTGCCTTCATATGCTTTCTAATAGTGTTAACCTTCTCAACTGTCTGCACTACCAAATCTGGTCCCAACAGTCTTCGTTCACCGACATCATCCCAACAAACAGGTGAACGGCATTTACGACCATACACGCTTCAAACGGAGCCATCTGAATAGTCGCTTGGAAGCTGTCATTGTATGAAAACTCCACCAGGTGTAGATGACTTCCCAAGAACCTTTGAAGTCCAACATGCATGCTCTCATCATATCTTCAAGGGTCCGGATCGTTCTCTCCGACTGCCCATCAGTCTGAGGATGATAAGCTGTGCTAAACTTCAATCGAGTCCCCAAACTTTCTTGTAAACTCTTCCAGAAGTGCGACAAGGACCGAGTGTCCCGATCGGACACGATGCTTACCGGCACTCCATGCAACCTGACAATCTCCTGCATGTACCGCTCTGCCAAAGTCTCCGTCGATTGACCAACCCGAAAAGGAATAAAGTGAGCTGCCTTGGTCAACCGATCGACAATCATCCATATGCATTGTTGCCCTTTGGATTCCGCGGTAGAGCCGTCACGAAATCCATGGTTATATGTTCCCACTTCCACTGAGGGATCGGGAGTGGTTGCAACAAACCAGCAACCCGTTGGTGTTCGGCCTTGACTTGCTGACACACCAAGCACTTAGCCACGAAGCGAGCAATCTCCCGCTTCATACCTTCCCACCAGAAGTGCTGTCGAATATCTCGGTACATCTTTGTCCCTCCTGGATGTACAGAGTAAGCTGAATTGTGTGCCTCCTTCATGAGCTCTTCCCGTACATCCCCCTTTGGCACACACACACGGCTACCATATCTCAACGAACCGTCTCCGTGGACCAGTAAATCGGTTCGTAGTCCGGCTTCAACCTGCTCTCGAAACCTTTGCAGTCTAGGATCCTGCGATTGTGCCGCTTTAATCTTCTCAACTAAGGACGACTGTACTTGCAATTGCATCAACTGTCCCATAGCATGTGGTAGCACAACCTCCAAGTCAAATCTCCGAAAATCCGCAATGATCTCCCTCTGTGCAGTCAATACCTGAATCGCTGATAACCGACTAAACGCATCCGGCACGACGTTAACCATTCCCGAATGGTACTTAAGATCAAGGTCGTAGTCGGCCATCAGTTCCAACCATCTGCGTTGCCTCATAATCAACTCCTTCTGAGTGAACACATACTTCAAACTCTTGTGATCTGTAAGGACTTCGACTCTCTCGCCCAAAAGGTAGTGTCTCCAAATCTTCAAGGCGAAGATCACGGCTGCAAGCTCCAAGTCATGAGTCAGATAATTCTTCTCATGAGTCTTCAGTTGTCTCGATGCGTAAGCGACGACTCTCCCATTCTGCATCGAAACACATCCCAAATCTTTTCCAGATGCGTCGCTGTGAATCACCAGTCCTCCTGAATTATCCGGTACGGTTAGGATAGGGGCGGTTATCAACTTCTGCTTCAACGTCTCGAAAGCCAATGCACATCCATCCGTCCAAACAAAAGGTACTTCCTTGCGCGTAAGCTTGGTCAACGGTTCTGCCAAACGAACGAAGTTCTCCACAAATCTCCTGTAGTATCCGGCCAACCCAAGGAAACTTCTTATCTCAGCCATATTTCTTGGAATAGGCCAATCTCGAACTGCTGCAATCTTTTCGGGATCGACGGCGATTCCATCACCCGACACAACATGCCCCAGCAACTTCACTTCTTCCAGCCAAAATTCGCATTTACTCATCTTTGCATACAATTTCTCCCGTCTCAACGTCTGCAGTGCGATCTTTAAATGCTCAGCATGCTCCTCCGGACTCTTCGAGTACACCAGAATATCGTCAGTGAATACCACAATAAACTGGTCCAAGAACGGTGAAAAGATCCTGTTCATCAAATCCATAAATATTGCTGGCACATTCGTCACTCCGAAGGGCATCACTAGATACTCGAAATGTCCATACCGAGTTCGAAACGCCGTCTTGCAAATGTCTTCTGCCTTCACTCGGACCTGATGATATCCTGATCGCAAGTCCAGTTTCGAGAATACCCTCGCGCCACTAAGCTGCTCAAAAAGTTCTCCAATGCGAGGGATCGGGTATTTATTCTTAATGGTCACCCGGTTCAATTCTCGATAATCAATGCACATCCTTCTCGTGCCATCCTTCTTCTTTACTAAAAGAACTGGAGCTCCCCAAGGTGAGTTGCTGCTTCGAATCCATCCCTTCTCGAGTAATTCACCCACTTGTTTCTTAACTTCTTCCAATTCCACCGGTGCCATCGGATAATAAGATTTTGATACTGGCGCTGCACCAGGAGTAAGGTCAATCGCAAACTCCACATCTCGCTTCGGCGGTAAGCCCGAAATATCTTCAAACACATCCATAAAGTCGCGGACAACTGCCGGCTCTTCATTACTCTCCACTACCATTGTCGCAAGAACACTGTTTGTCGGCCTAGCCCTAAACTCGACTGGCCCGACAGAACTGCTTCCTTACCGCAACTGCTGTCTGCATCGTTGGCCACGAAAGGTCCAGCGAGACTACTGAGTCTCGTCCACTCTGCTGCATGCACGTCCACGGTTGCTCCATTCTGCCTTAGTCCGATGAACTTCTCTTCCATTTCCTCCCGTGCAGTCTGCGGGAAGAATTTCTCCAGGAAAATTTTAGAGAGATCCGCCCAACGGATCGGCCTGGGCAAGCGGGTCTCCTCCACAAGCCATCACTCTCGGGCGTAATCCACTAGCTGAATGCGCACCACAACAACTCTCTTGTCCTCTGGGATCTGTGCCGCAATCAGCAAATTCTCCGTGTAACTAGCCTCTGCTCGGCTGGTAACAGCTCCTCCAAACCAGTGAAAGTAGTAGGACCCAACCGTCTGAAATCTGCTACAGTCCCTACTCGTTCGACTGGTCTAGTTCCATCGTTGTTTACAGACTGCTGAACGATCTGCAAACCTTCCTGAAACGAATCTGCTATTGCTGGATCAGCTCAGTCTGTCTCTTTGATTTCCAGCATTCCTCTTACCACTCCAAGCATGGCGGCTCCATTCACACGCCTCTGGTACGTCTTTAACTTCTTACCTGTCATAATCCAGAACTCAAAACACCCAACATTAGCATGATGATAAATTCTGAATGTGGATCAAGGCTAGAACTCCAAGATACTTAAATAGAGTACCGCATTGTAGCTATGCCGCGGTATCATAGCCGCAATTACTTAACTCCACCCAAGTCGCCCAAGTCCTAGGGATAACAAGAAATTAGGTTTTTGAGTTGACCATGCAAAGTAAGTTTGCACGCCATACAAGATATGATCAGGAAGAATGTGATTCAAGAATAGTAAAACGGTCAGGGTGGCAGGACATGTTTCCTAAACACGGGTATTCTGATTCGTGTATCGGGTACAATACCCAACTACAAAAGAATCAACCCAACTAACCTATGGCTCTGATACCAAAAGAACCATGTCACGCCCCGCTTCCCAGAGTACGCAAGATTGGGCACGTGACATAGCCAACCATGCTACCTGTGGGTAGGAAGTATCCATCCACAGTCACATTACGGCTGTAGAGATATCAAGAACAAGATAAATAAACTAATCTAACACATGTCCAAATCCATAATAAAAGAGTCAATGAACAATAAGTGCGGAAGCAAAAGATCCAATATAATAATAGAAAGGTACGTCCCATAATGCGGGATCACACCTGGAAATAGAATGCAATAAATGAACTAACCACTACAGAACTCACAAATCAACCTGCTGGCTGAAGTACTCCTGCTCGGTCGGCGACAGTGGTAAAGAATCTGGGCCATGCAAAACCCAGACGTCAGCGCGTCATGTCAACCAATAATATAATATGAACATGGGAATAAGCAATGCAGGTATGAACATGAATAAAGCAGTACTAAGCAATAACAGTGCAGGGTAATGTGTAGTGGTAACTAAACTGTCCTATCAGGTTTCTACTCTATAGTCTTTGAAACCAATTGATGAATCGTCGATGTAACTCAATAGTATCCCGTGCATGCCCGGGACCACGGTCAAGACCCTCGGGGCTGAATCCGAGACGTGCCGCTAAGCAGTAAAAGGTAGCAAGATGGACGAGTAGTGTCAGCATCACCACTCCGGAGCTGGCCAAGCCCGTAAGACTGATCAGAACAAGTATCGAACTGTTGAGTTACACGTCGGTTTCACCTTTGATTTCCCCATACCCCCAAGCTATGTATGTCAGGTCAGGTATTCAGTTGTCAAGGACTAATGCCAACACAAGATCCGGTAAAAGTAGGTCTGTCTGGATAGACAGCGGGAATGGTCAGGTTTGTCGGCATTAGGCATGAAATCAGGTAACAGGTCAGGTTACTTTCGACAGGTTGAGTCGATATGTACAGGGTGTTATGTCCGGTGTATCAGTACATGTGTCAGGTGTATCAAGATCGGTCAATATGTAATGCAATCAGGTGAATGTTGATAACAGGTATAGTAACGAATAATGAACAGCAGCAGGAACAGTAACTAACAATATTAATCTATGTAAACACAGTGATATTTGTATTCTCTTATTAACAGGTTCAAGCACCCTTGGGGTGCAATAAACACAAGGTAATGCAATATCAATAACAGAAAGTAATGAAGCTATATGTGTACGATTATCGTCCTTTAAATAGCAATGATTAACTGGTAATTTTGTTATTAGGGTTACAGTGGCAAAATACGGTTTAGGTTACAGTATCATGATATATGTCATATGTCGCCTAAATGAGAAAAGTAAATATACTTGGTTAATATTTGCAAGTTTTATGAATCAACCATATCTAATTGGTATAGCATAGCATGTAGCAAGTAATACTTGCCTGGATGGAACGTGAAACGGATATGTGTCCGATGTCGGCAAAGTCGCGACACACGTACAGCATACGGAGCGGGTCCAAGCAACGCACAAGGTAATCACACAGGTCAGGCACACTCGCTGGGCGTTGGGATCGTCGGCGTCATCACGGCTCCGGCGAACTACAGAAATCAAGAATTAAAGAAAAGAAAAGAAAAGAAGGAAAGAACAAAGAGAAGAAAGAAAGAGAAAGAAAAGAATGGGAAGAAGAGGGATTGATCACTGTGTTTGCAGAGAGGAGTCGTGGGGGTCGACGGCCATGAACGAGCTCCGGCGAACTAGGGTTTGGTGCTAGGGTTTCGGTTAGGGTTTGGGCTTGGTTTAGGCTCGGGTGCAAAGGGTGCAGGGTGAAGCAAAGGTGGTTGCAGCGTCGGAGGTTAACAAGGAGGCGAGGAGACGGAGATGGTGACGACTAGGGGTTGCCGGCGATCGGCAGAGAGGGCTGTGGCTCGGGCGTCGTGGGTTTCTTGAGTTGCCGGGAACGGGCGTGCAGGCATCGGGAAAGGAGAACAGGGAGAGAAGGAAGGTGGTCCAAGAAGACGAGGGATGGTTGGCGACGGTCAGGGATAGCGCAGGTGGTCGCCGGCGGTGCCTCAGGCGATGCAGGGAGCTTCGAGTTTGCTGCAGGGGTGTCGGGGAAGGAGGAGAGAGGAGGTGGAAGAGGGCCTGGTGAGGTGAGGCGGTCGCGAGGCCGGCGAGGATGCTGCGGCGGCGACGGCAACGGGGACGGCTAGGGTTTGGGGGTTCGAAGATCTCTCGTGGGGTTTTTGTGAGGACGATGAAGGAACGGTTGGGGAAAGAATATAATATAGAGAGAGAGAGATTGATGAGAGAGAGAGAGACAGAGAAGAGATTTGAGAGAGAGAGAGAGACGGAGAGAGAGAGGGTGGATTGGGGGGCCCACGAGGGAAAAGCAAGCCTTGCGATTGGTTGGGAATTTAAAAGGAAAATTTTAAAAGATTTGTAAAGGATTTGAACCGTTAATAGGAACAGTAATATATATTTTATATCGTTTTAAATTATTTAATTAAATGGGCTTTTCGGCGCTAAATGAAACATTTCCAAATCGCGCCCGGGTTGCGCCCAAATGTTTCAATTTCAAATTATAGGATTTTAAGCGGGTTCCAAATTTTGAAAAGAGGTGTTTAATGATTAAAATGCATGCCCCTAAGTCGGACACTTGCACGCGCGCGTAGTCGTCCAAACTTGCCCGTTTAGCCAAACGGAACGGAATCTCGACACGCGGACGCTACCACGTGACTAGTGGCGACGAGTAGGCCAACATGGACATTTTAAATTTTATTTTAGGAGTTAAAATTTGTTATGTGCCAAAATGACTTAACCGGTTAAAATTTAGCAATAAATCCCAGAAAAACAGAATAATTGGAAAGGAGCAATATATAACCCTCAGTCGGTAGTAGTCCTGTGGCCAAATAGTTCACAATATCTGCGAACCAGGGTTCGCAAGATACTGTCAAGAGTTGTTCATCCGGAAAAACATCGTTGATCGGAATTTGAAGCGACGGAGAAGAAGGAAGTCGTGAGAGATGGTCGGCGACCACGTTTTCACATCCTCTTTTGTCCTTGATAACAAGGTCAAACTCTTGAAACAAGAGGATCCAACGTATTAGCCGAGATTTAGCATCTTTCTTCGCAAAAAGGTGGCGAAGAGCTGAATGGTTCGTATAGACAATGACTGGAGAGCCGATTAAATAAGGCCGAAATTTTTCAAGTGCAAACACAACTGCTAAAAACACTTTTTCTATTATTGTGTAGTTTAGTTGGGCCTCATTTAATGTACGGCTAGCGTAATAAATCACGTGCGGCATTTTATTAATGTGCTGTCCAAGAACAGCACCAATGGCAAAATCCGATGCGTCGCACATAATTTCGAATGGGTGCGTCCAGTCTGGAGATGAAAGAATGGGCGCAGAAATGAGAGAGTGTTTCAATGACTCAAACGCTTCCATGCAAGTTGAGTCAAAATCAAATGTTGTGTCCTTGGCCAATAAGAGAGTCAAAGATCTAGCAATCTTGCTAAAATCCTTGATGAACCGTCCATAAAAACCGGCATGGCCAAGGAAAGCTCGGATGTTTTTGACGCATTTAGAAGGAGGAAGATTAGAAATGACTTCAATTTTGGCTCTATCAACCTCTATGCCGTTTTGCGAGATGACTTGTCCTAAGACAATGCCTTCTCGTACCATAAAGTGACACTTCTCCCAATTCAAAATTAGGTTCTTATCCCTACAGCGGGTAAGAACTGCGTCAAGGTGTAGCAAACACTCGTCGAAGGAGTCACCAAAAATAGAGAAATTATCCATAAAGATCTCCAAAAACTTTTCAACCATGTCTGAAAAGATCCCCATCATACACTGCTGAAATGTAGCGGGCGCATTGCATAACCCAAAGGGCATGCGACGATAAGCAAAAATGCCAAAAGGACAAGTAAATGTGGTCTTGTCTTGATCCTCTTTGGCTATAGGGACTTGGTTATAGCCGGAGTAGCCATCTAAAAAGCAATAGAACTCGTGCCCAGCCAATCGTTCTTGCATTTGGTCAATGAAAGGTAAAGGAAAGTGGTCTTTTCTTGTCGCGGCATTGAGTTTTCTATAGTCGATGCAAACTCGCCACCCAGTTTGGGTGCGAGTAGGAATTAACTCATTTGCCTCATTGGTAATGACCGTGATGCCCGATTTCTTTGGCACAACATGAATGGGGCTAACCCATTGGCTATCCGAGATAGGGTAAATGATATCACTATCAAGACATTTAACAATCTCCTTCTTGACAGCCTCTTTCATAATGGGGTTGAGGCGTCTTTGTGGATCCTTTACCGGCTTGGCATCATCCATCAAGTGTATATGATGTTCGACTATGAGGGGACTAATCCCCTTGATGTCCTCCATAGACCAGCCAAAAACTTGCCAATTATTTTGTAAGACCATTAAAAAGGCCTTCTCTTGCTCAAGATCTAGAAAGACCGATATGATAATGGGTAGGGTCTCATTCTCACCTAGATAAGCATATTTTAGGTGCGACGGCAAAAGCTTTAGTTCGAGTTTAGGAGGTGAAACAATAGATGGTAATAATGGAGTAACTGTTTCAAACTCGAAGGATTCCATCAAAGGTTCAAATCGAGTGTACGCAACCGAGTCGGATGGTTCAACTAACTCATCCGAAAAAGCAAAAGACTCAAGCTCGGGTGGTGACTGGCTATGATCGTTCGAGAAGGTGAAACACTCGTAGTCATTGTCGGGGGCAGAAACAGCAGCAGGTTCGAAGAGGAACGCACTAATGGCGTTAAGGTCGTCGTGATCAAACAAAAACTCCTCGAATTCACACTCCTTCGGGGTGATCTCCTGAATTGAACAAACGTCTAGTATATGAGCATTAGGTTCGGAGGGCTGATTCCCCAACCTAAAAATGTTGAGTTCAATTATCATGTTTCCAAAAGATAGGTTCATCAAACCATTTCGACAATTGATCACAGCATTTGAGGTTGCAAGGAATGGACGACTGAGTATCACCAGAATTTGATTCCGAGGGTTAGCTACAGGCTGTGTGTGCAAAACAATGAAGTCAACGGGAATATGAAGTCCCCAACCTTGATTAACACATCCTCTAGCTCTCCCCTAAGATGGGTGATCGGTCGGTCGGCCATTTGGAGAGTGCAGTGTGTGAGTTTCAGCTCTCCTACACCTAGTTGCTCATATACTGAGTACGGAAGCAGGTTAACACTGGCACCAAGATCTAAAAATGCGCGGTTGATGTTCTTATCCCCAATGGTTATTGAAATCGTAGGACAGCCAGGGTCCTTCCGTTTTTGAGGTAAAGTTTGGGTAAGAGCATCACTCACAACACTAGCCAAGAAAACTTTCTTGGGTACCTGAGATTTCCTCTTTTTCGTGCACAAGTCCTTTAAGATTTTCGCGTAGGAAGGGACTTGTTGGACCGCATCTAAAAGGGGAATGTTGATATTAACCTGCTTAAACAATTCCAGAATCTTCTCCATTTGTGGATTTTGTTTATTGGACCTCAACCGATTTGGAAATGGAACGTTTTTAAAATTGGTTGAGTCCAATGCTTGTGGAGGAGATTGTGGAGTTGGAACGGATCCCAGAACTGGAGTTTTCGTGGAGTGAAATGTGGGTCCATTCAAAGCAGAAGAAGAGGAAGAGCCTTTTGAAGAATGGAGAGTAGGCTCAGAAGACGAAGAAGAAGAAGAAGTGGCCGGGGTGTCATCGTCGATCCGTGTGCCAATGTTATTTTGCAGCATCCTTCCAGATCTCAATGTAGTGACGACACTCACATTATGGTTTTGTTGTTCAAGAGCAACATGTAAATTATGTGGGTGACCGGGATTTGGGAGTGGTTAAGATGGGAGCTTCCCCTTCTCTCGCTTGCTTAAGGCCGCATTCAGTTGTGCTATCTGGGCTTCGATGGTCTTGATGCTTTGCCCGTGTGCAGCAGTGTGTTGCACTAAAGACTGAATGGAAGACTAGATGTTGGCGGTGGATTGAGTTGATTGTTTTACGAACGCCTCCAGACTTCGTTCTAGTGAGGAAACCTTATCGTTGTTTGACGGAACAAAGTTGTTTTGAGGAAAAGAATTGTTGGTTGCAAAATTGTTCGTCGGATTTTGAAAAGGTTGGGGTTGGAAGGGCTGCTGAAATTGTTGTTGTACTTGTTGTTGAGGAGGCCCCCTTTGAAAGTAGTTCTGCCCTTGGAACTGATTTTGATTCTGGTTCCAAACGAAGTTAGGGTGGTTTCTCCATCCAGGGTTGTACGTGGAAGAGTATGGATCATTTCTTGGTCTCTGCTGAAATGCAGCATTGACCTGATCCTTTCCTTGGGAAGGTGGGTTGTAAGGACACTCTTCGGTTAGGTGAGATGGATCGGAACAACAAGCGCAAATGGTACGAAAGGGAAGAACGGGGGCAGGAGCGGGAGATGAAAATTTGCTCTCTATCGCTTCAAGTTTTCTCGTTATTGCAGTCATTTCAGCTTTCATTGCAAGAGACATCGAGTTGGTGAATGCCTGCCTTAGACTGACCAGTAGAAGTAGAGGAAGAAGAAGAAGTACTTGGTCTGGTGCTCTCCTATTGAAGCGTTTGTTCCGCAAGGTCGTCGAAGAATTGCCACGCTTCCTCGTCAGATTTCGATAGGAAGTGGCCCTGACAAATGGTTTCCAACAACTGCTTGGTTGCTGGGTTCAGGCCCTCGTATAAAGTTTGGCAAAGTTGCCATTTCTCAATACCGTGGTGAGGGCACTGAACAAGAAGGTCTTTATACCGGTCAAAGCACTTCCAAAAAGGTTCATTAGGAAGCTGGGAGAATTGGTTGATTTCGTTACGGATCCTCGCGGTTTTATGATTCGGATAGAATTTTTTGAGAAACGCTTTCACAAACTCGTCCCAACTGGTTATGGAGTGGGAAGCGGTGCTATACAGCCACTTTTCAGCAAGATCGCACAAAGTGAACTGAATGACCCGTAGCCGTATAGCATCGTCAGACAGCTGGGTCGTTTTCATCATGGCACAAACATTCTGGAACTTGTTGATGAAGATATAGGCATCTTCAGATTCAAGCCCATGAAATTTCGGAAGCATGTTAATGAAGTGGGGCTTAATTTCAAAATTATCCCCATTGGCCGGTGGAAGTGAAAGACATGTTGGAAGTGCAGAGCGGGTAGGGTAGAAACGATCCTGGAGCGCGATTCGCTGTGGCGCTGCAACAGGTTGCGGGTTATTCGCACCCAGATTAGGTGGAATCAGTCCCTGGGTAGGTGGAAGGATGTTAGGATTAAATCCTAACATATCAGAAGAAGAATTAGGTGATAGAGAAGGTGAAGATGTATGAACAGAATCTCGGTCAACGTCGGAGTTAACCGGCAAAGGTAAAGGTGATAAAGGGATGGAGGGATTTTCGACGTTGGAGTCAATCGCGTAGTCCGTAGGGACTAACGAAACGCGGACTAAATGGGAACTAGGGTCCCTAGTCTAAGCGGACATACACTAAACGAGTTTAGTGTAGTCAAAGCATAGAATGTGAGGGTAAGAAAACGAAAGTGGAGAAAAATTGGGTGATGGTGGTAAAAATGGCAATTTTGTGTTTGTTTCAAAAGAATGGGAAAATGAAACGACTGTTCAACAAACACAATCACAAATGCACAGTCACCAATACACAATCAATACCTAGACTAGACCTGCTCCTAACTGTTCCAAAGTGACAAATTGTGAGATAACCCTCAGATCGCCTCTTTACAGCCAGTTGTGGCCAGGTAAGCACAAGTGAGATATGGAGGGATCTGCTCATGAATCACCGTGAGACGGGCCTTTTAAAGTTACCTCCTCACTTGTCTAGCCTAGGCACCATAAGAGTCATGTTTAGATAAACGATTGAATGCCCACAATCTTCCTTTGTCCTATTGAGCGCGACAAGTCCTTAGTGGGCTGAGTCTAGATATTTTTTATTAAACTTGAGGTGACACTTATGCAATTAGTGATTTCCGGGGTCTTAGGGAGGGTGATGAAATCCCCACCTAATTTGGATTGGTGTTAGAGCCCCTTAAGTCCGTATTAAATGATGCAATGCGCAAAATTCAACCAAGTTTTGTTTTCAACCAATCAGTTATCGTTTTTTGCTTTTAATGCGGCGCTGCAACAAATACGGTTAGTTTTTTTTTTCTTTGGCTTTTTGCGGCAATTTTTTTTTGCTAAGAATCCTGCAAAGACAAGAATATTGGAGCGTCGGGTTTGAGAGGGGAAGTTTAGAAAAATACGTACCAAAAGGTATCGAGTTCCAGAAACTCGTGTTGATATTGCCTCCGAGTGGTTGAATGGTTCGCTTGCGTGGGTCTAACTACCCGGATCTTTGGCACTGAGTGTTCTTTTGCACTTGAAAATGCCCCCTTGTTCCGCACGATCGCTGCTCAAAATCCGTCAAATCTGCATATGTTGGAAAAATACGGATATTTGAGCCAAAAAGCAATATTAATAACCCCCAATTCTGAACACAAATAATTAAGAAAATCAAATAATAAAAATGGAATTTATATCAAAACACTGGAAGCAACACAGAAAAACAAAAGTGAAAAGGCCACACCAAGGCCGGCGAGCTCGGTTTTTCAGGGTATGTCGCCGGTTTTTGTGTGAGGAAATTGGCTCAAATTTTGTGTGTTGTCTCAATGAAGAAATGTCATTCCAATTTTATAACTTGATTTATTTCTTTAGTATAAGAATGTTAGCAGAATTCAAATCCAGAGAAGAAAAGAATTTTATTTGTGTTTGTGGTTGGTTTCAAAAAGAATGGTTATTTGTTTGAATGTGTTAGAAGTTATTTTTATACAGAATATGCACAAATTTAACCCGAGACTACAAGTATAAAAGCGTTACCGTCTCCCCAACAACGGCGCCATTTAATTGTCACGTTCTAACTGTGTCGTGTCTAAAAAGAGTTTTGAAATTACCGCAATCAAAACGGTGTCGCTTGTAGCGAGCCGCGATGAATACGGGTCGTCCGCAGGGAGATGGTAAGTTTTTATAGCTTGTTTTAATGAGTTAATACCGTGTTTTAATTTGTTGGTTAACTAATTGTCGTAACAAAGATATGAATAAAAAGGACTTGTTAAGGGTAGTAATAAGTTATATTGTATGAAGGTGATATTTTCCAATTCCTTATAGCCCCGACTTGGTATTGACACTAAAGCAATAGGTAACAACGCGGATTAGGGAACTTGAAATACGGTATTTGCGGCATTTCGCTAAATCCGTTTTCCTTGTCCCTTGTCCTTCCGTTGTTATCACTTGATTTTAGCCTTCGGCAAACCACGGGCAATCCGGTCATGATTAGGAATCATCACTATCGGGGTAGGATAGGATGCCTAGTGAGCGGAGTTGCGGGTGATTTGCACGGAGTTTCAATAGGCAAGTTTTAGGTTTTAAAGTTTGGACAAAGAAAATATTCGAATACGATCTAATATATTACACCCTTAACAAGTGAAAAGATTACTCACACATATCTACAAATTAAAAAGAAAGAAAAGAGAAGATACATAAAAACATGCAATGAAATAAAGATGAAAAGAGAACCGATGAGTTCAAGCGTGTTATCTCCAAGTGTTCGATCCCCGGCAACGTGTGAAATCCAAATATCAAGCTTTAAGGTTGCAAGCTCATTTAAGAGGTTGCAAGATCAAAGCAAAGCAAGAATTTCATAATTGAAATCATGTAAAATGGAACAAGACATGTAACAAAAATAAAAACTTTTATTGAAGAACAACTTGTTACAAGAGATCTTGAAGTCAAGAACCTAAGCCTTAAGCTTGCAAGTTCAAAATGAGAAGTGTCAAGACAAAGGGGCAAGAGCTCAAGAATGAAAAGAAAAATTACAAGAATTCTAAGATAAAACTAAAGAAAAAGCTACCCTTTCCTCTTGCCTCTGGTCTGTATTTATAGGCTCAGAAAGAAATCAAATAAACAACAAAATCGAGACCAACTGGAAGAGAGAGAGGGTGTGTGAGAAGATGGGCCCCACAGGAGCTAATGAGGCCGGCCAGGCCGGTTTTTGGCCGGTCCAAAGAAGGCGGTTTGGTGAGGAATTTGGTGCAGTGTTTTATCGTGTCCTCTGTATCTCTTTGGTCTAGTTTATTTCCTCTGTTTCGACCTGATTTGCACCCAGCTTTTGGAGGGAATTTTGAATATGTCATTCATCACATGATCTTCACCATTAAATGCTCATTACTTCATTCCCACATATGGCTTGATTCATGGCTGCCCCATTATGGCTCATGCTGATTTGTTTGATTGCCTTTGATTTGAACACATGTTGTTTAGTCTTGAATGCATATAATATCATATGCATATAAAATCATATCCTTGAATGCATATAAAATCATATCCACATGTGCTTAAAAGTCTTGTGTACACACTTGTTGCGTTGGACCATTTAGATAAAAAAAATATGTACACAACTTGTTGCGTAAAAAAACTCCTGAAGTATCGGTCGGTTAGCGTTTCTGGTCGTAGTGTCTTCCCTCAAGTGATATATCCGTGCTGTTGGATGCATTTCCAGTATTTTGTCATGGATACCTGTAATCTGTAATACTGAGCAGACACTGGTCAATAATACCGATAAATACAACAATTAGATAATGAATGAGCGGTATTAGAATGCAATTTTCTGATATGAACAAGTGAAGATGGAGAATATCCTCCATTTCTTCAAGACACAAGTCATTTACCGATTCGGCACTCCGCGACGGATTATCTCCGATAACGGGCCAGCCTACAGAAACCACAAGATCAGCCGCTTCGCACAACAGCATAACATAGACTAGAGATACTCTTCCGTCTATAATCCCCGAGCTAACGGTCTAGCTGAGGCTTTCAACAAGACCTTGACGAAAATCGTGAAGAAGATGGTGTCCGGAAATAAGAAGGACTGGTACGAGAGACTGCATGAAGCTCTCTGGGCGTACCGGACTACGTTCAAAACGGCCACGAACACAACTACATACACATTGGTATTCGGTACAAAAGCGGTACTCCCCCTCGAGATAGAGTTACCCTCTTTACGAGTGGCAGTTCATTACGAGCTAACGGATGAAGAGAATGATCACCTTCGGCTCGAAGAGCTCGATGCCCTTGATGAAACCCGGCTCATAGCGCAACAAAATCTGGAGGCTTATAAAACAAAGATGACACGCTCATACGAAATGTTGACTAGGCCGAGGACATTCCGCCAAGGTGAACTCGTGCTAGTGGTCAAAAGACCTATGATCCCCAATCGTGCTAAACGAGGGAAATTCGAGCCAAACTACGAAGGCCCGTACATCATAGACAAAGTTTACCAGGGTGGAGCCTATCTACTCATGGACATGCATGGCGAAAGGCCCTTCAGGCCAATAAATGGTCGCTTCCTGAAGAAATACTACGCTTAACGAGTCACGACCTAGGTCAATGATAGATGACGACGACTATGTCTGCTCGCTATCTTCCTAAGCCTAAACTCTGTAAGTAGTAACCGGCTTCCTTAACAACGGACCAAAATGTCCGTAAACTAACAACGGACCAAAATGTCCTTAAACTAACAACGGACCGAAACGTTCTTAAACTAACAATGGACCGAAATGTCCTTAAACTAACGACGGACCGAAACGTCCTTAAACTAACAACGGACCACCATGTCCTAAAACTAGCCATTGACCGAGATGTCGATAAACTACGGTGGATTGCAGCATCCCAAAGATGATACAAAAAAAAGAATAAAAAAGAAAAAAGAAAAAAAAAACGGTATGTCCATAAGCAAAATGGGCACGGATGAAAACCCGAAAGGGCTCCGTGAGTAAAAACAGCAGGGCTACCGGCGAGTCTTGTGAAAACCCGAAAGGGCGTAACCTCGTTAGAATAAAAAAAAAAAATGGTATGTCCACAAGAAAAAAGGGTACGGATGAAAACCCGAAAGGGCTCCGTGAGTAAAAGCAGCAGGGCTGCCGGCGAGTTTTGTGAAAACCCGAAAGGGCGAAATCTCGTTAAAAGACACTTGTAAGGTTCTCTCGACTTTGTAAGGAGAATCCACCTGCGTGAGATCCTTACGACTCACAAGGGAGCAACACACTTAGGGATCCCCATAATTCCTATGGAGAAATTACACTTGCGAGATCCTCACGACTCGTAAGGAGAACCCTCTTATGGGACCCTCACGGCTCATAAGATTCAAAAGTCTTAAGCTACAGGGATCTAAACCTATTCTTAAGCAGCCCCCATAACCTCCGATACTGCCCTACAAACGGCTCAGTGCTGACCCTTGTATACAATCCTCGGGCGCGAATAAACATTTCCCTAACGAAGTCCCATCTGTGACAAGGGATATGTCTACATGTTGAACAACCCTTGTAAGTCCTCTCGACTTATAAGGAGAAAACACTCTTGTAAAATCCTTACGACTTATAGGAGAGCGTGCACTTAGGAATCCTCATGACTCCTAAGGAGAAAATGCACCTACGAGATCCTCACGACTTGTAGGGAGAAATACCTTTATGAGACCCTTACGGCTCATGAAGTTAAAAGTCTTAGTCGACAGAATCCTAACCCTGTCTACTAAGCCACCTTTGACATCGACTAAGGCAAATGATGATTCGCTCCTGGCAATATCCCAGTTGTAGCGGTGCTGATGGCGAAATCGGTGTCTAATCCTAAACTTGCAGCGAAAAGCCAGCAAGCCACACATGCATACGAAATAACCGAAATGATGGGGTAACTTGCAAATAAAAAGCCAGCAAGTAAAAATGTATGCATGCAAAATAGCCGAAATGATTGGGCAACTCGCAATAAAAAACAGCGAGTAAAAATAAAACAAATAGCCGAAATGATTGGGCACCGCGAAAAATAGCCGAAATGATTGGGCAATCGCGACCTTCGCGATATAAAAGCTGAAATGATAGAGCATCGCAGAAAGAAATAAAAAAAATGAAATTTTTTGCCCTACAGGTGGTATCACATCAATCCCTGTATACAATCCAGGGGCGCAAACAAACAAGGAATCACACCTTTCCTCCCCAGGTTTCATCAGAAGAAGAAGCCAAATCTCAGCGGTTCACAGATAGCCTGGAGATCATCTCAACATTCATCTCATTACAGCAGACACAACATCAAGCAAAGCGGAACAGCGGCAACTCCCAGTTCCATAACTCAGCGGTGCACAGATAACCAAGAATCAAACCCCGACTTCGTGAAATGCGGATAAAGTCAAAAATTCCTGGTTACGTGGAACGTGGCTTACATCAATCCTGACCCCATGGGAAACGTCCAGAGCAGATCCTGGTCCTCGCAGAGCACGGCAATGACCCCATGTGAAGCATCCAGAGCGGAGCCTGGTCCTCGCCGAACACGGCAATGAACCCGTGGGAAGCATCCAGAGCAAAATTCCTGGCTACGTGGAACGCGGCTTATGTCAATCCTGACCCCGTGGGAAACATCCAGAGCAGATCTTGGTCCTCGCAGAGCACGGCAGTGAACCCGTGTGAAGCATCCAGAGCGGAGCCTGGTCCTCGCCGAACACGGCAGTGAACCGGTGGGAAGCATCCAGAGCAAATTCCTGGTTACGTGGAACGCGGCTTATGTCAATCCTGACCCCGTGGGAAACGTCCAGAGCGGATCCTGGTCCTCGCAGAGCACGGCAGTGAACCTGTGTGAAGCATCCAGAGCGGAGCCTAGTCCTCGCCTAACACGGCAGTGAACCAGTGGGAAACATCTAGAGCAAATTCCTGGCTACGTGGAACGCGGATAATGTCAATCCTGACCCCGTGGGAAACATCCAGAGCGGATCCTGGTCCTCGCAGAGCACGGCAATGACCCCGTGTGAAGCATCCAGAGCGGAGCTTGGTCCTCGCCGAACATGGCAGTGAACCCGTGGGAAGCATCCAGAGCAAAATTCCTGGCTACGTGGAATGCGGCTTATGTCAATCCTGACCCCGTGGGAAACATCCAAAGCGGATCCTGGTCCTCGTAGAGCACGGAAATGACCCTGTGTGAAGCATCCAGAGCGAAGCCTGGTCCTCGCAGAACACGGCAGTGAACCCGTGGGAAGCATCCAGAGCAAATTCCTGGTTACGTGGAACGAGGATTATGTCAATCCTAACCCCGTGGGAAACGTCCAGACCGGATCCTAGTCCTCGAAGAGCACGGCAGTGAACCCGTGTGAAGCATCCAGAGCGGAGCCTAGTCCTCGCCGAACACGGCAATGAACCCGTGGGAAGCATCTAGAGCAAATTCCTGGCTATGTGGAACGCGGATAATGTCAATCCTGACCATGTGGGAAACGTCCAGAGTGGATCCTGGTCCTCGCAAAGCACGGCAATGACCCCGTGTGAAGCATCCAGAGCGGAGCCTGGTCCTCGCCGAACACGGCAGTGAACCCGTGGGAAGCATCCAGAGCAAATTCCTGGTTACGTGGAACGCGGGTTATGTCAATCCTGACCCCGTGGGAAACGTCCAGAGCAGATCCTGGTCCTCGCAGAGCACGGCAATGACCCCGTATGAAGCATCCAGAGCGGAGCCTGGTCCTCGCCGAACACAGCAGTGAACCCGTGGGAAGCATCCAGAGTAAAAATTGGACTGTGAGGTCCTTAAATTCACGGACTATGATGTCCTTAATCTCGACCGTGATGTCTTAAAACTAACGTTAGACTGTGAGGTCCTTAAATTCATGGACTATGATGTCCTTAACCTCGACCGTAATGTCTTTAAACTAACATCGGACTGTGGAGTCCTTAAACCCATGGACTATGATGTCCTTAACCTCGACCGTGATGTCTTAAAACTAACATTGGACTGTGAGGTCTTTAAACTCATGGACTATGATGTCCTTAACCTCGACCGTGATGTCTTAAAACTAACAACGGACTGTGGAGTCTTTAAATCCACGGACTATGATGTCCTTAACCTCGACCACGATGTCTTTAAACTACGGTATCCTGGAAAACGTCTAGAGCGGAGCCTGGTCCTCGCAGAACACGGCAGTGAACCCGTAGGAAGCATCCAGAGCAACCCCTGACTCCGTGAAATTCGGATAAGGGCAATTTCATCCATCACTTGCGGGTCCTCACGACTCGTAAGGGAGTAAATTCTCTTGTGAGATCTTTATGACTTTCAAGGAAAAAACACACTTAGGAATCCTCACGATTCTTAAGGAGAAATTACACCTACGGGATCCTCTCGACCGGTAGGGAGAAAATTCTTTGTGAGCCCTCATGGCTTATAAAGTTGAAAAGTCTTAGGAGGCAGATCTTAACCATGAATCCTAAGCCATCATTGTCCTGCAAAGAAATTGAGATAGACTATCCACAGAATACATTCAGTCAAAAAGATACACCATCGTGAAAAAGAAATATGTCCTTTATTCATGAACCAAAATGAATACAAAGTACAATTCGTGGAAGAAAAAAAAATATACTCTTATTTTGGAGTATGTACAAAGAAAAAAAATATACATTGACAAGTCTTTAAGCCTGTGGGCGATTTAGCAGACTGGTCAGCTCATCCTTCTTTCGCTGCACCTCGCCTTCATGATTCAATATCGCTAAAAGACGGGCCTCCGTCTGAGCCTGCTGGGCCTGATATGAGGCAAGCCGACCATCAAGTTCCTTCTCGGTAGCCTTGTGGGCCTCAACCCTTTCATAAGTGAACACGGCGGCTTTGTCGATGGCCACTACCTCCTTGATGGCCTCTTGAAGTACTCGCCAGAGTTCATACGCTTTGTTGGCTTTGACTGTAAGGTTGGCTTGGAGCTCGTGCGCCTTAAAAGCCAGCTCCCTCTCCGAGAATTTACGGCTGAGCCTCTTCTCGCACGATGCCATGTTCGCCACGCACCGCTCTATCAAGCCCCGCAAGCTCGCCTTCGCAGCCACAGCCTCTGAAGAAAGGCGGGTACACTCAAGCACATGCAAGCAAGCCTCTACCTGCCGAAAGAACTCAACCCAGACTTACACCACCGCTTCGCTATGATAGGTGGCAAGAAAGGGAAGGGAGCCGTTAGCTTCGGCAGCAAATGCTTCGGCCGTAATTATGCTGCCAGCACGAAACTCCTCGATCAAAGATGACAGAGAGGCGAGGCTTAACTTGGCCATCCGTTCCGAGGATCTCAGAGCGTAAGGGCCGGGTGGAATAGTGACGCGCGACTCTAACACAGTAGGGACTGGCAGAGCTGTTCAAATTTATAAACAGTCGGCGAAACTTGTAAATCAAGAACAAAAGGAACAATGTTGGGACTTTACTTACCCACGGTCATTCAAGAAGGAGCAGAAGACTCCCCTGGCCCTTCAAGAACCTCAACCTCATCATCGGCTTCCATGACTGTAAAGGACATCAATGTCATTTTGCGAAATAATAGCAATGCTGTGAAAAAAATGGTAAACAACACTGACCTTGCCCAGACGAGAGGACGATGCGCTGAGGAGATATCGCTTGTGGAGCAGCCATCTCCAACAGGCGCTGAAAAGACTTCCTGGGAGACAAGTCGGCAATCGAAGACGCCAACCGCGCAATTCTGAAAAGACAAAAGAGTTCAAATAACGGAAAGATTACTGATTTGAAATGTAGAAGGTTACCTTCAACGCTCCTCCCATTCTGAGGTGGAGGGACAGCAGCTTCAACGGCCTCCGCCGCAACCTCGGGCACAATAGCAGGAACGCGGGCTGGTGTAACGGCCTCCGAGGAAGGAGCAGCGGCTGCCGCTACAAACTCCAACGAAAGGAGAGTAGCCTCGACCACCTCTATCCTAGCCTATGGGCCACCCTCAGGTAGGCCCATCGGAACGGCAACCACCAGAGGTGTCTCTCCTAAAGGAGCAAGTGCTTCGGGAGCAGGAACCACTGCAGGAGGCTCTATCGCGAGAGGGACGGTTTCATCAACCCCCTCCACACCGAGCAGCGTTTCACTGGGGGTATCAACAGGCCCTACGGTTAGTAAACCCGTGGGAATCTTCGCCATCTCCGAAGTCTCTGCACAGTTCACACAAGGGTAAGAATACATATATATACGTGCAGACAATATGAAGTATCATAAGGAGATACAGGAACATACCGATGCGCAATGAAGCTTGCAATATAGCTTGCTCAAGCCGGCACTCCTTCTTGAGGAGGTATGCTTGCTGAGGTCCGAGGGTAGACTCGTGGCCACCGTTCCACAATGAAAGCACGTCCGCGACGTCCTCCGAAGCAGCCTGTTTAAGGGCCCTTTCGCCCCATTCCTCCAAAAGGCCGATGAATCGTCGCCGTATCCACGGAGGGTCTTCGTAAAAAATAACGGCTGGGTAGGGCTTCTTCGGAATTCTTACATTCTCTGACTCGTCTTGAGAATGTCTTATAGCCTCAGCCAACTGAGCGGCTTCCTCGGCACTTGAACTCGGGAAGAGTAAGCCAGCGTCCGATTCTTGTAGGGCCAACGCTTCATCCTAAAGAATGGGCTCAGACTCTACTAAAGAGTTGAGAAAGTTAGTAGCCACTTTCTTCCGCCGCTTAGATCCAGAACCGGCCACCGAGGACGACCGTTTCCTCCCCTGTGGAGCCTTGGCATGACGCCGACCCACCTCACCTTCAACACCCTCGTTCCCATCACCCTCGCTTGGCGCTACGACCGAGGATGACACAGCCATTGTCGACGCCACGGGTGGTGGTACTGCTACCGGAGCCCGATTAGCCCGTGACCAGGTACCCAATGGCATTCCAACTGTGGGGGTGAGGTCCACCCCCGACTCTCCCGGAATAAGCGCAACATCGGTCTCCCTCAGGGGAAAGCGGACCGGTGCGCGCGGTCGCAGCGGAACTCCCGTGGCCGGAACCTGAGCAGGACCACCATATCCAAGAAGCACCCTTTTCTCCTTAGAAATAATTGGGCTGACCCGATGAAGGTACCAGCCCGTAAAGGACCCCACGCATCGAGGAATATCGTCAGCTTCCGGGATCATGAAGCGGGAACCAGTGTTCAGCCTTACAAAGTGGTGAGCAGCATCGCGAACAGCTTCAGGTGAAGGAACCGGCGCAACTGTAAAAGCCTCATAGGGAACACCCTGATCATAGCCAAGCTGCCGGGCGAAGCGGTGTGGGTTGTACCGCATAAAAAGGGCCGCACTGTTCTGACGGAATACCAGATAACCTGGCCTGATCGTGTACAAGTGCGTGGCCTCCCGGGGCTTCAGAGAAGGCACCTCATCTTTCGACTGGTCGTAGAGTTGTTGAATTGGACCTGAAAGAGAAGATAGGGCCCGGTCAATGAACACCAGTCCGCCTGAGCTAGCGTAAGGAGCGATCAATACACTAATGGCCCCGAACTGAGTTAGGTCAGGAGCAGAAGCACCCACCAACCGCATCAATCGCGGAAAAGTGTAAGCGTCGTAAAATTTGGGTCTTTGGTGTGCAGCAAAGGCCCCCAACACGTGCATCTCAATCCAAGATGTGAAGTAATGAAGAGAAAATTTTACCACATCCACACCTGGAGTTGAGGTATTAGCCGCGGCGCCTAACCCGTGATAAAGATGCGACAGCGCTGGGATGCATACGGCCAACAGTGTTCCCTCAGCAATGCGATGAGCCGTGTAGATAACCGAGACTCTCATAAAGCGGTGATGCATAGGGATGATGAACCAGCTAAGCCAGACACTAATGAAACCCACAAAGAATGTCTCTTCATCCATGCCGGTAGTTGCAATCGATTCGAAAGACACCGGCGACATAATAGGAATGTAATATTGCGGTAAATCCCCTTCCTTAGTCAGCCGCCTGTCCAGACCAAACCCAAAGGGGTCATTGATGTTCGCAAACATCAGAGCTGTCTTTGATAAGACACCCTCGCGAAGGAAGCAAGCGATGAAGCTCTTAAAGGTGACGCCCTGCTCCTCCGACTCTGTGTACAGTTTGTCAAATATGCCCAGGGCCTTGATCAAACTCGGGCGCTTGTGGCGGACGACATTCTCAGTAGACAAGCCGTCGAGCATTGCGGGCTCAGTCTCAAAGACGTACTCGTCAGAAGGCAGCAATTCCTCATAAAGTGTCCCCCTGATTGGCAGCCCCGAGATCTCGCGAAATTCTTCTAAAGAAACTGAAACTTCATGGTCCCCTAGGAGAAAAGTGTTGGTGGGGAGATTCCACTGGTTCAAGAACGCCTTAACCCACTAGACGTGAGAAGATTGGTAGTGGAAGAGCGAGGCATATATTGCCTGATAAAGTCCAACCCTCTGCAGTCGCGCGCGATGGGCAGACAGGATGTAGCGAGCCCAAAGAAGATAGCCCGTGGGGTGTCGAGGGGTGAGCCCTATTTTGTAAATCTGCCCCCACGGTTAGGCCTCGCCCTGGCAAATGCGGCGTCCCAGAATATCTATGGCCGGGATAGGATGATTCGGGATGCCCGTCGTCGAAGGCTCAAGTCGTCCCATCGGAGTCCAATTAGGCATCTCCACGGCAAAGACTGTCCTTGGAGGATCCATCGGCAGGAACGGATAGGTAGGCTCCATCGGTACTTCGCAAAGGAAACTCCGGCAACCCCGGATGATGTGACCGTACCAGGTCCCCCACAGAAGTAAGTTAGTGCGATTCGGGTCGTGAGCCCTGATCATTGCCATCACTTCCTCGTCAGATGGCGACTGGGGAAAAGCAGCCTCCGAGCGGGTGAAAGGGAAATACGGAACAGACGCCATTGTACCTGAAATAAAATAAGGGGAAACTGTTAAAGCGAAGCCAACAGTATATATATATATATAATTATAAATATATATATATATAAAAAGACAGTGACAGAGGAATCATTTTATGGGACCATTGGTTACAAAATACATGGGTCCCACAAAACCAAGATGGCGGCTGGCTAATGATGAGGCGAAGCAATTATAATGAGACGAAAGGAAGATTCTCATTAAATAAACAATGGATTTCAAATGACCCTACACATTCCCCTGAGAGAAATCCATTTGGGACTCTGTGACAAATCAAACAGAATCAAGGGAATTAAATTCCCAGAAAGAGACACTGCAAACTTCTTCTTCTTGGTTGTAAAATGACAACTCAGTGCAAGAAAACCCCAAGTAGTTCTCTGGGAAGAACTGAATTCTTCATAGGAATTAAATTCCTTTTGAAAAAAAGGGGAATTAAATTCCCAGAGACATTTTTCAGAGCCAAAGCTTTTTGTGATGGAATTAAATTCCATGGAAAAGACAAATACCACCACCGATCCCTAAAGATCAGAGAAACCCTAAGAGATCTATTATTTGAAGATTAAATGGTTTTCTGTTTTTTAAGAGCTTCAAAAAAATGGGTTCTTGATTAAAGGAAAAAAAAACCCATGGTCTGGATTTAAAATCCAACAGAGATTTCTGCAAGAAGTTCTTCGATCGTTCAAAGATCATTACCTGAAGAAAGAGTCTTTCAACAGAGTTAAACTCTGAAAATATTCGAGGCAGAGAACTAAGCTCTGGAAAGGAGAATTAAATTCTCAAAAGAAAAAAATTTGCAAGGAAGAAGATGAGCAAAGAGTGGAGGCGCTTCTAAAGAGACCCCTGCATTTATAGGATGTGATGGAAACGCTTCATCTCCCCGATTCCCTAGACGGATCCAACGGTCACAAAAGTGACAGCGTTGCACTCACGTGCAGACACGTGAGAGCAACGCTGTAGGGGCATTTGTTCCTTAATTAAAAATCAGGAGTTACATCAATGTGGTATCACGTGTTCACACGTGACCAAGGGTCACGTGTTGACACGTGACGTTTTTACAGAATTAAAATCTGTCAAGAAAAAGCAAAAAACAAACGGCTGAAGGAGGACCCAATTGGGGGTCACGTGCTCACACGTGACCAATGGTCACGTGTTGACACGTGATAGTTAAAACAGAAATAAAAACAAACGGCTGAAGGAGGACCCAATTGGGGGTCACGTGCTCACACGTGACCAAAGGTCATGTGTTGACACGTGATAGTTAAAACAGAAATAAAAACAAACGACTGAAGGAGGAACCAAGGGTCACGTGCTCACACGTCACCAAGAATCATGTGCCAACACGTGACAGGCTTTGAAAGCCTTACACTTTAATAGAATTAAAATTCTAAATTTCTCTAAAATCTTTCCAAATGGAAAAGAATTATGGGGAACCGTTGGATTAAAAATCCAGGGGTGATTAAATATCACCAATTGATGGAAAAATCTTAGACAAGGAAAGATTTCCCTAAATCTCACCGAAAATAACAAACAGAATATCTCTGGATTGAAAATCCAACAGTGAATAAAATTCACTGAATAATCTAAAGGATCATATTAATCACGAAAAACAAAAAAAATCTTTCAATGAAAGATTTATTAAACAAATTGATTCTTTTCCTTCTCATATAAATAGGAGGCAAGAGGATGAAAAAGGAGTTTTTTTTCTTGGAGAGAATTTTTGGAGAGATAGAATTTTGGGATCTTGAAATTTCAGAGAGAAAAGAAAGGAGAATTTAATTCTCAATAAAGAAAACCGTAGGTGAGAAAAAAGAAAGGGGATCAAAACTTCAAAAAAAAGAGAATTTAATTCTCAAAAATCTAAGAGTTTAACTCTTTTGCAAAGAACTTAGTTCTTTCTCTAGTTGAAGATCTGCAGAAGCAAATCTCCCCATAGGCTGAGAATTTAATTCTCATCGGGTTGAGATTTTGCCATGTAGATCCAAGACTTAGAGGAAGAATTGAGTTCAGAGAATTTATTTCTCACAATTACAGGAATTTAATTCCTTCATGACAAAATTAGGGTTTAACCCAATATGAGAATTTAATTCTCCCACAATTATAGGAATTTAATTCCTTCAAGATGGATAAAAACCAGGGTCTAACCCTAATTAAGAATTTAATTCTCTAAAATTCATAGGAATTTAATTCCTCCAAGACAGAACTAGGGTTTCACCCTATACAAGAATTTAATTCTTTGACGTACATGGGAATTTAATTCCTCTAAAGAAAATTAGGGTTTAACCCTACATAAGAATTTAATTCTTTCAAAATAGGAATTTAATTCCTACAGAATCATAATCAGGGTTTAACCCTACAGAGAATTTAATTCTTAAAGATAAAGAGAATTAAAGTACGCAAAGAACCAAGGTCACGTGTCCCCACGTGACCCATGAAAAGATCCCCAGAAATGAGAAGGAGAAAATTTTGAGGCAATGCCTCACGTGCTCCCATGTGACCTCCAAAACACGGAAGAAAAAGCAAAGGAAATATAAACTCTGGGCGCTCTCACGTGTCCCCACGTGACCCCTTAGCAAATGCTTTAACAATCAGTGTATAAATGTCCATCATGTGCCAGCACGTGATACTCAAAATAAAATATAAAAAAATTGTTTAACACTTAATTGCAGAGCGAAGTAAAGAGGGATCTGGTCTCACCTTTGGGCGCCCTCACGTGTCCATACGTGACCCCTTTTTCTTTAGTGTTTAACACTAATTCGAGAGCTTTATTCCCAGTGTTTAACACTGATTATTTTTTAGTGTTTAACACTAATTCAAAGACCTTATTTCCAGTGTTTAACACTGTTATGTTATAGTGTTTAACACTAATTTGGGTGTTTAACATTGATTGTCTTTTAGTGTTTAACACCAATTTGAGAGTTCTGTCTCCAGTGTTTAACACTGTTGCTCTTTAGTGTTTAACACTACTTTTAGCCAAATTGGCTAATTTTCCAGAAGCAAAAGTCCTTCCTCCAAATGAATCTCAAAATTGAGGAAATCAAAGATAAAAATGTTGCCAAAGCCCTCAAACTCTCGTTTAGCATTGCTAAATAATATGGGCTCGAATCCAGACAAATGTCTAATGGTCCAACAGAGGGCCAACACTTCAAACTTAATTAGACGTGGTCCAAATAGGCCATAAGTCCTCAATTCAAACTCAATTGAGCCAATGTGCTCATAATATAATTAATTGATCTTAGTTCCAAATTGGACTACAGATCACTTAATCCACCCTGGTTCAAGGGTACATCTCTTCACTCCTTTGATATTTGTCGTTGTAATTCCTCAACGTCTTCAAAGAGGTGACGGGTCCCGGCGACCACACATTTCCATGGACTGTGGGGTCCTTAAACTCATGGACTATGATGTCCTTAACCTCGACCGTGATGTCTTAAAACTAACATTGGACTGTGAGGTCCTTAAACTCATGGACTATGATGTCCTTAATCTCGACCGTGATGTCTTAAAACTAACAATGGACTGTGGAGTGCTTAAACCCACGGACTATGATGTCCTTAACCTCGACCGTGATGTCTTTAAACTAATATCGGACTGTGGAGTCCTTAAATCCATGGACTATGATGTCCTTAACCTCTACCATGATGTATTTAAACTAACATCGGACTGTGGAGTCCTTAAATCCACGGACTATGATGTTCTTAACCTCGACCGTGACGTCTTAAAACTAACATTGGACTATGGAGTCCTTAAACCCATAGACTATGATGTCCTTAACCTCGACCGCGATATCTTAAAACTAACAATGGACCGAGATGTCCTTAAACTAACAATGGACTGTAATGTCCTTAAACTAATTATCGACTGCAATGTCACTAAACTAAACAATAGAGCCCAATTGCTCTCTTGCTGGATCTAAAAGATCCCGTTAAGTTGATCTTAGTCTAAAATTAGGCTAACATATCCTTAACAAACGTTTAAATTGATCTTAGTCTCAAATGAGGCTAACGTATCCTTAAACCCAACCCCTCAAACCCAAATCTAAGAAGATACGGATTTGGACTAGTCCACGCCCTACGGGCGACGACATAACTTAGTCTCCGTATACAATCCACGAGCAACCAAACACAAAACAAACACCCACGACACGAAGTGACCATCTGGAGAAGGAGAAAGTTGTTACCGCGATGCGGTAGCGTAATTAACTGCAGGGGCTTGCGCCTGCAGGGAAGAGCGTCCACACAATCAAAAACCCCTTAAACGAGGGGGAATCTGACGAAGTCTGCTATATCGGCCTCATCCGTCTGAACCTTCGATACATGGTACCATAAATCAACATGGCATCTTCGGAGAGGTGGATGGATAGCACCAATTAACATCTGCCCTGAAATTCAGGCAAGACGGACCTGCGCGGTCGCGTCTCTGTGTTCGGAGGGGAACAGTGGATCCTCTCAAATATTTGATGTCAATGGCCATATTAACAGGAAGGCTTGCCAAACGGGCCCTCCTCCTGATAGAGTTCTCGATAACGTATCGACCTCTCAAAGCAGTGAAAGGCCAGGCCGTCGCCGACTTTCTCGCTGAGCTTCCGATATCAGCCGACTCCCCCTTAAATTGTGAGTTGTCAGATGAACATGCGTTCGACACGGTCGAAGGAGAGAAAGAAGAAAATTATTCCCAATGGGAACTCTACTTCGATGGAGCATCTTCCATAAAGCAGCGAAAGCAGAATACCCCCATAATCAAAGCCAGGGTGGGCCTTATCTTCGTAACCCCAAAAGGAGGGATATTGCGTTACGCCCTTTCCTTAACGGGGTCGAGAACTAATAACGAAGCTGAATATGAAGCTTTGATAGCAGGTCTTGAGATCGCTTTCGACATGGGAATTAAAGACCTCCTCATATATGGAGACTCCCAGCTGATCGTTAGCCAAGTAAATGGCGACTATCAGACGTACAAGCCAGAGCTGATAAAGTACGGCGAAAGAGTACAGCAACTGCTGACGCAAATCCCCTCCTACATCCTGGAGAGTATACCGCGTGCGGAAAACAGCAAGGCGGATGCATTGGCCAAATTGGCTAGGGAATTAGCCGACGAAGACCTCGATGACGTAAAGAACATCATGCAAAGCCGCAGGATTCTTGCGCCAACAGAAATATCTTCGGGAGACTTAACAAAGCCATCCGAAGGAAAAGAAACGACCAAATAAGTGACCCTTCAAATAAGGGATGAAGAAAAGGTCAACGATTGGAGGGAGATCTTCATAGACTACTTCAAATCCCAACGAACGCCCAAAAATGCGTCGTCTAGATATCAGCTCATAAAACGAGCTCTGTCCTTCGCCTACGTCAATGATACTCTATATAAGAGATCGTTTGACTGTCTATGGCTAAGATGCCTGGGGCTGGAGAAAGCAAAGAAAGTCGTCCAAGAAACTCACGATGGACTCTGCGGTTCTCACCAAACTGGGCCAAAAATGAAGTTGAAGATCAAAAGAATGGGTTATTATTGGCCCACGATGATTCAGGACTGCCTCGAATATACGAAGCAGTGTCACTCGTGCCAAATTCACGGGGACTTTATCCACCAGCATCCAAATCTGCTACACCCAACAGTAGCTAGCTGGCCGTTCGAAATGTGGGGAACCGATATAATCGGCCCTATTGAACCAGCATCGTCCAAACGACATCGGTTCATATTGGCAACGACCGATTACTTTTCTAAGTAGGCAGAAGCAGTACAACTAAGGAGTTGAATACGGAGAATATCCTCCATTTCTTCAGAACCCATGTCATCTACCGGTTCGACACTTCCTGACGAATTATCTCGGATAATGGGCCGATCTACAGGAGCCATAAAATCAGCCGCTTCGCACAACAGCATAAAATAGATTGGAGATGCTCTTCAGTTTATAATCCTCATGCCAACGGTCTAGCTGAAGTTTTCAACAAGACCTTGACGAAAATTATAAAGAAAATGGTGTCTAGGAACAGAAGAGACTGGCACGAAAGGCTGCATGAGGCTTTATAGGCGTATCGAACAACGTTCAAAATGGCTACGAATACAACACCATGCACGTTGGTATTCGGCACGGAAGCAGTGCTTCCCCTGGAAATAGAGCTCCCTTCTCTATGAGTAGCGGTTCGATACGAGTTGACAGAGGAAAAAAATGCCCATCTTCGGCTTGATGAGCTCGATGCCCTTGACGAAACTCGCCTTAAAGTACAGCAAAACCTAGAGGCTTATAAGGCAAGGATGACACGGTCATATGAAAGACTGACCAGGCCGAGAACATTCCGCCAAGGCGAACTCGTGCCAGTCATCAAAAGACCAATGATCCCCAATCATGCAAAACGGGGGAAATTCGAGCCAAACTATGAAGGCCTATACATCATAGACAAAGTCTATCAAGGTGGAACCTACCTGCTCATGGATATACATGGAGAAAGACCCTTCCGACCAATAAACAGCTGATTCCTCAAAAAATACTATGCCTAACGAGTCATGACTTGGGTCAATGATAGATGATGACGCTTGTGTCCGCTCTCTATCTTCATGAGTCAAAAACTCTGAGAGTAGTGTGCAAAGAAACCCCGTCGCCTCAAACAGGATGATGAAGGATCGAGATGTCCTTAAACTAGAAATTTGCCTCAAAAACGGCGACAACGGACCGAGAAGCCCTTAAACTAACAACAGACCGAGATGTCCTTAAACTAAAACCCCGCCTCAAAAACGGCGACAACGGACCAAAAAGTCCCTAAACTAACAACGGACCGAGATGTCCTTAAACTAAAACCTCGCCTCAAAAACGGCGACAACGGACCGAGAAGTCCCTAAACTAACAACGGACCGAGATGTCCTTAAACTAGAATTTCACCTCAAATATAGCGATATCGGACTGAGACGTCCCTAAACTAACAACGGACCGAGAAGTCCATAAATTAAGATTTCTCCTCAAACAGGGCGATATAGGACCGAAGCGTCCTTAAACATGCGCATCGCCCCAAAATACGGCGATGCACTCCCTTGAGATCTAGATTACAATCGAAGTCTCAATGGCGAGGGTTGCAACTCAAGTCCCACTGGAAACACCGCTACTCCAGCGATGAAGTCATCCCCAAGTCCCAGTGGCAAACAGATAGGTCACCTGCGAGCTTGTGAAAACCCAGAAGGGCGCAATCTCGTAAACACACACACACACACACTCTTACGGGATTCTAATGACTCATAAGGAGAATTCCCCTTATGAAACCCTCACGGCTCGTAGAATTCAAAAGTCTTAAGCTACATGGATCTAAACATGTTCTTAAGCCGTTATATCCCCCAAGGTGCCCTACAGGCGGTCCAATATTGACCCTTGTATATAATCCACGGGCATGAATAAACATTGCCCTACCAAGTTCCTCCAATGGCGAGAAATGTCCCCATGTGGTGAACGACACTTGTAAATCCTCTCGACTTATAAAGAGAAAATACTCTTATAAGATTCTTACGATTTATAAGAGAAAACAAACTTAGGAATCCCCACAATTCCTAAAGAGAAAATACATCTACGAGATCCTTACGGCTCATAAAATCAAGAAGTCTTAGTCGACAGGATCCTAACCCCGTTTACTAAGCCATCTTTGTTCAAAGCGACAAAGGCAAATGATGATTCGCTCCTGGCAACATTCCAGTCGTAGCGATGTTAATACCTAAACAGGTGTCAAACTCTAAGTCCTTTCACGGCAAATGATGATTCGCTCCTGATAATATTCCAGTCGTAGCGATGCTGATGCCAAGCTTGGTATCAGATTCCAAATTCTCAATAGAAACAGTAGTGAGTAGCAAAATAATGCATATAAAAACGCCGAAACGATGGGGTAACTCGCAATAAAAATCAGTGAGCAAAAAATATGCATATAAAAATAGTCGAAATGTTTGGGCAACTCACAATAAAAAGCAGTGAGTAAAAAATAAAAAAATAGCCGAAATGATTGGGCAATCACGACTTTCGCGATATGAAAAGCTGAAAAGATAGAGCATCACGGCTATAAAAAATAAAATAAAATAAAATTTCCTCTGCCCTGCAAGTATATCCATATTGACTCTTGTATATGATCCATGGACACAAATAAAAGAAAAGGGAATCATATTTTCCCACCAGGCTCCGTCAAAAGGAGAGCCAGATCTTGATGGCAATATCTATAGCCTAAAGATCAGCTCGACGCTCTCCTCATTCCAACAAGGTGCAGACGTGACATCAGCAAAGCTCTAAGAATCCAAATAAAAAAGGAGTGGCGGCAAAATCCTAACTCCAGCCCGATGTGCTTCTCATGCCAGCAGGATGAAGACGCAACGTCATCAAAGACCCAAGGGTCAAACAAAAAAGGAGTAATGGTAAAATCCCAGCTCCAGCTCGGCGTTCCTTCTCGATGTAGATGCTACATCAACAAAAGCTCTAAGGAGCCAGATCAAAAAGAAGTGATGGCAAGATCCTAACTCCAGCTCGACATGCTTCTCATGCCAGCAGGATGCAGATGCGACGTCAACAAAGGCTCCAAGGAGCCAAATTAAAAAGGAGTGACGGCAAAATCCTAACTCCAGCCTGTCATGCTTCTCATACCAGCAAGATATAGACGCAACGTCATCAAAGACCCAAGGGTCAAACAAAAAAGGATAATGGCAAAATCCCAGCTCCTGCTCGACATTCCTTCTCGATGCAGATGCGATGTCAACAAAGGCTCCAAGAAGCCAAATAAAAAAGGAGTGACGGAAAAATCCTAACTCCATCTCGACGTGATTCTTATGCCAACAGGATGCAGATGCGACGTCGACAAAGGCTCTAAGGAGCCAAATTAAAAAGGAGCGACGGCAATATCCTAACTCCATCTCGACGTGCTTCTCATGTCAACAGGACGTAGATGCAACGTCATCAAAGACCTAAAGGTCAAACAAAAAATGACTAATGGAAAAATCCCAGCTCCAGCTCGACGTTCCTTCTCGATGCAGATGCAACGTCAACAAAGGCTCCAAGGCTCCAACTCTAGCTCGACGTGTTTCTCATGCCAGCAGGATGCAGATGCAACGTCAACAAAAGACCCAAGGGTCAAAGCAAAAATAAAGTCACGACAAAATCCACGCTCCAAGTCTTGACGGTTTGTATACAACCCAGAGACTATCTCGACGTTCTCCCTCATTTCAGCAAGATGCAGACGCAACTATCAAATGAAATTGGAGAAATGGCATATTTCTAGCTCCAGACTTCAATTGCAATATATACAGTATAGAGATCCTACAGATGTCTATCCTACTTCAGCAAAGAAATGGCATGACATCGTTAAAGCAAAAAATGAAGTGACGACATATTCCCAGCTTCGGGTCTCGACGGAAACTCATATAAAGCCTAAAAGACTATCGGAGATCATCCCACACTAGAGCGGAGTGGTTATGACTCACCGGGGCTCCAAATTCAGCCTAACCTCAAGTAAAAAGCGTCATGGCAAATTCCTAACGCTTGCTCTTCTAACGGTAATATAACTTAAGAAAATTACTTGAAGACGTCTTATCCAGCCTATGAAGGGATCAGAGACATGACAGTCGTGGGGCGATGGCATATTCTTAGCTCCGGACTTCAATTGCAATACATACAGTATAGAGGTCCTACAGATATATACCCTACTTCAGCAAAGAAACGGAACGACATCATCAAAACAAAAATGAAGCGACGGCATATTCCTAGCTTTGGGTCTCGACGACAACTCATATAAAGCCTAAAAGACAATCGGAGATCATCCTACACTAGAGCGGAGTGGTTATGACTCATCGGGGCTCCAAAATTGAGCCCAACCTCAAGTAAAAAGTGTCATGGCAAATTCCTAACGCTTGCTCTTCCAACAGGTAATATTACCTAAGAAGATTACTTAAAGACATTTTGTCCAGCCTCAGAAGGGATCAGAGATACGACAGTCGCAGAGTTACTCGAACAGCAGCTTAAAGACTGCATATCGAGCAATACATCAGTCAATGCGACGGTACCATGAACTAAAACCTTAGTACCACAAACCTAATGGGCCCGTGTCGTAAAGAATAGGGGTTATCTATATTTCACGTTAGGATACACCTGCGAGATTCTCTCGACTCATCTCGACTCGTAGGGAAAAACATCTTTATGAAACCCTCATGGCTCATAAAGGTGAAAAGACTTAGGCAACAGGGATATAAACCTGTTTTCCTAAGCACTGTGGCCCTACAAGTAAGTCTAAACTGACTGTATACTATCCACGGGCCACATTCTCCAAAGTCGCATACTGACGAGGAAAGGAAACCACTTACGAGTCCTCTCGACTCGTAAGGGGAAAATTCTCTTGTGAGATCCTTACGACTCTCAAGAGAAAACGTACTTAGGAGTCCTCACGACTTCCAAGAAGAAAATACTCCTACGAGATCCTCTCGACTCGTAAGGAGAAATTTTTTTATGAGACCCTCACGGCTCATAAAGTTGAAAAGTCATAGGCAACAGATCTAAACCTGTTTCCTAAGCCATCGCTGCCCTACAAGAAGGTCCAAACTGATTCTTGTATACTATCCATGGGCCACATTCGTCAAAATTACATGCCAATGAAGTGAAGAAGCCACTTGCGGGTCCCCTCCACTCTTAAGGAGAAAATACCTGCGTGAGATCCTTACGACTCACTGAAATGAAAGACACTTAAGAGTCCTCACAATTTTTAAGGAGAATATACACATATGAGATCCTCACGACTCATAGGGAGAAAAACCTGCTTGAGACCCTTACGGCTCATGAAGATGAAAAAGTCTTAGGCGACAAGGATCCTAAACTTGTCTCCTAAGCCATCAATTCTATGGTAATATATTATTTTGCACTACTTAACCCATGTATAAGCTTACGTGGGCAAAGTAGTGGAAGGCATTTGTTCTCGCCAAAATTTTTTGGCTCGGAGCATGCTATTCCCTTATAAAAATAAATGGAAAGCTCCACGTATTAAATACATGCACCCACATACAAAGCATGTAACTATCACCTCAAGTAGCGCCGCATGTGAAGTTCACGTGGGCACCAATGTGCAAATCACAGGAGCACCTGTTCCCCAATATTTAAACATAATAAAATAGCTAAGCTCTATTAAAATTTTGTTGAGGCGACGCCTCACGTGCCCCTCACGAGGGCGCCAGCGCCAGTCTTGTAGGATTAATCTTATGGTGGCGCCGCACGTGCTCCTCACGTGGGCATCAATGTGCAAAGCACAGGAGCGTCTATCATAAATAAGAATTAAATTCTTAAGTGGCGCCCACGTGCACAACATATAAGCGTCGGCGCCCAAATTAAAAGCAAGTAGAATTAAATTCTACATGGGGATACTTCCCTAAAAACTGGGATATTCTCTGTTAAATAGAGTCGTTGGATCAAAAATCAAATAGTGATAATAAATCATCAAAATGATAGAATTAAATTATATTAGGGAAACAATATCTCCCTGATCAAATATTCTCTGTTAAATGGAGAGCCGTTGGATCAAAGATCCAATGGTGATTTAAAATCATCAAATGATAGAATTAAATTCTATTTAGGAAATATTTTCCTTGATCTTTCTAATATGGAAAGATATTTCCCTAACAGAGAATCTTGGATTTAAAATCCAATGGTGATAAAATATCACCAATTAAATCATCTGATAGAATAAAATTCTATCTTAAGAAAATATTTTCCTAATCTTTTAAACTAACAAGATATTCATATTATAGAATTAAATTCTATGTTAGGAAAATATATTCCTAATCTTGTTAAACAAAAAAGATATTCATATGATATAATAAAATTCTATCTAAGGAAAATATTTCCTAATCTTGTTAAACAAACAAGAAATCTTCTCTGTTAAACAGAGAGCCTTTGGATTAAAAATCCAACGGTGAATAAAATTCACCGATTGATCTAAAAGATTATTTTGATTGATCATGAAATCAATCATGGTCTCTCAATGAGAGATTTTCTCAACAAATTGTTTTTTCTCTTCTCCTATAAATAGGAGCAAAGAGATAAATCAAAGGGGAGATAGAAGGACGCACAGAGAGGGAGACATACAGAGACCACAGAAAGCTTCAAAACAACAGAGAATTCAATTCTTAAGAAAGAAGAAGACTTTCCTCCTCCTAAAAATCCTAGGTAAAGAAAAAAAAAGATCAAAAACATCTCCTTTACCTAACATATATAAGGGTTTAACCCTTCTCAAAGAACATAGTTCTTTCTCTGGATCTATGATCCACAAGACAAGTCACCCACAAGTTGAGAATTTAATTCTCATCAGAAAGATTTTGTTTTTGAGAATCAAAGATTTAGGGAAGAACAAGGTTGGATATGAAGAACATGGAATTCATAATACTCCAGAAACTTAGTTCCTTTAAATCGAGAACTTAGTTCTTTAAAAACTCAACCTAAAATCCTCAAATATAGTGATTTTAGCGAACGTTAATGGTCAGAAGCACCATTGATAGAGATTTAACCTTTCTGAAAATATCAACAGAGATTTAATCTCTAAAAAGGAAAAAAGACTAGCGCCTCATGTGCTTCCTACGTGGACGCCCCTTTTAACAGCGCATAGCGCCTCATGTGAAAGACACACGAGCGCCTAAAACAGAAGGCCAACGCCACACGTGCTAATCACGTAGGCGCTGAACAAAAGTGCATAGGACTCTGCAAACAGCCAAAAGGGCTGAGTGCTCAGCGCTCATTGGGCGGCGCGCATGACCGAATGCTTCACAGGTCATATATGTGAGCGTCAGAGGTCAAATAAGTGCTTAGCACTTCGGCATGAAAGGAAAGGGGTCCTGAACAAACAGAGCCCAAATAAGTGCCTAGCACTTTTAAAAATAAAATAAAAGACTAAGCAAACCAAGCCCCCAAATTGGCTAGGTCGTTGAAGTCTTTCCTGCAGCCGAGTCCAAATACTGTGTTATTGGATCTGAAATAAAAATGATCCTCAAAATCTTGCTAAGTTGATCGTAGTCTCAAATTGGACTAACGTATCCTTAGTAAAAAAAATTGAGCCCCAAATGCTCATATATATTTAAGTTGATCTTAATTCCAAACTAAATTAACGGTCCTTAAATAAAACCAAGCCCAAATCTAAAAATATACGAATTTGGACTAATCCGCGCCCTACGGACGACGACATAAATTAGTCTCCATATACAATCCTCGGGCAACCAAAACCAAAACAAAACATACACACGACACGAAGTGAACTGCCGAAGTAGGAGAAAGTGGTTATCGCAATGCGGTAACGTAATTAACTGCAGGGGCTTGCGCCTGCAGGGAAGAGCATCCCCACAATTAGAAGCCCCTTATAAAACGAGGGGGAATCTGACGAAGTACGCTACAATGGCCGCATCCGTCCAAACCTCCGATATATGGTACCATAAATCAACTTGGTATCTTCGAAGAGGTAGACGGATAAATCCAAATAGCATATGCCCCCAAATTCAGGCAAGACGATCCATCCCAGTTCGTCTCTGTTTTCGGCGGTAAACAGACCACAAGAGTCTGAAGTATGTATTTACTCAGAAGGAATTAAACATGCGGCAGAGAATATGGTTAGAACTCATGGCGGACTTCGATATAAACCTACAGTATCATCTTAGGAAGGTGAATGTAGTTCCTGATGCACTTAGCCGCCAGCCATTAGTAATGAATCCCACCGCTCAGTGGAAGCTACAGTAAGAATTGCATAGATTGGCGATCGAAGTAGTTATGCCAGGTAACGTTTCATATTTGATGAACTTACAATTCCAATCCACTCTTGTCAATCAGATCAAGGCAGCTCAAGAAAATGATGCCAAGGTGCAAAAGATCCAAGAACAGGTAGAAACTGGACTTCGAACTGACTTCATCATTCACGAAGACGGATCCTTGCGATATGGCAGTCGATTATGTGTACCAAATGGCCCGGTTCAAGAAGAGTTGAAGAAAGAAGCTCACATCTCTCCTTATTCTGTACACCCCGGTGGTACGAAAATATACAAGGATCTATGGCAACACTACTGGTGGTATGGAATGAAGTGCGAAGTATCAAGGAGCATAGCCAAGTTTTTGGTGTGTCAGCAAGTGAAGGCTGAACATCACAAAACTGCTGATCTACTTCAGCTGTTACCAATCCCAGAATAGAAATGGCAGCACATTACCATGGATTTCGTGACTGCCCTTCCTCGCAGCACGAAGGGTAACGACGCGGTATGGGTTATTGTGGATCGACTCACCAAGTCGGCTCACTTTATTCCATTTCGAGTTGGCCAATCTACCGAGATGTTAGCAAAGAAGTACACGGAGGTAAGCATAAATCTAAAGTAAGATTTAAACCTTCAAGATGCACTATTTTTTATACCCATGAACTCATGCAGGAGATATGAGATTATATAGAGTGCCTGTTTGCATCGTCTCCGATTGTGACATAAGATTCCGATCACAATTTTGGCAGAGTCTGCAAGCTAGCCTGGGAACGAGTCTAAACTTCAGCATGGCTTATTATTCACAAACGGACGGATAGTCCGAGCAAAAAATTTAGATTCTGGAGGACATTCTAAGAGCTTGTATGTTAGACTTTGGAGGTTCGTGGGAAGATCACCTACACCTTGTGGAGTTTTCATACAACAACAGCTATCAGGCAAGCATTGGAATGGCACCATTCACAGCACTCTATGGATGGAAGTGTCGTTCACCGCTAAGTTGGGACGACATCAGAGATCGTGAACTCCTTAGATCCGAGATGATCGTGGCAACTGTAGACGTAGTTCGCACGATCATGGAGAATGCGCATAGCCCAAGACCGATAGAAGTATTGGGCAGATGCAAAGTGGCGACATCTGGAGTTCCAACCTGGAGACCATGTTTTCTTAAATATCTCTCTAAACAGAGGAGTGATCCGTTTTGGCAAGAGAGATAAGCTAAGTCCAAGATACATAGGACCGTTCGACATACTCGAACGAGTTGGAGAAGTGACATACCGTTTAGCACTACCACCCTCATTGGAAGGGGTGTACAACGTGTTCTACATATCCCAGCTACGACGATATGTGAGCGACCCCAGCCACATACTTGATCACTCTGAGCTCACAGTACAGACTGATCTAACTTGCGAGTAACAACCAGTTGAGATCCTGGACCGAAAGGTAAAGACACTGCGGAACAAGGAAGTAAACTTGGTCCGAGTGATGTGGAGAAAAGATTCGCCAGGTGAATCAACATAGGAACGAGAAGAAGACATGCATGCAAGATACCCTTACCTCTTTGAAAAATAGTCCATATGTAATTGTATATTTCGAGGACGAAATTTTTATAAGGAGGGTAGAATGTAACGACTCTACAATCTTGTACGAAAATTTTACTGTTAATATACAAGAAATGAGTTTTACAGCCCGAGTTTGAGTTATAAGTTACTTTTGTTAAATAACAGCAAGAAACAACTTATAGCTCACCTAAATCCTTGCATCCTTGCACTGCTGTGACGTAACCCCTGTGTTTGATTCCCATCAGACACATTATTTTTTTCTGAATTTTTTTAACTATTTGGAAGCCCAAAAGATTGCACGTGCAATACACAAGGAAATTAAAAGTTCAGAAAAATCAAACATGTCCAAAATAGTTTAAACAGAGAATTTATCAAGTGGCATGAATCTCGAAGCAATTGCCTCGAGATCGACCGGCCAAAATAGCATTATAGCCGACGCCGATGGTCGGATGAGGCCCAAATGGCCCCGTGCTCTGCACACTTGTCTTTTCACCTACCCCTAACTCCTTTGCATTGTTTGATTTCCCTGTAATAAAACAGAGAACCTTCATTTCATAATTTATCACCATTTTAATGCTTTTTAATCCACCATTTTAATTCCAAAACCCTAATTCTCCACTATAAATACCATCCCCTATTTTGGCTCAGCACCATTCTGAAAATTATAGCAAAATTCTCTCAAAAAGTTTCTAAGTATAAGTGGAGTAAAGAGGAGTTAGAAGGCAAACAACTTCCGGCGAAGATCGAAGGTAATTCCGGTGCTCCCGCGACGCTATGAAGCTCATACCCTCTTCTTCAACCTTTCTTTAAATCTTCTAAATAGTAAGTCCCTTCTAAATCTCTTCCTTTCTATTGAAATTCCCTTTCAAATTTTTATCGATAAAAATGGAGTTAATATCGACATCTTCTTTTCTAAAACACACAACTCCATTTTCCTTTACAGTTTAGTCAATCTAATTTTACTTCATCACTTGTAACCTTAAACCCTAATGTTTAGAATCAAATTTTATCAAAATTCTCATGTGAAATAACAATTGTAGCACTTTTTCATTAAAATACCTTGAATTTATAAAAACCTCTTTTAGTATTTGGTAAAACAATACCCTTAGGAAAACTTCACGGTGTAACGTCCTACCCTACACGCACACTTGGTTTCATAGCACGATACTCATTGAATGTATTTTCATTGCGAAGTATAATATTTCGATAAAATACCACATAACTTAAAAAAAAACGGATTTCTTTTAAAGCGGTATTTTCTACCCTTTGAGATTACGCATGTACAACCCTCTTTAGGAGACCCGCTAATGGATGGTGCAGATTATCGCACATCCTTGGGCTAGTAGAATGAGATGCAGGCCTTCTCACGAAGCATTCGATCTTGAAAAGATTTAAATACGGTTTTTAAGAAATACAAATTTTCTAAATAAAATAAAATTATTTTTAAAATTAAAATTATAAATACACATTTTCAAAATATAATAAACCTATGTTTTTCAAAAATGAAAAGATTAACAAATGTCAATAAAATACCATCAAAATACCAAAAAGGCAAGTTTTAAAATAAAATACCATGAACTTTCCAAGCAAAGTAATTATCACTAAAAATACCCCCAAATACTTAAAATCTATGCTCATGACAATCTCAAATAATACTAATCACCCTCGAGATTTTATTTTTAAACTATATTAAAATATTTTTCATAAAACCCCCTCGAGTTATATAAAAACAATATTTAAGGACTTTACTAAATATAGGTTTAAGCGCGATCAATTCTCTTGAGCCCCAGGGAGCCGGAGAATGTGAGTGCTTGCCTATTTAAGGTAAAAAAACTTAACGGAGTTATCAATAATAATTGTCTTGGAAAAAGACACAAATCCTGCCGTTCATGTGTAGCAGTTACCGATGACTCCCGAACCTAATTCGAGAGCTAAATCAGTTTGCAAGTGTCTGACTTAGTCTGAGTCTAATTCAAAGCTGAATCCAAAATCAAACTTGAACACTTGAACATAAATATAAATACTCGAATCCAAATATCAATATCAAACATGTATAACTTGATTTGACCGAACCATGGTTATAATTTCACTTGACTTGACTACGTGAACACTTGATTACATCCTGAACATGAATACTTGAACATTTTGTATCAATGGTTTCCGCAAGTCTGATAATTATAATCTATACAATACAATAAGCGGGGATAAAGTGGTAGATTGGTATGGAATGTATATCGTGGCACGAGAGGTCACTTAAAAGACACCTATATGAATTCTCGTGCCGTTGTCCCGTGGGTTATAACGGGGCCTTGTACTACATATTACCATAGTCCACGGGGTAAGATAGACTTCTCTCGTATACATGAATTCCTTCTGTATCAAACTACAAACAACCATGTTAGAATTACTATCATATACCGGTAATCAATCATACACAACTTACCATAGCTTATGGCTAGAGCAATGTTCTCTTTCTTCTTTTGGGACCTACCGAGCGCTAGTTCACTGACGACATTTCTTTCTATTTCTTTCTTTGAAATGTTCGTCAGGAGGACAAGACTCTCAGGAGATCGAGCCTAGCCAGGAGGACTTGAATCAGCTTGCTGGACAGCCTGACTTCTAGTTCCTTGTTTACTTTCAAATTTGTATGTTGTTCACACCAGAATATTGCATTTAATACCATCCATTTTTCTGCTCGTTTGTTTATAGGCAGGTGCTTTTGATCCATGTTACTACATATTTACAGGTTATAGGTTCCCAGTCCAAAATAACGCAAATCATACAAAATCTCCACGGTTATGCAAAAATCCAGAACATCTGTCACAAACAGATAAAATCCGGATTCTGTCATCCGTATCCATCCAGTGCTGCTTACCAGTTCAAGAGACAAGACAAATAACAGTGGTCATTCGTGTCTCGGACAAGCACAAAGCATGAGAGGGGCAGCACAAGATTCAATGGGTGCGCGGAACTCGAGAAAGACAAAGGTCAAATGAATTAAAAGTGAAGTTATTTTGGATTGTTGCAAATCTGAAGAAACTTTGGAAGCATTTTGCAATTTGGGACATGTAGAACAACAGAAAAAAACAACATGGAGAAGCCCTAGAAAAATCACCCCAGATTCCCCCAAAGAGCCGCGGAACCGCGGCCAATGTGGCCATTATGCAGCGGTTCCGCGGTCGAGTTGACTCAGTGAAAGGAGATATTTTTAGGATATTTTTTTCATTGTATTAGGGCTTAGAATATGGGTCTAGGGTTTTATCTCTCTGCTTATAAATACTCCAGTTTTGAGCCATTGTAGGAAGGCTTCTTTTTAGTTAGATTTTAGTGTAGTTTAATTTGTATCTTCTTCTTCTTCATCATCTATTCTCCATGAAAGTGTAGTGAGAACTCTTGAGTGGAAAATCAATGAAGATGAGGATTTTTATTTAACTTGTATCTTTATTATCTTGTCTTGTAATTTTAATTCTTAGTGTAGTTTTATTATTGTTGTTAAGTAGTTGTTATTTCATTTCTTGTTGCCTTTTTCCTTTTCTTTTTATCCGTATTTTCAAGCCATGATACTCGACGGAGTCTCTTGCTAAGGTGATGGCCCAAGTAGTTAGCTTGCTACCATTTTGTAAAACCGTATTTTTCCTTTCTTTCTTTTCTTGTTTTCTTTTCCTTTTTAATATGTGAATAATTTCCACACTTGTTAGGGCTAAGGAAGGTTAGTATGAGGGACGGAAAAATCCCTTATACTTCTCTTCGCCAAACACCTTGAAACGAGCCTAGACCAAATAAACGCAACCCACTCATTTAAGCGCGCTATACGTGACATATAGCCGCGACCTAAGTCGAGAAGTCCTTTGGGCGCATTATAATGTAACATGTAGTTGTGACTTAATTGGATAAATGGTTGTGGGTGTTTGGTCTAAGATTGGAAATAAGCGCACATAGCGGAAGGATAAGGGGCACTAGGAATGAATTTAGCGTTGGAAAGCTTGCTTAAACTCGCAAATCTCATTCCTATGTCCTCCTAATCCCCGCTACGTTCGATTATCCCAACATCATTTTAAGAATGGAAAAAAAAAATACAAGACTAATCCTAACTCTACTAACCAATTTTAACCCTAACAAGCTTACTCGAATATAAATACAAACACTTAGGATAGATTTGAACAAACGCATATACATTCTTAAATTGACTCGTCTAAGATAAGAACGAACATACAACCATTTCCCTGTGGATCGACCCGTGCTCAACCGGCTAGCTGCAAAGTGACACCGTCTTGATTGCGGTAAGTAGAGAACAGAGTAGAACGCATATCATAAAACGTATCGTGTTTCCGTTACCAATCAAATGGTGTCGTTGCCGGAAAAACGGTAACGTATTTTCTTTCTTGTCATTCGGGTTAATATTCTTTGTGTGTGTGTGTGTGTATAATATAAAAAAATCATAAACATAATAAAAAAAAAAACTTTTTGTTATTTTTGATATTTTTTGTGTGCAAGTGTGCAGACTATCTGGAGCAAGTACAGTAATCATATAAGATAACAGAGCATTTTATTTTGGAGTAGAGAACAAGAGGAGTGCAGGAACTAAATACAAAGCCCTAAGTCCAACGTTGGACCACGAACCGCGGTCAAAGCATAGGATTCGCGGCGGTTCCGCGGTTTTATTGAGGCTTCTGAGCCCCAGTTTTTTCCACCCCTTCTCTTTCCTTTTAACCCCTCTGTGAACTCCACCGAACTGTATTTTATGTAGGTTTCTTTGCATAGATTGCGCCGCCACCAAATAAATTTTTTGTTGTTTTAGATTTTGTTTGTTTATACGCTTTGCATATAATAATACGGACATTAAGAGGTTTGAACACCAATTAAGATTGGGTGGGGATTTCATCACCCTTCCTAAGACCCTACAAATCACAAATTGCATACGCATCACTTTGAGTTAATAAAAAATATCTATACCAAACATATAAGGACTTGTCGCGCTCATTTAGGACAAGTAGATGTTGCGGAGAATCGGTCGTTTATCTAAACTTGACTTTATGTTGCTTAGGCTAGACAAGTGAGGAGGTAATTTTAAAAGGCCCGTCTCACGGTGATTCATGAGCGGAACTCTTTTTACCTCACTTGTGCTAACCTAGCCACAATTGGCAGTGAAGAGGCGATTCAAGGGTTATCTTGCAACTTGTCTCTTAGAAGTGTAGGAGAGATCTAGTTGGACTTTTAAGATCCTGGCTCTAGGTGATTGTTTGTGCATGTTGTGATTGTGATTGTGTTTATGTAAAGTTTAGTCTCATAATTCCGTATTCTTTCAAAAACCAACAAACAATTTCAAAAACTTCAAAAACAATAAAAAAAATTCAAAAAAATTATAAAAATTCCACCCTCCCTACTTTCCACTCTTTGAATAACATGGGTATCTCAAAATGACCAACTCTTGCGGAACTTTGGTACCCACAACCAGACATTTCTTCATACGGTTCTTGCTTTGGCCGAACTTCGAACGATCCGTCCATGTCCAAAATTTCGTTGAGAGATCGGATAGACGCATCTAGGACAAATAATTGGACTCCGCAATCCACTTCGTATCAACCATTTCAAACATTCACCCCTTCTCATGTTGATACCCCATCTGAGAGTCATGTTGCGACTCCAAGATCAATGTCCATTGCTGAACATATTGCACAATCCCGTAGCCGATCTTTCATACCTTTCACCACTTTGAACTCGTTAGGACAACAATTCCAATCACTTTCTTATGATAACGTTGATCCTAATCTTGTCCAACCATTCGATTCCTATCAATCTTACCCGACTTTTACAGCTCTGGACATTTCTTCTGAAGAGCCATTTGGAAGTTTCACGTATCCAAACAACTTTGAATCTTTTACTGAAACCCCCTCACAACCCATGTATAGTCTGGACCAATCATTAGAAGAATTTCGGGTAGCCTCGTGCCAAATGGAGGAAGTGAATGCATCCATGGCCACCCTCATACAATCTTGTGAACCGGCTGCTAGTTTACAACTAGCTCCACATTTTCTAATGTATGATGAGACGATTGGACAGTTTGAGAATTTGAGTAGTGAGAGTGAGCAGTACACCCTTCCAGATCAAACCTACCCGTTGCAAATTGAATTCCACAACTCCGGTTTTGAAAGTCTATCGAGTACCCTAAATGAATCACAAATTGAAAATAGAACGTTTGATGAGTTGTGCGACTTTATAGTGTTTGATTTACCGGATTGTGAAGGGACCCTGTTGTTCCTGCCAAAAATTTCTGCGCAAAGAGCCCAAGGTATCAATTGGCAGTGATACGTTTAAGAAAATGCGAACCAGTATTTTCCGGGCTGTATTTTGACAAACTCCCGAATGAGAAACAGATAAATCCTAATGGTATCGAAAGCGTCTCGAAAAATCCTTCGATTTGATATATTATGGACCTCATAATTCATCCGGAATCAAAAGTTATGAGGTATCACGTGCCCACACGTGACCATTTACAGGCAAAGCTTGTAGGCACTGAATAAAATAAATAATTAAATGGAGTCACGTGCCATCACGTGATAGGCCTTTGAAAACCCACTGAAGAAAATTAAAAGTGCAATAAAATAATCAGGAATACCCCAATGGGGGATCACGTGTCCCCACGTGACCAAAGGTCACGTGCCGACACGTGATGGGTTCTTAGGCTCTTTAACTAATAGAATTAAATTCTAATCAATAGGAGTCAGGTACCAACACGTGATGGGCATTTAAACCCACTGAAAAGAATTAAAGATATAACAAAATAACAAAGGAAAACCCCAATAGGGCATCACGTGCTCACACGTGACCAAGGATCACGTGCTGACACGTGATAATTCCTGAGTTCTTTAAAACAACAGAATTAAATTCTGGTCAAATGCTTAATCAAGGGGTCACGTGCCAGCACGTGATGGGTTCCTAAAGATTTATTAATTGATAGAATTAAATTCTAAATTAAGGGAAATCAAAAACCCTAATATTTATTTAGATCTTTCCAAACAAAAAGATTGCGCTCTGTAAAGAGGAGCACCGTTGGATTAAAAATCCAATGGTGATTTAAAATCACCAATTTATGGAAAGATTTTATACAAGGAAAGATTTCCCTAAAATTTGAATAACAGATAAAAGATCTTTTGGATTAAAAATCCAATGGTGAATAAAATTCACTGAGTGATCTAAAAGATCATGTTGGTTACAAAAACAACAAAAATCTTTCAATGAAAGATTGACAAAACAAATTGATTCTTTTCTTTCTCCTATAAATAGGAGCCAAGAAGAGAAGAGAAGGGATCAACTTTTGGAGAGAAAAAAGAAAGGAGAATTCAATTCTCAACAAAGAAAACCCTAGGTGAGAAAAGAAAGGGAATCAAAACTTCAAACAAAGAATTTAATTCTCAAAATCTAAGAGTTTAACTCTTCTACAAAAGAACTTAGTTCTTCCTCTAGTTGAAGATCTGGAGAAGCACATTTCCCCATAGGTTGAGAATTTAATTCTCATCGGGTTGAAATCCTGCCATGCAGATCCAAAACTTAGAGGGGGAATTGAGTTTAGAGAATTTAATTCTCTCAAAACAAAACTAGGGTTTAACCCTATATGAGAATTCAATTCTCCTAAAATTATAGGAATTTAATTCCTTCAAGATGGATAAAAACCAGGGTTTAACCCCAAATTTATAGGAATTTAATTCCTCCAAGACAGAACTAGGGTTTCACCCTATACAAGAATTTAATTCTTTAACATATATGGGAATTTAATTCCTCCAAAGTCGTAATCAGGGTTTAACCCTACAGAGAATTCAATTCTTTAAAAAAATAAGGAGACTTAAAAGATCTCCATGCATGCAAAGAACCAAGGTCACGTGTCCCCACGTGACCCTTGAAAAGATCCCTGAAGAAAAGAAGCTTTGAGGCAATACCTCACGTGCTCCCACGTGACTTCCAAAACGCAGAAAGAAAAAGCAAAGGAAATGAAGGCTTTGGGCGCTCTCACATGTTACCACGTAACCCCTTAGTAAACGCTTTAACAATCAGCGCACAGATCTCCATCATGTGCCAATACGTGATGCTCAAAATAAAAATAAAAAGTGTTTAACACTTATTTGCAAAACAAAGCGAGGAGATCTGGCCCCACCTTTGGGCGCTCTCACGTGTTACCACGTGACCCCTAATAAATGCCTTAAAAATCAGCACATGAGTGCCTATCACGTGCCCACATGTGATGGCTAAAAATTAAAAGTGTTTAACACTTATTTGCAGACTTGAGAATAGAACAAAGGGGATCTGGCCCCACCTTTGGGTACCCTCACGTGTCCCCACGTGACCCTTTCCTATCTATTGTTTAACACTGATTTGACAACTTCATTTTCAGTGTTTAACACTGTCATTTTCTAGTGTTTAACACTAATTTGAGAGTTGTGTTTCCAGTGTTTAACACTGTTGTTCTTTAGTGTTTAACACTAGTTTAGTCAAATTGGCCAATTTTCCAGAGGCAAAAGACTCCCCTTCAACTGAATCTCAAAATTGAGTAAAATTCAGAGCTATAATGTTCCATGCTCAGTCAAAGATAAAAATGTTATCAAAACACTCAAACTCTTGTTTAGCATTGTTAAATAATGAGGGGCTGAACTCAGACAAATGTTTAATAGTTCAACAAAGGGCCAATATTTCAAACTTAATTGGACTTAGCCCAAATTGGCCATAAGTCCTCAATTCTGATTTAACTGAGCCAATGTGCTCATAATCTAATAAATTGATCTTAGTTCCAAATTGGACAACAGATCCCCAAATCCACTTTGGTTCGAGGGTATATCTCTTCACTCCTTTGATATTTGTCGTTGTAATCCTTCAACGTCTTCAAAGAGGTAACGGATCCTGACAACCACACATTTCACGGACTATGATGTTCTTAACCTTGACTGTAAGGTCTTTAAAGTCACGGACTATGATGTCCTTAACCTTGACTGTGAGGTCTTTAAACTCATGGACTATGATGTCCTTAACCTGGACCACTATGTCCTTAAACTGGTATTGGACCACCATATCCTTAAACTGGAAATCGACCGCAATGTCCTTAAACTAAACAATAGAGTCCAAATGCACTTTTGTTGGATCTAAATGATCCTGTTAAGTAGATCTTAGTCTAAAATTAGACTAACGTATCCTTAACAAATGGTTAAGTTGACCTTAGTCTAAAATTAGACTAATGTGTCCTTAACAAACTGTTAAGTTGATCTTAGTCTAAAATTAGACTAACTTATCCTTAACTAACGTTTAAGTTGATCTTAGTCTCAAATGAGACTAACGTATCCTTAAATCCAACCCCCAAACCCAAATCTAAGAAGATACGGATTTGGACTAATCCACGTCCTACGGGCGACAACATAAATTAGTCTCCGTATACAATCCACGGGCAACCACAAACAAAACAAACACCCACGACACGAAGTGACCATATGGAGAAGGAGAAACTTGTTACCGTGATGCGGTAGCGTAATTAACTGCAGGGGCTTACGCCTGCAGGGAAGAGCGTCCCCACAATCAAAAACCTCTCAGATGATGGGGAATCTGACGAAGTCTGCTACATCGGCCGCATCCGTTTAAACCTTCGATACATGGTGCCATAAATCAACTTGGCATCTTCGGAGAGGTGGACGGATAGCACCAATTAGCATCTTCCCTGAATTTCAGGCAAGACGTTTATCGCGTCTCCGTGATTCGGAGGGGAACAGATTCTGGCACGCCCGGTGGGACCTCTTCCTCTTTCCACTCCGCACTTCGTGTGTCGTGTTCGCGAACAAATCGCGGTTTGCTGTGGTTGCCTGTGGATTCGAGGTACTTAGATTTGGTGTCTTGCTCCGTGCAGAAAACAGAAGATCAATGGCTTCAAACTGCACTAAGTGCAACTGCAACTCTCGCTCCGTCCCATCCGGAGGAGTGACTTACGGGCCTCAAGCGGCCTCCATCTTCGCTATGCCGGTGGAACAAGTGACTCAGGCCACCACTGGGCTGTTCTTCGAGACTATGCTCCCACCGATGAGCTTCAATGCCCCAATGTCATTGCAAGAAGCCTCGAAGAAGTCGATCTTTGATCGGCTTACTAATACTGCGGCCCTTCTCAATGGATCGTCCAAATCCAATGCCTCGGTTTTCAATAGACTGGGCTAAAGCTCCAACGGGCCCATGAACAAGCCCGCAATACCTGAAGCAGCCATCCCAAAGCGGATAGCTACCCCGGCCCAAGCAGACGAAATCATCGGAAAGGCTTCTCCTGCCAAGAAGTCAGTTTTCACAAGGCTGGCCACTCCGGCTCCCGCTCCCGGCAAAGTCACCTCTGCCCAGAGGTCTGTATTCGATAGACTAGATATTACTTCTCGGCGAACATCAGTTTTCAAGAGGCTGGTACCAGCAGCGCCTGACCAGAGCAGGGGGCATGATAAAGCCATCCCTATAGCTGAACCAACACCGTTTGCGCGACATGCTCGCCGTCGTTACTGGCGCCGAGTGAGGAAGGCTGGGGGCAAGTCCCCCTCTGGGCTAACTCCACCAGTCCCAACGGTGGAAGTCAATGCTGTTGTTCTAACTGGGAACAGCTTTGAATTGCTAAACAAGGTGGTAGGAACTCTCCTACCGCCGTGCTTAAGAGATCTCCTCAACCGATGGAGAATATTACAGAAACAAAGCTGGAGCAGCCCCCTCAATGGCTGTCCTCTAAAGTTTACAAAGTCTGGAGACAGGTCCAGGAGTCGGTGATTGATCAAGACTATCCTCGCCGACAGAAAAAGCTAAAGGTCCAGCAGGAAGAGAACCGTCCTGTCAAACCATAGAAAATGTCATCCGTCTGGGTACCCACTGCAATGGCTCCCTCAACGTCAACCACTCAAAAGAAAAGGAGGCCGCAAAAAGCCCCTATGAACATGGCGAACCGTAAAAGCGCCGAGCACAAACGCCCCAAGTTCGGGGGTATAACGGTGCATACTGTTTATATGGCTTCCAGAAAAGAGGAAAGCCACACTTCGACGGGTCACCGACCGCTCACCAGATCAATCACAAGGGCTCAAGAACAGCAACAGCAGAAGCTTCAAGAGATGCTAACTACAATGGCCGCATTTACCGAGCCAAAAGAAAGCCCGGAAGTATCATCAGAACAGCGTCACGAATAAGAAACTGACGCTGACTTCCTATGCAGAGTCCTCGAAAAGAAGGACAGAGAAGCAGCAGAACAAGCGACTAATATAAAACAAATGGCACTTCTCTTCCAAGACATGGTAGGGATGATGCTACAGCCGGACCCTCCAGCTGAAGACCCTCCGATCATTGTTGAAGATGATAGAGGAAAGACATCTACTCCTCCTCCGGCTCTTTCAGCAGCGAAAGAGGAAACCATCTCCAAGGCCACACTCGATGATTATATAGCTCAGCAAATACGAGCTCACCGAGCGAACGAAACGGCTGGCTAAGTTGTCAAAACTGGACGACCCTATCCGGGTTGGTACGACCAAATAAAGTACCCGCCGGGATACACGATCCCCAAATTCCACGTATACAAGGGGACGGGAAATCCGCATCAGCACGTTGCTCAATTCAGAGCCTTATGCGGCAACACTGGAGGTGACGATAAGCTACCGCTCTGCCAGTTTGTTGGCAGTTTGTCGGAGACGGCATTCGAGTGGTATTCCGAACTCCCAAATGAATCTATGAAGACATTCGCAGAGATGGAGTTGCTATTCACCCAGCGTTTCGCAAGCGCTAGCGAACGCACCCCAATTACGGCATTGATCAATGCCAGGGTGAAGCCTGGAGAAACTTGGGTCCAATATGCGATACGGTGGCGTAATCTATGGTCAAAGTGCGAGCAGCGCATCGAAGAAGCTCCTGCCGTGGGCATGTTCGTGGGTACTCTCGACCCTCAAGCGACCATCTCCCAATTCATGATGTTCTTCAAGCCGACCACCTTCCAGGCCTTGATTGACAAGCTGGCCCAAATGGACCATATGGGCCATAGGCCTTCCTCTTCAAAGACAGAGCCTTGGAATGAAAAAGGAAAAGAGAAAGCAACTTTCGTTGCCAATACTCAACAACGGCCGAGCAACTTAAAACCGGTTGTTCGCCAAAACAACGTGCGTCCATGCCCATCCCTCGAGGAGAGACTGGGACGTCCTTACTCATATCCCCAGGATAAAACGAGGAAACTGTTCAAGCTGGCAGTGCGCAACAAACTCATCAATCTGCCGGATCCAAAACGTCCGTTGCAGCCAGGCGATGTCAACAATCCTAATTACTGCCCTTACCACCAAGCAGTAAGCCATCCAATCGAAAATTGTTTCGTCTTCAAAGGCTGGATGGAGGACCAATACCAAAAAGGAAAGTTTGCATTATCCGAAAATTGGAACGTGAACCCACCACAACCTCACGCCCTAAAAAGGTGGACGTGCCGGGGGCATCGTGCTCATTCATAGGGGAAGCCCCATGGGAAGTTGTTCTTTCAGCCAAGACGAAAAGAATGCTGAAGGATCTCCAAACATGCCCAGCGATCAGGTGGAAAAATCCACTGGAACCCGAGATCATCGAGAGAATGCTGAAACCGCGCCCAACTCCAAAAACTGGTGGTGATGGTCAGAGCGCTCACACCCAGCCGTCAAAGTCTTTGAAGAAGAAGACCAAAAAGCCCATGAAGCCTGGTGACAAGCGCACGAACATGCAAAAACAGATTGACGCGTTGGAAGAATATAATCAGAAGGCACGGACCCCAGTCACACTCCAAGAATTTCTCACCCACGTCCTTGTGGACAAAGATGATGACAATGGAGAAGACTTGTCGGATGAGTCTGAGGATTATGTAGCAAGCTGTCATATGATCTCTCACTCGTTAATAAACGGTGAAGAAGCTTTGGATGTAGAAAAACCAGGGGAAAATCCTGAGCCTGAACTTCTAGGATCATCAGACGAAATGATTGATGCATTCCTAAACGAAGCCCGTCAGGAAAGCAAAGCTAATCGAGAGTGTGAACTGGCTATATTTGAAAGTGCCAAACGCCAACGACTGGAGGAAAAAGTCGATACACCCCGACTGGAGCAAAGCATCCCTATCGCCAGCAAAAGCAAGCTTAAAGCAAGGAGTCAATTCGCTAGGGCCCTGGCAATAGGAATGAAGTTGCCCTCTCTTAAAGGAAATTCCCCTAGCAATATACGTCTTGATAAAGCGGGTATACATCCTAACTTCTGCTTATACCATCAGAGGATTGCACACCCCACCGAGGAGTGCATAGCCTTTAAAAACTGGTGGCAGGGATATGTTGCCCATCGACGACACGTTCAACGAGTGAAGCGCAAGGCTTGTCGGGAACAGAAAAGCACGACAGATGAGCGCGAAAGAGCTGCTGGCAACTGTCACATGGCTGACACCAAGGGATCGCAAGTTATCACCTTTGGAAGCGACTCTGACGAAGAAATCGCCCTCAGCCCTCTCTTCAAGGAATCTACCTCCGGCACAAAACATGCGAACATTTACGGCAAAATCTAGCTGCGTAATCGTACGTTGACCTATGACCGAAACGTCGTTAAACTACTACCAACCCGCGGCATCCCCGGGCTGACGTGGTAAAAAAAAGAAGCAAAAAAAAGGGGTACGTCCACAAGCAAGAGGGGCACGGATGAAAACCCGAAAGGGCTCCGTGAGTAAAAACAGCAGGACTACCGACGATGTTCGTGAAAACCCGAAAGGGCGTAGACTCGTAAAAAAAATTAAAAAATAAAAAATAAAAAAAAGGGTACATCCAAAAGCGAGATGGGCACGGATGAAAACCTGAAAGGGCTCCGTGAGTAAAAACAGCAGGACTACCGACGATATTTGTGAAAACCCGAAAGGGCGCAGACTCGTTAAAAAAACGGTATGTCCATAAGCAAAATGGGTACGGATGAAAACCCGAAAGGGCTCCATGAGTAAAAACAGCAGGGCTACCGGCGAGTGTTTGTGAAAACCCGAAAGGGCGCAACCTCGTTAAAGGACACTTGCAAGGTCCTCTCGACCTTGTGAGGAGAAACCACCCGCGTGAGATCCTTACGACTCACAAAGGAAGCAACACACTTAGGAATCCCCACGACTCCTAAGGAGAAATTACACTTGCGAGATCCTCACGACTCGTAAGGAGAACCCTCTTATAAGACCCTCACGGCTCATAAGATTCAAAAGTCTTAAGTTACAGGGACCTGAACCTGTTCTTAAGGGCCCCCCAACCTCCAATACTGCCCTACAAGTGGTTCAGTATTGACCCTTGTATACAATCCATAGGCGCGAATAAAAATTTCCCTAACAAAGTCCCATCCGTGACTAGGGATATGTTTACACGATGAACAGCCCTTGTAAGTCCTCTCGACTTATAAGGAGAAAGCACTCTTGTAAGATCCTTACGACTTATAAGAGACCATGCACTTAGGAATCCTCACGACTCCTAAGGAGAAAACGCACCTATGAGATCCTCACGACTTGTAGGGAGAAATACTTTTATGAGACCCTTACGGCTCATGAAATCAAAAGCCTTAGTCGACAGGATCTTAACCCTGATCGCTAGGCCACCTTTGTCCGACATCGACAAAGGCAAATGATGATTCGCTCCTGGCAATATCCCAGTTGTAGCGATATTGATGCCTAAATCGGTATCAAATCCCAAATTCGCAGCGAAAAGCCAGCAATCCACAAATGCATATGAAATAGCCGAAATGATGGGGCAACTTGCAACGAAATCAGCAAGTAAAAATATATGCATACAAAATAGCCGAAATAATTGGGCAACTCGCAATAAAAAGAAGCGAGTAAAAAATAAAACAAATAGCCGAAATGATTGGGCACCGCAAAAAATAGCCGAAATGATTGGGCAATTGCGATTTTCGCGATATAAAAAACTGAAATGATAGAGCATCATGGAAAGAATAAAAAAAAGAATGAAATGAAAGAATGAAACTTTTTGCCCTACAGGTGAGATCACATCGATCCCTGTATACAATCCAGGGGCACAAACAAAGAAGGAACCATACCTTCCCAACAGGCTCCATCAGAAAGCGAAGCCAAATCTCGACGGTTCATAGACAACCTAGAGATAACCTCGATTTTGTCGCAATATTACAGACACAATGTCAACAAATGAAGCAAAGGAAGATCCCTAGCTTCAGGGTCTCGACGTCAACATCGACAACTTAGAGATCACCAACGGCGTTTCTCCTCACTCCAACCAGATACAGACGTGACGTCAACAATCGACCTCAGAGTCGCAACGAAACGGAACCATGGCAAACTCCCTAGTTCCAAATCTCAATGGCCACATCTGCAGCCTGGAGACCAATAATGGTGGGCCTCCTCATTCCAACATGACACAGATGTTACACTATCAAACGGAGCCATGGCAAAATCCCAGTTCCATCTCAGCATTCGTCTCGATACAGCAGACGAGATGTCAACAATGGCGTTCCTTCACACTCCAGCAGGATGCAGATGCAACGTCAACAAAAGACCTCACGGTCGAAACAAAGCAAAGCGACGGCAAAATCCCAGCTCCACCTCAGCATTCGTCTCGATACAGCAGACGAGATGTCAACAATGGCGTTCCTTCGCAGTCCAGCAGGATGCAGATGCAACGTCAACAAAAGACCTCACGATCGAAATAAAGCAGAGCGACGGCAAAATCCCAGCTCCACCTCAGCATTCGTCTCGATACAGCAGACGAGATGTCAACAATGGCTGTTTCCCCCAATCAGAGCAAGGCTCTACTGAATTTTGAAAATTCAAAATTTGAAGCAACGCTTCGGTTTCCGTGCGCAGTGCGCAATTTGCCACGTGGCAGAAGCCAATTCGGCAGCGTAACGCCCGAGACGGTGCGTCCCATCAGAGCAAGGCTCTTCAGAAAACGTAATTAAAGACTTAACTGCGCAAATGCATGGCAGCGCGACACGTGTCTGCGCAAGCGCATGGATGCACGACACGTGTCTGCGCAGTTGCGCAATCGCAACTGCGCAAGCGCAAGGATGCGCGACACGTTTCTGCGCAAGCGCACGGATGCGTGACACGTGTCTGCGCTGTTGCGCAATCGCAGTTGCGCAAACGCACCGATGTGCGACACGTGTCTGCGCATGCGCACAGATGCGTGACACGTGTCTGCGCAGTTGCGCAGTCGCAACTGCGCAAGCGCACGGATGCGTGACACGTGTCTGCGCAATTGCGCAGTCCCAGCTGTGCAAACGCTCGGATGCGCGACACGTGTCTGCGCAGTTGCGCAATTGCAACTGCGCAAGCGCTCGGATGTGCGACACGTGTCTGCGCAGTTGCGCAACCGCAACTGCGCAAGCGCACGGATGCGTGACACGTGTCACACGCTGGTGAGTTGCGCAGCAACTGAATGAAGATTTAGACAAATCTTTTCTGTTCCCCTGTAAAACAGGAACCCTTGGATCAGAGATCCAATGGTGGGAAAATTCCCAAAATTATTCATGAAAGATTTTGTTAACAAATCCAACAAATTGGTGGGCACTATAAATAAGACCCCAGGCCTCATTCAAAGGGCATCAGATAATCAATCATCATCGAGAGAGGGAAAAAGCTTCTGAAAAAAGAGAGCTCTTGAAGATTAATCAAGAACCAAAAAAAAAAGAAGGTAAAATTTCTGAAGAACAGAAAATGAGAAAATAAATAGTGCCTTGCACTTGATAGGAACCCCTGGTTCTAAAAAAAAATATAAATAAAAAAATAATAAATAGTGCCTTGCACTTAATATGAACCCTCGGTTCTGTATGATCAGGAAAAAACAAGAACTTGTTTTCCTTTGATCCAAATTCAAATCAAAGTGCCATGCACTTGTGTTCTTCAATCTGAAGATTTCTAGGGTTTCTGCAACCCCTTGTTTTGGGCCCGGCCCAAACTAAATTGAAATAATAAAAGGGCAAGGCCCTGTTTGGAAAAATTCCTGAGTTTCTGCAAACTCGTTATTCAAATGGGCCTGGCCCAAACTAAATTACAGAACAATAAAAGGGCAAAGCCCTGTTTGTAAAAACTTCTTGAGTTTCTGAAACTCATTATTTAAAAGGGCCTAGCCCAATTGCAGAAAAAAAATAAATAAATAAAAAGGGCAAGGCCCTGTTTGGAGAATTCCTGAGTCCTTGTAACTCATTAATTAGAAGGGCCTGGCCCAAATCAGACTTGTAAAATAATGAAAGGGGCAAAGCCCTGTTTAGATTGATTCTTCTAATCAGGCAAAGCCTAAAATAAAAATTGGACTTAACCCAATCCTGGCTGTAAGTCCTTAAATTAAATGCCCCTCATAAACCAAGTCATGACCGGTTCGAGGGTACATCTCCGAACTCCTCTGACATCTGTCGTTGTAATTCCTCAGCGACGTCAGAGAGGTAACGAGTCCCAACGACCACTCATCTAATATCGGACCGAAACGTCCCTAAACTAATATCGGACCGAAACGTCCCTAAACTAACATCGGACCGAAACGTCCCTAAATTAATATTGGACCGAGACGTCCTTAAACTAATGACGGACCACTACGTCCCTAAACTGGCGACGGACCGAAACGTCCCTAAACTAAAATCGGACCGAAACGTCCCTAAACTAATATTGGACCGAGACGTCCTTAAACTAATGACGGACCACTACGTCCCTAAACTGGCGACGGACCGAAACGTCCCTAAACTAAAATCGGACCGAAACGTCCCTAAACTAATAATGGACCACCACGTCCCTAAATTGGAATATGGACCGCTACGTCCCTAAACTGACATAATAGGGCCCAAACGCTCTTTTGTCGGATCTAAATGGTCCCGCCTAAGTTGATCTTAACCCCAAATACGGTTAACGTGTCCTTAGACATCTAAATAAACAATGAAATCCCAAACCAACTTTGGTTCAAGGGTACATCTCGGAACTCCTCAGACGTATGTCGTTGTAATCCCTCAATGACGTCAGAGAGGTGACGAGTCCCGACGGCCGGATAATTAAATCAATCACTACGTCAGGTCGATCTTAGTCCAAAACAGGACTAGCGTATCCTTGATGAACGTTTAAGTTGATCTTAGTCGCAACGCGACCAATGCATCCTTAAACTAAAAACACCAAACTCAAATCTAAGCAAACACGGATTTGGACTAATCCACGTCCTACGGGCGACGACATCACTAAGTCTCCGTATACAATCCACGGGCAACCACAAATAAAATAAACATACACGACACGAAGTGAAATTCTGGAGAAGGAGAAAGTTGTTATCGCAACGCGATAGCGTAATTAACTGCAGGGGCTTGCGCCTGCAGGGAAGAGCGTCCCCACAATCAAAAACCCCTCACCCTGAGGGGGAATCTGACAAAGTCTGCTACATCGGCCGCATCCGCCTAAACCTTCGATACACGGTGCCATAAACCAACTTGGCATCTTCGGAGAGGTGGACGGATAAAAACCAAATAGCATCTGCCCCGAACCCCAGGCTACGTGACATCCTAACGTCGCAGGCCGCCGTTCGGAGGGGAACAGATTCTGGCACGCCCGGTGGGACCTTTTCCTCTTTCCACTCCACACTTCGTGTGTCGTCTTCGCGAATCAATCGCGGTTTGTTAAATGGTTGTCCTCGGATTTCAAGTTGCTAAGATTTGGTCTTTTATCTGGCGCAGAATTCGAGATTCAATGGCCTCCAATTGCACCAGCTGCTCGAGATGCCACTGCAACAAACGCTCCACTTCACCAGGAGGGGTGACATATGGGCCCCAAGCGGCTTCCTTCCTGACTTTGCCGGTAAACCAGGTGACGCAAGCCACCACCGGCTTGTTCTTCGGGACCATGGTCCCACCTACAAGCTTCTCCATGCCGATATCCGCACCAGAAGCGAACAAGAAGTCGGTATTCGACCGGCTCACTGCTACCACGACCCCTGTCAATGGGTCGCCCGCTACTAAGATGACAGCCTCTGTTTTCACCAGGCTAGGTCAGGATCATAAAGTGGCTGTCCCAAAGAGGGCAACGGCCACAGCTTCAGAAGTCGTTGGAGCGGCTTCTCCTATCAGAAAGTCAGTCTTCACAAGATTGACGGTTCCTACTCCTCCTTCAGCTGATCAAAAAGCATCAGTCTTTGATAGGCTGACACCGGCAGTTACCCCACACCCAAACAGGGGGCAACAAGAAATTGTATCGATTTCCGAGCCAGTCCCAACGGCCCGTCGTGCACGACGTCGCCATTGGCAGCGAATAAGGAAAGCAGGAGGCAACTCCCCTCCAGGGCTAACCCCGCCGCTCCAGTGGCGGAGGTCAACGCTGCTGTTCCAACTGGGAACAGCTTTGAATTGCTAAGGAAGGTAAGAAAGAACTCCCCGGTTGCTACATTGAAAAGGTCTCCTCCACCCATGGAAAAAGCTCCGGAGACGAAACAGGAACAGCCCCCTCAACGGCTGTCATCAAAAGTTTATAAAATATGGCGCAGGGTTCAAAACTCTGTGATCGATCCGGATCACTTGCGTCACCAGAAAAAGGCGAAGGTGGAGAAAGACAAGAACCCCCCCATTAAACGGCAGGGGGCAACAAATGCTAGGAGGCCCACTTCAACGGCTCCTTCAACCCCAAAGGTCCATAAAAGGAAAAGACCAGAGAAAGCTCCCACGACGATGACAAAATCTAAAAGCGGTGAACCGAAACGCCCCAAGTCAGGGGGCATAACAGTTCATACGGTCTATATGGCTTCAGGAAAAGAAGAAAGTCGTACTTCTACGGGTCACCGACCGCTTACCCGGTCAGTGACCAGGTCTCAGGAGCAGCAACAAAAGCTCCAGGAGATGATGACTACAATGGCTGCACTCACGGGGCCAAAAGAGAATCCTGAGACGTCCTTAGATGAACGCCAAGAGGAGGAGACCGACGCTGAGTTCCTCCGCCGAATACTGGAAAAGAGAGACAAGAGGCTGCGGAACAGGCGGCCAACATAAAGAAAATGGCCCTCCTGTTCCAGGATGTGGTGGGTATGATGATTCAACCAGATCCACCTGCTGGAGATCCCCCGATCATTCTTGAAGATGATAGAGGAGAGACATCGAATCCTCCACCGGCTCTATCCGCAGCTAAAGAGGATACCATATCAAAAGCTGATTTGGATGAATATATTGCTCAACAAATACGGGTGCATCAGGCGGCCGAAGCAGCCGGCCACGTTGTAAAAACGGGACGGCCATATCCGGGCTGGTATGATCAAATTAAGTACCCGCCAGGTTACACAATTCCTAAGTTTCATGTCTACAAGGGGACCGGCAATCCCCATCAACATGTTGCCCAGTTCAGGGCGCTTTGTGGTAACACTGGAGGCGACGACAAACTCTTGCTGCGCCAATTCGTTGGAAGCTTATCAGACACGGCTTTCGAGTGGTATTCCGAGCTCCCCAACGACTCTATCAAAACCTTTGCGGAGATGGAGCTGCTCTTCACCCAACGTTTTGCAAGTGCCAGCGAGCGTACCCCAATGACGGCACTGATTAACGCCAGGGTAAAACCCGGCGAGACGTGGGTTCAGTACGCTATACGGTGGCGTAATCTATGGTCTAAATGTGAACAGCGCATAGAAGAAGCCCCTGCGGTGGGAATGTTTGTTGGAACCCTTGATCCACAAGCAACTATTTCACAATTTATGATGTTCTTCAAGCCGACTTCCTTCCAGGCTTTGATCGACAAATTGGCGCAGATGGACCAGATGGGCCATAAACCCCCTCTCCCGAAGCCGGATTCCCGAAACGATAAAGGAAAGGGAAAAGCGATCATCGTCGCTAATGCCCAACAACAACCGAACGACTCGAAGCCGGTTGCTCGTCTAAACAATACGCGCCCATACGTACCCCTTGAGGACAGGATGGGATGTGCTTACTCCTTCCCCCGCGATAAAACAAGGAGGCTATTTGAGCTAGCATTGCGCAACAGGCTCATAAATTTGCCAGATCCAAAACGTCCGTCACAACCGAGTGACGTCAACGAGCCCAATTACTGCCCTTATCATCGAGTGCTTGGCCATCCAATTGAGGATTGCTACGTTTTCAAGAATTGGCTCGAGAACCAGTACCGTCAGGGCAAATTTGCGTTATCTGACAAATGGAAGGTAAATCCCCCGCAGCCCCACATCGCTAAAGGGACGAATACACCGGGGGCAACATGCTCCGTTATTGAAGAAACTCCCTGGGAGGTTGTATTATCAGCCAAAACAAGGAGAATGCTAAATGATCTTCAGACCTGTCCAGCGGTCAAATGGAAGAACCCCTTGGAACCGCAGGTTATTGAGGGAATGTTGAAGCCACGACCGACTCCGAAGATCGATGGTGGCAGTTCGAGCGTTCATAGCCAGCCGTCAAAATCTTCTAAAAAGAAGAAGAAGAAATCTAAGAAGCCCGTGAAGCCTGGTGACAAGCGCACGGACTTACAAAAGCAAATCGATGCGCTAGATGAGTACAACCAAAAGGCACGGACTCCCATTACGCTCCAAGAGTTCCTTGATCACGTCTTCCAAAAAGAAGATGAAGGAGAAAGTTCATCGGATGAATCTGACGAATATGTAGCAAGCTGTCATATGATCTCCCATTCGACCACGAACGATGAAGAAACTTCTGGCACTGAAACGCTGGGGGCAAATGCCGAATCAGGAACCCCAGGGTTACCAGTTGAAATGATTAGCGCGTTTCTTAATGAAGCACGGTTGAAAAGCAAGGCTGATCGAGAACGCGAGACGGCTATATTCGAAAGGGCCAAGCGTCAGCGACTTGAGGAAGGAGCCGAAATGATCCCGTTGGAGCAAAATGCCCCCGCCACTGACAAAAGCCAATTCAAGATAAAAAAGAAATTTGCTAAGGCCATATCGATGGGCATGAAGCTACCACCCTCTGAAGAAAAAGTTACTGGCGCGGTAGAAATGCACCCCTCTTATTGCTTATACCATCAGAAGGTCTCACATTCCACCCAAGATTGCAAAGCTTTCAATGGATGGTGGCAAGGATACGTCGCTAATCGACAACGATTTAAACGGGAAAAACGTAAAATTCGCCGAGAGCAAAGAAATACGACTAAAGAACTTGAAAGAACTGCCAGCAATTGTCACATGGTTAACACTACCGGGTCACAAGTGCCTACATTTGGGAGCGACTCCGATGAAGAGCTAGAGCTTGGTCCCCTCTTCGAAGAATCCACTTCGGGAAAAGAAAAAGAACCAAAGGCCTGCGAGAATATACAGCTGCGCAATCGAACATTACCCGAAAAGAACCTCGGACCCTTGAATAAGAAAAACAAAGGGAAAGAGAAGGTCTCTGAAGACATCGCTCTGGATGACCAAGTTGCGGAAGAGTTAACCGCCAAGAATCCCCCAAAAAGGAATAAAGTAGATTACAATGTCTTGGCGCATCTGAGAAAGCTACCCTCACAACTCAGCATTCTCGATGCCCTATTGCTATCAAAAGAGGCGAGGGATTCTTTGGTTAAGGCCCTACAAGATCCGGACCAGTTCCAAGCTTTCCTAGCCGAACAAAAGATGAGGGATGAATTGGAAGAGGTGCACACAGCCGACGTTGCTTTTGGTGATGAAGACCTTCTCCTCGGAACGTGTGAACACAATCGCCCACTTTATGTCTCAGGATACTGCCATGACATAAAGATAGGAAAAATCTTGGTCGATAACGGATCGTCTGTCAATTTACTCAATGTGCGAGTGTTAAAGGAGATTTGCATGAGTGTCCAACACCTCGCCCGGGACAAAATCACCATCTCCGGTTTCGACTCTCAATCCTCAAAGACTCTTGGATCTGTGATATTGACGCTACGCTTCGGGGTGCTCGTCACAGACATCAAATTCCATGTTATAGACGCCAAGACGTGCTACAATGCTCTGCTCGGCCGACCATGGCTACACGAATACAATATCATCCCTTCTACACAGCATCAGTGCATGAAGTATTCTAGGGACGGCCTCGAGTACACAGTGGCAGGAGAGTTGAATCCATTTTCCGTGAACGAAGTTCGCAAGTATGAAGATGCCAAATACTTCCTACCGAGTTTCGAAGACACGGAAAGATGTCACAAACCGGAGAACAAAACTAACGCAACCATCCCTGTCTTCGGCAGTGACACCGAGGAGGAGGAGGATATAATTTATTCAGGTCCGTCCCAGTCCACCAGGCCAGGACCATCTGTTCCTTCATTGATCTTCGGTAGTGACTCAGAGGATGAAGTTCATGCTGTATTCCCCGCTCGGCCCTCAATACAGATTTCCACTGATGAAGAGCGAAGTCTGCAGATAACCATGGTGCCGCTTGAACATTACAAAGAACTGGATGCACTCGACACCAACAGCGTAGAAGAATTGCAGACATTCTATATCCCTCCCGGAAGAAAAGGCGAGAAGGCAATCCTATTCTACCGTTCTGAAGAAAACAAGGTGGAAAAAGAAATTTGGCATGGCGCGGATCCCACGCTCGACAAGCTTCAGCCTATCCGTCTTCCCAGATATTATAAAGAAGGTTTGAAGAAACTGCTGAAACGCCAAGGGATGTCCTTCACACAGACCATCAGAAAAGCCAAATTCTATGACAAGGTCTGGAACGTTCCCGGAACTCAATGCAAACTGCCTAACGGGAGAACGGAAACAAAAGGGCTCGGGTACATCCGGCCAAAGAAACGGGAGTTAATAAACAGCTGTTATGCCATGTATGACTTTGATGAAGAAGCGGACGCTCAATGGGAGGACGCTAATCCCGAATCAGCAAAAGTTCCTGACACAAAGCCGCCCAGTCCATCGTCTAAAGACCCGGTGAGCAAATTTATAAAGGATGCGAGTCAAAAAGCCCGAGATGATCACGATCGTGAAATGGCGATCTATGAGAAAGCCAAGACACAGCGTCTCCTTCGACAGGCAGTAAAGAACGAAGATGTTACCCCACGTCAGCCTGCTACAAAAAGGGTTCGACGCGAAAGCAAAAACAAGTCGAGGGGCCGAAAAGGTGCTCGACAACCACAAGACAGAGCTAAGAAGCCACGCATACGAGAGGCGAGCGTTATTGACCTAGCCCTTATGAAGAAAATGGGTCGAGCATACTCGTTTCCTCGGAACAAAACAAGGAAAATACTTGATCTTGCTCTAAAACATCAAATGCTTACTCTGCCAGAGTCTAAACACCCTGAGCAAGCAGGCGAAGTCTCCAACCCAAATTATTGCTCTTACCATCGAGTAGTAGGGCATCCGCTTGAAGATTGTTTCACCTTTAAGAATTGGGTTGAGGACCAATATCAGTTAGGCAAATTCGCGCTTTCTGACAACTGGAGGGTAGCACCACCACAGAAGCACGAACCCGAGGCTGCAAAAGAAAAACCAACTCCGCATTGGGATTGGCAGAAAATTCGCACTTGCCACGTGGTAACAATATTAAAAGAAGAATCCGAGGACATGAACGACTTCCCTTGGTGCTTTGAAAACAGCAGCGATGAGGTAATCTCAGAATTTCCCCCAGCTCCGAAAGAACTGGAGGATGGAATCCACACCACTGCAGATAATCTCAAGAAAATTGAGTTGGGGACGGAAAATGACCCGCGACCAACATTCATCAGCGAGCTGTTATCTGAAGAAAGGGTGACTGCGTTGAAGGATGTGCTTCTACAACACAAAGATTGCTTCGCGTGGAACTATTCCGAAATGCCGGGACTAGATCCAGAAATTGCTGTACATAAATTGGCGATATCTCCGGACATCAAGCCCGTCAAACAAGCGCCGAGGAGAATGCGACTCGAGCTTGAGATGAGCATCAACGCCGAAGTCAAAAAGCTTATAGACTCTGGCTTCATCCAGGAAGTTCAATACCCTGAATGGATCGCTAACATCGTCCCAGTGATGAAGAAAAATGGGACAGTGCGCATATGCGTAGACTTTCGGGATCTTAATAAAGCCTGCCCAAAAGATGATTTCCCAGTGCCAGTTACTGAACTTATGATAGACAATACATCCACTCATGAGGTTTTCTCCTTCATGGACGGCTCGTCGGGGTATAATCAAATAAAAATGCATCCTGAAGATCAGAAACACACAGCTTTCAAGACCCTTCTCGGGATATTTTGTTATAAAGTGATGCCCTTCGGTTTGAAGAACGCCGGTGCTACTTATCAGAGGGCCATGACAAAGATCTTCGACGACCTTATACACGAAATCGTTGAATGCTATATCGACGATCTCGTGGTTAAAAGCAAATCATACGGGGAACATCTCGAGCATCTGAAGACTGTATTTCAACGCCTTCGGCAGTACAACCTGAAGATGAATCCTCTTAAATGTGCGTTCGGGGTTTCCTCGGGCAAATTCCTGGGATTCGTTGTTCGACACCGAGGTATTGAAATAGATCCGTCAAAGATTAAAGCAATCATGGAAATGCCTCCGCCGAGGACTCTCAAACAGTTGCGGTCTCTCCAAGGGAAACTCGCATACATACGGCGATTTATAGCCAACCTTTCAGGAAAGTGCCGCCCTTATAGTCACCTGATGAAGAAAGGAACCCCATTCGTTTGGGATCAAAAATGCCAAGTCGCACTAGACGAGATCAAGCAGTACCTGCAGAACCCGCCGGTGTTGGCTGCCCCGGTTAAGGGGAAGCCTCTCATTCTTTATACGACCGCCCTCGAAGGTTCCTTAGGCGCATTATGGGCACAAGAGAACGATCAAGGGAAAGAAAGAGCACTCTACTACTTAAGTCGAGTGCTGCTGGGGGCAGAAAGCAACTATTCTCCCATTGAAAAACACTGCTTGGCATTAATCTTCGCAATAACAAAGCTTAGGCACTATGCGTTGGCGCACGAGGTCCGTCTGATTTCAAAAGTGGACCCTCTCAAATATTTAATGTCAAAAGCCATATTGACAGGACGACTCGCTAAATGGGCCCTGCTCTTGATGGAATTTTCCATAACATATCAACCTCTCAAGGCAGTAAAAGGCCAGGCCATCGCTGACTTCCTTGCTGAGCATCCCATACCTGCCGACTCTCCTTTAAACTGCGATTTGCCAGACAGACATGCATTTGACGCAATCGACAGTGGTGATACCCGTTGGGAGCTTTACTTCGATGGAGCGTCCTCTATGAAAAAGCACAAACAAAGTATGCCAACGATCAAATCGGGGGTGGGACTCATCTTTGTGACTCCCCAAGGAGGAATAATGCGCTTCGCCTTCTCCTTAACGGAGCCGAGAACGAATAATGAAGCTGAATATGAAGCTTTGATAACAGGCCTCGAGATCGCCATCGATATGGGAATTGAGAGCCTCCTCATATACGGGGACTCCCAACTGGTCGTCAGTCAAGTGAACGGCGATTACCAAACATGCAAACCGGAATTGGTAAAATACGGTGAAAAAGTGCAACAACTGCTAATCCAAATTCCCTCCAACACGTTGGAAAGCATACCGCGCGCGGAAAACAGCAAAGCAGACGCACTAGCCAAACTTGCTAAAGAACTGGCTGACGAGAACCTCGACGACGTTAGAATCGTAGTACAAAGCCGTCGAGTGCTCGCCCCAACAAAAATATCTCCGGAATCGTCCGAAGAAAAAGGAACGACTGAGCAGTCGACCTTACAAATAAAAGACCATGAGAAGGTTGAGGATTGGAGGGAAGTCTTTATAGACTACTTCAAGTCCCACCGAATGCCCGAAGATGCGTCCGCAAGACATCAGCTCATGAAACGAGCCCTGTCTTTCGCCTTCGTCAATGATACTCTGTACAAGAGGTCATTCGATTCTCTGTGGTTGAGATGCTTAAGACCTGACGAAGCGAGAAGGGTCGTCCAAGAAGTTCACGACGGACTCTGCGGTTCCCACCAAGCAGGCCCTAAGATGAAGTTAAAGATAAAGCGGACGGGCTACTACTGGCCCACGATGATGCAGGATTGCCTAGAATACGCGAGGCAATGTCATTCATGCCAAATTCATGGAGACTTCATCCATCAGCATCCCAATCCACTGCATCCAACAGTGGCTAGTTGGCCATTTGAAATGTGGGGAACTGACATAGTCGGTCCCATCGAACCAGCATCGTCAAAGGGACATCGTTTCATCTTGGCGACGACTGATTACTTCTCCAAATGGGCAGAAGCGGTACCGTTGAGGGAAGTAAAAACGGAGAACATCCTCCATTTCTTCAAAACGCATGTCATATACCGGTTTGGAACCCCAAGAAGGATCATCTCTGACAATGGACCAGCCTACCGAAGTCATAAGATTAGCCGCTTCGCACAGCAGCACAATATAGACTGGAGATATTCCTCAGTTTATAAACCCCGAGCTAACGGTCTAGCTGAGGCCTTCAACAAGACCTTGACGAAGATCATGAAGAAAACGGTATCACGAAATAAGAGAGATTGGCACGAAAGATTGCAAGAGGCGCTTTGGGCGTATCGAACTACATTTAAAACGGCCACAAACACAACGCCGTACGCGTTGGTATTTGGGACGGAAGCAGTACTCCCCCTCGAGATAGAATTACCCTCTCTACGAGTGGCAGTCCATTACGAGTTGACGGACGAAGAAAATGCTCACCTTCGGTTTGAAGAGCTTGACGCCCTTGATGAAATCCGGCTTCTAGCACAGCAAAATTTGGAAGCTTATAAAGCAAAGATGACGCGCTCATATGAAAGATTGAGCCGCCCGAGGACATTCCGCCAAGGCGAACTCGTGCTAGTCGTCAAAAGGCCCATGGTCCCCAATCGCGCCAAGCGGGGAAAATTTGAGCCAAATTATGAAGGACCGTACATCATTGATAAGGTCTACCAGAGCGGAGCCTATCTACTCATGGACATGCACGGTGAAAGGCCTTTCAGGCCAATAAACGGTCGCTTCCTAAAGAAATACTACGCTTAACGAGCCTTAGTTTAGGTCAATGATAGATGACGACGACTATGTCCGCTCGCTATCTTTCTAAGCTCAGGCTTTATAAACAGTAGCCAGCCCTCTCAACGGCGGACCGAAATGTCCTTAAACTAATAGCAGACCGAGACGTCTTGAAACTACTAGCGCAGCACCTCTAGGCTGACGAGATGTAAAAAAAATATATATAAAAAAAATAAAATAAAATAAAACGGTATGTCCATAAGCAAAAAGGGCACGGATGAAAACCCTAAAGGGCTCCGTGAGTAAAAACAGCAGGGCTACCGGCGAGTGTTCGTGAAAACCCGAAAGAGCGCGACCTCGTTATAAAAAAAAATTAAAAAAAATAAAATAAAAAGAATATAAAAAAAAAACGGTATGTCCATAAGCAAAATGGGCACGGATGAAAACCCGAAAGGGATCCGTGAGTAAAAACAGCAGGGCTACCGGCGAGTGTTTGTGAAAACCCGAAAGGGCGCAACCTCGTTAAAAGACACTTATAGGGTCCTCTCGACCCTGTAAGGAGAAACTACCCGCGTGAGATCCTTACGACTCACAAGGGAGCAACACACTTAGGGATCCCTACGATTCCTAAGGAGAAAATACGCTTGCGAGATCCTCACGACTCGTAAGGAGAACTCTCTTATGGGACCCTCACGGCTCATGAGATTTGAAAGTCTTAAGTTACAGAAACCTAAACCTGTGCTTAAGCAAGCCCCCACAAACTTCCAATATTTCCCTACAAGTGGCTCAATATTGACCCTTGTATACAATCCACGGGCGCGAATAAACATTTCCCTAATCAAGTCTCATCCGAGACTGGGGATATGTTCGCATGATGAACAACCCTTATAAGTCCTCTCGACTTACAAGGAGAAAACCCTCCTGTAGGATCCTTACGACTTACAGAGGAAACGAACACTTAGGAATCCTCACGAGTCCTAAGAAGAAAATACACCTACAAGATCCTCACGACTTGTAGGAAGAAATAACTTCGTGAAACCCTTACGGCTCATGAAGTCAAAAGCCTTAGCCGACAGGACCCTAACCCTGGTCGCTAAGCCTCCTTTGCTCGACAACGACAGAGGCAAATGATGATTCGCTCCTGGCAATATTCCAGTTGCAGCGGTGCTGATGCCGAAGTCGGTGCCCAATTTCAGGTTTATGGCGAAAGCCAGTAGGCCGCTCATGCATACAAAATAGCCGAAATGATAAGGCAACTTGCAATAAAAAGCAGCAAGTAAAATGTATGCATGCAAAATAGCCGAAATGATCGGGCAACTCGTAATAAAAAGCAACGAGTAAAGATAAAATAAAAAAGCCGAAATGATTGGGCACCGCGAAAAATAGCCGAAATGATTGGGCAATCGCGACCTTCGCGATATAAAAGCTGAAATGATAGAGCATCGCGGAAATAAAATAAAACAAAAATAAGAAATGATGAAACTTCGGCCCTACAGTTAAGATCACATCGATCCCTGTATACAATCCAAGGGCGCAAACAAAGAGGAAACCATACTTCCCCAGCGGATTCCGTCGAATGACGAAGCCAAACCTCAACGGTTCATTTCAACCGAAGAAGCCAGCAAATTCCTCGACTCACGGATACAAACACTCCTTGACGAGAGCTTCCTGATCCGCGTCGACCCGCAGAGCCACCAGTGCCTCCGTAGGAACCATCGACTCGTTTCAAACCCCAGGGACACAAATAATCCTTGGCGCTTGGGAAACAAATAATCCCTCGCAAAACTTCTCAACTCACGGATACAAACACTCCTTGACGAGAGCCTCCTGATCCGCGTCGACTCGCAGAGCCACCAGCGCCTCCGTGGGAACCATCGACTCGTTTCAAACCCCAAGGACACAAATAATCCTTGGCGCTTGGGAAACAAATAATCCCTCGCAAAACTCCTCAACTCACGGATACAAACACTCCTTGACGAGAGCTTCCTGATCCGCGTCGACCCGCGGAGCCACCAGCGCCTCCGTGGGAACCATAGACTCGTTTCAAACCCCAAGGACACAAATAATCCTTGGCGCTTGGGAAACAAATAATCCCAGCAATTTCCTCGACTCACGGATACAAATACTCCTTGACGAGAGCCTTCTGATCCACGTCGACTCGCAGAGCCACCAGCGCCTCCGTGGGAACCATCGACTCGTTTCAAACCCCAAGGACACAAATAATCCTTGGCGCTTGGGAAACAAATAATCCCTCGCAAAACTTCTCAACTCACGGATACAAACACTCCGTGACGAGAGCTTTTCTGACTCACATCTCGGGCAGTAAGGATTCAAAAACTTGCTTCCTGAACAATGGGACCCTGCAAGTCAATCCTAAATGGTCTCTTGCATACTATTCACGGGTCTCACTCTCTGAAGTCGATTCTCGACAAAGAGGGAAACAACCGCTTACGAGCCCTCTCGACTCGTAAGAAGGGCAATGGGATCCTGCAGGTCAATCCTAAATGGTCTCTTGCATACTATTCACGGGTCTCACTCTCTGAAGTCGATTCTCGACAAAGAGGGAAACAACCGCTTACGAGCCCTCTCGACTCGTAAGAGGGAGAAATTCTCTCATAAGATCCTTTCGACCTATGAGAGAAAACCACACTTAGGAATCCTCACGATTCCTAAGGAGAAAATCCACCTATGAGATCCTCTCGATCCGTAGGGAGAAAAATCTCTATGAGACCCTCACGGCTCATAGAATTGAAAAGTCTTAGGCGGCAGATCTGAACCTGCGGCCTAAGCCATCGTTATATCTTGAAGAAACCAAAATGCTTACTCTGTTACCTGTCAAACATGTTTATCAAGACAGCATGCTGATAATAAGAGAAGGGAGAAAGCAAAGAAATAATACAAGACATTGCAAAAAAATGTGTATCTTTATTTATTAACTCAATCAAGTACATGGCGAATCGTATAAAAGAATAAAGAATGTATACATCTTATTCAAAAAAGAAAATTACAAGTATATTGATACAATGGCAGTTATTGGGAAGGAAGCGTCTTGCATAGGTGCAGCAATCGCTCGCAGACGTCCTTCCATGCCTTCTCTTGATCGGCTACCACCGCCAGCTCTGCCTCCACTTGGGCTCGTTGCCGCAAGACCACTGCAAGCTGCTCCCTCACGCCCTGATAAGCGGCCTCCCGACTGGGGACATTGCGCTCAGCCACGTCAAGCTTCCGCTTTAAGTTTAGCCCGTGGGAGATGCGCCCCAGGAGACCCTCAAAGATAGTCTTCACTTGGGCAGCATTTGCCTCAACCTCAGCGCGCAGATGGGCCGTTTCGTTTGAGGTCTTTTGGCATTCCCTTAGTCTCCGAGCTGCTTCTTGCTCCAAGTGGCGGGAGTGCGAAGTGCTTTGCTCGAGCCAAGTTGTGCGTTGGGCGCTCAGAGCTAAAACTTCGGGAGCAGGATGCGTCAACTCCAGCCGATACAAGCAGGCCTCGATCTCCCTGCAGTGGTTAACCCAAGATTCAACGACGCCCTCGTCATGAAAAGTTACGAGCGCCGCTAACATTGGGTTAACATCCGCAGCGAAATCGATAGCAGAAGGGAGAGCGTCCATGCTGAGCTCTTCAATATACCCGCTCAGCATGCCTAGACTCATCACCGCACCCTTTGAAGACGGACGTCTCAGAAAGGGACCTGCCGGTAAAAGGACGCGAGCCGCGAAGGGGACCGGAACCGGAACAATAGCTGCAAAACAAAACAGGGTTAAGCGATGGTTCAAAAGATGTTAAAGGATTACCAAAAAGGGGATCTACTATACCAGCAGCAACGGACGGCAGAGCCGGAAGGGCCGGTAGCACGACAGGGCTTACATCCCCTCCTTCGATTTGTGGCACTACAATAAAGAAAAGGAAAAGTCAGAAATCATCCCATTGCTAGAAAAAAGGAGTCAATAAAGATATTACCGGCGCCACTAGAAGGAGAAGCGAGTTCGGATGGGAAAGAAAAGTGCGGGAGCAACACTTGATACAAGTGATCAAAAAGCACTCCTGCAAAGGCACAATGGTGTAACGTTAGTACAAAAGCCGCATTTTTGAAAGATTAATGCATGAGTCGTAAATCCATACCTTCCAACATCCGTGACGGCACAAGGGAAGACGGAGAGGTGACTACTGCCAAAGCAGTAGTTGACGGTGCCCCCTCGAGCAGTGGAGCATCGGTACTGGCCGCACCTGCAAGAACAAATTTGTTAGAAGAGATCACAAGATATATACAAAAAAAAAAGGGGAAATGCTGGGGATAAAAAAAATTTACCTGACGAGCTGCCAGCAGAAACTGAGGCGGTCCCTTCCTCCACTGACGGAAGACCACCGCCTGTAGCTTCATCACCCGACTCAAGGGGAACCGTTGCTATGCTCTCGAGCTCTGCAGGCGGCGGGGAACCATAGACAGGGAGGGCCAAGATAGGAACATTGCCAGATTCCTGAGAAGGAGCGCCTAGCTCGTCCTCAGGAATCATGGCCGCCTCACCTGCTGCTCCCTCAGGATCAGCGATTACAGCTGCCCCGTCCATCGGCACTACGAGGTCCCCAGCCTCAAGTACCTAGCCCTCTACCGCCTTCGGCTCGGTCGAGACAATCATCTCATCTGCCGCCACTTCGGGTACGGCATCAATGACTTTCTCCGCGGTAGGTTCCTCAATCTCGGCTCCAGGCCCCATAGCCTCGACAAAGTTGTCCATTGTCGGTTCGGGTTCGGCGAATACCGCTTCTTCCGCTCCCTTGGGCTCGACGGTCGTCTCCGCCTCCCCCTCAGTTGGACTTGACCCTACAAGATGAGATATGTATAAGCCAATAGTTTTACAAGTCATACAACAAGGCTCTGAAAGGAGTACTACCTGAAGCGGATTTATCATTAGCGTTCCGAACCGCGCGTGCAACTTGCCGATGAGCGGTAGACAGAGCCACAGGGGGCTCTTCAGAAGGAGTACTAGCGTGAGGAACAGTGCTAGGGCCCGCTCCTGCGGCCAGAGCAGCTCTGCGCGCCTTAGCTTCGCGTCTGGACCGCTTCCGCTCCTCTTGAGCCGATGAGACAGATGCCATCAGAGCTTCCTTGAGCGAAGCCTCCTCATCCGTGTAGAGGGATGCCTCCAGATTTTTCAGAGCATCCCTCGTTGTTGCATCAAGCCGAGGCTCTTGCGGCAGCTTCGACGGAGCTGGGACTTCGATGACGGGCTTGGGAAGGGTCCTGGCGCCGATTAATACCACCCCTGTAAAGAAATAAGAGAAGGTCAGGTCGGCTATCATAAAAAGACAACAAACTTTCCTTATAAAAGAGAAAGGGATAGAACATACCGACGCTTGCCAGTGCACGTTTCTTCTCCTCCTCTTGGAAGGTCTTCAAGGATGCAGCGATAGCATCTTCAGTGGAGATACCTGTTAAAAAAGGGAGCAAAAGTTAGTTAAATGTAACAATATAGAGTGCAATGAGATAACAAATAAGGCGTCTGATGATTACCGGACTCGGCGAGTTTACTCAGCATCGCTTCGAGCTTCGCTGATCGCTCTGATTCTGCAATGGCGGCGGCTAGGTTGGTGTCCTCAGGATCCACCACGAAACCCTTGTTGCTGCCGTACTCACATATAGTCTCGGCAGGATGAGCCGCGGGCTCCAAGTTAAGAATCGCATCGAGGGATAAGGTGGACTTCTTCTTCTTTTGTTCACCAGCCTTGGATCCACCCGGAGCAGCTTTGCGCTTGCCAGTTTTGGCAGTCACTTTCGGACGGCGAGTCCCGATGTCCGCTCCTGCACCCGACTCCGGCGATGCCGCTTTAACCGTCTCTGTCGGAGCACGGGGTGCCGTTGGAGCATCCACCGTAGTAGGCAGTGGCAGTCCACGTGGAGGGGCCAACACGCGTGGTCGATCTGCTCCGGCCTCTTTCGTCGGAGGGATAACCTGGACCCTAGGCTGCAATGGAGCCTTGCGATTGCCGCCGGGAGGCGCAGCCCTACGATCGACCAGTAGACGTTTCTCCATCAAGATAATTGGGCCCATCGCGTGCGCGTACCAAGCCACATACGAATTGAGTATCTTGTGTTGGAGATAGTGCCCTCAGAGTCAATTATTAGGTCACAGGTACGTGATTGTAATGATTGAGGGAGGACCTATCCCGGTAGGACAGTCTTACTCGAGATGATAGTATGCTATCTGGTTTACCTTTATCATCGTGTACTGTTTTAAGTGACCTGACACGTCGCTATTACACGTTGATAGAGCCCCTAGGATTCTTGCTTGACCACCAGCAGTATGAGGGCGATCATATAAGTGGGAGCTGGGGGTCTATAAGCTTATCCTTAAAAGGTCCCTAGTCGTGGGAGTTTCGAGACTGGGCATCGATACTCCATTAGTAGACTAGTGTATACAGTCGAGACCCCGACGAGGGGCGGTGGCCGGTCTCACAAGCCACTGGTGTCAGTAGGATCACCTAAGATGTATACAGGTGCTCATTGGGTTATGAGTACACCGGACAGGACTCGCCGGGAACATGCTAGTTGGTCATATACCAGACGTCAGATGGCAGTTCCCTGGTGACATGTGTGCAGGTTAGTTCATCGACCTGGGGATCGTCATTTGTCTCGTGTGAGTTCCCACTGTACTTTGATTACTACCCTACCACGGCTCAAAGGAGTCATACAAACAGGTTTTAGTTGGGTACAGTCCCGAGCCACATGGAGGCAGTGAGCGTATCTTCAGGGGTTCGTCTCTCCCGGTATTGGGGGTGAGGTCGTGCTGTGTCTAGGAGAGCCATTACACAAAGTCCTTGGCCAAGGCAAGGAGATTTACTGGTAGGTATTCCAGTAGTATCTCAGGGTGTTCTGGGCTACACTCCGACACGACTTGTACCGCTTTTGGGGGTCTGACTTTTACCAACCCCCTAGGCCCGCCATGCGATGCTCATAGACGAACGGACCGGACTGCACGGATATTGTCACTGACAGGCTCAGTAGGGTTGTCAGGCTGAGTTCGCTCACAGACATCCCTTTTGGTCAGTACCTGGTAGCCCGTTACGTATTGGCTTATACCTCTGACGTGCTAGTGGTTAAATCCACAACCAAGGTGTTGACGAGTCTTTAGAGTCCCCCACATACAGTTACTCAGCTTTCGGGCGAAAGGTTGTAGAGGCCGTATGGAGATATGGCAAGGTCCGATCAGATACGTGCGGTATTGCACGGATCAGGATCGGACAGTTTGTACTATAGGCCGTATGGTTATATGGCAGGGTTCGATCAGATACGTGCGGTATTGCACGGATCAGGATCGAACAGATATTACTATCCGGTTTTGGTATAAGCCGGATTCTAGTATAGTACAGTGTAGATTTTGTCTCATTGCATTTGTATTTCGGTCGGAATACAAATGCGGGTGTGTATGCACAGTATCGGGGTTTTCCTGTAATTTATTACGGGACCAGTTTTCTGGAGTTGCCAGTTTGCTTTCCGTTTCGGCCGATTTCCATTGTTCCGTTCATTGGCCGAAGATTGGTGGAGGAGGGCTTATTTGCATTGTTGCAAATAAGCATTTATGGAGGGGGTCTTTTGCTTATTGCCATGTCATGATCACTTGACTTTTTGACTTCATCATGGTTGCTCCATACCTTGACTTCTTGTTATGATGGCATGACTTTTGTGGACATGATTGTTGATGATGAGAGATGATTTGTTTGTTGAGTGTGGGTTTTATTTTGTGATGATTCCTTTTGCATGATAGCCCTCTCTCTCTCTCTCTCCATGGTATTATGGGATGGCTCTCTTATTCTATCACCTCTCTCTCATTCTCACTCACTTCCCCACCAAGAGAGGCCGGCCAAATTAGGCAAGGGCTGTCCAAGTTTTTGAGGGTGGAAATCTTGTTCATTTCATGCTCCAAAAACCCCCTAGTTCCTCCACATGATTCTTGTATCATCCCTCCACCAAAATGGCATCTCCATGAACCCCAAATGAGACTTCTTCACTACACATTCTACAACGAACCTTGGGCACGTCGAGTAGCCGGCTTCGTGCCCGAGTTGCCTCGGTATTGAGGTGGGAGCCCGTAAACGAAGAAGGCGATGTGGTGCACTTCCGGCGACGAGGAGGAGACGGGACTTTTCCGCAGGAGATCGGGACCATGACGAGAAGACCGGAGGACTTGGATCGTCGGTATATCTCTATTCCCTTTCTTGTAGTTAGCTTAGACTAGTTAATGGTAACGATCCCGGGTGTTTAGTGCGCGGTGGTGCCGGTTTGCTAAGTCCGCAAAAATTTAAGTTTTTCACCGCTTCCGCATTCCGGCGTCGGATCGACGGCCGGGGCGCCGCCGTGCACTTACAGTGGTATCAGAGCCTCGCCATTAACTTAGTCTAGCTTTGTGTAATGTGTTTGCCTTTCCGATCGATCAAAAAGTTCCAAAACCCGTATTTTGTTAGCATCAGTTTTCTGTTGGAAATTTTTGGTGTCTAAAAATTTTTCAGGTGGTCTCAGAATGATGTTCAGAAAGTTCTAAGAACTCTGGGAAAATTCGACGCACTGATCCCTCTTCCAGAGCGCGGAAACGCGGCCTCACCCTTCTATTGGGCCGCGGATCCGCCGCAACTTAGAGAGATCAATGGGCCAAAATTTCCCAGTGGGCTTCTGGGCTAGTATTAGGGGTTTTGGAATATTAAAATTGGGCCAATTATTTCTGTGAGTGCTACAGTATTAGTTTGGGGCCCACTTGTTAATTTTTGGTCAATCGGAAAATCTTAAACACATTTTTCACAGTATTTACATTATATCTGCGACCGTGAATGTCACTCGATCGGTAAATCCTGTCTAACTGCTATAGCCCGGTTAGACGGATTTGCGAACGTGACTTTCACGTTGATGTTCTATGTATTTGCTGTGATGTTGCGGATCGGTCGTGGGGATAGCCTGGATGCAATGCTAGTACAGTTTTGTTGTATTATGTACATTTGATATTGCGGGGCGAGCGTCCGACATGTGGACTGCCGTCACTGCCTGTTTGTATTATTATTTTGGGGCACGACCTGGTTGCGGTCGATGTACCCGGTGTATGTATATTTTACTTTCTGTACTAGGATTGCCCCGCGGAGGGGTGCACGGATAGCCGGGTTCTGGAGGGCAACAAGCCCGCATCTCATGGCATTGAGACGGAGGGGGCTTCACTCTAGGATTGGCGGGCTATTCGCCGCACTCGTAGGGGGTACATGTTGACCCAGGAGGGGTGCCCAAGTTACCGGATTCCGTGAAGTGCTGGGTGGTCCATTCACGGCGCTGAAAGGGGCTGCCTCGCTTCAGGTTTTGGCGGGTGACTTGCCGCGCCCGTAGGGGTCTAGGATTACATTGCACAGGCTATCCACACGACCAGGGGAACGTCGGGTTTCAGCGGCTCTGTGAAACCCGGGGATCCCAGATATCTGTATTGTTTCTGTGATGCTGTTCATTCTCTGTGATGTTGCATTTTATTCACGCCTTGAGCGAATATAATATATTGGTATATATATTAGTAGATGTTGTATATGTTTTGCATCCGCGCTAGTCCAGTCCCCGCTCTGTCGTTAGTTAGCTAACCTAACGGGTAATGACGGGACCCAGTGGCGAATGCGGATGGCATATACGTACATCAGTATATTTTCGTTCTTTTTGGTGTGATCAATTGATGGGACTGCATTGATTCGGATCAATGCAAAGTTAAAAACAAACCTAATCTGATGTTGTTGGAACACTTTTCAAAAAGCTGTTATTGCAAGGACGTTTACTTTTGTTTTGCATCGTGGTATTCATTGGAATATCCTGCTCCTCAGTCGACGAGGCAAGGGCCGAGATCCCTTCACCGGGAGTGACCCCTTGGACAAAAGTTTGCGTTAGGGCATTAACTTCACTATAGCCGATTACTTTTGCTTTGCACCGTGGTATTCAGTTGGAATATCCTGCACCCCATTCTACGGGGAAAGAGCCGAGATCCCTTCACCGGGAGTGACCTCTTTAGCGGAAGTTGTCGTCACTATATTTCTAAAAAGCTATCCGTTCCTTCAACGATATCAAGTTCATTACGTTAAAGGTTTTCGCCAGAAACCATTCGTAGCCCTCCATCATTTCAGTTAAATATTCGGTAGTATTCAAGCTATGTATTTTGACCTCACGCCAAGGCATAGTGTTTGGTAGCTGCCGGGTATTTATCTGTTGCATAGATAGATGCGTTGGTTTGGGACAGTCGTACTACTATTTTGGCCTACGTCAAGGGTATGTACGGGTGGATTCAAATTAACCTGGATAATGATGGGCAGAACTTGACATGTGACTTATGATATTTTGACCTCACGCCAAGGTCATAAGAGCATGGGGCAGAAATCTCATCGGGAGTTTCAAAAGAACTGAAACTTGCCAGATATGCGCATACCTTCTGGAGTGTGATACCGTGAGCGGATTCCGTCACGTTATCATGCGATGAGAGTTGGATCCCGATTCCTACTGATGAGTTGGTTTACTCTTCGGGTGACCCCGACTAATTCTTCTTTCAGGTTTGGAGGAGAATTTGAGGTACAGTGGGAGGTTTCCAGATTAGATAAATTGGTAACCATTCTGATCTAGGATAGAGTGCACGCTGAGTGTTTCTTTTCTCTCTCTCTTTGGCAGCGACCATTGACCCGACCCTAAACTATGACTCAGTGACCAAGTTGACCGAACCTTCTTAAACACTGGCTTTTGGATTGTCAGAGTTGCAGACCTCATTGCCACTCCTACTTTTACCCTTTTCTCCAGGACACCCCGTATTGCTACGAACGTCCACTTCCATTGGACAAAACCATCGTATGGTTAGATACGAACTCGAAGGAATTTATTCGAGGATGGTTTCAGGTTCTGGAGAAAACGGATAGGATTATTCAGTTGTCTTTTCCTTTTACCCTCTCTCAGGTTACGAGTACTCCTTGGTTTAGGGGTAGTACACCTATTACGCAAATTGGATTGTCTTCTTCCAAACCTTAGGCTGGTGCCGACCGGTAGGGAATGAAGAAAACCAATTAGCCTAACGATGGTATACAGAAGGTATTAAGTTCAGACAAAGCAAGGGATTAGTAAGAGGGCAAAGTAAATTGCAACAGATATTCACGACCAAACCAAATATTTCGTTACCACTCCCACATCACCTTTGTATTTCTCCAGGACACTCCGTATCACTATGAAGATCCACAGTTTATTTGGATAATCCATCGTATGGTTATATACGAACTCGAAAGGAACTTGTTCCAGTTCGAGGATGGATCCTGGTTCAGGAGAAATAGGAATAAAGTACATTCAGGTGTCTTTTATCTTCACCTTCTCTCGCATTGCGAGTGTTCCTAGGATTGGGACAGTACACCCATTATGCTTATTGGATAGTCTTCTTCCAAACCATAGGCTGGTGCCGAACGGTAGGGAAGGAAGAAAACCATTTGGCCTAAAGGGGTGTGCAGAAGGTAAAGACTAAAGACATATGAAGGGATTTGGAGAGGTGGCAAAGAACTATACGGTTACAGTCGTGAATCTGGAAGAGGCATTACTAGGAATACCAGAATACCCCATCGGAACATTTCAATGTTTCAGTTTCACTGTGTAATGTTAAAGGAAAACTGATTTCCCGATTAGATACTTACTCCAGGGTATGTATTTACCAGGTATGATTCTCACATCTGTATGGTTTTACAGATGATGAGTGGGAGTAAGTTATTGGGAATTGGGTGATTATCCTCATTATATCGGGATTCGTTGTAATCGGTGATATTTGAGGAAATCACCTGGGCTGTTTGCCGGTCGGCAAATATTTGGTTTTGAATATCCGCTGTTATGCACCAATTTCAAATTGATATATCTGTACGTCTATTTCCATAGAGTGAGATATACCTTTTGATATTATGTCGATGACATTTACCTATATCAGTGGATGGTTAGGTAAGGAGCATTAAACAGCGGTGTAATTCTTCTTAACCACAAATACAGTTTTCAACCTACGACACACAGTGAATGAGTTATCAGACTCAAGGGACTTATACAGAGTATTGTATGTTGTCCAGTGTCCATTAGGACAGAGGGGTTGGTCCTCGTACTATATTCGGTTTACTTATGACTTCTCTAGTTTTTAGACAAGTGTTTCGTGGAAACACAGGGTCCGAATTTTGAGAAGTTATAGGTATTTGAATAGAGTAGAGAACCAGGTGTAGCAAGTATCGGGATTCTTCAAAGAGATCGAAGATGTAGATACTTGTGTATGGTGTTCAGTTGATAGTAATGATTAAGAGAACTTGCTTCTTTTTCAGGTTACTCATAATTGGAAATGCTTCCTAAGTTGAGTAACGCTGATCGGCCTCCTTCCATTTAGTTGACATGCGCTGGGGACAGCTGCATGATTTGAATCTGGTTCAATTAAATCAGTGCCTCTGTTTCTATATTGGATATAGAACAGTTCATATCTTAACGATGTTAAGGTACGGGGAGTTGTCCGGTTTATGATTAAAACCAGACACTGGATAACTCAAGGCACGCTTCTGTAATGGCTGTTTGTGGGTTGACCCAGGCTATGACGCGGGTTGACTTTCTACCATCTGGATGAACAATAGCGATATTGTTCTAGACTCGCCACAGTTTTAATAAAAATGGATTTTTTCAGAAAACAGTAGTGGGAATATGGTAGAACTGGAAGTGATTCCAGAACCACAAACGATTACTGAAGATTTGATGAGGAACCTAAAGATTCAATCTGGATTGACATTCCATTGGCCACTCCGCAGATAAAGTGGGTAACTTCAGGCACCCGAGAGGTACTCAGGTAGCCTCAAGGACGGTGACAGGGAAGTTCTTGTTTACCCACACTTGCCATTGTTGTTGTTCCAGGCTGCGAGACCCGGCAGGAGGATGAGTATAGCGTCGTACTAAACTAGTTTTAGAAGTGCACGTCTATATGACTCTGGCAGAGGGTTGTCGTAGTCAGTGGGAGCAGCGGAAGCATTGGTGGACATCAGGCTTATATCTATTTATAGACTAAAGCAGATGTAGCGGAGATAGATCATCTATTTCTGACGTGACAGTCATGGGTTTGACTTCATCAGAATAGGGGATGGATCTGTTGAGAAGGTAGTAGGGTGTGATATCCTGGTATTTGGATGATATACACAGAGTAGGAAAGGAAACTCCTACACTACGATCGGTTATACTTTGGTCGTCACACAGTTGTTTCTCCACAAAGGAAATGGATTTTATATCAGACATACTGGTTACTAGATCTATGGTTTTAGATCTAGATTTGGGTGGTTTCCCAATCAGGGTACTTGACAGCATTCTAAGAGTATTTAGGATGGACGACTCCTGGCACGGTAGTGTACCTGCAGGTAATGGAGTCACCCTCTCTAAAGGTGTCTTACAGACTAAAGAGGAGAGAGACGTGCATGATTGGCAGATCACTTGCTCAGGCAATTGAGTCAATCATGAGATGTTAAGTACCACACCAGATGTTGTTCTTGCACTGGATGCAATAAGTTGACATTAATCCAATCCTGGAGAAACAGTCGGAAGCAGTTTTAGAACATAAGTGGATGTTCTAGGGAGATGATAACGACAGCCTCATTCAGGAGACAGTTATCATTCCAGGCTTCCAAGGTGACATGGACGACAAGGAGGTTGTCAGAGTTATAGTTTTCCTTCTGATGAGGGGCAGTATTTTGGACAGGTGGTCCAAGGCAATACTGAGGGAGGCATGGCGCGCAGGACACTGATTAAGTTCAGTTGTCAATACAGTCTAAGAAGTTTGGATTTGGAGTTCATTTATGAGCTAGGTCCCATCAGACATCCAGACATATTCTGAGACAGGTATTGCTCTTTTCGGGAGATGGGTTTCTCCGCGAACTTGAGACATAGAGAGACATGGAAAGAAACAACAAAGCGGATCCACTCACTAAGGCTATTCCTCGAACGCAATAGTTCCGCAAACGAGCTTTGTGAGACTGACTAGTAGAGGAGTTGGATGTTCGGTATCACACGGGCTGTGAGTATGCGACATCGCAATAATTAGCCTTGAGTGCAAGTGGGAGATTGTTGGAGATAGTGCCCTCAGAGTCAATTATTAGGTCACAGGTACGTGATTGTAATGATTGAGGGAGGACCTATCCCGGTAGGACAGTCTTACTCGAGATGATAGTATGCTATCTGGTTTACCTTTATCATCGTGTACTGTTTTAAGTGACCTGACACGTCGCTATTACACGTTGATAGAGCCCCTAGGATTCTTGCTTGACCACCAGCAGTATGAGGGCGATCATATAAGTGGGAGCTGGGGGTCTATAAGCTTATCCTTAAAAGGTCCCTAGTCGTGGGAGTTTCGAGACTGGGCATCGATACTCCATTAGTAGACTAGTGTATACAGTCGAGACCCCGACGAGGGGCGGTGGCCGGTCTCACAAGCCACTGGTGTCAGTAGGATCACCTAAGATGTATACAGGTGCTCATTGGGTTATGAGTACACCGGACAGGACTCGCCGGGAACATGCTAGTTGGTCATATACCAGACGTCAGATGGCAGTTCCCTGGTGACATGTGTGCAGGTTAGTTCATCGACCTGGGGATCGTCATTTGTCTCGTGTGAGTTCCCACTGTACTTTGATTACTACCCTACCACGGCTCAAAGGAGTCATGCAAACAGGTTTTAGTTGGGTACAGTCCCGAGCCACATGGAGGCAGTGAGCGTATCTTCAGGGGTTCGTCTCTCCCGGTATTGGGGGTGAGGTCGTGCTGTGTCTAGGAGAGCCATTACACAAAGTCCTTGGCCAAGGCAAGGAGATTTACTGGTAGGTATTCCAGTAGTATCTCAGGGTGTTCTGGGCTACACTCCGACACGACTTGTACCGCTTTTGGGGGTCTGACTTTTACCAACCCCCTAGGCCCGCCATGCGATGCTCATAGACGAACGGACCGGACTGCACGGATATTGTCACTGACAGGCTCAGTAGGGTTGTCAGGCTGAGTTCGCTCACAGACATCCCTTTTGGTCAGTACCTGGTAGCCCGTTACGTATTGGCTTATACCTCTGACGTGCTAGTGGTTAAATCCACAACCAAGGTGTTGACGAGTCTTTAGAGTCCCCCACATACAGTTATTCAGCTTTCGGGCGAAAGGTTGTAGAGGCCGTATGGAGATATGGCAAGGTCCGATCAGATACGTGCGGTATTGCACGGATCAGGATCGGACAGTTTGTACTATAGGCCGTATGGTTATATGGCAGGGTTCGATCAGATACGTGCGGTATTGCACGGATCAGGATCGAACAGATATTACTATCCGGTTTTGGTATAAGCCGGATTCTAGTATAGTACAGTGTAGATTTTGTCTCATTGCATTTGTATTTCGGTCGGAATACAAATGCGGGTGTGTATGCACAGTATCGGGGTTTTCCTGTAATTTATTACGGGACCAGTTTTCTGGAGTTGCCAGTTTGCTTTCCGTTTCGGCCGATTTCCATTGTTCCGTTCATTGGCCGAAGAATGGTGGAGGAGGGCTTATTTGCATTGTTGCAAATAAGCATTTGTGGAGGGGGTCTTTTGCTTATTGCCATGTCATGATCACTTGACTTTTTGACTTCATCATGGTTGCTCCATACCTTGACTTCTTGTTATGATGGCATGACTTTTGTGGACATGATTGTTGATGATGAGAGATGATTTGTTTGTTGAGTGTGGGTTTTATTTTGTGATGATTCCTTTTGCATGATAGCCCTCTCTCTCTCTCTCCATGGTATTATGGGATGGCTCTCTTATTCTATCACCTCTCTCTCATTCTCACTCACTTCCCCACCAAGAGAGGCCGGCCAAATTAGGCAAGGGCTGTCCAAGTTTTTGAGGGTGGAAATCTTGTTCATTTCATGCTCCAAAAACCCCCTAGTTCCTCCACATGATTCTTGTATCATCCCTCCACCAAAATGGCATCTCCATGAACCCCAAATGAGACTTCTTCACTACACATTCTACAACGAACCTTGGGCACGTCGAGTAGCCGGCTTCGTGCCCGAGTTGCCTCGGTATTGAGGTGGGAGCCCGTAAACGAAGAAGGCGATGTGGTGCACTTCCGGCGACGAGGAGGAGACGGGACTTTTCCGCAGGAGATCGGGACCATGACGAGAAGACCGGAGGACTTGGATCGTCGGTATATCTCTATTCCCTTTCTTGTAGTTAGCTTAGACTAGTTAATGGTAACGATCCCGGGTGTTTAGTGCGCGGTGGTGCCGGTTTGCTAAGTCCGCAAAAATTTAAGTTTTTCACCGCTTCCGCATTCCGGCGTCGGATCGACGGCCGGGGCGCCGCCGTGCACTTACATCTTGGGGGTACAGCTGGGCTCACTGATGAAAAAGTAGGAGCCTGTATTGAGCCGGATGAAGTGATGCATCACATTCCGTACTCCCTATGGACCGACTGCAGGTGTTCCCAAGAAGGCTTCCAACGGGACTCCTTGGTTATAACTCGATTGCCGGGCAAATCGATGCGGGTTATACCTCATGAAGAGGGCCGTTTCATTCTGCCTAAATACCAAGTAACCCGGCCGAATGGAATAAAGGTGGAGGATTTCCCGAGCCTTCAACACGGAGACACCGCCCTTAAAGTCATCACGCAGCGGCACCACCGACTTAGTGGTCTCGGAACCCATGGTGATGACCTTATCCACAAAAGAGGTCTTCGCCCCGACTAGATGCGAACGCAGAAGCAGTCCCCTAGACTCCCGCGGAGGTGCAAACATGATGGAAGCCCCGATCAATCGTATGATTCTTGGAAATATGAATCTCTCAAAGAATGGAGGAGTTTTGTGGGCACCAAACACTCCTCGAACATGCAGCTCCATCCAAGAAGTGAAGTAATGCATCGGGAAGTTAGCAGGCTGCACCCCAGGTTCATTAGCGTCCGCCGCTACGCTAAGTCCATTATAGAGGTGAGCCAACCCGGCGATCCCCACTGATAACTGTAGACCGGCCACCATTTGATGCGCCGGGTAAAAGACAGAAGACCTCATGAGGCGTGGGTGCATGGGAAGCGCGAAGCTGCACAGCCACAGACCTAAGAACCCGATGAAGAAGGTCTCCTCATCCATGCCAGGAACGGCGATCTCTGAGAAAGGAACGCTAGCAGTGCCGGGAAGGTAAAAACTTCGCTGATCAATTTCAGATGAAGGTCGGCGGTCCAGGCCGAAACCAAAAGGATCAGCAAGTCGGGCGAACTTCTCACCTTGCTCTGATAAAAATTCCGGGTGAATAAAACGAGCAATGAAGTCTGCGAAACTAACTCCTCGGTCGCCCAATTCCAAATGAAGCTCCTCGTAAATCTCCAACACCCTCATCAGGCCCGGATGCTGATGCTGGATGGCATTTTCCGGAGTCAAGTCGAGTACCACTTGCTTGGTGGCAAAGACGTACTCATCAGGAGGAAGCAACTCTTCGTAGTGCTCCCCCCTCGCCGGTAAACCAGAAAGCTCAACGAATTCCTCTAGAGAAATTGAAACTTCCCTATCCGCTGCCAGGAAAGTATGCGTGGGGATATTCCATTGTTCGATGAAGGCCTTTGTCCACCACGTTGGAGGAGTAGGATACTCGAAAAGCGAGACGTAGACGGCGGAATATAAACCTATCTTCGTCAGGTGAGCTCTTTTCGCCGCTAAAATGTACCGGGCCCATGGCAGGTATCCAGCAAGCGGTCGCGGATTTAATCCAATATTGTAAGCCTGTCCCCAAGGGCGTGCTTCACCCTGACAGATTCGCCTTCCTAAGATATCTATGGCCGGCGGCGGCTGTACCGGAATAGCGCCGATTGCAGGCTGGAGAAGGTCGTCCGAATTCCAATTTTTAACCTCCACGGCATACTCCACCGGGGGTTTATCCGCATAGGGGATCGTAACTATAGGTTCGGAGGGCGAGGCGGAACTAAAACTGCGACGACCCTGGATGATTTGGCTATACCACCTTCCCCATAGGTGGAGATGTTTGCACTCAGGATCACGATCTTTAATCAAAGCAAACACTACCCGGTCCACTGGTGCATGTGGGAACCCTCCTTCTGAGCGAACGAAGGGAAAAGACAAGTCGTCAGACATCTTTCCTGCATAAAATATATATATATCATTAGTGGCCTGACGCTTAAACCTTAAAAAAAAAATAATAATAAATAGTAATAAAATAATAAATAATAATAATAATAAAAAAAATAATAATAAATAAAAATCTTGTTCCACACTGTGATGCAGCGGGTAGGGGACCAAAGGGGGACCCACAAAATCAAGATGACGGCGCATCATTTGATGAGACAATCCCACCATTGGATGAGACTATCAGTCAATAAAAAAGACCCCCAAGAGAATATCCTCATTGGGGGGGACCCCTAGAGACAAGGAGAAGATCTCCTCTTTTCAGAGCAAAGCTCTGTCACAGAGTGACACTTGTCAAACTCCTGTTTCAGAAGAATAAAACTTTTTTAAAAAAAACAAAGAGCCTAGCTCTGTAGCTATAATAAAAATTTATAACTCCTAAGGATCAAAATTTTGGGATCTTAAGGATCCATGGAAATTAAAAAAAAAAAAAAAAAAAAAAGAAGAGAGAAGGGGTTCTCTAGTTGATCTGTGAGCAGGGCTCTGTTCATGGGTTAAAACCTAAGAACAGAGTCTCTGCAAATTTTTGAGAGCAAGGCTCTGTGAATATATAAAAAAAACCCCAAAGGGGTTTTCCTTAGATCAAAAGATCTATGAGAGCAAGGCTCTATTAATTAAAATTAATTTAATTTAATTTAGGTTTAATTTCTTTACCTAAGTTGTTCTAAAAAAGTTCTAACTTTGGAAGCAAGAGCAAGGCTCTGAAGTTCTTGAAGGCAAGAGCAAGGCTCTGAAAATGAGAAATCTTGAAGATGATGAAGAGATTAACAAAGACCAAGGGTCTTATTTATAGGCGCCTGCGCCCCTTCAACTGACCCTGGCCACCGTTGCGCTTACGTCGCGCCACGTAAGCACAACGGTGGGGGGGCATCTGTTTCCCCCAATCAGAGCAAGGCTCTACTGAATTTTGAAAATTCAAAATTTGAAGCAACGCTTCGGTTTCCGTGCGCAGTGCGCAATTTGCCACGTGGCAGAAGCCAATTCGGCAGCGTAACGCCCGAGACGGTGCGTCCCATCAGAGCAAGGCTCTTCAGAAAACGTAATTAAAGACTTAACTGCGCAAATGCATGGCAGCGCGACACGTGTCTGCGCAAGCGCATGGATGCACGACACGTGTCTGCGCAGTTGCGCAATCGCAACTGCGCAAGCGCACGGATGCGCGACACGTTTCTGCGCAAGCGCACGGATGCGTGACACGTGTCTGCGCTGTTGCGCAATCGCAGTTGCGCAAACGCACCGATGTGCGACACGTGTCTGCGCAAGCGCACAGATGCGTGACACGTGTCTGCGCAGTTGCGCAGTCCCAGCTGTGCAAACGCTCGGATGCGCGACACGTGTCTGCGCAGTTGCGCAATTGCAACTGCGCAAGCGCTCGGATGTGCGACACGTGTCTGCGCAACTGCGCAAGCGCTCGGATGTGCGACACGTGTCTGCGCAACTGCGCAACCGCAACTGCGCAAGCGCACGGATGCGTGACACGTGTCACACGCTGGTGAGTTGCGCAGCAACTGAATGAAGATTTAGACAAATCTTTTCTGTTCCCCTGTAAAACAGGAACCCTTGGATCAGAGATCCAATGGTGGGAAAATTCCCAAAATTATTCATGAAAGATTTTGTTAACAAATCCAACAAATTGGTGGGCACTATAAATAAGACCCCAGGCCTCATTCAAAGGGCATCAGATAATCAATCATCATCGAGAGAGGGAAAAAGCTTCTGAAAAAAGAGAGCTCTTGAAGATTAATCAAGAACCAAAAAAAAAAGAAGGTAAAATTTCTGAAGAACAGAAAATGAGAAAATAAATAGTGCCTTGCACTTGATAGGAACCCCTGGTTCTAAAAAAAAATATAAATAAAAAAATAATAAATAGTGCCTTGCACTTAATATGAACCCTCGGTTCTGTATGATCAGGAAAAAACAAGAACTTGTTTTCCTTTGATCCAAATTCAAATCAAAGTGCCATGCACTTGTGTTATTCAATCTGAAGATTTCTAGGGTTTTTGCAACCCCTTGTTTTGGGCCCGGCCCAAACTAAATTGAAATAATAAAAGGGCAAGGCCCTGTTTGGAAAAATTCCTGAGTTTCTGCAAACTCGTTATTCAAATGGGCCTGGCCCAAACTAAATTACAGAACAATAAAAGGGCAAAGCCCTGTTTGTAAAAACTTCTTGAGTTTCTGAAACTCATTATTTAAAAGGGCCTAGCCCAATTGCAGAAAAAAAAATAATAAATAAAAAGGGCAAGGCCCTGTTTGGAGAATTCCTGAGTCCTTGTAACTCATTAATTAGAAGGGCCTGGCCCAAATCAGACTTGTAAAATAATGAAAGGGGCAAAGCCCTGTTTAGATTGATTCTTCTAATCAGGCAAAGCCTAAAATAAAAATTGGACTTAACCCAATCCTGGCTGTAAGTCCTTAAATTAAATGTCCCTCATAAACCAAGTCATGAACGGTTCGAGGGTACATCTCCGAACTCCTCTGACATCTGTCGTTGTAATTCCTCAGCGACGTCAGAGAGGTAACGAGTCCCAACGACCACTCATCTAATATCGGACCGAAACGTCCCTAAACTAATATCGGACCGAAACGTCCCTAAACTAACATCGGACCGAAACGTCCCTAAACTAATATTGGACCGAGACGTCCTTAAACTAATGACGGACCACTACGTCCCTAAACTGGCGACGGACCGAAACGTCCCTAAACTAAAATCGGACCGAAACGTCCCTAAACTAATATTGGACCGAGACGTCCTTAAACTAATGACGGACCACTACGTCCCTAAAATGGCGACGGACCGAAACGTCCCTAAACTAAAATCGGACCGAAACGTCCCTAAACTAATAATGGACCACCACGTCCCTAAACTGACATAATAGGGCCCAAACGCTCTTTTGTCGGATCTAAATGGTCCCGCCTAAGTTGATCTTAACCCCAAATACGGTTAACGTGTCCTTAGACATCTAAATAAACAATGAAATCCCAAACCAACTTTGGTTCAAGGGTACATCTCGGAACTCCTCAGACGTATGTCGTTGTAATCCCTCAATGACGTCAGAGAGGTGATGAGTCCCGACGGCCGGATAATTAAATCAATCACTACGTCAGGTCGATCTTAGTCCAAAACAGGACTAGCGTATCCTTGATGAACGTTTAAGTTGATCTTAGTCGCAACGCGACCAATGCATCCTTAAACTAAAAACACCAAACTCAAATCTAAGCAAACACGGATTTGGACTAATCCACGTCCTACGGGCGACGACATCACTAAGTCTCCGTATACAATCCACGGGCAACCACAAATAAAATAAACATACACGACACGAAGTGAAATTCTGGAGAAGGAGAAAGTTGTTATCGCAACGCGATAGCGTAATTAACTGCAGGGGCTTGCGCCTGCAGGGAAGAGCGTCCCCACAATCAAAAACCCCTCACCCTGAGGGGGAATCTGACAAAGTCTGCTACATCGGCCGCATCCGTCTAAACCTTCGATACACGGTGCCATAAACCAACTTGGCATCTTCGGAGAGGTGGACGGATAAAAACCAAATAGCATCTGCCCCGAACCCCAGGCTACGTGACGTCCTAACGTCGCAGGCCGCCGTTCGGAGGGGAGGCGTTCCTTCGCAGTCCAGCAGGATGCAGATACAACGTCAACAAAAGACCTCACGGTCGAAACAAAGCGGAGCAACGGCAAAATCCCAGCTCCACTTCAGCATTCGTCTCGATACAGCAGACGATATGTCAACAATGGCGTTCCTTCGCAGTCCAACAGGATGCAGAAGCAACGTCAACAAAAGTCCTCATGGTCGAAATAAAACGGAGTGACGGCAAAATCCCAGCTCCACCTCAGCATTCATTTCGTTACAACAGACGCAATGTCAACAATGGCATTCCTTCACAGTCCAGCAGGATGCAGATGCGACGTCAACAAAAGACCCCATGGTCGAAACAAAGCGGAGTGACGGCGAAATCCCAGCTCCACCTCGACGTTCGTCTCGATACAGCAGACGAGATGTCACCACAGCGTTCTTCCTCCAGCAGAATCCAGACGCGACAATCAAACAACGGAGCCACGGCAAAATCCCTAGTTCCAAACCTCGACGGTTCACCCGCAACCTAGAGACAACCGCGACATTCGTCTCGTTACAGCAGATGCAATGCCAGCAAACGAAGCGAAGGCTAAATTCCTAGCTTCAGGGTCTTGACGGCAACTCATATAAAACCTGAAAGACTGCTGGAGATCATCCCACACCAGCATGGAGTGATCGCCACCTTGACGTTCGTCTCGATACAGTAGACGAGATGTCACCACAGCGTTCTTCCTCCAGCAGGATCCAGACGCGACAATCAAACGACGGAGCCATGGAAAAATCCCTAGTTCCAAGCCTCGACGGTTCACACGCAACCTAGAGATAACCGCGACAATCGTCTCGTTACAGCAGACGCAATGCCAGCAAAACGAAGCAAAGGCCAAATTCCTAACTTCAGGGTCTTGACGGCAACTCATATAAAACCTGAAAGACTATCGGAGATCATCCCACACCAGCGCGGAGTGGTTATGACTTATCGGGGCTCTCCAAAATGAGCCTAACCTCAAGTAAAAAGCGGCATGGCAAAATTCCTAACGCTTGCTCTTCTAACGGTCAAACTGCCTAGGAAGATTTCTTGAAGACGTCTTGTCCAGCCCCCGAAGGGATCAGAGACACGACAGTCGTAAGGCTGCTCGAACAGCAAGATTGCCTATCGAGGAATACATCAGCCAACGCGACGGTAAGACGGACAAAATCCTAGTACCACAGACCCTAACGGACCTTTGTCGTAAAAAGCAGAGGTTAACTGTGACGTTAGGATATCTTTGCGAGAACTTCTCGATTCGTCTCGACTCGTAAGGCAAAGCCTTAGGCAATAGGGATTAAAAAAGCTGTTTTCTAAGCACTGGGGCCCTGCAAGTCAGTCCAAAATGGATTCTTGCATACTATTCACGGGTCACACTCTCCGAAGTCGAACATCGACAAAGAAAGAAACAACCACTTACAAGTCCTCTCGACTTGTAAGCGGGAAAAATTCTCTTATGAGATCCTTACGACTCTCAAGAGAAAATACGCACTTAGGAGTCCTCACGACTCCTAGGAAGAAAATACACCTACGGGATCCTCTCGACTCGTAGGGAGAAAAGTCTTTATGGGACCTTTACAGCTCATAAAGTTGAAAAGTCTTAGGTGGCAGATCCTAACCCTGTCTCCTAAGCCATCACTGTCCTACCGAGAGGTTAAGATGGACTATCTATAGGCCACATTCCTCGAAGTCAAATATCGACAAGAAGGGAAGCAATCACTTATGAGTCCTCTAGACTTGTAAGGGAGAAAATTCTCTTGTGAGATCCTTATGACTCTCAAGGGAAAATGCACTTAGGAGTCCTCACGACCCCTAAGGAGAAAATACATCTGCGGGATCCTCTTGACCTGCAGGGAGAAAAAACCTTCTTGAGACCCTACGGCTCATGAAGATGAAAAAAGTCTTAGGTTACAAGAACCCTAAACTTGTCTCCTAAGCCATCAATTCTATTGCCATGCGTAACTCTACACTACTTCACCCACGTACATACTTACGTGGGCAAAGTAGTGGGGGGCATTTGTTCCCGCCAAAAATTTCTGCGCAAAGAGCCCAAGGTATCAAATGGCAGCGATACGTTTAAGAAAATGTGAACCAGTATTTTTCGGGCTATATTTTGATAAACTTCCGAATGAGAAATAGCTAAATTCAGATGGTATCGAAAGCTTCTCGAAAAATCCTTCGATTTGATATATTATGGGCCTCATAATTCATCCGGGATCAAAAGTTATGAGGCATCACGTATCCACACGTGACCATTTAGAGGCAAAGCTTGTAGGCACTGAATAAAATAAATAATTAAATGGGGTCACGTGCCATCACGTGATAGGCCTTTGAAAACCCACTGAACAAAATTAAAAGTGCAATAAAAAAATCAGGAATACCCCAATGGGGGATTACGTGTCTACACGTGACCAAAGGTCACGTGCAGACACGTGATGGGTTCTTAGGCTCTTTAACTAATAGAATTAAATTCTAATCAATAGGAGTCACGTGCCAACACGAAATGGGCCTTTAAACCCACTGAAAAGAATTAAAGGTATAATAAAATAACAAAGGAAAATCCCAATAGGGCATCACGTGCTCACACATGACCAAGGGTCACGTGCTGACACTGATAATTCTTGAGTTCTTTAAAACAACAGAATTAAATTCTGGTCAAATTCTTAATCAAGAGGTCACGTGCCAACACGTGATGGGTTCCTAAAGATCTATTAATTGATAGAATTAAATTCTAAATTAAGAGAAATCAAAAACCCTAATATTTATTTAGATCTTTCCAAACAAAAAGATTGCGCTCTGTAAAGAGGAGCACCGTTGGATTAAAAATCCAATGGTGATTAAAAATCACCAATTTATGGAAAGATTTTATACAAGAAAAGATTTCCCTAAAATTTGAATAACAGATAAAAGATCTTTTGGATTAAAAATCCAATGGTGAATAAAATCCACTGAGTGATCTAAAAGATCATGTTGGTTACAAAAACAACAAAAATCTTTCAATGAAAGATTGACAAAACAAATTGATTTTTTTCTTTCTCCTATAAATAGGAGCCAAGAAGAGAAGAGAAGGGATCAACTTTTGGAGAGAAAAAAGAAAGGAGAATTCAATTCTCAACAAAGAAAACCCTAGGTGATAAAAGAAAGGGAATCAAAACTTCAAACATAGAATTTAATTCTCAAAATCTAAGAGTTTAACTCTTCTGCAAAAGAACTTAGTTCTTCCTCTAGTTGAAGATCAGCAGAAGCACATCTCCCCATAGGTTGAGAATTTAATTCTCATCGAGTTGAGATCCTGCCATGTAGATCCAAAACTTAGAGGGGGAATTAAGTTTAGAGAATTTAATTCTCTCAATACAAAACTAGGGTTTAACCCTATATGAGAATTCAATTCTCCTAAAATTATAGGAATTAATTCATTCAAGATAGACAGAAACCAGGGTTTAACCCTAATTGAGAATTTAATTCTCCCAAATTTATAGGAGTTTAATTCCTCCAAGACAGAACTAGTGTTTCACCCTATACAAGAATTTAATTCTTTAACATATATGGGAATTTAATTCCTCCAAAGTCATAATCAGGGTTTAACCCTACAGAGAATTCAATTCTTTAAAAAGATAAGGAGACTTAAAAGATCTCCATGCATGCAAAGAACCAAGGTCACGTGTCCCCACGTGACTCTTGAAAAGATCCTGAAGAAAAGAAGCTTTGAGGCAATGCCTCACGTGCTCCCACGTGACTTCCAAAACGCAGAAAGAAAAAGCAAAGGAAATGAAGGCTTTGGGCGCTCTCACGTGTTACCACGTGACCCCTTAGCAAACGCTTTAACAATCAGCGCACAGATCTCCATCACGTGCCAACACGTGATGCTCAAAATAAAAATAAAAAGTGTTTAAAACTTATTTGCAAAACAAAGCGAGGAGATCTGGCCCCACCTTTGGGCGCTCTCACGTGTTACCACGTGACCCCTAATAAATGCCTTAAAAAATCAGCGCATGAGTGCCTATCACGTGCCCACATGTGATGGCTAAAAATTAAAAGTGTTTAACACTTATTTGCAGACTTGAGAATAGAACAAAGGGGATCTGGCCCCACCTTTGGGTACCCTCACATGTCCCCACGTGACCCTTTCCTCTCTATTGTTTAACAATGATTTGACAACTTCATTTCCAGTGTTTAACACTGTCATTTTCTAGTGTTTAACACTAATTTGAGAGTTGTGTTTCCAGTGTTTAACACTGTTGTTCTTTAGTATTTAACACTAGTGTAGCCAAATTGGCTAATTTTCCAGAGGTAAAAGACTCCCCTTCAACTGAATCTCAAAATTGAGTAAAATTCAGAGCTATAATGTTCCTTGCTCAGTCAAAAATAAAAATGTTATCAAAGCACTCAAACCCTTATTTAGCATTGCTAAATAATGAGGGGCTGAACTCAGACAAATGTTTAATGGTTCAACAAAGGGCCAATATTTCAAACTTAATTGGACTTAGCCCAAATTTGCCATAAGTCCTCAATTCAGATTTAACTAAGCCAATGTGCTCATAATCTAATAAATTGATCTTAGTTCCAAATTGGACTAAAGATCCCCAAATCCACTTTGGTTCGAGGGTACATCTCTTCACTCCTTTGATATTTGTCGTTGTAATCCTTCAACGTCTTCAAAGAGATGAAGGGTCCCGACAACCACACATTTCATGGACTATGATGTCCTTAACCTTGACTGTGAGGTCTTTAAAGTCACGGACTATGATATCCTTAACCTTGACTGTGAGGTCTTTAAACTCACGGACTATGATGTCCTTAACCTTGACTGTGAGGTCTTTAAACTCACAGACTATGATGTCCTTAACCTGAACCACTATGTCCTTAAACTGGTATTGGACCACTATGTCCTTAAACTGGTATTGGACCACCATATCCTTAAACTGGAAATCAACCGCAATGTCCTTAAACTAAACAATAGAGTCTAAATGCTCTTTTGTTGGATCTAAATGATCATGTTAAGTAGATCTTAGTCTAAAATTAGACTAACGTATCCTTAACAAATGGTTAAGTTGACCTTAGTCTAAAATTAGACTAATGTGTTCTTAACAAACTGTTAAGTTGATCTTAGTCTAAAATTAAGCTAACGCGTCTTTAACTAACGTTTAAGTTGATCTTAATTTCAAATGAGACTAACGTATCCTTAAACCCAACCCCCAAACCCAAATCTAAGAAGATACGGATTTGGACTAATCCACGTCCTACGGACGACAACATAAATTAGTCTCCGTATACAATCTACGGGCAACCACAAACAAAACAAACACCCACGACACGAAGTGGCCATATGGAGAAGGAAAAAGTTATTACCGCGATGCGATAGCGTAATTAACTGCAGGGGCTTGCGCCTGCAGGGAAGAGCGTCCCCATAATCAAAAACCCCTCAGACGAGGGGGAATCTGACGAAGTCTGCTACATCGGCCGCATCCATTTAAACCTTCGATACATAGTGCCATAAATCAACTTGGCATCTTCGGAGAGGTGGACGGATAGCACCAATTAGCATCTGTCCTGAATTTCAGGCAAGACGTTTATCGCGTCTCCGTGATTCGGAGGGGAACACCTGTCAAGTGAAACCACACCCAATACTTTTGATCTCTACACCTCCATCCTAGAACCACAATTGATTGAACTCCATGCTTTTGATGAGGTGTCTGATAAATTTGATTTTCACTTGATTGAGAATATCGACCCTGGGAATATTTTGGATGATGAACCCGCAGTTTTGGATGAGTTTTTCTCACTAATTCATCAAGTCCTTTCACTTCCGTGTGAGCATTATCCCGAACTGTTAACTGGTTTTCCCTAACCTCATATGCGTCTGGATATTGTTGATGATAAATGCATGGAAGAGCTGAATTTTGAGGAGAGTCTTGAGGATAAAATTGAAGACGAACCAGTTTTACTTGATGGGTCGGATTTTCCAATTCATCATGTCCCTTTCATTGACTGTGTATACCCTCTTGAACCTTTAACCGATACCAGTCCTCAATCACTTCCCTCCATCCTTTCTATCATTCCCACTTTGCAAGACACCATATCACTTTCATTTCCTGTTTCTGGTTCACTAAGTTCGGTCGACCCATGTTTTTTTACGAATCTTGAGTGGTTTGACCCCATTTCTCAACGGTTTGATAGATTAGTACAATCGCTTTTTACATATCGGTCATTACAAATTGTACTAATTTATTCACTCCATTTTCACCCTCAAGTTCGTATTTCATTTCTTTTTCCACTCTGCCATCCATCTTCTCTACCGAGACCGTACGCCGTTTCCATCCCAACACGGTCTCGCGTATTCTCCATTTCTTTTCTCTCCGCATTCTTTCACCAGCCCGGGCTTTATCACGATAAAAATTTTGAATGGTTGGTGCTAAATTTTGGCCTGTGTAAGGCCTTGTATAGATTGATACTGTTCTCCTCCCCCCTAACTCTGAACTTTAACGCCTAAACAGTGGAAACACTGTTTTACTGAAGTTTGGGGGGACCCATCTTGTGCACATATATTTTTGGTTTGTTTTTTCCTTTTCTAAAAAAAATAGGGAAGCACCGATGTTCCCGCCAAAATTTTGGCTCAAAAATTTCTCCCTTAAGAAAAAATATATAATAACAATAAAATTAAAATAAAAATAAAGAAAAAACTCCACATGCAAAGCATGTAGGTACTGCCTCGGATAGATTTAAATTCTATGATGGCGCCTCACGTACTCCTCACGCGGGCGCCAATTTGCAAAACATAAAAAGAAATCTATTAAATAAGAGTTAAACTCTTAGGAGGCAGCGCCTCACGTGCAAAGCATGAGAGCACCGGCACCCAGAGTCAAAGACTCTGAGGCAGCGCCTCACGTGCAAAGCACGAGAGCGCTGAGCGCCAAGAGCGCCAGCACTAAAAAGTCAAAGACTCTGAGGCAGCGCATCACGTGCAAAGCACGAGAGCGCTGGCGCCAGAACTAAAAGTTCTCTGCTGTTGGATCAAAAATCCAACGGAGATGATAAATTATCAAAGCACAGAATTAAATTCTGATTTAGGAAATACTCCTCAAATCTTTCTAAACAAGAAAGATTGTGCTCTGTAAATCAGAGCACCGTTGAATCAAAAATCCAATGGTGATTAAAAATCACCAAGCTACAGAATAAGCTTTGTAGGGAAAATATCTTCCCAATTTTTCTAAACAAGAAAGATTGTGCTCTTAAATCAGGGCACTGTTGGATCAAAGATCCAATGGTGACTAAAAATCACCAAGATACAGAATAAGCTCTGTATGGGAAAATATTCTCCCAACCTTGTTAAAAACAAGAAAAATGTCTTCTGTAAAACAGAAGTCCTTGGATCAAAGATCCAACGGTGGATAAATTCCCCAAATCAATTAAGAGATCTCTCAATGAGAGATTTCCTTAACTGATTCAACAAATCAGCCTTCCCTATATAAAGGACCCAAGACTTCAAGTCTTGGAGAGAGAGCTTCCCATAAGTTCTCAAATCGAAAGAAGAAGAGCAGAGAGGAACCCCCCCCCCCGATAAACTTCAAGTTCTCAAAAAAGAAAAGAGAAGAGAAAGCTCTAAGAAGAAGAACCTTCTTCAAGGTAAATAAAAAGAAGAGAGATCATAGCATCTCTCGATGAAAAATAAGAACTTAGTTATTTTTCTAGATCACAGATCTGTAAGACAAAGTCTTTCACAAAAACAGAAGAGATCATAGCATCTCTTCATGAAAAGAAGAACTTAGTTCTTAGATCCATGAGACAAAGTCTCTTATAAACGAGAATTTAATTCTCGGAGTACAGAACAGACCAGAGCTGCCAAAAAAGCGCTTCAGCGCTCCAAGTCTGGCGCTCAGCGCCAAGCGCACCACGTACTCCTCACGTGTGCATTATTTCATAAGAAGCACTTCAGCGCCCTAAGTCTAGCATTCAGCGTCAAGCGCACCACGTGCTCCTCACGTGTGTGCTATTTCAAAAGAAGCGCTTCAACGCTCCAAGCCTGGCGCACAGCACCAAGCGCACAATGTGCTCCTCACGTGTGCTCTATTTCAAAAGAAGCACTTCAGCGCTCCAGGTCTGGCACTCAGCGTCAAGCGCACCACGTGCTCCTCACGTGTGCGCTGAGGGAACACAAAGTGTTCTTTAAATAAAGCCCAGCGCCATAAAAAGTGTTCAACACTCAGTAAAAGACAAAAGAAAAAGGGGTGTCAGAACCCAATTTAATGCTCAGTATTATTGAACCAAAAGGGACTGAGCCCAAACAAATGTTCAACATTTTATTCAAATCTGAGTGGACTGGGCCCAAGTTGGTCATAAGTCCTTAATTCATATCGAGCCCATGTGCTCATAATCTTTTTAATTGGTCTTGGTCCCAAACCTGACTATAGATCTCTCAACCAACACTGGTTCAAGGGTACATCTCTTCATACCTCTGATACATGTCGTTGTAATTCTTCAACGTTTTCAGAGAGATGGAGGGTCCCAATAACCAAAAACCTTTTGGCGCATCCTTAAGTTGTGAAACCAAAATACCAGACTATGACGTCTTTAAACCAGACTATGATGTCTTTAAACCGGAATATGAGGTCCTTAAACTCATGAGTTATAATGTCCTTAAACTTTACGGACTATGATGTCCTTAAACCCAATGGACCGCAATGTCCCTAAACTAAAACGATAGAGTTCAAATACTCTTTCGTTGGATCTAAATGATCCCAAAATCTTGTTGAGTAGATCTTAGTCTAAAATTAGACTAATGTATCCTCAACAAATGTTTAAGTTGATCTTAATCTCAATGAGAATAACGATCCTTAAACCCAAACCAAACCCAAATCTAAGAAAATACGGATTTGGATTAATCCATGCCCTACGGGCGACAACATGAATTAGTCTCCGTATATAATCCATGGGAAACCAAAAACAAAACAAACACACACGATACGAAGTGACCTTCTGGAGCAGGAGAAAGTAGTTATCGCTACGCGGTAACGTAATTAACTGCAGAGGCTTGCTCCTGCAGGGAAGAGCGTCCCCACAATCAAAAACCCCTCACAACGAGGGAGAATCTGACGAAGTCTGCTACAACGGCCGCATCCGTCTAAACCTCCGATACACGGTACCATAAATCAACTTGGCATCTTTGGAGAGGTGGACGGATAAAACCAAATAGCATCTGCCCGCCAAAATTCAGGAGAGACGTCCCAACGTCCCGGTCGCGTCTTTCAGTGGCGTACAACCGAAATTTTGACCCTCTTGGTGTAGTATGACAGTGAGGGCACTGTCAAATTTAAGTTTAGGGCTGTGCTCGGTAAGCTTTCTACCTTCGCATTGATGTGTATATTTTGCATTTGCATACTTATTAAAAACCAACAAAAATCGAATTTTTTTACAAAAATATAAAAACTTTGTCTTCAAATTAGCTAGTAAGGTAATTTAGACTTTATTCCGACAATTTAGTTGATACGTTAGAAATAACTAAATCCTAAGCTTAGGAATTGAAAACCCTAAAAATAACCCTCCTTCTGTTTAACCTTGGTAATTATACATCCTTACAGTTTTTTTTAGAAGTAGGTAATCTTGAGTTAAGTTGAGATGAAGGGAAAGTATTGAAAGCTTTATTAAAGGATAAGTCTGAAAACGCCCACAGCAGCCCAGTGACGTCAACAGTCCCAACTATAGCCCCTATCACCGAATATTGGACCATCCGATCAAAGACTGCAACATCTTCAAAAACTGGGTTGAAGACCAGTACCAACAAGGCTAGTTCGCGCTGTCCGAAAACTGGAAGGTAAATCCACCACAACAGCACACTCCTAAAAGGGTAGACATGCCAGGGGCATCATGCTCAATCATAGAGGAAACTCCATGGGAAGTAGTTCTTTCGGAAAAAACGAAAAGAATGCTGAAGGATCTTCAAGCATGCCCCGCAATCAGGTGGAAAAGCCCGCTAGAGCCCGAGATCATTGAGGGAATGCTGAAACCGCACCCGACACCGAGAGTTGGTAGCAATGGGCAAAATACCCAGGTCCAGCCGTCAAAGTTTTCGAAGAAGAAGAAGAAGACCAAGAAGCCCGCGCAGCCTAATGACAAGCGTACGGACCTACAAAAGCATATTGACGCGCTGGAGGAATACAACCAGAAGGCGCGGACCCCGGTCATACTCCATGAGTTTCTCAACCATATCCTTGAGAACAAAGGCAATGACAATGATGAGGGAGACGACGCGTCAGAAGAACCCGAAAATTACGTGGCAAATTGTTACATGATCTCTCACTCGTCAATAGATGATAAAGAAGCTCCTGATGCAGAGAAGTCGGGGCAGAATCAGCACCAAAATCCTTTGAACCGTCTGATGAGCTGATTGACGTGCTGCTAAACGAAGCCCGTCAGATGAGCAAAGTTGATCGAGAACGTAAAATGGCCATACTCGAAAAAGCCAGGCGTCGACATCAAGTGAAAGAAGTCGCGGTAGGGATGGATCACAAAACACCCCAACTAAACCAAATCACACATTAAATGGGTGTATCCCACTTTATCGTTATGTATCCCGTCACGTGACAAATACACGTGCATACACGATGAACAATGGACCGTAATGTCCTAAAACTAACAATGGACCGAAATGTCCTAAAACTAACGACGGACCGAAACGTCTTTAAACTACTACAAACCCCCGGCATCCCCAGGCCGACGTGGAAAAAGAAAAAAAAACGTTACGTCCATAAGCAAGATGGGCACGGATGAAAACCCGAAAGGGCTCCGTGAGTAAAAACAGCAAGGCTACAGGAGATGTTTGTGAAAACCCGAAAGAGCGCAGACTCGTAAAAAAACGGTACGTCCATAAGCAAGATGGGCACGGATGAAAACCCGAAAGGGCTCCGTGAGTAAAAACAGCAAGGCTACCGGCGATGTTTGTGAAAACCCGAAAGGGTGCAGACTCGTAAAAAAAATGGTATGTCCACAAGCAAAATGGGCACGGATGAAAATCCGAAAGGGCTTCGTAAGTAAAAACAGCAGGGCTATCGGCGAGTTTGTGAAAACCAGAGAGGGCGCAAGCATGTAAAAAAAATTCGTGTACACTTGCGAGGTCCTCTCGACCTTGTGAGGAGAAAATACCTGCGTGAGATCCTTACGACTCACAAGGGAGCAACACACTTAGGGATCCCCACGATTCCTGAGAAGAAATTACACTTACGGGATCCTCACGACTCGTAATAAGAACCCTCTTATGAGATCCTCACGGCTCATAAGATTCAAAAGCCTTAAGCTAAAGGGATCTGAACCTGTTCTTAAGCCATCACATCTCCCAGACTGCCCTACAACCGGTTCCATACTGACCCTTGTATACAATCCACGGGAACAAATAATCATTTCCTTGCCGAGTCCCACCGACGACAAGGAACGCCCTCATTTGATGAACAAACACTTCTAAGTCCTCTCGACTTATAAGGAGAAAACACTCTTGTAAAATCCTTACGACTTATAAGAGAACACACACTTAAGAATCCTCACGATTCTTAAGGAGAAAATGCACCTACGAGATTCTCACGACTCGTAGGGAGAAACACCTTTATGAGACCCTTACGGCTCATAAAGTTAAAACCCTTAGTCGATAGGATCCTAATCCTGTTTGCTAAGCCACCTTTGTTCTAATCGACAGAGGCAAATGATGATTCGCTCCTGGCAATATCCCAGTTGTAGCGATGTTGATGCCTAAATCGGTATCAAATTCCAAGTCTTTTCATGGAAAAATGATGATTCGCTCCTGGCAATATTCCAGTCGCAGCGATACTGAAGCTAAGATTGGTATCAAATCTTGAGTTCCATACTAAAAAATATGCATATAAAATAGCCGAAATGATAGGGCAACTTGCAACGAAATCAGCAAGTAAAATATATGCATACAAAAATAACCGAAATGATTGGGCAACTCGCAATAAAAAGCAGCGAGTAAAAGGAAAAATAGCCGAAATGATTGGGCACCACGAAAAATAGCCGAAATGATTGGGCAATCGCGACTTTCGTGATACAAAAAGCTGAAATGATAGAGCAAAGCTGAAAGAAAACAAAAAATACATATAAAATGAAAGTTTTGCCCTGCAGGTAAGTCCATACTAACCTCTATATACAATCCATGTGCATAAACGAAAAGGGAATCACATGTCCCAACAAACTCTATCAAAGGGAGAGTCAGGTCTTAGCGGCAGCATCTGCATCCCAGAAGACCAACAACGGCGTTCCTCCTCATGCCAGCAGGACACGAACGCGACACTACCAATCAGAGCCATGGCAAAGTCCCCAGTTTCAAGACTCTGCGGTTCACAGACAACCTAAAGTCAACCCCAACACCGTAGAAAACGGAAAAAGTCGACCCCGACACCGTAGAAAACGGAGAAAGTCGACCCTGACACCGTAGAAAACGAAGAAAGTCGATCCCGACACCGTAGAAAACGAAGAAAGTCGATCCCGACACCGTAGAAAATGGAGAAAGTCAATCCCGACACTGTAGAAAACGGAGAAAGTTGATCCCGACACCGTTGAAAACGGAGAAAGTCGATCCCGACACCGTTGAAAATGGAGAAAGTCAACCCCGACACCGTAGAAAACAGTGTCCTTGGTAAAACCTCTCGATTCAGGGAAATCAGCGTCCTTGGTGAGAACCTCTCGATTCGTGTTGACCCGCAAGGAAATCAGTGTCTTTGTAGGAATATCTCGATTCGTTTCGACCCCAGGGAAATCAGTGTCCTTAGCAAATATCTCGATTGAGGGAAATCAGCGTCCTTGACGAAAACATCTCGATTCACGTCGACCCGCAGAGAAATCAGTGTCTTTGTAGGAATACCTCGATTCGTTTCTACCCTAGAGAAATCAGCGTCCTTGGCAAATATCTCGATTCAGGGAAATCAGCGTCCTTGACGAGAACATCTCGATTCGCATCGACCCACAGAGAAATCGGTGTCTTTGCAGGAATATCTCAATTCGTCTTAACCCCGGGGAAATTAGTGTCCTTGGCAAATATCTTGATTCAGAAAATCAGCATCCTTGACGAGAACATCTCGATTCAAGTCGACCCGCAGAGAAATCAGTGTCTTTACAGGAATACCTCGATTCGTCTCGACCCCCAGGGAAATCAGTGTCCGTGGCAAATATCTCGATTCAGGAAAATCAGCATCCTTGACGAGAATATCTCGATTCGCGTCGACCCGCCGAGGAATCAGTGTCTTTGCAGGAATACCTCGATTCGTCTCGACCCCCAGGGAAATCAGTGTCCTTGGAAAATATCTCGATTTAGGGAAATCAGCGTCCTTGATAAGAACATCTCGATTCGCATCGACCCGCAGAGAAATCAGTGTCTTTGCAGGAATACCTCGATTCGTCTCGACCCCCAGAGAAATCAGTGTCCTTAGCAAATATCTCGATTCAGGGAAATCAGCGTCCTTGACGAGAACATCTCGATTCGCGTCGACCCGCAGAGAAATCAGTGTCTTTGCAGGAATACCTCGATTCGTCTCAACCCCAGGGAAATCTGTGTCCTTGGCAAAAATCTCGATTCAGGAAAATCAGCGTCCTTGACGAGAACATCTCAATTCGCGTTGACCCGCAGAGAAATCAGTGTCTTTGCAGGAATACCTCGATTCGTCTCAACACCGGGAAAATTAGTGTCCTTGGCAAATATCTCGATTCAGGGAAATCAGCGTCCTTAACGAGAACATCTCGATTCGTGTCGACCCGCAGAGAAATCAGTGTCTTTGCAGGAATATCTCGATTCGTCTCGACCCCCAGGGAAATCAGTGTCCGTGGCAAATATCTCGATTCAGGGAAATCAGCATCCTTGACGAGAACATCTCGATTCGCGTCGACCCGCCGAGGAATCAGGGTCTTTGCAGGAATACATCGATTCGTCTCGACCCCCAGGGAAATCAGTGTCATTGGCAAAAACCTCTCGATTCAGGAAAATCAGCGTCCTTGGCGAGAATCTCTCGATTCGCATCAACCTGCAAGGAAATCAGTTTCTTTGCAGGAATCTCTCGATTCGTCTCAACCCCAGGGAAATCAGTGTCCTTGGCAAAACCTCTCGATTCAGGGAAATTAGCGTCCTTGGCGAGAACCTCGATTTGCGTCGACCCGCAAGGAAATCAGTGTCTTTGCAGGAATTTCTCGATTCGTCTCGACCCCAGGGAAATCAGTGTCCCTGGCAAAAACCTCTTGATTCAGGGAAATCAGCATCCTTGGCGAGAACTCCTCAATTCCTTGCGACTCGCAAGGAAATCAGTGTCTTTGCGAGAATCTCTTGATTCGTCTCAACCTATGAGGAAATTAGTGTCCCTGCGCATAAAGAAAATTCTCTTGTGGGATCCTTACGATTCCCAAGAGAAAACGCACTTAGGAGTCCTCACGACTCCTAAGGTGAAAAGACACCTACGGGATCCTCTCGACTCGTAGGGAGAAAAGTCTTTATGAGACCCTCATGGCTCATAAAGTTGAAAAGTTTTAGGTGGCAGATCCTAACCTTGTCTCCTAAGCCATCACTACCTGCAAGGAGGTCAAGATGGACTATCTATGGGCCACGCTCTCCGAAATCGAACATCGACGAGGAGGGAAACAGCCACTTACAAGTCCTCTCGACTTGTAAGGAAAAAAAATCTCTTGTGAGATCCGTACGACTCTCAAGAGAAAACACACTTAGGAGTCCTCACCACTCCTAAGGAGAAAATACACCTACGGGATCCTCTCGACTCGTAGGCAGAAAAGTCTTTATGAGACCCTCACGGCTCATAAAGTTGAAAAGTCTTAGGTGGCAGATCTGAACCTGTTTCCTAAGCCATCGCTGCTCTACAAAAAAGTCAATATGGACTATCTGCGGGCTACATTTGCCAAAACCATATTCGCCAATGAAATAAAGAAACTACTTACGGGTCCTCAGGATTCGTAAGGAAAAATACCCGAGTAAGATCTTTACGACTCACGGAGGCGATGAACACTTAGAAATCCTCACGATTTCTAGGGAGAATTTACACCTACGGGATCCTTTCGACTCGTAGGGAGAAAAACCTTCTTGAAACCATTACGGTTCATGAAGTTGGAAAAAGTCTTAGGCTACAAGAACCCTAAACTTGTCTCCTAAGCCAGCAATTCTCTGGCCACGCATAACATTGCACTACTTCACCTACGTATATACTTACGTGGGCAAAATAGTGGGGGGCATTTGTTCCCGCCAAAATTTTGGCTTAAAACTTGCTCCCTTAAAAAAATATAATAACAATAAAATAAAAATAAAGGAAAAACTCCACATGCAAAGCATGTTGGTACTGCCTCGGATAAAATTAAATCCTATGATGGCGCCTCACGTACTCCTCATGCGGGCGCCAATGTGCAAAACATAAAAAGAAATCTATTAAATAAGAGTTAAACTCTTAGGAGGCAGCGCCCCACGTGCAAAGATTGAGAGCACCAGTGCCCAGAGTCAAAGACTCTGAGGCAACGCCTCACGTGCAAAGTACGAGAGCGCTGAGCGCCAAGAACGCCAGCGCTAAAGAGTCAAAGACTCTGAGGCAGCGCATCACCTGCAAAGCACGAGAGCGCTGGCGCCAAAACTAAAAGTTCTCTGCTGTTGGATCAAAGATCCAACGGAAATGATAAATCATCAGAGCACAAAATTAAATTCTGATTGAGGAAATACTCCTCAAATCTTTCTAAACAAGAAAGATTGTACTCTGTAAATCAGAGCACCGTTGGATCAAAGGTCCAATGGTGATTAAAAATCACCAAGCTACAGAATAAACTCTATAGGAAAAAAATGTTTTCCCAATCTTTCTAAACAAGAAAGATTGTGCTCTGTAAATCAAAGCACCGTTGGATCAAAGATCTAATGGTGATTAAAAATCACCAAGATACAGAATAAGCTCTGTATGGGAAAATATTCTCCCAACCTTGTTAAAAACAAGAAAAATGTCTTCTGTAAAACAGAAGTCCTTGGATCAAAAATCCATAAATTCCCCAAATCAATTAAGAGATCTCTCAATGAAAGATTTCCCTAACCGATTCAACAAATCAGCCTCTCTATATAAAGGACCCAAGACTTCAAGTCTTGGAGAGATAGAGCTCCCCATAAGTTCTCAGATCGAAAGAAGAAGAGCAGAGAGGAACCCCTCCCCTAAACTTCAAGTTCTCAAAAAAGAAAAAGAGAAGAGAAAGCTCTAAGAAGAAGAACCTTCTTCAAGGTAAATAAAAAGAAGAGAGATCATAGCATCTCTTGATGAAAAATAAGAACTTAGTTCTTTTTCTAGATCACAGATCTGTAAGACAAAGTTTTTCATAAAAACAGAAGAGATTATAGCATCTCTTCATGAAAAGAAGAACTTAGTTCTTAGATCCATGAGACAAAGTCTCTTATAAATGAGAATTTAATTCTCGGAGCACAGAACTGACCAGAACTGCCAAAGAAGCGCTTCAGCGCTCCAAGTCTGGCGCTCAGCGCCAAACGCACCACGTGCTCCTCACGTGTGCGCTATTTTATAAGAAGCGTTTCAGCGCCCCAAGTCTAGCGCTCAGCGCCAAGCGCACCACGTGCTCCTCACGTGCACGCTATTTCAAAAGAAGCGCTCCAAGCCTGGCGCTCAGCGCCAAGCGCACCACGTGCTCCTCACGTGTGCGCTGAGGGAACACAAACTATTCTTTAAATAAAGCCCAGCGTCATAAAAAGTGTTCAACACTCAGTAAAAGACAATAAAAAGGAGTGTCAGAACCCAATTTAATACTCAGCATTATTGAACCAAAAGGGACTGAGCCCAAACAAATGTTCAACATTCTATTCAAATCTGAGTGGACTGAGCCCAACTTGGCCATAAGTTCTTAATTCATATCAACTGAGCCCATGTGCTCATAATCTTTTTAATTGGTCTTGGTCCTAAACCTGACTATAGATCTCTCAATCAATACTGGTTCAAGGGTACATCTCTTTATATCTCTGATACATGTCGTTGTAATTCTTCAACGTCTTCACAGAGATGGAAGGTCCCAATAACCAAAAAACTTTTGGCGCATCCTTAAATTGTGAAACCAAAATACCAGACTATGACGTCTTTAAACCAGACTATGACGTCTTTAAACCAGACTATGATATCTTTAAACCGGACTATGAGGTCCTTAGACTTTACGGACTATGATGTTCTTAAACTTTACGGACTATGATGTCCTTAAACCCAATGGACCGCAATGTCTCTAAACTAAAAATATAAAGTCCAAATATTCTTTCGTTGGATCTAAATGATCCCAAAATCTTGTTGAGTAGATCTTAGTCTAAAGTTAGACTAACGTATCCTCAACAAATGTTTAAGTTGATCTTAATCTCAATAAGAATAACAATCCTTAAACCCAAACCAAACCCAAATCTAAGAAAATACGGATTTGGACTAATCCACGCCCTACAGGAGACAACATCAATTAGTCTCCGTATACAATCCACGGGCAACCAAAAACAAAACAAACACACACGATATGAAGTGACCATCTGGAGCAGGAGAAAGTGGTTATCGCTACGCAGTAACGTAATTAACTGCAGGGGCTTGCGCCTGCAGGGAAGAGCGTCCCCACAATCAAAAACCCCTCACAACGAAGGGGAATCTGACGAAGTCTGCTACAACGGCCGCATCCGTCTAAATCTCCGATACACGGTGCCATAAATCAACTTGGCATCTTCGGAGAGGTGGACAGATAAAACCAAATAGCATCTGCCCGCCAAAATTCAGGCGAGACGTGCCAACGTCCCGGTCGCATCTTTCGGTGGCGAACAACCCACAATTTTGACCCACTTGATGTAGTATGACAGTAAGAGCACTGTCAAATTTAAGTTTGGGGGTGTGCTCAGTAAGCTTTCTACCTTCGCATTCATGTGTATATTTTGCATTTGCATACTTATTAAAAACCCACAAAAATCGAAAATTTTTACAAAAATATAAAAACTTTGTCTTCAAGTTAGCTAGTAGGGTGATTTAGATTTTTATTCCGACAATTTAGTTAATACGTTAGAAATAACTAAATCCTAAGCTTAGGAATTGAAAACCCTAAAAATAACCCTCCTTCTGTTTAACCTTGGTAATTATACGTCCTTGCAGTTTTTTTTAGAAGTAGGTAATCTTGAGTTAAGTTGAGATGAAGGGAAAGTATTGAAAGTTTTATTGAAAGATAAGTCTGAAAAATAGTTTCTATTCTTGAGTCCAAATTCAGAAAGTATATACACTACAAATCGCACTTACACGCACCTTGAAACTTGGGATAGTAGAGAATACCTAGAAATACTCTTGCCTGAAAACCTAGTATGAAAGAAAAAATGGTATTTAAAGCTAACCACCAAAAGAGCATCATTGAAAAATATATCCGGTCTTGAAAAATTAAAAAAAAGAATAAATTATAAGACCTGAAAACTGCTATTTACGTTTTAATCTCACACATTCAGTAATCGGCTGGTTAGTGTCTCAAGAAGCATTAATAGTCGCATGAAAGGTGTATGAGCAAATCCGTCCATCATTAACGAAAAGAAGTAGTATTGGGTATTAAGGCAAGGGTACTATAGCTTGAAATGAATTCTTAAGTGTAGGGGTGAAAATTTACACACACGTGGAAGTATACGATCGATATTTGGAGGAAAGATAAGAATAAAGAATAAAACTTATGTTTTCCGTAAAGATGATAAAAATTCCAGATTAGAGACTGCGCTTGAGAAGGAAAACTCAGGAGAAACCGAGATCTTTCTAAACTGTCAAAACGTATAGGATCTTGGATTGAATAAATAGGAGGCGTGAAACATAAGGGTTGGATATTTTTAACTTATGATGATAGAATTTCTAACTTAGATACTAAACTGTAGGAGTAGAATTGACGTTAACTTATGAAACTAGTTTGACGGGATTTTAGGGGTAGTATCCGCTGAAAACCCTTAGGATACAACACTCCTCCTACTAGGGACACCTAGAGGTTTAACGGCTTGTTGCACGAGCTCAGTGCAATCACGTTCCCTACGAAAGTAAGGTTAGGACTTTTTATGAATAATTGGTTTTGCTCAGGATGAGCAAAAGTTAAGTTTGGGGGTATTTGTTCAC